>ML133465.1:0-739023 GCA_003864495.1 Nemopilema nomurai | reverse complement strand
ATTGAGTCCATCACTCTGCAAGTGGTATGTGTGAAACAATCATGGATTACCTGATCAAAAGACGAATTTTATCATTCCTTATCTATAATCTTTGCAACAATAATTTTTAATTTCAACCAATTTGCCTTAATGGTAGTTTAATTTGGTTTACGTTTAATTGGTAGAATTAAAATGAATGTCTCCGTAACAGCAGTAAAATATTCAGTCTAATCGTCTATAACATTCCCGGTCCTTCTTCAGGGACAGACAGGCCTAATTCTATTCCATTTTTATGGGTTTTTCAACTACGTTATAATTTAGGGTCATCGTAGCTTTTCACGATTGAAGAAGCAATATGGCTACTTCAATGTTCCTATTGCTGGTGAAAATCATTGAAAAACTATCATAATCAAAGGTTTTGCTATGACATGATAACTGCCTTAAAACCAGCTCTCCTTTAAGATCTGTTTGTACAAAGTTTCACTACCGACAATATTTATCAACTCACTTGCTTTTAGGATTAGAACACAATTTCGATCCTGGAAAGAACGTGTCGGTGTTTCCATTTGCTTTCATGCTGCTTATTTCATAAATTGAGGTTATCTTTGTTACTTTACAATTTGCCTTCTGATGGCAGCTGTGTATTTTAGCATTGCATTCATCAAAGACTGTCAAAATCAAGAGCTTCCAATTTTCATTTCTTTGAACAAATTAAAATCGTCTAGAAAGGCGAAGGGCAAAGTAACGATTCAAGAACCTTTGGTTTAATGTTCGTGCTTGTGAAATACATTTCTTTTATAGATTTTGTTTTAAAAAAAACAAACGAAAATTAAATGTAAAAAATACAGCAAAAGGTATCCTCCTGGCAAATAGAGTGATTGAAGTGACAAAGAATTTTAATGAAAGGTAGTGGTTTTGTAAGGCCAGCGGATGAACTAAAATTATTTGGTAGCTTCTTTTAATTCTGTTTATCAAATTAGTTTTTTGCAGAATGGCTGAATTGCCTCACCGAGACATCGATAACCAGGGCATGTGCATGTATCAACGCACTTTTCTCCACTCCTGCAAGGATGTTTTGATTGGCAGTGCTGACCAACCTGCAAAAATGTAAAAATCACTTACAATCGGAATAAAACATCAACTCTATTTTGTGACACGGTTTTTGAAATTCACTTTTATTTACACCCTTGCATAAGCTTGGCAGTGCACGAAGGTCCTTTATAATATTGAAGAGAAAGAAAAACTGGCAATTAGGGTGAAAATTTTTGCCTACCTCATAGCTATTCTTAGGAAGGGGAGCTTAAAAGAAGATCATCGAAGATGCATAGTGTTTTATTACACAGTGTGAAGTTCAATTCAGATTCAACGTTGTTTTATTACACAGACATTCAGGTGCAGTATTCATGTTCAAAGGCTAGTTATGTTTCTGATAAAGTGAGGATTGGTCGTTTCAGATTCAAGCAAATACTACATTTCCAAAGTTTTAAAGAATTTAATGTATGCCAAGCAAAATGAAAAGTTCATTAGATTTCAAAAAAATGTATAGTAGGATAATACAGATTAAGCTGATTTATAGTAAGAATGGTGTTGATTCACGCAAAATAAAATGTAATAATTATCGGGAAACCCACAATAAAACGTGATATTTCTCGATTCGTAAATAATTATGTCGTTGTTGTGTAGGTACCGGAAAAACTATGTTGTTGTGTTAATTTTTGTAGCAACGGGACTATTCTATTTTAACAAATGCACTTATGGAGATGTAAAGAGTAATCATTGAAAACTTTTGAAGAACTTGCAGAACCTTTGAAGCAAAGGTGCTTTAGGGACAAGACACAGGATAATCCTAAGTTAAGAAATCAATGAAAGCATTGAATCAAAAGAAAATATCTTCATATTGGTTAGTACATTTAATTCAAAACTTCAAGTCATGGAACATTTCATTCCTCTTCGTTAAGGTTTGTAGTATATAATCCAGATAATTGATAAGAAGAACCAAAAATTTCACTATTACACGCAAAGATGCAGAAGAAAGTTTATTGCTTTCTGCTTCTGTTCCATTCACGTAAATTCATACTCTACATTTATACCGTTGCGTACTGTAGAAACTTTACGTACGACAACCAAGGGCAGGTTAAACAGAAAGTCCTTTCCATTAATTAAAGGAATTCATAAAGACTGATTCAAGCCTGCTGCTGATTTTGAATCTTTACTTGCGGGAATAAAGACTGCCCCTGGGAAGGAGATGTGAGTTGCCAAAAATACTGTCTGTGCGCCTGGGCCCTAAACACATTTGGAACGTGACAGCAATCAAAATTGTTTGAGATAAAGAAAAGTTCAAACAATGCTTTCTCGGCACATCAAGTTAATTGTAAAAACAAAATTTTTTTACTTATTTACTGCAAAGACTGAAAAGGCAAAGTTTGAATATAAAGAAACTTCTAAGGATAGCTACAAAATAGTTTTTTTATTTATCAAACAAAAATTATTTTGCCTAGAAAATCATCAGAACAACTAAGAAATTGTTTTCAAGCTAAAATGTTGTAGATGCAAATTTTAGTTTAATTAATAAGACGGCACTTGTAATAATCTCACAAGCTTATTATCAGAATGCAAGATGAAAAAAAACACTTGAAAGATCCAATAAGAGGAAACTTTTTGACACTGAAGATATATAGTAGACAATTAAAGATTATTCACAGCCAGTGATTGTTATGTTCTTATAAAATATTGAAATTGCATGCTAAGTGAAAAGTGTTGTGACAGGGCCCCTGAGTTGCTTATAAAGATTTTAACCACTAAACTTATACTACATGACCAACAATCACTAACAAATTAATTAGGGCTTGACAAAAGTGGCTATAGATTGAGAAATGTATTTGAAATGCTAACCGAGTATAAAGGTTTCAATTGATTTGCAAGAATAACCAGCACTCAGATTTAACAGGAATGCATACAAATAATTTTTCTACTTTCTAGTTAAATACACTTGCAGTGCTAATAATGAATTGATTTAGTTTGGCCAAAACCTATCCACAGTATTTAACAACTTGGTCTTCAACTATAAGTTTACGAATTCTTTCAGAACCCCTCTCAGAACATTTCAGAACATCTCAAGGATAGCATTTTCAGTCACCAATGCCTGGAAGTGAAATGAAGTTGTAGTATTACAAGTCATCTGATGTAAAAAAGTAGTCAAAGACTCTGGTATAAGATGAGAACAGCATCACGAATGTTAAGTAAAGAAGTAATGAAATACAAAAGCCAGGAGAAAAACAGCAAAAATGATTTAATCTCTAGTGATGATGGGAAGACAGTGAGTTGAAATTTTTTGAGCTTGACTTATGAAATGACTAAGCCTCTGCTAACTTCACAGACGTTTTATTAGATGAATTACTTAGATTGAGTTAGACTCAGATAGTACGTACCTTCGATAAACCCTAATTCACAAACTTGAAGAAACTCTTTTCTGTTTAGAAACACAGTCACATATCGACCATGCAGCACTGTCGGGCAAAAAAAGATCTTGAACCATCCATCATTTAGGGTTCCATCATCCACACACAGTGCATTGTTTCGTCCACCATTCGAACTATCGTCTCCAACACTGACATCAAATGGATTGATCTTGAGTGGATCCCAAGTCACACCACTCTTTATTCGCACAGCTATCACTGCTGCTTGCTTTGTCAGATCCACCTGCCACCAGGGCATGTCGTCATTCTCCGTGATGCTGCACCTTTCCCAGTCCCCAGTTATATTACCATCATTTCCAAATCTGGCAAATTGCGTGACTTCATTGATTATGGACGTCGATGATTGGGATGACGGCATATTTAAAGCGATGTTTTGAGCTGAATAGATACGAAAATACTCCCTTAATGAATATCTGAAACGATAATTCTGATAGAAAGGACTGTCATGCTAGGAAGATTAATATTGAAAGTTCAGTATTGCGCACTAGTATCAAGTGTTATAGAAAACTGCTTCTTTTTTAAAGCTATAGTGATGCAATTTTCTTGCATGGAGCAGTTTATGATTTTTTTTCAGCTGCCTATCCATCTAAACTGAAAAGACCTGAGGAAAATTCATTTAAATGAGTTAAGTATTGCCAACCCCAATTATAAAACCTTTCAACTTAAATCGAAATCTCGCTTGCATTCGCGTATGAATTGATTCACCTATCACTGACTACTGAAGCTGTCTGTTAATTTGCAAGAACTGTTTCTTACCATTTCTAAAAAACTGATGCGAAACAATAAGGATAATATTTGCATAAGTATACCAAGTTTCATTAGATAATGCTTGCGGTATTGATATGGTCCAACATACTTTGACATACTTTGAATGTGGGAAAGATTACTGAAGTTAATAAAAAGAAACCATGGCCAGTTGAATTTATAATGTTAAATGAAAAAAAGCAATCATATTGTTGTATAGGTAAGTAAACCATACCTTTGTAAACTTCCAACTCAGCTATTTCAGAGTAGCAAGGCGATTCACAAATACACTTATATACGACCAATGGGAAGAGTATGGCAGGGGAACAGGGTCATATTATAACGACTGGCGCTGCCATTCTTGACGCAGAGTTGGTTGTTGCGTCCTCCATTGAACTGTCTCCTCCGACACTAATGTTGAATGGATTAATCATATCCCATTCATGTAGACAAAAATGTGACTCTGATGATTGCCACTATTCTTGGTCGGTTAAGATCCACTTGCCACCAAGGAGAAACTTCTTGTAATGTAAGAGCACACGAGGCCCACTCCGCATCATAGTTTCCGTCGTTTCCAAAGCTAGCAAGGCCTGCATCTTGCCATCATATGTTGAGAGAGGCATACTTCCCAAGAGCAAGATTTTCTGAAATAATGCAACTTGAATAAAATGCTTTTTAAATAACGGAACATATCTTTGATGAGAAAAGAAAAAATGCTTTTGCGAAGGAACTATATGAAAAGCGAGAAATTCAAATTATGTATATTTTTATTTTAATGCCCATTGTTGCATTTGATCGGCGGTATAATGTTGCATTCAAACATTGCCTGGAATTTTTAATTTTTATCAAATAGTGTTTATCTCTTCATTTAACGACTGAAAATTACCTCTTTTATTAGAGCCATTAATATGAGAAACCTCATTTCTTCCAGAGCTTTTTTCCAATTAAGCATTAATAGCTTGTTTATCTTATTTTTCTTATTCAAATGTTGTTCTTAGTAATCAAAGAAAATCGAAATGGTGCCAATAAGGTGAAGCATTTTATCAACTATCATAGTTCATGAAGCATTGCCATTATTTGTGCAGAAGGGTACCATATTTTGATATTTTACAATAACAATTAATGTATTCTAACGCAATGCTTCGTAATTGAATTTGAGAGAAGAATTTAACCATTGCCTATTCATAGAACCATTCAGAGGTAAAATTAAACTTCCAGAACTGTTTTCTTCGATGATTCCGATTCCGATTCCGGATAATACAAGCAAAGCGATGTTTTCTAGACTAACTAATAATCTAGGTTTAATGGTATTCATTTATCAATTGTTTGCCATAAAATGCATTCTTTACGCTTTCTTTGAGGAGTCACACCCAGATTTTTTTCTGCAGTATGTTATCGGTGACACACGTTGGCACGTCAATAAACAAAAATAACTGAGATTAACAAAGATCATTCCAATCTGTTACTAACAGAGTGCATTTCTTATATGCTTACATGCTCATCATTTTGTAGAGCACTTTACGACTCCTAAACTATTCTTTTGGCAACGATTTTACTTATTGATAATTTAATGTCAATGCAAAACTACTTGCATATAGCGTATGACTTGTTAAAAGATAATTATGATAGTACAAATTACTGTTGGTTACGATATGCGCCCAGATGACTTCAATAAATCAATGGACAAAGATCACCTAGTTTAAAACCACTGTAATTCAATTCATCTTAAGCGTGCATATTGCAGCTTTGATCAAAGAGATCACATGATAGCCACATTGTCTTGTATCAAACAAAAGGTAGCGATATTTGAAGTGACGACGTGAATATTTGGTTTTCTCAACTTTGATTGGATAGGTAAGAGTTTCTACCTTTAGATTATGTAGTCCTCTGAGCTAAGCTGCGTTTCGTCTCCGTTAATTTACATTCAGTTCTAAGACTTCTGGGTCTTTTAAGGGAAATGCAGCTACTCAATTGTATTACTTACGTATGCAATCTTCGCCAAAATCAAAATATCCACTTTGGCAATGACAGGAATATGAACCATGGTTGTTGGTGCAATGTGCTTTCTCGTGACAGCTATGAGTTCCTTTGTTGCATTCGTCAATGTCTGTCAAAACAAGATATTTTTTAGAGAATGCTTAAAGGTTCATTATTCATTTACTAATGAAGCCCAGATTTGAAAAAAGTCTTGAAATTGTTTATAAATTCTTACATAGGAAAAGGTATTGAGGCTGTCAAGAAACAAATGCCCTGTGACGAACGGGGTATTGTTGTGGTAAGCTTGTGGTATTCAGGCAAAACTGTATCAATGATTATTGGGTCAGCAGGAGGACTTTGGACTTGGGCAGTAGTTTGGTCACCTCTGGCTTGTAATTTTTCTTGACATGTTTACGTTTTAAGCTTACATTATCTTTTACTTTCATGTCCAATTTGATTCAAGAAGATTCGATATATTTAGCAAATAAAGCATTGGGCCTATATTAATAAATTTTGAGAAAAACTAACTACATCTTGTGAAAAAGGCAAATGATATTCAAAAGAAGGCTATACTGAGATTCTATTTGAACAATTTATAATTTATCTGGTTTTACGAGTTATGTATTATTGAATCTCTAAAATGTACCAGTTTCGCAGTTCAAGCCAGTATATCCTGGCAAACATTCACATCTGTACATGTTCACGAGATTGCTGCATGAGCCACCGTTTTTGCAAGGAGAACTTTGGCATTCATTGACATCTGAAAGCAAGAAATGTGAACTTTATGAACGAATAACTCTTCATAATAGGAAGAAAATAGCATCAATTGATATAGAAAGGGTTGAAATTGCCAATAACACTCTTTTTTAATGAAAGTATAATGGAATTCAGTTTCATTCCGTCCATCACTCTGCAAGCTGGTATGTGTGAAACAATAATGGATTACCTGATCAAAAGACGAATTTTATCATTCCTTATGCTATAATCTTTGCAACAATAATCTTTTAATTTCAACCAATTTGCCTTATTGGTTGTTTAAATTTTGGTTCAGGTTTAATTGGTAGAATTAAAAATGAATTGTCTCCGTAACAGCAGTAAAACTTTCGTTCTAATCGTCGATAACATTCCCGATCCTTCTTCAGGAAAAGACAGGCCTAATTCTATTCCATTTTTATGGGTTTTTACAACTACGTATATAATTTAGGGTCATCGTAGCTTTTCACGATTGAAGTAGCAATATGGCTACTTCAATGTTCCTATTGCTGGTGAAAATCATTGAAAAAACTATCATAATCAAAGGCTTTGCTATGACATGATAACTGCCTTAAAACCAGCTCTCCTTTAAGATCTGTTTGTACAAAGTTTCACTACCGACAATATTTATCAACTCACTTGCTTTTAGGATTAGAACACAATTTCGATCCTGGAAAGAACGTGTCGGTGTTTCCATTTGCTTTCATGCTGCTTATTTCATAAATTGAGGTTATCTTTGTTACTTTACAGTTTGCCTTCTGATGGCAGCTGTGTATTTTAGCATTGCATTCATCAAAGACTGTCAAAATCAAGAGCTTCCAATTTTCATTTCTTTGAAGAAATTAAAATCGTCTAGAAAAGCGAAGGGCAAAGTAACGATTCAAGAACCTTTGGTTTAATGTTCGTGCTTGTGAAATACATTTCTTTTATAGATTTTGTTTTAAAAAAAACAAACGAAAATTAAATGTAAAAAATACAGCAAAAGGTATCTTCCTGGCAAATAGAGTGATTGAAGTGACAAAGAATTTTAATGAAAGATAAAGATTTTGTAAGGCCAGCAGATGAACTAAAATTATTTGGCAGCTTCTTTTAATTCTGTTCATCAAATTAGTTTTTTGCAGAATGGCTGAATTGCCTCACCGAGACATCGATAACCAGGGCATGTGCATGTATCAACGCACTTTTCTCCACTCCTGCAAGGATGTTTTGATTGGCAGAGCTGACCAACCTGCAAAAATGTAAAAATCACTTACAATCGGAATAAAACATTTAGCCCCAAAAGCCCTTTTAATAGTGTCATACATTTTCGTAGGCATATCTATTGCTAAAGTACTTTAAAATAACGTTTTAATTATATATCAGTCTTCTCTATTGTGTCAAGCAATTGAAATCTGTTTTAAAACATACATGCATTTCATCGTAGCGAGTAGAATAGTATGTCCAACCAGCTGCTGCCTGTGTTTCGATGCCGTCGTTAGGGTCCTGTGCTGATTTGTTGTTCAACTGACAAGCACCAAGCTCCTCATTTACATTGATAGATTTGCATAGCTGTTCTTGAATGCATTCAAACTTACACGTATACTCATCAAGACTATCAAACGTGCGGAAGGCGGCCCTAAGTGAGCGATCTTCAAGCACAACAGAGAAGTTGGCAAACGTTTTGCATGATAATCGAAGTATTTCTCCATTGACATCTTTCAAAGTCACCAGTATCCACAACCTAGGAAGAGAAACAATTATTTTTAGAAAGAATTTTAAATGCTTTTGTATTTATTCTATTCTTATCTCTAGAAAGAAGAGGTGTAATTTTAGTGAAAATAAACACAACTGTCGTCACAGAAAATCGAAAACTAGATCGATGAAAGTTGGAAATCAAGTTGCTTAACTATGAAGGTTTTGAGGTGTTACTATCTTACAATTTTAGCGTTAACTCATTGTGAGACATTGTATATATGATGGACAACTTATCAGCGTCGAAACAGCTCTCAACCGATTGCATTATTGCGTTGACAAGATAAAGGTCTTCGATTACCACGTTTGTCGTACTCACAGCTGCAATAACATGACTTGTTTATTCGTTGTTTTGAATTGTTTCCATGAAACACACAGTCTACAAAGAGGTAAATAGGACTATGAAGCGAAGGAAAATATTGTGAATATATATATTATTGTGATTATATATTGAAGGAGAACTGAACGCAAAAAGAAGGTTGGCTAAAACGGTAGTTTGTGACAAGCAAATTCCGGGATTGGAAAATTTTTCTAAGTCGCAGTTACCATTTTTGAAAGACATGCGTTTTAAGTTGGGAAACGACAATTGTTCCGACAACTTGAGACTCGAAACGAAAATTGTCACGAGTGATCATCTTTGACGTCACAAGTGACATGTTCTCAGCATGCATTGTGTTTCTTTATAGAAATTTTTTAGAAAATGCAGTGGACAAATGTTTATTTTGTGCATCTGAAAGAAGCTAGTTTTGCATTTTTGACACATAATTGACTTTTCAATGGTTTGAGACTCTGAATTGGAGTTTTATTACACTGATTTTGAAACAAATGGAAAATTTCAGCCGTCTGAGTTTTTGCTACCAACCAGCGCTGCCGCTTGAGCAGACAGTCGTCCCATGGCTCAACAGTGACGATATTATGAACAAAGAACAGACTGGAAGTACAAATTGATATAGAGTTTATATTAAAAACATTGCCATTGCTACAATCTTAATGGGATCAGGTATCGTCAAAACTAGAATTTCATTTCAGATCGAGGCGTCTTCGTCCAGACTTCTTTGCCTGTATGGCCTTATTCGCTGAAATGCCTATAATGCCCTAAACGGAACTGCAAGTTATTCATTATCAACGTAGCATTATATGATTGTTTTTTATGTTTCAAACCCGTTAACTGGGTCGTGATATTAAATAGGAAAAACGGGTTGAAAGTCGCACTTGTGCCGATTATATGCCATTTTCACCGGGTGCGAAGGGTTTAGCGAATTACCTTTAAGGCTGTTGAAGAATCTGGATTTACGAAATAGGCTTTTAGCTCTTAGGCAAGAACTTGATTTCTTATTTGAAGAAAAAGCTGTTTAACTGTCATAGGAATATCAACTGGCGCATTATCTTCTTTTGAAAACACTTTTGACTTGGGTGGGGGTGGTCTTATTGCAAGACTAGGTTATTCCCTAGTGTCTCAACCTCTGTTAAAATATGATAACCAAGTTCGGTGAAATTATTTTTTAGTCACACTAGCAGGTCCCGTCAACCCGTTTTTCTTGAATTCATATTTCTGCTCCCATAGCAGGTTGCAGGATCGCTTTTACCGCCGACTCTCTTAGATTTCGTTTGTCTTTTGGCTATTGCTTCAACACGTAATTGACGAATAAAGGGGCAAATATGAGAAAAACTGCAATTCTAAGTAGAAAAATTTTTCCAGATTTGAAGTCAGCGATAAATTCTGCATAGAATAAGCCCAAGTTATTTTTGCGTGTCAGTTCTCCTTTAAACAAAGGAAAGTTTATATCATGGCGAATCTGCCTTATTTTCTAATTCAGCAACAAAAAACCTCACTTGCAATGCCTGTGCTGTTTAAAATAGAACTTTAGATGACATAAGATGAGATTGCAACCAGAGTGCCTCAGATAAAATTATCTTCAGCCTTTAAATTTGTATTTTCTCTAACCATTGAATTCCTGTTCACTGTGGTTGAAGTTGATAGAACTTGGCCCAGCTAGCACACTCATGAAACTTGTCAAAGAAAGTGCTGTTGTGTGTGAACAAATGCTTTGCGTCACAAAACTTCAGTATGGCTAGAAATTGCGGGACCAGTTTTCTATACTAAAAGTGCATTTTAGTCCGACGCTTCTCGGACAATGCAAACGTCGAAAAATAACCAAAATCTGACAAAATAAATAGCCAGTTGCGGATCGAAAACACTAGAGGGTGATAAGAAGAGCACATGATTGGTTGTAATGGAAAAAAACGTTCCTTAACAACATACTTTAACGGACGCACTACTCAAAGATTAAAGGAATGAATAAAACAGCATGTTCCCACGAGCATAAGGACCAAAACGTCTGCAGAATAAGAGCAGCCCGTCGAAATTGTAAAAAAAGCAATGCCCAAGTTAACTATGATTCGGCTATATGACAACATCTGTTGGAGAATCCAGATTGTGCCAAAATATACAGTGACGGAAATTTTCGTATGATTGGGCAAGCTAGTTCCTCTTTCCACCAGGCGTTTTTGAGTCTGTCTATTTTTTAATGGAAAATCCCATGCTTTGTGGACAGAAAGAGTTTTAATGGAAAATCCCATTCCTATTTCAAGGTTGCGATCCAAAACTGTGAATTTATTGGTGTTACTATCAATACAATTGTAAAACTTCTCGAGCAGTACCTTGAATTAGTAATTAACTTTATGTACTCATTTTATGCACTCATTGATGTCGAAACTGCAGAAGCCGAAATTGTACTTACCAATGTTAACTGGATGTAGCAGAAGACAAAATAGAGAGGCACCTGTAAAGAAAATGCTATGCAAAACTTTTTAGGCAATGTAAAGATGTGTCTTTGAATCTTAACTATCACCCATTCTTTCAAACGGTTTAGATATTCATACTTTTCCAGTTAATCAATGATATTAATTGAATTGAAAGTTTTCTACTCATCTTTTCTAAATACATACTTTAAACGTTGCTCTGAGTCAAACAGATTTCAAATGCAAAAGTTTATGTATTGATTAAATATAAGCATGATTTTCCAATATTAGCGTAAATATGTTCTGAAATGTTGCAAGGCTACTAAGCATAAAGCATGAGGCATAAAAGCAACAGTTTGTTTATTGACAAGTTTCAAATAGTTCGTTGAAATTTGACTCAGACAAAAAGTCAAACACAAAAAAGCCTAACACAAGCTCCACCTTTTGTTGAAGTTTTTAAAGTTTCTTTTAAGATGCTAAACTTTTTTTTAAATATAAGATTTACGGATCACACAAAATTGAGCATTAGAATAAATACACAACTATTCTTATTACAGCCTTCTTGCAAATTTGCGTCCCTTACCTTTTTCCTCAATTTCTTACATTACGTCTATGAAATTTAATCATCTGTGATGCTGATTGATTACATATATTTTAGTTGCGTACACTAAAATGATACTTTCGTGCTTACATGCTTACTGGCAATGCAAACTCGCCCCATAAAGAAAGGCAGACTCATGCTTACCTTTCAAGACATTCAGTTCTAGCTGCACCGAGCTCTACTGGCTCTTGCTGGACTCTATCGTTGGTCTACACATGCACAATTCTATTAAAACTTACCATCACCGTTTACTTTCAGCAAAACAATTATACGTTCTTTCATTTTTAATGAGTCGGCCATAATCCCTTTCATTAATTTAGCGGCTCTGTACAGGTGAGATATCACTTAGCTGTCTTGAATAATTTGCTGTTTGATTAAGTTAAAGTTGCCTATACCCTTCTAATTGTTTTTGTAATTTAAAAGAAGTTTGCATTTTTCATAGAATAACAAATATAACTCAAATTACAGAATTCTTTAGCTTTAGGCAATTACTTTTGTAAACAAAGAAATGCGCAAGACTAGATATAAAGCAAACAGTGTTTTGCGTAAAACATTCTAGTAAAATAATTCTTTTCAATAACGTAAACATATTGACCTATTTTCAATTTTATTATGCTCAATCGTCTTGTATTATTCGGTTTCAGAAGATTTGCTTACGATTTCGTAAGTTACAACAAATTTTGTGAGAAATTAAAAGAAATTAAAAAGCTAGGAAAACGAGAAGTGCTTCAAGGATTTGGACAAATAAATTTGTATGGAAATTTAAGTTTGCAGACTCAAAGATCTTACAAAAAAACCGAAGAACAATACCCAAAGGTCTATTGCGTCAAGTTTGACCCTTTCATTATATAAAAAAACTGTGAGATCTTTTTAGAAGGAATTCGTAACAATATGTCTAACTACTAACAACTTTTTTCTTTACAATTTTAACGTTTCTTTCTTTTTGCTGATTATTTTTTTTTCATATCATATCATATCTTTTTCATATTTTGATGATTAATTGCTGCTTTACAAGAAAGTAAGTTCAACTCTTCAGCTCTTCCACGTTTTTGCTAAAACTATTGTTATCTGCAAGCAAACGACTAAGTTTGCTTTTAAGGAAATAATTAGCTTGGCCATTGAATTCACTCAGCAACAAAGAAAAAACTGTTTCACCCTTATGGCCTTGACCAAAAAAGGAAGTATGTTGTTTGACCACGTTTGTCCTATTCTTGTGCACTATTAAGCAACTAATCAATCTTTTTTGGTGTAACCTGAATTATATTCTATTTTGCAGAATGTGAAGTTTCCTTTTCTCCCTTTTGACCATTGTTGTATTTAAAATAATCTTCACAACTTCTCAAATATAACTTCTGAGCTCCTGAACGACTGATTGTAAGTGTAAAAACCGATTGCAAGTTTCTTTTTCTCTTTTACGACAAGAAGAGAAATTTCAAATAACTAACAATTTCGTTCAGCTAAATATGAATAACAAGAGATAGCATTGAACGAATGGGATTAACCGTAGAGTATTTTCCAAACATGCATGTGCTGTCATAAAATAAGATGTAAGCTTGTATTATCCGTAAACGTTTAAAATAATCTTCCAGGTTACTTTGGGTTTGGTGGCTTCAAGTTTGAAACATTTTGCAATCCGTATGAAATGAAAAATGTATAGAGAAAACTGACGTTTTTTAAGTGACAGAAGACGTGATGTCTATATAATCTATAAAAAACCGAAGAACAATACCCAAAGGTATATGGCGTCAAATTTGACCCTTTCATTTCATAAAAAATTGACAGATATTTTAGAAAGAATTCGTACCAATATGTCTAACTATTAACAACTTTTTACTTGACAATATTTACTCTGTGAATAGATTGTTCACTTTCTTTAAACAGAATCTAAATGTGGATCGACATTACCTTTCCATTCAATTCTGGTATTTCTGGTAAATGTGGATTTACAGTGATTACAAATTTTAACAAGTGTGCACTTACTAAATTTCAACTGTCTAGCACAGAGCTATCATAAGTTGATTGAACAGTGCCACTGACATGTCATTTAACTACTTTTAACCTCCTCTCATTAAGCCGGCGTTTTCTAGAAACTTCCATTACCCTTGGACAGGTGCAAGCGATATGACTTTTACATTTACAAGCTAATTTGATTTGATTCCATCGACTGTACTTTCAAAACAATTCTTAATAATCACTCGAATACTCCTAATTGTATCCAAAACAAAAACAGTCTTAGGAAAACAATTTCAAAAACTATTAATTGAATGAGAACGTTGATTATCTCCAAATGGCTGTTTAATAAAAGTTTTGAGCACTGTTTACTTTAGAAACTTTTCTTTGTAACTAGGCAACGGCAGCGAAAGTTGTTCCATTCACTCTTCCATATTTTGTTTGCATCATAGCTAAGCAGGCCGACCATACCTCAAAATAAAACGCTTAACACACTTCCTCGCTTTTTTTCCTATTTATTACTTTTACAGCTTCGCGAGATTTCTTTCGACATGAAGCTTCATGTGCATACTTAGCGGAACATAATTACGAAAGAATAAATATGTTAATCTTCTAAGAACCACAATTTCCCTGTTCCTAGTTTAGATAGTTGTCAGTGTGTACGGTTGTTTAGAGAATAACAACTGGTCGAAAGTCGAGTTGAGTTTGCCATAATCTTAGATTAACGTAGAAAGCTAAAAATTTTGTACAGACTTTGTTCTCTAGATTCTATTGAATTTTGAACATATCATTAAAAGCTACTACAAAGTAAAGAATAACAAGGTAACCAAGATGATATAAAGAAGACATCAATCTCTTTTTATTTTGAAAGTAGTTAATTGCAGAAGAACTTCGAAGTTATTGAGAAGTCAATAACTGTATGGCAGACATTAGCGCGTGACAGTCGGCTACAAGTCCACTGTACATTTATTCTACGTAAACAAACTTTGGAAGCATTGTTCACTCCATCAACTCTATTTTGTGACACAGTTTTTGAAATTCACTTTTATTTACACCCTTGCATAAGCTTGGCAGTGCACGAAGGTCCTTTTTAATATTGAAGAGAAAGAAAAACTGGCAATTAGGGTGAAAATTTTTGTCTACCTCATAGCTTTTCTTAGGAAGGGGAGCTTAAAAGAAGATCATCGAAGATGCATAGTGTTTTATTACACAGTGTGAAGTTCAATTCAGATTCAACGTTGTTTTATTACACAGACATTCAGGTGCAGTATTCATGTTCAAAGACTAGTATGTTTCTATAAATGAGGATTGGTCGTTTCAGATTCAAGCAAATACTACATTTCCAAAGTTTTAAAGAATTTAATGTATGCCAAGCAAAATGAAAAGTTCATTAGATTTCAAAAATGTATAGTAGGATAATACAGATTACTGATTATAGTAAGAATGGTGTTGATTCAAACAAAATAAAATGCTATAATTATCGGGAAACCCACAATAAAGCGTGATATTTCTCGATTCGTAAATAATTATGTCGTTGTTGTGTAGGTACCGGAAAAACTATGTTGTTGTGTTAATTTTTGTAGCAACGGGACTATTCTATTTTAACAAATGCACTTATGGAGATGTAAAGAGTAATCATTGAAAACTTTTGAAGAACTTGCAGAACCTTTGAAGCAAAGGTGCTTTCGAGACAAGACACAGGTTAATCCTAAGTTAAGAAATCAATGAAAGCATTGAATCAAAAGAAAATATCTTCATATTGGTTAGTACATTTAATTCAAAACTTCAAGTCATGGAACATTTCATTCCTCTTCGTTAAGGTTTGTAGTATATAATCCAGATAATTGATAAGAAGAACCAAAAATTTCACTATTACACGCAAAGATGCAGAAGAAAGTTTATTGCTATCTGCTTCTGTTCCATTCACGTAAATTCATACTCTACATTTATACCGTTGCGTACTGTAGAAACTTTACGTACGACAACCAAGGGCAGGTTAAACAGAAAGTCCTTTCCATTAATTAAAGGAATTCATAAAGACTGATTCAAGCCTGCGGCTGATTTTGAATCTTTACTTGCGGGAATAAAGACTGCCCCTGGGAAGGAGATGTGAGTTGCCAAAAATACTGTCTGTGCGCCTGGGCCCTAAACACATTTGGAACGTGACAGCAATCAAAATTGTTTGAGATAAAGAAAAGTTCAAACAATGCTTTCTCGGCACATCAAGTTAATTGTAAAAACAAGAGTTTTTACTTATTTACTGCAAAGACTGAAAAGGCAATGTTTGAATATAAAGAAACTTCTAAGGATAGCTACAAAATAGTCTTTTTATTTATCAAACAAAAATTATTTTGCCGAGAAAATCATCAGAACAACTAAGAAATTGTTTTCAAGCTAAAATGTTGTAGATGCAAATTTTAGTTTAATTATAAGACGCACTTGTAATAATCTCACAAGCTTATTATCAAAATGCAAGATGAAAAAAAACACTTGAAAGATCCAATAAAAGGAAGTTTTTGACACTGAAGATATATAGTAGACAATTAAAGATTATTTACACAGCCAGTGATTGTTATGTTATTATAAAATATTGAAATTGCATGCTAAGTGAAAAATGTTGTGACAGGGCCCCTGAGTTGCTTATAAAGATTTTAACCACTAAACTTATACTACATGACCAACAATCATTAACAAATTAATTAGGGCTTGACAAAAGTGGCTATAGATTGCGAAATGTATGGGAAATGCTAACCGAGTATAAAGGTTTCAATTGATTTGCAAGAATAACCAGCACTCAGATTTAACAGGAATGCATACAAATAATTTTTCTACTTTCTAGTTAAATACACTTGCAGTGCTAATAATGAATTGATTTAGTTTGGCCAAAACCTATCCACAGTATTTAACAACTTGGTCTTCAACTATAAGTTTACGAATTCTTTCAGAACCCCTCTCAGAACATTTCAGAACATCTCAAGGATAGCATTTTCAGTCACCAATGCCTGGAAGTGAAATGAAGTTGTAGTATTACAAGTCATCTGATGTAAAATTAAGTAGTCAAAGACTCTGGTATAAGATGAGAACAGCATCACGAATGTTAAGTAAAGAAGTAATGAAATACAAAAGCCAGGAGAAAAGCAGCACAAAGGATTTAATCTCTAGTGATGATGGGAAGACAGTGAGTTGAAATTTTTTGAGCTTGACTTATGAAATGACTAAGCCTCTGCTAACTTCACAGACGTTTTATTTAGATGAATTACTTAGATTGAGTTAGACTCAGATAGTACGTACCTTCGATAAACCCTAATTTCACAAACTTGAAGAAACTCTTTTCTGTTTAGAAACACAGTCACATATCGACCATGCAGCACCGTCGGGCAGAAAAAGGTCTTCATCTCTCCATCCATTTAGGGTTCCATCATCCACACAAAGTGCATTGTTTCGTCCACCATTCGAACTATCGTCTCCAACACTGACACTGAATGGATTGATCCTGTGTGGATCCCAAGTCTGACCACTATTTATTCGCACAGCTATCACTGCTGCTTGCTTTGTCAGATCCACCTGCCACCAGGGTATGTCGTCATTCTTAGTGATGCTGCACCTTTGCCACCCCAGTTATATACCATCATTTCCAAATCTGGCAGGTAGCGTGATTCCTTTAAATATGGATGTCGATGATTGGGATGACGGCATATTTAAAGCGATGTTTTGAGCTGAATAGATACGAAAATATTCCCTTAATGAATATCTGAAACGATAATTCTGATAGAAAGGACTGTCATGCTAGGAAGATTAATATTGAAAGTTCAGTATTGCGCACTAGTATCAAGTGTTATAGAAAACTGCTTCTTTTTTAAAGCTATAGTGATGCAATTTTCTTGCATGGAGCAGTTTATGATTTTTTTTCAACTGCCTTATCCATCTTAACTGAAAAGACCTGAGGAAAATTCATTTAAATGAGTTAAGTATTGCCAACCCCAATTATAAAACCTTTCAACTTAAATCGAAATCTCGCTTGCATTCGCGTATGAATTGATTCACCTATCACTGACTACTGAAGCTGTCTTGTTAATTTGCCAAGAACTGTTTCTTACCATTTCTAAAAAACTGATGCGAAACAATTAGGATAATATTTGCATAAGTATACCAAGTTTCATAATAATGCTTGCGGTATTGATATGGTCCAACATACTTTGACATACTTTGAATTGGAAAGATTACTGAAGTTAATAAAAAGAAACCATGGCCAGTTGAATTTATAATGTTATAATGAAAAAAAGCAATCATATTGTTGTATAGGTAAGTCAACCATACCTTTGTAAACTTCCAACTCAGCTATTTTCAGAGTAGCAAGGCGATTCACAAATACACTTATATACCGACCAATGGGAAGAGTATGGCAGGGGAACAGGGAAATATTATAACGACTGCGCTGCCATTCTTGACGCAGAGTTGGTTGTTGCGTCCTCCATTTGAACTGTCTCCTCCGACACTAATGTTGAATGGATTAATCATATCCCATTCATGAAGACAAAATGTGACTCTGATGATTGCCACTATTCTTGGTCGGTTAAGATCCACTTGCCACCAAGGAGAAACTTCTTGTAATGTAAGGGCACATGAGGCCCACTCCGCATAATAGTTTCCGTCGTTTCCAAAGCTAGCAAGGCCTTCTGCATCTTGGCCATCATATGTTGATGACTGGAGGCATACTTCCCAAGAGCAAGATTTTCTGAAATAATGCAACTTGAATAAAAATGCTTTTTTAAATAACGGAACATATCTTTGATGACAAAAGAAAAAATGCTTTTGCGAAGGAACTATATGGAAAAGCGAGAAATTCAAATTATGTATATTTTTATTTTAATGCCCATTGTTGCATTTGATCGGCGGTATAATGTTACATTCAAACATTGCCTGGTAGATTTAATTTTTATCAAATAGTGTTTATCTCTTCATTTAACGACTGAAAATTACCTCTTTTATAAGAGCCATAAATATGAGAAACCTCATTTCTTCCAGAGCTTTTTTCCAATTAAGCATTAATAGCTTGTTTATCTTATTTTTCTTCTTCAAATGTTGTTCTTAGTAATCAAAGAAAATCGAAATGGTGCCATTTAGGTGAAGCATCTTATCAACTATCATAGATCATGAAGCATTGGTTACCATATTTTGAGATTTTACCAATGACATTAATGTATTCTAACGCAATGCTTCATGATTGAATTTGAGAGAAGAATTTAACCATTGCCTATTCATGGAACCATTCGCATGGAGGTAAAATTAAACTTCCAGAACTTTTTTCTTCGATGATTCCAATTCCGGATAATACAAGCAAAGCGATGTTTTCTAGACTAACTAATAATCTAGGTTCAATGGTATTCATTTATCAATTATTTGCCATAAAATGCATTCTTTACGCTTTCTTTGAAGAGTCACACCCAGATTTCTTTTCTGCAGTATGTTATCGGTGACCCACGTTGGCACGTCAATAAACAAAAATAACTGAGATTAACAAAGATCATTCCAATCTGTTACTAACAGAGTGCATTTCTTATATGCTTACATGCTCATCATTTTGTAGAGCACTTTACGACTCCTAAACTATTCTTTTGGCAACGATTTTACTTATTGATAATTTAATGTCAATGCAAAACTACTTGCATATAGCGTATGACTTGTTAAAAGATAATTATGATTATAGTACAAATTACTGTTGGTTACGATATGCGCCCAGATGACTTCAATAAATCAATGGACAAAGATCACCTAGTTTAAAACCACTGTAATTCAATTCATCTTAAGCGTGCATATTGCAGCTTTGATCAAAGAGATCACATGATAGCCACATTGTCTTGTATCAAACAAAAGGTAGCGATATTTGAAGTGACGACGTGAATATTTGGTTTTCTCAACTTTGATTGGATAGGTAAGAGTTTCTACCTTTAGATTATGTAGTCCTCTGAGCTAAGCTGCGTTTCGTCTCCGTTAATTTACATTCAGTTCTAAGACTTCTGGGTCTTTTAAGGGAAATGCAGCTACTCAATTGTATTACTTACGTATGCAATCTTCGCCAAAATCAAAATATCCACTTTGGCAATGACAGGAATATGAACCATGGTTGTTGGTGCAATGTGCTTTCTCGTGACAGCTATGAGTTCCTTTGTTGCATTCGTCAATGTCTGTCAAAACAAGATATTTTTTAGAGAATGCTTAAAGGTTCATTATTCATTTACTAATGAAGCCCAGATTTGAAAAAAGTCTTGAAATTGTTTATAAATTCTTACATAGGAAAAGGTATTGAGGCTGTCAAGAAACAAATGCCCTGTGACGAACGGGGTATTGTTGTGGTAAGCTTGTGGTATTCAGGCAAAACTGTATCAATGATTATTGGGTCAGCAGGAGGACTTTGGACTTGGGCAGTAGTTTGGTCACCTCTGGCTTGTAATTTTTCTTGACATGTTTACGTTTTAAGCTTACATTATCTTTTACTTTCATGTCCAATTTGATTCAAGAAGATTCGATATATTTAGCAAATAAAGCATTGGGCCTATATTAATAAATTTTGAGAAAAACTAACTACATCTTGTGAAAAAGGCAAATGATATTCAAAAGAAGGCTATACTGAGATTCTATTTGAACAATTTATAATTTATCTGGTTTTACGAGTTATGTATTATTGAATCTCTAAAATGTACCAGTTTCGCAGTTCAAGCCAGTATATCCTGGCAAACATTCACATCTGTACATGTTCACGAGATTGCTGCATGAGCCACCGTTTTTGCAAGGAGAACTTTGGCATTCATTGACATCTGAAAGCAAGAAATGTGAACTTTATGAACGAATAACTCTTCATAATAGGAAGAAAATAGCATCAATTGATATAGAAATGGTTGAGATTGCCAAAAACCCTCTATTTCAATGGAGGCATAATGGAATTCAGCTTCATTGAGTCCATCACTCTGCAAGCTGGTATGTGTGAAACAATCATGGATTACCTGATCAAAAGACGAATTTTATCATTCCTTATGCTATAATCTTTGCAACAATAATCTTTTAATTTCAACCAATTTGCCTTATTGGTTGTTTAAATTTTGGTTCACGTTTAATTGGTAGAATTAAAAATGAATTGTCTCCGTAACAGCAGTAAAACTTTCGTTCTAATCGTCGATAACATTCCCGGTCCTTCTTCAGGAAAAGACAGGCCTAATTCTATTCCATTTTTATGGGTTTTTACAACTACGTATATAATTTAGGGTCATCGTAGCTTTTCACGATTGAAGTAGCAATATGGCTACTTCAATGTTCCTATTGCTGGTGAAAATCATTGAAAAAACTATCATAATCAAAAGTTTTGCTATGACCTGATAACTGCCTTAAAACCAGCTCTCCTTTAAGATCTGTTTGTACAAAGTTTCACTACCGACAATATTTATCAACTCACTTGCTTTTAGGATTAGAACACAATTTCGATCCTGGAAAGAACGTGTCGGTGTTTCCATTTGCTTTCATGCTGCTTATTTCATAAATTGAGGTTATCTTTGTTACTTTACAGTTTGCCTTCTGATGGCAGCTGTGTATTTTAGCATTGCATTCATCAAAGACTGTCAAAATCAAGAGCTTCCAATTTTCATTTCTTTGAAGAAATTAAAATCGTCTAGAAAAGCGAAGGGCAAAGTAACGATTCAAGAACCTTTGGTTTAATGTTCGTGCTTGTGAAATACATTTCTTTTATAGATTTTGTTTTAAAAAAAACAAACGAAAATTAAATGTAAAAAATACAGCAAAAGGTATCCTCCTGGCAAATAGAGTGATTGAAGTGACAAAGAATTTTAATGAAAGATAAAGATTTTGTAAGGCCAGCAGATGAACTAAAATTATTTGGCAGCTTCTTTTAATTCTGTTCATCAAATTAGTTTTTTGCAGAATGGCTGAATTGCCTCACCGAGACATCGATAACCAGGGCATGTGCATGTATCAACGCACTTTTCTCCACTCCTGCAAGGATGTTTTGATTGGCAGAGCTGACCAACCTGCAAAAATGTAAAAATCACTTACAATCGGAATAAAACATTTAGCCCCAAAAGCCCTTTTAATAGTGTCATACATTTTCGTAGGCATATCTATTGCTAAAGTACTTTAAAATAACGTTTTAATTATATATCAGTCTTCTCTATTGTGTCAAGCAATTGAAATCTGTTTTAAAACATACATGCATTTCATCGTAGCGAGTAGAATAGTATGTCCAACCAGCTGCTGCCTGTGTTTCGATGCCGTCGTTAGGGTCCTGTGCTGATTTGTTGTTCAACTGACAAGCACCAAGCTCCTCATTTACATTGATAGATTTGCATAGCTGTTCTTGAATGCATTCAAACTTACACGTATACTCATCAAGACTATCAAACGTGCGGAAGGCGGCCCTAAGTGAGCGATCTTCAAGCACAACAGAGAAGTTGGCAAACGTTTTGCA
This sequence comes from Nemopilema nomurai, assembly GCA_003864495.1. Classification (NCBI taxonomy): domain Eukaryota; kingdom Metazoa; phylum Cnidaria; class Scyphozoa; order Rhizostomeae; family Rhizostomatidae; genus Nemopilema; species Nemopilema nomurai. The sequence goes on along the minus strand of ML133465.1, from coordinate 716,597 downwards.
TGATAATCGAAGTATTTCTCCATTGACATCTTTCAAAGTCACCAGTATCCACAACCTAGGAAGAGAAACAATTATTTTTAGAAAGAATTTTAAATGCTTTTGTATTTATTCTATTCTTATCTCTAGAAAGAAGAGGTGTAATTTTAGTGAAAATAAACACAACTGTCGTCACAGAAAATCGAAAACTAGATCGATGAAAGTTGGAAATCAAGTTGCTTAACTATGAAGGTTTTGAGGTGTTACTATCTTACAATTTTAGCGTTAACTCATTGTGAGACATTGTATATATGATGGACAACTTATCAGCGTCGAAACAGCTCTCAACCGATTGCATTATTGCGTTGACAAGATAAAGGTCTTCGATTACCACGTTTGTCGTACTCACAGCTGCAATAACATGACTTGTTTATTCGTTGTTTTGAATTGTTTCCATGAAACACACAGTCTACAAAGAGGTAAATAGGACTATGAAGCGAAGGAAAATATTGTGAATATATATATTATTGTGATTATATATTGAAGGAGAACTGAACGCAAAAAGAAGGTTGGCTAAAACGGTAGTTTGTGACAAGCAAATTCCGGGATTGGAAAATTTTTCTAAGTCGCAGTTACCATTTTTGAAAGACATGCGTTTTAAGTTGGGAAACGACAATTGTTCCGACAACTTGAGACTCGAAACGAAAATTGTCACGAGTGATCATCTTTGACGTCACAAGTGACATGTTCTCAGCATGCATTGTGTTTCTTTATAGAAATTTTTTAGAAAATGCAGTGGACAAATGTTTATTTTGTGCATCTGAAAGAAGCTAGTTTTGCATTTTTGACACATAATTGACTTTTCAATGGTTTGAGACTCTGAATTGGAGTTTTATTACACTGATTTTGAAACAAATGGAAAATTTCAGCCGTCTGAGTTTTTGCTACCAACCAGCGCTGCCGCTTGAGCAGACAGTCGTCCCATGGCTCAACAGTGACGATATTATGAACAAAGAACAGACTGGAAGTACAAATTGATATAGAGTTTATATTAAAAACATTGCCATTGCTACAATCTTAATGGGATCAGGTATCGTCAAAACTAGAATTTCATTTCAGATCGAGGCGTCTTCGTCCAGACTTCTTTGCCTGTATGGCCTTATTCGCTGAAATGCCTATAATGCCCTAAACGGAACTGCAAGTTATTCATTATCAACGTAGCATTATATGATTGTTTTTTATGTTTCAAACCCGTTAACTGGGTCGTGATATTAAATAGGAAAAACGGGTTGAAAGTCGCACTTGTGCCGATTATATGCCATTTTCACCGGGTGCGAAGGGTTTAGCGAATTACCTTTAAGGCTGTTGAAGAATCTGGATTTACGAAATAGGCTTTTAGCTCTTAGGCAAGAACTTGATTTCTTATTTGAAGAAAAAGCTGTTTAACTGTCATAGGAATATCAACTGGCCCATTATCTTCTTTTGAAAACACTTTTGACTTGGGTGGGGGTGGTCTTATTGCAAGACTAGGTTATTCCCTAGTGTCTCAACCTCTGTTAAAATATGATAACCAAGTTCGGTGAAATTATTTTTTAGTCACACTAGCAGGTCCCATCAACCCGTTTTTCTTGAATTCATATTTCTGCTCCCATAGCAGGTTGCAGGATCGCTTTTACCGCCGACTCTCTTAGATTTCGTTTGTCTTTTGGCTATTGCTTCAACACGTAATTGACGAATAAAGGGGCAAATATGAGAAAAACTGCAATTCTAAGTAGAAAAATTTTTCCAGATTTGAAGTCAGCGATAAATTCTGCATAGAATAAGCCCAAGTTATTTTTGCGTGTCAGTTCTCCTTTAAACAAAGGAAAGTTTATATCATGGCGAATCTGCCTTATTTTCTAATTCAGCAACAAAAAACCTCACTTGCAATGCCTGTGCTGTTTAAAATAGAACTTTAGATGACATAAGATGAGATTGCAACCAGAGTGCCTCAGATAAAATTATCTTCAGCCTTTAAATTTGTATTTTCTCTAACCATTGAATTCCTGTTCACTGTGGTTGAAGTTGATAGAACTTGGCCCAGCTAGCACACTCATGAAACTTGTCAAAGAAAGTGCTGTTGTGTGTGAACAAATGCTTTGCGTCACAAAACTTCAGTATGGCTAGAAATTGCGGGACCAGTTTTCTATACTAAAAGTGCATTTTAGTCCGACGCTTCTCGGACAATGCAAACGTCGAAAAATAACCAAAATCTGACAAAATAAATAGCCAGTTGCGGATCGAAAACACTAGAGGGTGATAAGAAGAGCACATGATTGGTTGTAATGGAAAAAAACGTTCCTTAACAACATACTTTAACGGACGCACTACTCAAAGATTAAAGGAATGAATAAAACAGCATGTTCCCACGAGCATAAGGACCAAAACGTCTGCAGAATAAGAGCAGCCCGTCGAAATTGTAAAAAAAGCAATGCCCAAGTTAACTATGATTCGGCTATATGACAACATCTGTTGGAGAATCCAGATTGTGCCAAAATATACAGTGACGGAAATTTTCGTATGATTGGGCAAGCTAGTTCCTCTTTCCACCAGGCGTTTTTGAGTCTGTCTATTTTTTAATGGAAAATCCCATGCTTTGTGGACAGAAAGAGTTTTAATGGAAAATCCCATTCCTATTTCAAGGTTGCGATCCAAAACTGTGAATTTATTGGTGTTACTATCAATACAATTGTAAAACTTCTCGAGCAGTACCTTGAATTAGTAATTAACTTTATGTACTCATTTTATGCACTCATTGATGTCGAAACTGCAGAAGCCGAAATTGTACTTACCAATGTTAACTGGATGTAGCAGAAGCCAAAATAGAGAGGCACCTGTAAAGAAAATGCTATGCAAAACTTTTTAGGCAATGTAAAGATGTGTCTTTGAATCTTAACTATCACCCATTCTTTCAAACGGTTTAGATATTCATACTTTTCCAGTTAATCAATGATATTAATTGAATTGAAAGTTTTCTACTCATCTTTTCTAAATACATACTTTAAACGTTGCTCTGAGTCAAACAGATTTCAAATGCAAAAGTTTATGTATTGATTAAATATAAGCATGATTTTCCAATATTAGCGTAAATATGTTCTGAAATGTTGCAAGGCTACTAAGCATAAAGCATGAGGCATAAAAGCAACAGTTTGTTTATTGACAAGTTTCAAATAGTTCGTTGAAATTTGACTCAGACAAAAAGTCAAACACAAAAAAGCCTAACACAAGCTCCACCTTTTGTTGAAGTTTTTAAAGTTTCTTTTAAGATGCTAAACTTTTTTTTAAATATAAGATTTACGGATCACACAAAATTGAGCATTAGAATAAATACACAACTATTCTTATTACAGCCTTCTTGCAAATTTGCGTCCCTTACCTTTTTCCTCAATTTCTTACATTACGTCTATGAAATTTAATCATCTGTGATGCTGATTGATTACATATATTTTAGTTGCGTACACTAAAATGATACTTTCGTGCTTACATGCTTACTGGCAATGCAAACTCGCCCCATAAAGAAAGGCAGACTCATGCTTACCTTTCAAGACATTCAGTTCTAGCTGCACCGAGCTCTACTGGCTCTTGCTGGACTCTATCGTTGGTCTACACATGCACAATTCTATTAAAACTTACCATCACCGTTTACTTTCAGCAAAACAATTATACGTTCTTTCATTTTTAATGAGTCGGCCATAATCCCTTTCATTAATTTAGCGGCTCTGTACAGGTGAGATATCACTTAGCTGTCTTGAATAATTTGCTGTTTGATTAAGTTAAAGTTGCCTATACCCTTCTAATTGTTTTTGTAATTTAAAAGAAGTTTGCATTTTTCATAGAATAACAAATATAACTCAAATTACAGAATTCTTTAGCTTTAGGCAATTACTTTTGTAAACAAAGAAATGCGCAAGACTAGATATAAAGCAAACAGTGTTTTGCGTAAAACATTCTAGTAAAATAATTCTTTTCAATAACGTAAACATATTGACCTATTTTCAATTTTATTATGCTCAATCGTCTTGTATTATTCGGACTCAGCAGATTTGCTTTCGATTTCGTAAGTTACAACAACTTTTATGAGAAATTAAAGGAAATTAAAAAGCTAGGAAAACGAGGAGCGCTTCAAGGATTTGGACAAATAAATTTGTATGGAAATTTAAGTTTGCAGACTCAAAGATCTTACAAAAAAACCGAAGAACAATACCCAAAGGTCTATTGCGTCAAGTTTGACCCTTTCATTATATAAAAAAACTGTGAGATCTTTTTAGAAGGAATTCGTAACAATATGTCTAACTACTAACAACTTTTTTCTTTACAATTTTAACGTTTCTTTCTTTTTGCTGATTATTTTTTTTTTCATATCATATCATATCTTTTTCATATTTTGATGATTAATTGCTGCTTTACAAGAAAGTAAGTTCAACTCTTCAGCTCTTCCACGTTTTTGCTAAAACTATTGTTATCTGCAAGCAAACGACTAAGTTTGCTTTTAAGGAAATAATTAGCTTGGCCATTGAATTCACTCAGCAACAAAGAAAAAACTGTTTCACCCTTATGGCCTTGACCAAAAAAGGAAGTATGTTGTTTGACCACGTTTGTCCTATTCTTGTGCACTATTAAGCAACTAATCAATCTTTTTTGGTGTAACCTGAATTATATTCTATTTTGCAGAATGTGAAGTTTCCTTTTCTCCCTTTTGACCATTGTTGTATTTAAAATAATCTTCACAACTTCTCAAATATAACTTCTGAGCTCCTGAACGACTGATTGTAAGTGTAAAAACCGATTGCAAGTTTCTTTTTCTCTTTTACGACAAGAAGAGAAATTTCAAATAACTAACAATTTCGTTCAGCTAAATATGAATAACAAGAGATAGCATTGAACGAATGGGATTAACCGTAGAGTATTTTCCAAACATGCATGTGCTGTCATAAAATAAGATGTAAGCTTGTATTATCCGTAAACGTTTAAAATAATCTTCCAGGTTACTTTGGGTTTGGTGGCTTCAAGTTTGAAACATTTTGCAATCCGTATGAAATGAAAAATGTATAGAGAAAACTGACGTTTTTTAAGTGACAGAAGACGTGATGTCTATATAATCTATAAAAAACCGAAGAACAATACCCAAAGGTATATGGCGTCAAATTTGACCCTTTCATTTCATAAAAAATTGACAGATATTTTTAGAAAGAATTCGTACCAATATGTCTAACTATTAACAACTTTTTACTTGACAATATTTACTCTGTGAATAGATTGTTCACTTTCTTTAAACAGAATCTAAATGTGGATCGACATTACCTTTCCATTCAATTCTGGTATTTCTGGTAAATGTGGATTTACAGTGATTACAAATTTTAACAAGTGTGCACTTACACTAAATTTCAACTGTCTAGCACAGAGCTATCATAAGTTGATTGAACAGTGCCACTGACATGTCATTTAACTACTTTTAACCTCCTCTCATTAAGCCGGCGTTTTCTAGAAACTTCCATTACCCTTGGACAGGTGCAAGCGATATGACTTTTACATTTACAAGCTAATTTGATTTGATTCCATCGACTGTACTTTCAAAACAATTCTTAATAATCACTCGAATACTCCTAATTGTATCCAAAACAAAAACAGTCTTAGGAAAACAATTTCAAAAACTATTAATTGAATGAGAACGTTGATTATCTCCAAATGGCTGTTTCATAAAAGTTTTGAGCACTGTTTACTTTAGAAACTTTTCTTTGTAACTAGGCAACGGCAGCGAAAGTTGTTCCATTCACTCTTCCATATTTTGTTTGCATCACAGCTAAGCAGGCCGACCATACCTCAAAATAAAACGCTTAACACACTTCCTCGCTTTTTTTCCTATTTATTACTTTTACAGCTTCGCGAGATTTCTTTCGACATGAAAGCTTCATGTGCATACTTAGCGGAACATAATTACGAAAGAATAAATATGTTAATCTTCTAAGAACCACAATTTCCCTGTTCCTAGTTTAGATAGTTGTCAGTGTGTACGGTTGTTTAGAGAATAACAACTGGTCGAAAGTCGAGTTGAGTTTGCCATAATCTTAGATTAACGTAGAGAACTAAAAATTTTGTACAGACTTTGTTCTCTGGATTCTATTGAATTTTGAACTTATCATTAAAAGCTATGGCAAAGTAAAGAAAAACAAGGTAACCAACATGATATAAAGAAGACATCAATCTATTTTTATTTTGAAAGTAGTTAATTGCAGACAAACTTCGAAGTTATTGAGAAGTCAATAACTGTATGGCAGACATTAGCGCGTGACAGTCGGCTGCAAGTCCACTGTACATTTATTCTACGTAAACAAACTTTGGAAGCATTGTTCACTCCATCAACTCTATTTTGTGACACGGTTTTTGAAATTCACTTTTATTTACACCCTTGCATAAGCTTGGCAGTGCACGAAGGTCCTTTATAATATTGAAGAGAAAGAAAAACTGGCAATTAGGGTGAAAATTTTTGCCTACCTCATAGCTATTCTTAGGAAGGGGAGCTTAAAAGAAGATCATCGAAGATGCATAGTGTTTTATTACACAGTGTGAAGTTCAATTCAGATTCAACGTTGTTTTATTACACAGACATTCAGGTGCAGTATTCATGTTCAAAGGCTAGTTATGTTTCTGATAAAGTGAGGATTGGTCGTTTCAGATTCAAGCAAATACTACATTTCCAAAGTTTTAAAGAATTTAATGTATGCCAAGCAAAATGAAAAGTTCATTAGATTTCAAAAAAATGTATAGTAGGATAATACAGATTAAGCTGATTTATAGTAAGAATGGTGTTGATTCACGCAAAATAAAATGTAATAATTATCGGGAAACCCACAATAAAACGTGATATTTCTCGATTCGTAAATAATTATGTCGTTGTTGTGTAGGTACCGGAAAAACTATGTTGTTGTGTTAATTTTTGTAGCAACGGGACTATTCTATTTTAACAAATGCACTTATGGAGATGTAAAGAGTAATCATTGAAAACTTTTGAAGAACTTGCAGAACCTTTGAAGCAAAGGTGCTTTAGGGACAAGACACAGGATAATCCTAAGTTAAGAAATCAATGAAAGCATTGAATCAAAAGAAAATATCTTCATATTGGTTAGTACATTTAATTCAAAACTTCAAGTCATGGAACATTTCATTCCTCTTCGTTAAGGTTTGTAGTATATAATCCAGATAATTGATAAGAAGAACCAAAAATTTCACTATTACACGCAAAGATGCAGAAGAAAGTTTATTGCTTTCTGCTTCTGTTCCATTCACGTAAATTCATACTCTACATTTATACCGTTGCGTACTGTAGAAACTTTACGTACGACAACCAAGGGCAGGTTAAACAGAAAGTCCTTTCCATTAATTAAAGGAATTCATAAAGACTGATTCAAGCCTGCGCTGATTTTGAATCTTTACTTGCGGGAATAAAGACTGCCCCTGGGAAGGAGATGTGAGTTGCCAAAAATACTGTCTGTGCGCCTGGGCCCTAAACACATTTGGAACGTGACAGCAATCAAAATTGTTTGAGATAAAGAAAAGTTCAAACAATGCTTTCTCGGCACATCAAGTTAATTGTAAAAACAAAATTTTTTTACTTATTTACTGCAAAGACTGAAAAGGCAAAGTTTGAATATAAAGAAACTTCTAAGGATAGCTACAAAATAGTTTTTTTTTATATCAAACAAAAATTATTTTGCCTAGAAAATCATCAGAACAACTAAGAAATTGTTTTCAAGCTAAAATGTTGTAGATGCAAATTTTAGTTTAATTAATAAGACGGCACTTGTAATAATCTCACAAGCTTATTATCAGAATGCAAGATGAAAAAAAACACTTGAAAGATCCAATAAGAGGAAACTTTTTGACACTGAAGATATATAGTAGACAATTAAAGATTATTCACAGCCAGTGATTGTTATGTTGTTATAAAATATTGAAATTGCATGCTAAGTGAAAAGTGTTGTGACAGGGCCCCTGAGTTGCTTATAAAGATTTTAACCACTAAACTTATACTACATGACCAACAATCACTAACAAATTAATTAGGGCTTGACAAAAGTGGCTATAGATTGAGAAATGTATTTGAAATGCTAACCGAGTATAAAGGTTTCAATTGATTTGCAAGAATAACCAGCACTCAGATTTAACAGGAATGCATACAAATAATTTTTCTACTTTCTAGTTAAATACACTTGCAGTGCTAATAATGAATTGATTTAGTTTGGCCAAAACCTATCCACAGTATTTAACAACTTGGTCTTCAACTATAAGTTTACGAATTCTTTCAGAACCCCTCTCAGAACATTTCAGAACATCTCAAGGATAGCATTTTCAGTCACCAATGCCTGGAAGTGAAATGAAGTTGTAGTATTACAAGTCATCTGATGTAAAATTAAGTAGTCAAAGACTCTGGTATAAGATGAGAACAGCATCACGAATGTTAAGTAAAGAAGTAATGAAATACAAAAGCCAGGAGAAAAACAGCAAAAATGATTTAATCTCTAGTGATGATGGGAAGACAGTGAGTTGAAATTTTTTGAGCTTGACTTATGAAATGACTAAGCCTCTGCTAACTTCACAGACGTTTTATTTAGATGAATTACTTAGATTGAGTTAGACTCAGATAGTACGTACCTTCGATAAACCCTAATTTCACAAACTTGAAGAAACTCTTTTCTGTTTAGAAACACAGTCACATATCGACCATGCAGCACCGTCGGGCAAAAAAAGATCTTGAACCATCCATCATTTAGGGTTCCATCATCCACACACAGTGCATTGTTTCGTCCACCATTCGAACTATCGTCTCCAACACTGACATCAAATGGATTGATCTTGAGTGGATCCCAAGTCACACCACTCTTTATTCGCACAGCTATCACTGCTGCTTGCTTTGTCAGATCCACCTGCCACCAGGGCATGTCGTCATTCTCCGTGATGCTGCACCTTTCCCAGTCCCCAGTTATATTACCATCATTTCCAAATCTGGCAAATTGCGTGACTTCATTGATTATGGACGTCGATGATTGGGATGACGGCATATTTAAAGCGATGTTTTGAGCTGAATAGATACGAAAATACTCCCTTAATGAATATCTGAAACGATAATTCTGATAGAAAGGACTGTCATGCTAGGAAGATTAATATTGAAAGTTCAGTATTGCGCACTAGTATCAAGTGTTATAGAAAACTGCTTCTTTTTTAAAGCTATAGTGATGCAATTTTCTTGCATGGAGCAGTTTATGATTTTTTTTCAGCTGCCTTATCCATCTTAACTGAAAAGACCTGAGGAAAATTCATTTAAATGAGTTAAGTATTGCCAACCCCAATTATAAAACCTTTCAACTTAAATCGAAATCTCGCTTGCATTCGCGTATGAATTGATTCACCTATCACTGACTACTGAAGCTGTCTTGTTAATTTGCCAAGAACTGTTTCTTACCATTTCTAAAAAACTGATGCGAAACAATAAGGATAATATTTGCATAAGTATACCAAGTTTCATTAGATAATGCTTGCGGTATTGATATGGTCCAACATACTTTGACATACTTTGAATGTGGGAAAGATTACTGAAGTTAATAAAAAGAAACCATGGCCAGTTGAATTTATAATGTTATAATGAAAAAAAGCAATCATATTGTTGTATAGGTAAGTAAACCATACCTTTGTAAACTTCCAACTCAGCTATTTTCAGAGTAGCAAGGCGATTCACAAATACACTTATATACCGACCAATGGGAAGAGTATGGCAGGGGAACAGGGTCATATTATAACGACTGGCGCTGCCATTCTTGACGCAGAGTTGGTTGTTGCGTCCTCCATTTGAACTGTCTCCTCCGACACTAATGTTGAATGGATTAATCATATCCCATTCATGTAGACAAAATGTGACTCTGATGATTGCCACTATTCTTGGTCGGTTAAGATCCACTTGCCACCAAGGAGAAACTTCTTGTAATGTAAGAGCACACGAGGCCCACTCCGCATCATAGTTTCCGTCGTTTCCAAAGCTAGCAAGGCCTTCTGCATCTTGGCCATCATATGTTGATGACTGAGAGGCATACTTCCCAAGAGCAAGATTTTCTGAAATAATGCAACTTGAATAAAAATGCTTTTTTAAATAACGGAACATATCTTTGATGAGAAAAGAAAAAATGCTTTTGCGAAGGAACTATATGGAAAAGCGAGAAATTCAAATTATGTATATTTTTATTTTAATGCCCATTGTTGCATTTGATCGGCGGTATAATGTTGCATTCAAACATTGCCTGGAATTTTTAATTTTTATCAAATAGTGTTTATCTCTTCATTTAACGACTGAAAATTACCTCTTTTATTAGAGCCATTAATATGAGAAACCTCATTTCTTCCAGAGCTTTTTTCCAATTAAGCATTAATAGCTTGTTTATCTTATTTTTCTTATTCAAATGTTGTTCTTAGTAATCAAAGAAAATCGAAATGGTGCCAATAAGGTGAAGCATTTTATCAACTATCATAGTTCATGAAGCATTGCCATTATTTGTGCAGAAGGGTACCATATTTTGATATTTTACAATAACAATTAATGTATTCTAACGCAATGCTTCGTAATTGAATTTGAGAGAAGAATTTAACCATTGCCTATTCATAGAACCATTCAGAGGTAAAATTAAACTTCCAGAACTGTTTTCTTCGATGATTCCGATTCCGATTCCGGATAATACAAGCAAAGCGATGTTTTCTAGACTAACTAATAATCTAGGTTTAATGGTATTCATTTATCAATTGTTTGCCATAAAATGCATTCTTTACGCTTTCTTTGAGGAGTCACACCCAGATTTTTTTTCTGCAGTATGTTATCGGTGACACACGTTGGCACGTCAATAAACAAAAATAACTGAGATTAACAAAGATCATTCCAATCTGTTACTAACAGAGTGCATTTCTTATATGCTTACATGCTCATCATTTTGTAGAGCACTTTACGACTCCTAAACTATTCTTTTGGCAACGATTTTACTTATTGATAATTTAATGTCAATGCAAAACTACTTGCATATAGCGTATGACTTGTTAAAAGATAATTATGATTATAGTACAAATTACTGTTGGTTACGATATGCGCCCAGATGACTTCAATAAATCAATGGACAAAGATCACCTAGTTTAAAACCACTGTAATTCAATTCATCTTAAGCGTGCATATTGCAGCTTTGATCAAAGAGATCACATGATAGCCACATTGTCTTGTATCAAACAAAAGGTAGCGATATTTGAAGTGACGACGTGAATATTTGGTTTTCTCAACTTTGATTGGATAGGTAAGAGTTTCTACCTTTAGATTATGTAGTCCTCTGAGCTAAGCTGCGTTTCGTCTCCGTTAATTTACATTCAGTTCTAAGACTTCTGGGTCTTTTAAGGGAAATGCAGCTACTCAATTGTATTACTTACGTATGCAATCTTCGCCAAAATCAAAATATCCACTTTGGCAATGACAGGAATATGAACCATGGTTGTTGGTGCAATGTGCTTTCTCGTGACAGCTATGAGTTCCTTTGTTGCATTCGTCAATGTCTGTCAAAACAAGATATTTTTTAGAGAATGCTTAAAGGTTCATTATTCATTTACTAATGAAGCCCAGATTTGAAAAAAGTCTTGAAATTGTTTATAAATTCTTACATAGGAAAAGGTATTGAGGCTGTCAAGAAACAAATGCCCTGTGACGAACGGGGTATTGTTGTGGTAAGCTTGTGGTATTCAGGCAAAACTGTATCAATGATTATTGGGTCAGCAGGAGACTTTGGACTTGGGCAGTAGTTTGGTCACCTCTGGCTTGTAATTTTTCTTGACATGTTTACGTTTTAAGCTTACATTATCTTTTACTTTCATGTCCAATTTGATTCAAGAAGATTCGATATATTTAGCAAATAAAGCATTGGGCCTATATTAATAAATTTTGAGAAAAACTAACTACATCTTGTGAAAAAGGCAAATGATATTCAAAAGAAGGCTATACTGAGATTCTATTTGAACAATTTATAATTTATCTGGTTTTACGAGTTATGTATTATTGAATCTCTAAAATGTACCAGTTTCGCAGTTCAAGCCAGTATATCCTGGCAAACATTCACATCTGTACATGTTCACGAGATTGCTGCATGAGCCACCGTTTTTGCAAGGAGAACTTTGGCATTCATTGACATCTGAAAGCAAGAAATGTGAACTTTATGAACGAATAACTCTTCATAATAGGAAGAAAATAGCATCAATTGATATAGAAAGGGTTGAAATTGCCAATAACACTCTTTTTTAATGAAAGTATAATGGAATTCAGTTTCATTCCGTCCATCACTCTGCAAGCTGGTATGTGTGAAACAATAATGGATTACCTGATCAAAAGACGAATTTTATCATTCCTTATGCTATAATCTTTGCAACAATAATCTTTTAATTTCAACCAATTTGCCTTATTGGTTGTTTAAATTTTGGTTCAGGTTTAATTGGTAGAATTAAAAATGAATTGTCTCCGTAACAGCAGTAAAACTTTCGTTCTAATCGTCGATAACATTCCCGATCCTTCTTCAGGAAAAGACAGGCCTAATTCTATTCCATTTTTATGGGTTTTTACAACTACGTATATAATTTAGGGTCATCGTAGCTTTTCACGATTGAAGTAGCAATATGGCTACTTCAATGTTCCTATTGCTGGTGAAAATCATTGAAAAAACTATCATAATCAAAGGCTTTGCTATGACATGATAACTGCCTTAAAACCAGCTCTCCTTTAAGATCTGTTTGTACAAAGTTTCACTACCGACAATATTTATCAACTCACTTGCTTTTAGGATTAGAACACAATTTCGATCCTGGAAAGAACGTGTCGGTGTTTCCATTTGCTTTCATGCTGCTTATTTCATAAATTGAGGTTATCTTTGTTACTTTACAGTTTGCCTTCTGATGGCAGCTGTGTATTTTAGCATTGCATTCATCAAAGACTGTCAAAATCAAGAGCTTCCAATTTTCATTTCTTTGAAGAAATTAAAATCGTCTAGAAAAGCGAAGGGCAAAGTAACGATTCAAGAACCTTTGGTTTAATGTTCGTGCTTGTGAAATACATTTCTTTTATAGATTTTGTTTTAAAAAAAACAAACGAAAATTAAATGTAAAAAATACAGCAAAAGGTATCTTCCTGGCAAATAGAGTGATTGAAGTGACAAAGAATTTTAATGAAAGATAAAGATTTTGTAAGGCCAGCAGATGAACTAAAATTATTTGGCAGCTTCTTTTAATTCTGTTCATCAAATTAGTTTTTTGCAGAATGGCTGAATTGCCTCACCGAGACATCGATAACCAGGGCATGTGCATGTATCAACGCACTTTTCTCCACTCCTGCAAGGATGTTTTGATTGGCAGAGCTGACCAACCTGCAAAAATGTAAAAATCACTTACAATCGGAATAAAACATTTAGCCCCAAAAGCCCTTTTAATAGTGTCATACATTTTCGTAGGCATATCTATTGCTAAAGTACTTTAAAATAACGTTTTAATTATATATCAGTCTTCTCTATTGTGTCAAGCAATTGAAATCTGTTTTAAAACATACATGCATTTCATCGTAGCGAGTAGAATAGTATGTCCAACCAGCTGCTGCCTGTGTTTCGATGCCGTCGTTAGGGTCCTGTGCTGATTTGTTGTTCAACTGACAAGCACCAAGCTCCTCATTTACATTGATAGATTTGCATAGCTGTTCTTGAATGCATTCAAACTTACACGTATACTCATCAAGACTATCAAACGTGCGGAAGGCGGCCCTAAGTGAGCGATCTTCAAGCACAACAGAGAAGTTGGCAAACGTTTTGCATGATAATCGAAGTATTTCTCCATTGACATCTTTCAAAGTCACCAGTATCCACAACCTAGGAAGAGAAACAATTATTTTTAGAAAGAATTTTAAATGCTTTTGTATTTATTCTATTCTTATCTCTAGAAAGAAGAGGTGTAATTTTAGTGAAAATAAACACAACTGTCGTCACAGAAAATCGAAAACTAGATCGATGAAAGTTGGAAATCAAGTTGCTTAACTATGAAGGTTTTGAGGTGTTACTATCTTACAATTTTAGCGTTAACTCATTGTGAGACATTGTATATATGATGGACAACTTATCAGCGTCGAAACAGCTCTCAACCGATTGCATTATTGCGTTGACAAGATAAAGGTCTTCGATTACCACGTTTGTCGTACTCACAGCTGCAATAACATGACTTGTTTATTCGTTGTTTTGAATTGTTTCCATGAAACACACAGTCTACAAAGAGGTAAATAGGACTATGAAGCGAAGGAAAATATTGTGAATATATATATTATTGTGATTATATATTGAAGGAGAACTGAACGCAAAAAGAAGGTTGGCTAAAACGGTAGTTTGTGACAAGCAAATTCCGGGATTGGAAAATTTTTCTAAGTCGCAGTTACCATTTTTGAAAGACATGCGTTTTAAGTTGGGAAACGACAATTGTTCCGACAACTTGAGACTCGAAACGAAAATTGTCACGAGTGATCATCTTTGACGTCACAAGTGACATGTTCTCAGCATGCATTGTGTTTCTTTATAGAAATTTTTTAGAAAATGCAGTGGACAAATGTTTATTTTGTGCATCTGAAAGAAGCTAGTTTTGCATTTTTGACACATAATTGACTTTTCAATGGTTTGAGACTCTGAATTGGAGTTTTATTACACTGATTTTGAAACAAATGGAAAATTTCAGCCGTCTGAGTTTTTGCTACCAACCAGCGCTGCCGCTTGAGCAGACAGTCGTCCCATGGCTCAACAGTGACGATATTATGAACAAAGAACAGACTGGAAGTACAAATTGATATAGAGTTTATATTAAAAACATTGCCATTGCTACAATCTTAATGGGATCAGGTATCGTCAAAACTAGAATTTCATTTCAGATCGAGGCGTCTTCGTCCAGACTTCTTTGCCTGTATGGCCTTATTCGCTGAAATGCCTATAATGCCCTAAACGGAACTGCAAGTTATTCATTATCAACGTAGCATTATATGATTGTTTTTTATGTTTCAAACCCGTTAACTGGGTCGTGATATTAAATAGGAAAAACGGGTTGAAAGTCGCACTTGTGCCGATTATATGCCATTTTCACCGGGTGCGAAGGGTTTAGCGAATTACCTTTAAGGCTGTTGAAGAATCTGGATTTACGAAATAGGCTTTTAGCTCTTAGGCAAGAACTTGATTTCTTATTTGAAGAAAAAGCTGTTTAACTGTCATAGGAATATCAACTGGCGCATTATCTTCTTTTGAAAACACTTTTGACTTGGGTGGGGGTGGTCTTATTGCAAGACTAGGTTATTCCCTAGTGTCTCAACCTCTGTTAAAATATGATAACCAAGTTCGGTGAAATTATTTTTTAGTCACACTAGCAGGTCCCGTCAACCCGTTTTTCTTGAATTCATATTTCTGCTCCCATAGCAGGTTGCAGGATCGCTTTTACCGCCGACTCTCTTAGATTTCGTTTGTCTTTTGGCTATTGCTTCAACACGTAATTGACGAATAAAGGGGCAAATATGAGAAAAACTGCAATTCTAAGTAGAAAAATTTTTCCAGATTTGAAGTCAGCGATAAATTCTGCATAGAATAAGCCCAAGTTATTTTTGCGTGTCAGTTCTCCTTTAAACAAAGGAAAGTTTATATCATGGCGAATCTGCCTTATTTTCTAATTCAGCAACAAAAAACCTCACTTGCAATGCCTGTGCTGTTTAAAATAGAACTTTAGATGACATAAGATGAGATTGCAACCAGAGTGCCTCAGATAAAATTATCTTCAGCCTTTAAATTTGTATTTTCTCTAACCATTGAATTCCTGTTCACTGTGGTTGAAGTTGATAGAACTTGGCCCAGCTAGCACACTCATGAAACTTGTCAAAGAAAGTGCTGTTGTGTGTGAACAAATGCTTTGCGTCACAAAACTTCAGTATGGCTAGAAATTGCGGGACCAGTTTTCTATACTAAAAGTGCATTTTAGTCCGACGCTTCTCGGACAATGCAAACGTCGAAAAATAACCAAAATCTGACAAAATAAATAGCCAGTTGCGGATCGAAAACACTAGAGGGTGATAAGAAGAGCACATGATTGGTTGTAATGGAAAAAAACGTTCCTTAACAACATACTTTAACGGACGCACTACTCAAAGATTAAAGGAATGAATAAAACAGCATGTTCCCACGAGCATAAGGACCAAAACGTCTGCAGAATAAGAGCAGCCCGTCGAAATTGTAAAAAAAGCAATGCCCAAGTTAACTATGATTCGGCTATATGACAACATCCTGTTGGAGAATCCAGATTGTGCCAAAATATACAGTGACGGAAATTTTCGTATGATTGGGCAAGCTAGTTCCTCTTTCCACCAGGCGTTTTTGAGTCTGTCTATTTTTTAATGGAAAATCCCATGCTTTGTGGACAGAAAGAGTTTTAATGGAAAATCCCATTCCTATTTCAAGGTTGCGATCCAAAACTGTGAATTTATTGGTGTTACTATCAATACAATTGTAAAACTTCTCGAGCAGTACCTTGAATTAGTAATTAACTTTATGTACTCATTTTATGCACTCATTGATGTCGAAACTGCAGAAGCCGAAATTGTACTTACCAATGTTAACTGGATGTAGCAGAAGACAAAATAGAGAGGCACCTGTAAAGAAAATGCTATGCAAAACTTTTTAGGCAATGTAAAGATGTGTCTTTGAATCTTAACTATCACCCATTCTTTCAAACGGTTTAGATATTCATACTTTTCCAGTTAATCAATGATATTAATTGAATTGAAAGTTTTCTACTCATCTTTTCTAAATACATACTTTAAACGTTGCTCTGAGTCAAACAGATTTCAAATGCAAAAGTTTATGTATTGATTAAATATAAGCATGATTTTCCAATATTAGCGTAAATATGTTCTGAAATGTTGCAAGGCTACTAAGCATAAAGCATGAGGCATAAAAGCAACAGTTTGTTTATTGACAAGTTTCAAATAGTTCGTTGAAATTTGACTCAGACAAAAAGTCAAACACAAAAAAGCCTAACACAAGCTCCACCTTTTGTTGAAGTTTTTAAAGTTTCTTTTAAGTGCTAAACTTTTTTTTAAATATAAGATTTACGGATCACACAAAATTGAGCATTAGAATAAATACACAACTATTCTTATTACAGCCTTCTTGCAAATTTGCGTCCCTTACCTTTTTCCTCAATTTCTTACATTACGTCTATGAAATTTAATCATCTGTGATGCTGATTGATTACATATATTTTAGTTGCGTACACTAAAATGATACTTTCGTGCTTACATGCTTACTGGCAATGCAAACTCGCCCCATAAAGAAAGGCAGACTCATGCTTACCTTTCAAGACATTCAGTTCTAGCTGCACCGAGCTCTACTGGCTCTTGCTGGACTCTATCGTTGGTCTACACATGCACAATTCTATTAAAACTTACCATCACCGTTTACTTTCAGCAAAACAATTATACGTTCTTTCATTTTTAATGAGTCGGCCATAATCCCTTTCATTAATTTAGCGGCTCTGTACAGGTGAGATATCACTTAGCTGTCTTGAATAATTTGCTGTTTGATTAAGTTAAAGTTGCCTATACCCTTCTAATGTTTTTGTAATTTAAAAGAAGTTTGCATTTTTCATAATAACAAATAACTCAAATTAAGAATTCTTTAGCTTTAGGCAATTACTTTTGTAAACAAAGAAATGCGCAAGACTAGATATAAAGCAAACAGTGTTTTGCGTAAAACATTCTAGTAAAATAATTCTTTTCAATAACGTAAACATATTGACCTATTTTCAATTTTATTATGCTCAATCGTCTTGTATTATTCGGTTTCAGAAGATTTGCTTTCGATTTCGTAAGTTACAACAATTTTGTGAGAAATTAAAGAAATTAAAAAGCTAGGAAAACGAGAAGTGCTTCAAGGATTTGGACAAATAAATTTGTATGGAAATTTAAGTTTGCAGACTCAAAGATCTTACAAAAAAACCGAAGAACAATACCCAAAGGTCTATTGCGTCAAGTTTGACCCTTTCATTATATAAAAAAACTGTGAGATCTTTTTAGAAGGAATTCGTAACAATATGTCTAACTACTAACAACTTTTTTCTTTACAATTTAACGTTTCTTTCTTTTTGCTGATTATTTTTTTTTCATATCATATCATATCTTTTTCATATTTTGATGATTAATTGCTGCTTTACAAGAAAGTAAGTTCAACTCTTCAGCTCTTCCACGTTTTTGCTAAAACTATTGTTATCTGAAAGCAAACGACTAAGTTTGCTTTTAAGGAAATAATTAGCTTGGCCATTGAATTCACTCAGCAACAAAGAAAAACTGTTTCACCCTTATGGCCTTGACCAAAAAAGGAAGTATGTTGTTTGACCACGTTTGTCCATTCTTGTGCACTATTAAGCAACTAATCAATCTTTTTTGGTGTAACCTGAATTATATTCTATTTTGCAGAATGTGAAGTTTCCTTTTCTCCCTTTTGACCATTGTTGTATTTAAAATAATCTTCACAACTTCTCAAATATAACTTCTGAGCTCTGAACGACTGATTGTAAGTGTAAAAACCGATTGCAAGTTTCTTTTTCTCTTTTACGACAAGAAGAGAAATTTCAAATAACTAACAATTTCGTTCAGCTAAATATGAATAACAAGAGATAGCATTGAACGAATGGGATTAACCGTAGAGTATTTTCCAAACATGCATGTGCTGTCATAAAATAAGATGTAAGCTTGTATTATCCGTAAACGTTTAAAATAATCTTCCAGGTTACTTTGGGTTTGGTGGCTTCAAGTTTGAAACATTTTGCAATCCGTATGAAATGAAAAATGTATAGAGAAAACTGACGTTTTTTAAGTGACAGAAGACGTGATGTCTATATAATCTATAAAAAACCGAAGAACAATACCCAAAGGTATATGGCGTCAAATTTGACCCTTTCATTTCATAAAAAATGACAGATATTTTTAGAAAGAATTCGTACCAATATGTCTAACTATTAACAACTTTTTACTTGACAATATTTACTCTGTGAATAGATTGTTCACTTTCTTTAAACAGAATCTAAATGTGGATCGACATTACCTTTCCATTCAATTCTGGTATTTCTGGTAAATGTGGATTTACAGTGATTACAAATTTTAACAAGTGTGCACTATCACTAAATTTAACTGTCTAGCACAGAGCTATCATAAGTTGATTGAACAGTGCCACTGACATGTCATTTAACTACTTTTAACCTCCTCTCATTAAGCCGGCGTTTTCTAGAAACTTCCATAACCTTGGACAGGTGCAAGCGATATGACTTTTACATTTACAAGCTAATTTGATTTGATTCCATCGACTGTACTTTCAAAACAATTCTTAATAATCACTCGAATACTCCTAATTGTATCCAAAACAAAAACATTCTTAGGAAAACAATTTCAAAAACTATTAATTGAATGAGAACGTTGATTATCTCCAAATGGCTGTTTAATAAAAGTTTTGAGCACTGTTTACTTTAGAAACTTTTCTTTGTAACTAGGCAACGGCAGCGAAAGTTGTTCCATTCACTCTTCCATATTTTGTTTGCATCACAGCTAAGCAGGCCGACCATACCTCAAAATAAAACGCTTAACACACTTCCTCGCTTTTTTTCCTATTTATTACTTTTACAGCTTCGCGAGATTTCTTTCGACATGATAGCTTCATGTGCATACTTAGCGGAACATAATTACGAAAGAATAAATATGTTAATCTTCTAAGAACCACAATTTCCCTGTTCCTAGTTTAGATAGTTGTCAGTGTGTACGGTTGTTTAGAGAATAACAACTGGTCGAAAGTCGAGTTGAGTTTGCCATAATCTTAGATTAACGTAGAAAGCTAAAAATTTTGTACAGACTTTGTTCTCTAGATTCTATTGAATTTTGAACATATCATTAAAAGCTACTACAAAGTAAAGAATAACAAGGTAACCAAGATGATATAAAGAAGACATCAATCCTTTTTATTTTGAAAGTAGTTAATTGCAGAAGAACTTCGAAGTTATTGAGAAGTCAATAACTGTATGGCAGACATTAGCGCGTGACAGTCGGCTACAAGTCCACTGTACATTTATTCTACGTAAACAAACTTTGGAAGCATTGTTCACTCCATCAACTCTATTTTGTGACACAGTTTTTGAAATTCACTTTTATTTACACCCTTGCATAAGCTTGGCAGTGCACGAAGGTCCTTTTTAATATTGAAGAGAAAGAAAAACTGGCAATTAGGGTGAAAATTTTTGCCTACCTCATAGCTTTCTTAGGAAGGGGAGCTTAAAAGAAGATCATCGAAGATGCATAGTGTTTTATTACACAGTGTGAAGTTCAATTCAGATTCAACGTTGTTTTATTACACAGACATTCAGGTGCAGTATTCATGTTCAAAGGCTAGTTATGTTTCTGATAAAGTGAGGATTGGTCGTTTCAGATTCAAGCAAATACTACATTTCCAAAGTTTTAAAGAATTTAATGTATGCCAAGCAAAATGAAAAGTTCATTAGATTTCAAAAATGTATAGTAGGATAATACAGATTAAGCTGATTATAGTAAGAATGGTGTTGATTCACAAAATAAAATGTAATAATTATCGGGAAACCCACAATAAACGTGATATTTCTCGATTCGTAAATAATTATGTCGTTGTTGTGTAGGTACCGGAAAAACTATGTTGTTGTGTTAATTTTTGTAGCAACGGGACTATTCTATTTTAACAAATGCACTTATGGAGATGTAAAGAGTAATCATTGAAAACTTTTGAAGAACTTGCAGAACCTTTGAAGCAAAGGTGCTTTAGGGACAAGACACAGGTTAATCCTAAGTTAAGAAATCAATGAAAGCATTGAATCAAAAGAAAATATCTTCATATTGGTTAGTACATTTAATTCAAAACTTCAAGTCATGGAACATTTCATTCCTCTTCGTTAAGGTTTGTAGTATATAATCCAGATAATTGATAAGAAGAACCAAAAATTTCACTATTACACGCAAAGATGCAGAAGAAAGTTTATTGCTATCTGCTTCTGTTCCATTCACGTAAATTCATACTCTACATTTATACCGTTGCGTACTGTAGAAACTTTACGTACGACAACCAAGGGCAGGTTAAACAGAAAGTCCTTTCCATTAATTAAAGGAATTCATAAAGACTGATTCAAGCCTGCGGCTGATTTTGAATCTTTACTTGCGGGAATAAAGACTGCCCCTGGGAAGGAGATGTGAGTTGCCAAAAATACTGTCTGTGCGCCTGGGCCCTAAACACATTTGGAACGTGACAGCAATCAAAATTGTTTGAGATAAAGAAAAGTTCAAACAATGCTTTCTCGGCACATCAAGTTAATTGTAAAAACAAGAGTTTTTACTTATTTACTGCAAAGACTGAAAAGGCAAAGTTTGAATATAAAGAAACTTCTAAGGATAGCTACAAAATAGTTTATTTATCAAACAAAAATTATTTTGCCGAGAAAATCATCAGAACAACTAAGAAATTGTTTTCAAGCTAAAATGTTGTAGATGCAAATTTTAGTTTAATTAAGACGGCACTTGTAATAATCTCACAAGCTTATTATCAAAATGCAAGATGAAAAAAAACACTTGAAAGATCCAATAAAAGGAACTTTTTGACACTGAAGATATATAGTAGACAATTAAAGATTATTACACAGCCAGTGATTGTTATGTTTTATAAAATATTGAAATTGCATGCTAAGTGAAAAATGTTGTGACAGGGCCCCTGAGTTGCTTATAAAGATTTTAACCACTAAACTTATACTACATGACCAACAATCACTAACAAATTAATTAGGGCTTGACAAAAGTGGCTATAGATTGAAATGTATGGGAAATGCTAACCGAGTATAAAGGTTTCAATTGATTTGCAAGAATAACCAGCACTCAGATTTAACAGGAATGCATACAAATAATTTTTCTACTTTCTAGTTAAATACACTTGCAGTGCTAATAATGAATTGATTTAGTTTGGCCAAAACCTATCCACAGTATTTAACAACTTGGTCTTCAACTATAAGTTTACGAATTCTTTCAGAACCCCTCTCAGAACATTTCAGAACATCTCAAGGATAGCATTTTCAGTCACCAATGCCTGGAAGTGAAATGAAGTTGTAGTATTACAAGTCATCTGATGTAAAATTAAGTAGTCAAAGACTCTGGTATAAGATGAGAACAGCATCACGAATGTTAAGTAAAGAAGTAATGAAATACAAAAGCCAGGAGAAAAACAGCAAAATGATTTAATCTCTAGTGATGATGGGAAGACAGTGAGTTGAAATTTTTTGAGCTTGACTTATGAAATGACTAAGCCTCTGCTAACTTCACAGACGTTTTATTTAGATGAATTACTTAGATTGAGTTAGACTCAGATAGTACGTACCTTCGATAAACCCTAATTTCACAAACTTGAAGAAACTCTTTTCTGTTTAGAAACACAGTCACATATCGACCATGCAGCACCGTCGGGCAGAAAAAGGTCTTCATCTCTCCATCATTTAGGGTTCCATCATCCACACAAAGTGCATTGTTTCGTCCACCATTCGAACTATCGTCTCCAACACTGACACTGAATGGATTGATCCTGTGGATCCCAAGTCTGACCACTCTTTATTCGCACAGCTATCACTGCTGCTTGCTTTGTCAGATCCACCTGCCACCAGGGCATGTCGTCATTCTTAGTGATGCTGCACCTTTCCCACTCCCCAGTTATTACCATCATTTCCAAATCTGGCAGGTAGCGTGATTCCTTTAAATATGGATGTCGATGATTGGGATGACGGCATATTTAAAGCGATGTTTTGAGCTGAATAGATACAAAATATTCCCTTAATGAATATCTGAAACGATAATTCTGATAGAAAGGACTGTCATGCTAGGAAGATTAATATTGAAAGTTCAGTATTGCGCACTAGTATCAAGTGTTATAGAAAACTGCTTCTTTTTTAAAGCTATAGTGATGCAATTTTCTTGCATGGAGCAGTTTATGATTTTTTTTCAACTGCCTTATCCATCTTAACTGAAAAGACCTGAGGAAAATTCATTTAAATGAGTTAAGTATTGCCAACCCCAATTATAAAACCTTTCAACTTAAATCGAAATCTCGCTTGCATTCGCGTATGAATTGATTCACCTATCACTGACTACTGAAGCTGTCTTGTTAATTTGCCAAGAACTGTTTCTTACCATTTCTAAAAAACTGATGCGAAACAATTAGGATAATATTTGCATAAGTATACCAAGTTTCATTAGATAATGCTTGCGGTATTGATATGGTCCAACATACTTTGACATACTTTGAATGTGGAAAGATTACTGAAGTTAATAAAAAGAAACCATGGCCAGTTGAATTTATAATGTTATAATGAAAAAAAGCAATCATATTGTTGTATAGGTAAGTAAACCATACCTTTGTAAACTTCCAACTCAGCTATTTTCAGAGTAGCAAGGCGATTCACAAATACACTTATATACCGACCAATGGGAAGAGTATGGCAGGGGAACAGGGAAATATTATAACGACTGCGCTGCCATTCTTGACGCAGAGTTGGTTGTTGCGTCCTCCATTTGAACTGTCTCCTCCGACACTAATGTTGAATGGATTAATCATATCCCATTCATGAAGACAAAATGTGACTCTGATGATTGCCACTATTCTTGGTCGGTTAAGATCCACTTGCCACCAAGGAGAAACTTCTTGTAATGTAAGGCACATGAGGCCCACTCCGCATCATAGTTTCCGTCGTTTCCAAAGCTAGCAAGGCCTTCTGCATCTTGGCCATCATATGTTGATGACTGGAGGCATACTTCCCAAGAGCAAGATTTTCTGAAATAATGCAACTTGAATAAAAATGCTTTTTTAAATAACGGAACATATCTTTGATGACAAAAGAAAAAATGCTTTTGCGAAGGAACTATATGGAAAAGCGAGAAATTCAAATTATGTATATTTTTATTTTAATGCCCATTGTTGCATTTGATCGGCGGTATAATGTTACATTCAAACATTGCCTGGTAGATTTAATTTTTATCAAATAGTGTTTATCTCTTCATTTAACGACTGAAAATTACCTCTTTTATAAGAGCCATAAATATGAGAAACCTCATTTCTTCCAGAGCTTTTTTCCAATTAAGCATTAATAGCTTGTTTATCTTATTTTTCTTCTTCAAATGTTGTTCTTAGTAATCAAAGAAAATCGAAATGGTGCCATAAGGTGAAGCATTTATCAACTATCATAGATCATGAAGCATTGTTACCATATTTTGAGATTTTACCAATAACATTAATGTATTCTAACGCAATGCTTCGATTGAATTTGAGAGAAGAATTTAACCATTGCCTATTCATAGAACCATTCAGAGGTAAAATTAAACTTCCAGAACTTTTTCTTCGATGATTCCAATTCCGGATAATACAAGCAAAGCGATGTTTTCTAGACTAACTAATAATCTAGGTTAATGGTATTCATTTATCAATTTGCCATAAAATGCATTCTTTACGCTTTCTTTGAGAGTCACACCCAGATTTTTTTCTGCAGTATGTTATCGGTGACCACGTTGGCACGTCAATAAACAAAAATAACTGAGATTAACAAAGATCATTCCAATCTGTTACTAACAGAGTGCATTTCTTATATGCTTACATGCTCATCATTTTGTAGAGCACTTTACGACTCCTAAACTATTTTTTGGCAACGATTACTTATTGATAATTTAATGTCAATGCAAAACTACTTGCATATAGCGTATGACTTGTTAAAAGATAATATTATTATAGTACAAATTGCTGTTGGTTACAATATGCGCCCAGATAACTTAAATAAATCAATGGACAAAGATCACCTAGTTTAAAACCACTGTAATTCAATTCATCTTAAGCGTGCATATTGCAGCTTTGATCAAAGAGATCACATGATAGCCACATTGTCTTGTATCAAACAAAAGGTAGCGATATTTGAAGTGACGACGTGAATATTTGGTTTTCTCAACTTTGATTGGATAGGTAAGAGTTTCTACCTTTAGATTATGTAGTCCTCTGAGCTAAGCTGCGTTTCGTCTCCGTTAATTTACATTCAGTTCTAAGACTTCTGGGTCTTTTAAGGGAAATGCAGCTACTCAATTGTATTACTTACGTATGCAATCTTCGCCAAAATCAAAATATCCACTTTGGCAATGACAGGAATATGAACCATGGTTGTTGGTGCAATGTGCTTTCTCGTGACAGCTATGAGTTCCTTTGTTGCATTCGTCAATGTCTGTCAAAACAAGATATTTTTTAGAGAATGCTTAAAGGTTCATTATTCATTTACTAATGAAGCCCAGATTTGAAAAAAGTCTTGAAATTGTTTATAAATTCTTACATAGGAAAAGGTATTGAGGCTGTCAAGAAACAAATGCCCTGTGACGAACGGGGTATTGTTGTGGTAAGCTTGTGGTATTCAGGCAAAACTGTATCAATGATTATTGGGTCAGCAGGAGGACTTTGGACTTGGGCAGTAGTTTGGTCACCTCTGGCTTGTAATTTTTCTTGACATGTTTACGTTTTAAGCTTACATTATCTTTTACTTTCATGTCCAATTTGATTCAAGAAGATTCGATATATTTAGCAAATAAAGCATTGGGCCTATATTAATAAATTTTGAGAAAAACTAACTACATCTTGTGAAAAAGGCAAATGATATTCAAAAGAAGGCTATACTGAGATTCTATTTGAACAATTTATAATTTATCTGGTTTTACGAGTTATGTATTATTGAATCTCTAAAATGTACCAGTTTCGCAGTTCAAGCCAGTATATCCTGGCAAACATTCACATCTGTACATGTTCACGAGATTGCTGCATGAGCCACCGTTTTTGCAAGGAGAACTTTGGCATTCATTGACATCTGAAAGCAAGAAATGTGAACTTTATGAACGAATAACTCTTCATAATAGGAAGAAAATAGCATCAATTGATATAGAAAGGGTTGAAATTGCCAATAACACTCTTTTTTAATGAAAGTATAATGGAATTCAGTTTCATTCCGTCCATCACTCTGCAAGCTGGTATGTGTGAAACAATAATGGATTACCTGATCAAAAGACGAATTTTATCATTCCTTATGCTATAATCTTTGCAACAATAATCTTTTAATTTCAACCAATTTGCCTTATTGGTTGTTTAAATTTTGGTTCAGGTTTAATTGGTAGAATTAAAAATGAATTGTCTCCGTAACAGCAGTAAAACTTTCGTTCTAATCGTCGATAACATTCCCGATCCTTCTTCAGGAAAAGACAGGCCTAATTCTATTCCATTTTTATGGGTTTTTACAACTACGTATATAATTTAGGGTCATCGTAGCTTTTCACGATTGAAGTAGCAATATGGCTACTTCAATGTTCCTATTGCTGGTGAAAATCATTGAAAAAACTATCATAATCAAAGGCTTTGCTATGACATGATAACTGCCTTAAAACCAGCTCTCCTTTAAGATCTGTTTGTACAAAGTTTCACTACCGACAATATTTATCAACTCACTTGCTTTTAGGATTAGAACACAATTTCGATCCTGGAAAGAACGTGTCGGTGTTTCCATTTGCTTTCATGCTGCTTATTTCATAAATTGAGGTTATCTTTGTTACTTTACAGTTTGCCTTCTGATGGCAGCTGTGTATTTTAGCATTGCATTCATCAAAGACTGTCAAAATCAAGAGCTTCCAATTTTCATTTCTTTGAAGAAATTAAAATCGTCTAGAAAAGCGAAGGGCAAAGTAACGATTCAAGAACCTTTGGTTTAATGTTCGTGCTTGTGAAATACATTTCTTTTATAGATTTTGTTTTAAAAAAAACAAACGAAAATTAAATGTAAAAAATACAGCAAAAGGTATCTTCCTGGCAAATAGAGTGATTGAAGTGACAAAGAATTTTAATGAAAGATAAAGATTTTGTAAGGCCAGCAGATGAACTAAAATTATTTGGCAGCTTCTTTTAATTCTGTTCATCAAATTAGTTTTTTGCAGAATGGCTGAATTGCCTCACCGAGACATCGATAACCAGGGCATGTGCATGTATCAACGCACTTTTCTCCACTCCTGCAAGGATGTTTTGATTGGCAGAGCTGACCAACCTGCAAAATGTAAAAATCACTTACAATCGGAATAAAACATTTAGCCCCAAAAGCCCTTTAATAGTGTCATACATTTTCGTAGGCATATCTATTGCTAAAGTACTTTAAAATAACGTTTTAATTATATATCAGTCTTCTCTATTGTGTCAAGCAATTGAAATCTGTTTTCAAACATACATGCATTTCATCGTAGCGAGTAGAATAGTATGTCCAACCAGCTGCTGCCTGTGTTTCGATGCCGTCGTTAGGGTCCTGTGCTGATTTGTTGTTCAACTGACAAGCACCAAGCTCCTCATTTACATTGATAGATTTGCATAGCTGTTCTTGAATGCATTCAAACTTACACGTATACTCATCAAGACTATCAAACGTGCGGAAGGCGGCCCTAAGTGAGCGATCTTCAAGCACAACAGAGAAGTTGGCAAACGTTTGCATGATAATCGAAGTATTTCTCCATTGACATCTTTCAAAGTCACCAGTATCCACAACCTAGGAAGAGAAACAATTATTTTAGAAAGAATTTTAAATGCTTTTGTATTTATTCTATTCTTATCTCTAGAAAGAAGAGGTGTAATTTTAGTGAAAATAAACACAACTTCGTCACAGAAAATCGAAAACTAGATCGATGAAAGTTGGAAATCAAGTTGCTTAACTATGAAGGTTTTGAGGTGTTACTATCTTACAATTTTAGCGTTAACTCATTGTGAGACATTGTATATATGATGGACAACTTATCAGCGTCGAAACAGCTCTCAACCGATTGCATTATTGCGTTGACAAGATAAAGGTCTTCGATTACCACGTTTGTCGTACTCACAGCTGCAATAACATGACTTGTTTATTCGTTGTTTTGAATTGTTTTCATGAAACACACAGTCTACAAAGAGTAAATAGGACTATGAAGCGAAGGAAAATATTGTGAATATATATATTATTGTGATTATATATTGAAGGAGAACTGAACGCAAAAAGAAGGTTGGCTAAAACGGTAGTTTGTGACAAGCAAATTCCGGGATTGGAAAATTTTTCTAAGTCGCAGTTACCATTTTTGAAAGACATGCGTTTTAAGTTGGGAAACGACAATTGTTCCGACAACTTGAGACTCGAAACGAAAATTGTCACGAGTGATCATCTTTGACGTCACAAGTGACATGTTCTCAGCATGCATTGTGTTTCTTTATAGAAATTTTTTAGAAAATGCAGTGGACAAATGTTTATTTTGTGCATCTGAAAGAAGCTAGTTTTGCATTTTTGACACATAATTGACTTTTCAATGGTTTGAGACTCTGAATTGGAGTTTTATTACACTGATTTTGAAACAAATGGAAAATTTCAGCCGTCTGAGTTTTGCTACCAACCAGCGCTGCCGCTTGAGCAGACAGTCGTCCCATGGCTCAACAGTGACGATATTATGAACAAAGAACAGACTGGAAGTAAAAATTGATATAGAGTTTATATTAAAACATTGCCCTTGCTACAATTTAATGGATCAGGTATCGTCAAAACTAGAATTTCATTTCAGATCGAGGCGTCTTCGTCCAGACTTCTTTGCCTGTATGGCCTAATTCGCTGAAGGCCTATAATGCCCTAAACGGAACTGCAAGTTATTCATTATAAATAGCATTATATGATTGTTTTTATGTTTACCTGTGTCGTGATATTAAATAGGAAAAACGGGTTGAAAGTCACACTTGTGCGGATTATATGCCATTTTCACAGGGTGCAAAGGGTTTCGCGAATTACCTTTAAGGCTGTTGAAAATCTGGATTTACGAGATAGGCTCTTAGCTCTTAGGCAAGAACTTGATTTCTTATTTGAAGAAAAAGCTGTTTAACTGTCATAGGAATATCAACTGGCGCATTATCTTCTTTTGAAAACACTTTTGACTTGGGTGGGGGTGGTCTTATTGCAAGACTAGGTTATTCCCTAGTGTCTCAACCTCTGTTAAAATATGATAACCAAGTTCGGTGAAATTATTTTTTAGTCACACTCGCAGGTCCCGTCAACCCGTTTTTCTTGAATTCATATTTCTGCTCCCAAAGCAGGTTGCAGGATCGCTTTTACCGCCGACTCCTTAGATTTCGTTTGTCTTTTGGCTATTGCTTCAACACGTAATTGACAAAAAAAGGGCAAATATGAGAATATCGGCAATTCTAAGTAGAAAAATTTTTCCAGATTTGAAGTCAGCGATAAATTTTGCATAGAATAAGCCCAAGTTATTTTTGCGTGTCAGTTGTCCTTTAAACAAAGGAAGTATATATCAAGGTGAATCTGCCTCATTTTCTAATTCAGCAACAAAAACCTCACTTGCAATGCCTGTGCTGTTTAAAATAGAACTTTAGATGACATAAGATGAGATTGCAGCCAGAGTGCCTCAGATAAAATTATCTTCAGCCTTTAAATTTGTATTTTCTCTAACCATTGAATTCCTGTTCACTGTGGTTGAAGTTGATAGAAACTTGGCCCAGCTAGCATACTCGCGAAACTTGTCAAAGAAAGTGCTGTTGTGTGTGAACAAATGCTTTGCGACACAAAACTTCAACATGGCTAGAAATTGCGGGACCAGTTTTCTATACTAAAAGTGCATTTTCGTCCGACGCTTCTCGGACAATGCAAACGTCAAAAAACTTTTTAGGCAATGTAAAGATGTGTCTTTGAATCTTAACTATCACCCATTCTTTCAAACGGTTTAGATATTCATACTTTTCCAGTTAATCAATGATATTAATTGAATTGAAAGTTTTCTACTCATCTTTTCTAAATACATACTTTAAACGTTGCTCTGAGTCAAACAGATTTCAAATGCAAAAGTTTATGTATTGATTAAATATAAGCATGATTTTCCAATATTAGCGTAAATATGTTCTGAAATGTTGCAAGGCTACTAAGCATAAAGCATGAGGCATAAAAGCAACAGTTTGTTTATTGACAAGTTTCAAATAGTTCGTTGAAATTTGACTCAGACAAAAAGTCAAACACAAAAAAGCCTAACACAAGCTCCACCTTTTGTTGAAGTTTTTAAAGTTTCTTTTAAATGCTAAACTTTTTTTTAATATAAGATTTACGGATCACACAAAATTAAGCATTAGAATAAATACACAACTATTCTTATTACAGCCTTCTTGCAAATTTGCGTCCCTTACCTTTTTCCTCAATTTCTTACATTACGTCTATGAAATTTAATCATCTGTGATGCTGATTGATTACATATATTTTAGTTGCGTACACTAAAATGATACTTTCGTGCTTACATGCTTACTGGCAATACAAACTCGCCCCATAAAGAAAGGCAGACTCATGCTTACCTTTCAAGACATTCAGTTCTAGCTGCACCGAGCTCTACTGGCTCTTGCTGGACTCTATCGTTGGTCTACACATGCACAATTCTATTAAAACTTACCATCACCGTTTACTTTCAGCAAAACAATTATACGTTCTTTCATTTTTAATGAGTCGGCCATAATCCCTTTCATTAATTTAGCGGCTCTGTACTGGTGAGATATCACTTAGCTGTCTTGAATAATTTGCTGTTTGATTAAGTTAAAGTTGCCTATACCCTTCTAAATTGTCTTTGTAATTTAAAAGAAGTTTGCATTTTTCATACAATAACAAATTTAACTCAAATTAAAGAATTCTTTAGCTTTAGGCAATTACTTTTGTAAACAAAGAAATGCGCAAGACTAGATATAAAGCAAACAGTGTTTTGCGTAAAACATTCTAGTAAAATAATTCTTTTCAATAACGTAAACATATTGACCTATTTTCAATTTTATTATGCTCAATCGTCTTGTATTATTCGGACTCAGCAGATTTGCTTTCGATTTCGTAAGTTACAACAACTTTTATGAGAAATTAAAGGAAATTGAAAAGCTAGGAAAACGAGGAGCGCTTCAAGGATTTGGACAAATAAATTTGTATGGAAATTTAAGTTTGCAGACTCAAAGATCTTACAAAAAAACCGAAGAACAATACCCAAAGGTCTATTGCGTCAAGTTTGACCCTTTCATTATATAAAAAAACTGTGAGATCTTTTTAGAAGGAATTCGTAACAATATGTCTAACTACTAACAACTTTTTTCTTTACAATATTAACGTTTCTTTCTTTTTGCTGATTTTTTTTTCATATCATATCATATCTTTTTCATATTTTGATGATTAATTGCTGCTTTACAAGAAAGTAAGTTCAACTCTTCAGCTCTTCCACGTTTTTGCTAAAACTATTGTTATCTGAAAGCAAACGACTAAGTTTGCTTTTAAGGAAATAATTAGCTTGGCCATTGAATTCACTCAGCAACAAAGGAAAAACTGTTTCACCCTTATGGCCTTGACCAAAAAAGGAAGTATGTTGTTTGACCACGTTTGTCCCATTCTTGTGCACTATTAAGCAACTAATCAATCTTTTTTGGTGTAACCTGAATTGTATTCTATTTTGCAGAATGTGAAGTTTCCTTTCTCCCTTTTGACCATTGTTGTATTTAAAATAATCTTCACAACTTCTCAAATATAACTTCTGAGCTCTTGAACGACTGATTGTAAGTGTAAAAACCGATTGCAAGTTTCTTTTTCTCTTTGACGACAAGAAGAGAAATTTCAAATAACTAACAATTTCGTTCAGCTAAATATGAATAACAAGAGATAGCATTGAACGAATGGGATTAACCGTAGAGTATTTTCCAAACATGCATGTGCTGTCATAAAATAAGATGTAAGCTTGTATTATCCGTAAACGTTTAAAATAATCTTCCAGGTTACTTTGGGTTTGGTGGCTTCAAGTTTGAAACATTTTGCAATCCGTATGAAATGAAAAATGTATAGAGAAAACTGACGTTTTTTAAGTGACAGAAGACGTGATGTCTATATAATCTATAAAAAACCGAAGAACAATACCCAAAGGTATATGGCGTCAAATTTGACCCTTTCATTTCAAAAAAATGACATATTTTTAGAAAGAATTCGTACCAATATGTCTAACTATTAACAACTTTTTACTTGACAATATTTACTCTGTGAATAGATTGTTCACTTTCTTTAAACAGAATCTAAATGTGGATCGACATTACCTTTCCATTCAATTCTGGTATTTCTGGTAAATGTGGATTTACAGTGATTACAAATTTTAACAAGTGTGCACTATCACTAAATTTTAACTGTCTAGCACAGAGCTATCATAAGTTGATTGAACAGTGCCACTGACATGTCATTTAACTACTTTTAACCTCCTCTCATTAAGCCGGCGTTTTCAAGAAACTTCCATAACCATTGGACAGGTGCAAGCGATATGACTTTACATTTACAAGCTAATTTGATTTGATTCCATCGACTGTACTTTCAAAACAATTCTTAATAATCACTCGAATACTCCTAATTGTATCAAAACAAAAACATTCTTAGGAAAACAATTTCAAAAACTATTAATTGAATGAGAACGTTGATTATCTCCAAATGGCTGTTTAATAAAAGTTTTGAGCACTGTTTACTTTAGAAACTTTTCTTTGTAACTAGGCAACGGCAGCGAAAGTTGTTCCATTCACTCTTCCATATTTTGTTTGCATCACAGCTAAGCAGGCCGACCATACCTCAAAATAAAACGCTTAACACACTTCCTCGCTTTTTTTCCTATTTATTACTTTTACAGCTTCGCGAGATTTCTTTCGACATGATAGCTTCATGTGCATACTTAGCGGAACATTTGAAAGAATAAATATGTTAATCTTCTAAGAACCACAATTTCCCTGTTCCTAGTTTAGATAGTTGTCAGTGTGTACGGTTGTTTAGAGAATAACAACTGGTCGAAAGTCGAGTTGAGTTTGCCATAATCTTAGATTAACGTAGAGAAGCTAAAAATTTTGTACAGACTTTGTTCTCTAGATTCTATTGAATTTTGAACTTATCATTAAAAGCTATGGCAAAGTAAAGAAAACAAGGTAACCAAGATGATATAAAGAAGACATCAATCTTTTTTATTTTGAAAGTAGTTAATTGCAGAGAACTTCGAAGTTATTGAGAAGTCAATAACTGTATGGCAGACATTAGCGCGTGACAGTCGGCTACAAGTCCACTGTACATTTATTCTACGTAAACAAACTTTGGAAGCATTGTTCACTCCATCAACTCTATTTTGTGACACAGTTTTTGAAATTCACTTTTATTTACACCCTTGCATAAGCTTGGCAGTGCACGAAGGTCCTTTATAATATTGAAGAGAAAGAAAAACTGGCAATTAGGGTGAAAATTTTTGCCTACCTCATAGCTATTCTTAGGAAGGGGAGCTTAAAAGAAGATCATCGAAGATGCATAGTGTTTTATTACACAGTGTGAAGTTCAATTCAGATT
Source organism: Nemopilema nomurai (assembly GCA_003864495.1). Lineage (NCBI taxonomy): Eukaryota > Metazoa > Cnidaria > Scyphozoa > Rhizostomeae > Rhizostomatidae > Nemopilema > Nemopilema nomurai. Next base: position 683,039 of record ML133465.1, on the reverse strand, counting down.
CAACGTTGTTTTATTACACAGACATTCAGGTGCAGTATTCATGTTCAAAGGCTAGTTATGTTTCTGATAAAGTGAGGATTGGTCGTTTCAGATTCAAGCAAATACTACATTTCCAAAGTTTTAAAGAATTTAATGTATGCCAAGCAAAATGAAAAGTTCATTAGATTTCAAAAATGTATAGTAGGATAATACAGATTAAGCTGATTTATAGTAAGAATGGTGTTGATTCACGCAAAATAAAATGTAATAATTATCGGGAAACCCACAATAAAACGTGATATTTCTCGATTCGTAAATAATTATGTCGTTGTTGTGTAGGTACCGGAAAAACTATGTTGTTGTGTTAATTTTTGTAGCAACGGGACTATTCTATTTTAACAAATGCACTTATGGAGATGTAAAGAGTAATCATTGAAAACTTTTGAAGAACTTGCAGAACCTTTGAAGCAAAGGTGCTTTAGGGACAAGACACAGGATAATCCTAAGTTAAGAAATCAATGAAAGCATTGAATCAAAAGAAAATATCTTCATATTGGTTAGTACATTTAATTCAAAACTTCAAGTCATGGAACATTTCATTCCTCTTCGTTAAGGTTTGTAGTATATAATCCAGATAATTGATAAGAAGAACCAAAAATTTCACTATTACACGCAAAGATGCAGAAGAAAGTTTATTGCTTCTGCTTCTGTTCCATTCACGTAAATTCATACTCTACATTTATACCGTTGCGTACTGTAGAAACTTTACGTACGACAACCAAGGGCAGGTTAAACAGAAAGTCCTTTCCATTAATTAAAGGAATTCATAAAGACTGATTCAAGCCTGCGGCTGATTTTGAATCTTTACTTGCGGGAATAAAGACTGCCCCTGGGAAGGAGATGTGAGTTGCCAAAAATACTGTCTGTGCGCCTGGGCCCTAAACACATTTGGAACGTGACAGCAATCAAAATTGTTTGAGATAAAGAAAAGTTCAAACAATGCTTTCTCGGCACATCAAGTTAATTGTAAAAAAAATTTTTTACTTATTTACTGCAAAGACTGAAAAGGCAAAGTTTGAATATAAAGAAACTTCTAAGGATAGCTACAAAATAGTTTTTTATTTATCAAACAAAAATTATTTTGCCTAGAAAATCATCAGAACAACTAAGAAATTGTTTTCAAGCTAAAATGTTGTAGATGCAAATTTTAGTTTAATTAATAAGACGGCACTTGTAATAATCTCACAAGCTTATTATCAATGCAAGATGAAAAAAAACACTTGAAAGATCCAATAAGAGGAAACTTTTTGACACTGAAGATATATAGTAGACAATTAAAGATTATTCACAGCCAGTGATTGTTATGTTGTTATAAAATATTGAAATTGCATGCTAAGTGAAAATGTTGTGACAGGGCCCCTGAGTTGCTTATAAAGATTTTAACCACTAAACTTATACTACATGACCAACAATCACTAACAAATTAATTAGGGCTTGACAAAAGTGGCTATAGATTGAGAAATGTATGAAATGCTAACCGAGTATAAAGGTTTCAATTGATTTGCAAGAATAACCAGCACTCAGATTTAACAGGAATGCATACAAATAATTTTTCTACTTTCTAGTTAAATACACTTGCAGTGCTAATAATGAATTGATTTAGTTTGGCCAAAACCTATCCACAGTATTTAACAACTTGGTCTTCAACTATAAGTTTACGAATTCTTTCAGAACCCCTCTCAGAACATTTCAGAACATCTCAAGGATAGCATTTTCAGTCACCAATGCCTGGAAGTGAAATGAAGTTGTAGTATTACAAGTCATCTGATGTAAAATTAAGTAGTCAAAGACTCTGGTATAAGATGAGAACAGCATCACGAATGTTAAGTAAAGAAGTAATGAAATACAAAAGCCAGGAGAAAAACAGCAAAAATGATTTAATCTCTAGTGATGATGGGAAGACAGTGAGTTGAAATTTTTTGAGCTTGACTTATGAAATGACTAAGCCTCTGCTAACTTCACAGACGTTTTATTTAGATGAATTACTTAGATTGAGTTAGACTCAGATAGTACGTACCTTCGATAAACCCTAATTTCACAAACTTGAAGAAACTCTTTTCTGTTTAGAAACACAGTCACATATCGACCATGCAGCACCGTCGGGCAAAAAAAGATCTTGAACCATCCATCATTTAGGGTTCCATCATCCACACACAGTGCATTGTTTCGTCCACCATTCGAACTATCGTCTCCAACACTGACACTGAATGGATTGATCCTGTGTGGATCCCAAGTCTGACCACTATTTATTCGCACAGCTATCACTGCTGCTTGCTTTGTCAGATCCACCTGCCACCAGGGTATGTCGTCATTCTTAGTGATGCTGCACCTTTGCCACTCCCCAGTTATATCACCATCATTTCCAAATCTGGCAGGTAGCGTGATTCCTTTAAATATGGATGTCGATGATTGGGATGACGGCATATTTAAAGCGATGTTTTGAGCTGAATAGATACAAAAATATTCCCTTAATGAATATCTGAAACGATAATTCTGATAGAAAGGACTGTCATGCTAGGAAGATTAATATTGAAAGTTCAGTATTGCGCACTAGTATCAAGTGTTATAGAAAACTGCTTCTTTTTTAAAGCTATAGTGATGCAATTTTCTTGCATGGAGCAGTTTATGATTTTTTTTCAACTGCCTTATCCATCTTAACTGAAAAGACCTGAGGAAAATTCATTTAAATGAGTTAAGTATTGCCAACCCCAATTATAAAACCTTTCAACTTAAATCGAAATCTCGCTTGCATTCGCGTATGAATTGATTCACCTATCACTGACTACTGAAGCTGTCTTGTTAATTTGCCAAGAACTGTTTCTTACCATTTCTAAAAAACTGATGCGAAACAATTAGGATAATATTTGCATACGTATACCAAGTTTCATAAAATAATGCTTGCGGTATTGATATGGTCCAACATACTTTGACATACTTTGAATGTTGGAAAGATTACTGAAGTTAATAAAAAGAAACCATGGCCAGTTGAATTTATAATGTTATAATGAAAAAAAGCAATCATATTGTTGTATAGGTAAGTCAACCATACCTTTGTAAACTTCCAACTCAGCTATTTTCAGAGTAGCAAGGCGATTCACAAATACACTTATATACCGACCAATGGGAAGAGTATGGCAGGGGAACAGGGAAATATTATAACGACTGCGCTGCCATTCTTGACGCAGAGTTGGTTGTTGCGTCCTCCATTTGAACTGTCTCCTCCGACACTAATGTTGAATGGATTAATCATATCCCATTCATGAAGACAAAATGTGACTCTGATGATTGCCACTATTCTTGGTCGGTTAAGATCCACTTGCCACCAAGGAGAAACTTCTTGTAATGTAAGGGCACATGAGGCCCACTCCGCATAATAGTTTCCGTCGTTTCCAAAGCTAGCAAGGCCTTCTGCATCTTGGCCATCATATGTTGATGACTGGAGGCATACTTCCCAAGAGCAAGATTTTCTGAAATAATGCAACTTGAATAAAAATGCTTTTTTAAATAACGGAACATATCTTTGATGACAAAAGAAAAAATGCTTTTGCGAAGGAACTATATGGAAAAGCGAGAAATTCAAATTATGTATATTTTTATTTTAATGCCCATTGTTGCATTTGATCGGCGGTATAATGTTACATTCAAACATTGCCTGGTAGATTTAATTTTTATCAAATAGTGTTTATCTCTTCATTTAACGACTGAAAATTACCTCTTTTATAAGAGCCATAAATATGAGAAACCTCATTTCTTCCAGAGCTTTTTTCCAATTAAGCATTAATAGCTTGTTTATCTTATTTTTCTTCTTCAAATGTTGTTCTTAGTAATCAAAGAAAATCGAAATGGTGCCATTTAGGTGAAGCATCTTATCAACTATCATAGATCATGAAGCATTGGTTACCATATTTTGAGATTTTACCAATGACCATTAATGTATTCTAACGCAATGCTTCATGATTGAATTTGAGAGAAGAATTTAACCATTGCCTATTCATGGAACCATTCGCATGGAGGTAAAATTAAACTTCCAGAACTTTTTTCTTCGATGATTCCAATTCCGGATAATACAAGCAAAGCGATGTTTTCTAGACTAACTAATGATCTAGGTTCAATGGTATTCATTTATCAATTATTTGCCATAAAATGCATTCTTTACGCTTTCTTTGAAGAGTCACACCCAGATTTCTTTTCTGCAGTATGTTATCGGTGACCCACGTTGGCACGTCAATAAACAAAAATAACTGAGATTAACAAAGATCATTCCAATCTGTTACTAACAAGAGTGCATTTCTTATATGCTTACATGCTCATCATTTTGTAGAGCACTTTACGACTCCTAAACTATTTTTTTGGCAACAATTGCACTTGTTGATAATTTAATGTCAATGCAAAACTACTTACATATAGCGTATGACTTGTTAAAAGATAAATATTATTATAGTACAAATTGCTGTTGGTTACAATATGCGCCCAGATAACTTAAATAAATCAATGGACAAAGATCACCTAGTTTAAAACCACTGTAATTCAATTCATCTTAAGCGTGCATATTGCAGCTTTGATCAAAGAGATCACATGATAGCCACATTGTCTTGTATCAAACAAAAGGTAGCGATATTTGAAGTGACGACGTGAATATTTGGTTTTCTCAACTTTGATTGGATAGGTAAGAGTTTCTACCTTTAGATTATGTAGTCCTCTGAGCTAAGCTGCGTTTCGTCTCCGTTAATTTACATTCAGTTCTAAGACTTCTGGGTCTTTTAAGGGAAATGCAGCTACTCAATTGTATTACTTACGTATGCAATCTTCGCCAAAATCAAAATATCCACTTTGGCAATGACAGGAATATGAACCATGGTTGTTGGTGCAATGTGCTTTCTCGTGACAGCTATGAGTTCCTTTGTTGCATTCGTCAATGTCTGTCAAAACAAGATATTTTTTAGAGAATGCTTAAAGGTTCATTATTCATTTACTAATGAAGCCCAGATTTGAAAAAAGTCTTGAAATTGTTTATAAATTCTTACATAGGAAAAGGTATTGAGGCTGTCAAGAAACAAATGCCCTGTGACGAACGGGGTATTGTTGTGGTAAGCTTGTGGTATTCAGGCAAAACTGTATCAATGATTATTGGGTCAGCAGGAGGACTTTGGACTTGGGCAGTAGTTTGGTCACCTCTGGCTTGTAATTTTTCTTGACATGTTTACGTTTTAAGCTTACATTATCTTTTACTTTCATGTCCAATTTGATTCAAGAAGATTCGATATATTTAGCAAATAAAGCATTGGGCCTATATTAATAAATTTTGAGAAAAACTAACTACATCTTGTGAAAAAGGCAAATGATATTCAAAAGAAGGCTATACTGAGATTCTATTTGAACAATTTATAATTTATCTGGTTTTACGAGTTATGTATTATTGAATCTCTAAAATGTACCAGTTTCGCAGTTCAAGCCAGTATATCCTGGCAAACATTCACATCTGTACATGTTCACGAGATTGCTGCATGAGCCACCGTTTTTGCAAGGAGAACTTTGGCATTCATTGACATCTGAAAGCAAGAAATGTGAACTTTATGAACGAATAACTCTTCATAATAGGAAGAAAATAGCATCAATTGATATAGAAAGGGTTGAAATTGCCAATAACACTCTTTTTTAATGAAAGTATAATGGAATTCAGTTTCATTCCGTCCATCACTCTGCAAGCTGGTATGTGTGAAACAATCATGGATTACCTGATCAAAAGACGAATTTTATCATTCCTTATGCTATAATCTTTGCAACAATAATCTTTTAATTTCAACCAATTTGCCTTATTGGTTGTTTAAATTTTGGTTCAGGTTTAATTGGTAGAATTAAAAATGAATTGTCTCCGTAACAGCAGTAAAACTTTCGTTCTAATCGTCGATAACATTCCCGGTCCTTCTTCAGGAAAAGACAGGCCTAATTCTATTCCATTTTTATGGGTTTTTACAACTACGTATATAATTTAGGGTCATCGTAGCTTTTCACGATTGAAGAAGCAATATGGCTACTTCAATGTTCCTATTGCTTGTGAAAATCATTGAAAAAACTATCATAATCAAAGGCTTTGCTATGACATGATAACTGCCTTAAAACCAGCTCTCCTTTAAGATCTGTTTGTACAAAGTTTCACTACCGACAATATTTATCAACTCACTTGCTTTTAGGATTAGAACACAATTTCGATCCTGGAAAGAACGTGTCGGTGTTTCCATTTGCTTTCATGCTGCTTATTTCATAAATCGAGGTTATCTTTGTTACTTTACAGTTTGCCTTCTGATGGCAGCTGTGTATTTTAGCATTGCATTCATCAAAGACTGTCAAAATCAAGAGCTTCCAATATTCATTTCTTTGAAGAAATTAAAATCGTCTAGAAAGGCGAAGGGCAAAGTAACAATTCAAGATCCTTTGGTTTAATGTTCGTGCTTGTGAAATACATTTCTTTTATAGATTTTGTTTTAAAAAAAACAAACGAAAATTAAATGTAAAAAATACAGCAAAAGGTATCTCCTGGCAAATAGAGTGATTGAAGTGACAAAGAATTTTAATGAAAGATAAAGATTTTGTAAGGCCAGCAGATGAACTAAAATTATTTGGCAGCTTCTTTTAATTCTGTTCATCAAATTAGTTTTTTGCAGAATGGCTGAATAGCCTCACCGAGACATCGATAACCAGGGCATGTGCATGTATCAACGCACTTTTCTCCACTCCTGCAAGGATGTTTTGATTGGCAGAGCTGACCAACCTGCAAAATATAAAAATCACTTTCAATCAGAATAAAACAACTAGCCCCAAAAGCCCTTTCAATAGTGTCATACATTTTCGTAGGCATATCTATTGCTAAAATACTTTAAAATAACGTTTTAATTATATATCAGTCTTCTCTATTGTGTCAAGCAATTGAAATCTGTTTTCAAACATACATGCATTTCATCATAGCGAGTAGAATAGTATGTCCAACCAGCTGCTGCCTGTGTTTCGATGCCGTCGTTAGGGTCCTGTGCTGATTGTTGTTCAACTGACAAGCACCAAGCTCCTCATTTACATTGATAGATTTGCATAGCTGTTCTTGAATGCATTCAAACTTACACGTATACTCATCAAGGCTATCAAACGTGCGGAAGGCGGCCCTAAGTGAGCGCTCTTGAAGCACAACAGAGAAGTTGGCAAACGTCTTGCATGATAATCGAAGTATTTCTCCATTGACATCTTTCAAAGTCACCAGTATCCACAACCTAGGAAGAGAAACAATTATTTTAGAAAGAATTTTAAATGCTTTTGTATTTATTCTATTCTTATCTCTAGAAAGAAGAGGTGTAATTTTAGTGAAAATAAACACAACTTTCGTCACAGAAAATCAGAAAACTAGATCGATGAAAGTTGGAAATCAAGTTGCTTAACTATGAAGGTTTTGAGGTGTTACTATCTTACAATTTTAGCGTTAACTCATTGTGAGACATTGTATATATGATGGACAACTTATCAGCGTCGAAACAGCTCTCAACCGATTGCATTATTGCGTTGACAAGATAAAGGTCTTCGATTACCACGTTGTGTGTACTCACAGCTGCAATAACATGACTTGTTTGTTCGTTGTTTTGAATTGTTTTCATGAAACACACAGTCTACAAAGAAGTAAATAGGACTATGAAGCGAAGGAAAATATTGTGAATATATATATTATTGTGATTATATATTAAAGGAGAACTGAACGCAAAAAGAAGGTTGGCTAAAACGGTAGTTTGTGACAAGCAAATTCCGGGATTGGAAAATTTTTCTAAGTCGCAGTTACCATTTTTGAAAGACATGCGTTTTAAGTTGGGAAACGACAATTGTTCCGACAACTTGAGACTCGAAACGAAAATTGTCACGAGTGATCATCTTTGACGTCACAAGTGACATGTTCTCAGCATGCATTGTGTTTCTTTATAGAAATTTTTTAGAAAATGCAGTGGACAAATGTTTATTTTGTGCATCTGAAAGAAGCTAGTTTTGCATTTTTGACACATAATTGACTTTTCAATGGTTTGAGACTCTGAATTGGAGTTTTATTACACTGATTTTGAAACAAATGGAAAATTTCAGCCGTCTGAGTTTTTGCTACCAACCAGCGCTGCCGCTTGAGCAGACAGTCGTCCCATGGCTCAACAGTGACGATATTATGAACAAAGAACAGACTGGAAGTAAAAAATTGATATAGAGTTTATATTAGAAACATTGCCCTTGCTACAATTTAATTGGATCAGGTATCGTCAAAACTAGAATTTCATTTCAGATCGAGGCGTCTTCGTCCAGACTTCTTTGCCTGTATGGCCTAATTCGCTGAAGGCCTATAATGCCCTAAACGGAACTGCAAGTTATTCATTATAAATGTAGCATTATATGATTGTTTTTATGTTTCAAACCCGTTAACTGTGTCGTGATATTAAATAGGAAAAACGGGTTGAAAGTCACACTTGCGGATTATATGCCATTTTCACAGGGTGCAAAGGGTTTCGCGAATTACCTTTAAGGCTGTTGAAAATCTGGATTTACGAGATAGGCTCTTAGCTCTTAGGCAAGAACTTGATTTCTTATTTGAAGAAAAAGCTGTTTAACTGTCATAGGAATATCAACTGGCGCATTATCTTCTTTTGAAAACACTTTTGACTTGGGTGGGGGTGGTCTTATTGCAAGACTAGGTTATTCCCTAGTGTCTCAACCTCTGTTAAAATATGATAACCAAGTTCGGTGAAATTATTTTTTAGTCACACTCGCAGGTCCCGTCAACCCGTTTTTCTTGAATTCATATTTCTGCTCCCAAAGCAGGTTGCAGGATCGCTTTTACCGCCGACTCCCTTAGATTTCGTTTGTCTTTTGGCTATTGCTTCAACACGTAATTGACAAATAAAAGGGCAAATATGAGAATATCGGCAATTCTAAGTAGAAAAATTTTTCCAGATTTGAAGTCAGCGATAAATTTTGCATAGAATAAGCCCAAGTTATTTTTGCGTGTCAGTTGTCCTTTAAACAAAGGAAAGTATATATCAAGGTGAATCTGCCTCATTTTCTAATTCAGCAACAAAAAACCTCACTTGCAATGCCTGTGCTGTTTAAAATAGAACTTTAGATGACATAAGATGAGATTGCAGCCAGAGTGCCTCAGATAAAATTATCTTCAGCCTTTAAATTTGTATTTTCTCTAACCATTGAATTCCTGTTCACTGTGGTTGAAGTTGATAGAAACTTGGCCCAGCTAGCATACTCGCGAAACTTGTCAAAGAAAGTGCTGTTGTGTGTGAACAAATGCTTTGCGACACAAAACTTCAACATGGCTAGAAATTGCGGGACCAGTTTTCTATACTAAAAGTGCATTTTCGTCCGACGCTTCTCGGACAATGCAAACGTCAAAAAACTTTTTAGGCAATGTAAAGATGTGTCTTTGAATCTTAACTATCACCCATTCTTTCAAACTGTTTAGATATTCATACTTTTCCAGTTAATCAATGATATTAATTGAATTGAAAGATGTCTACTCATCTTTTCTAAATACATACTTTAAACGTTGCTCTGAGTCAAACAGATTTCAAATGCAAAAGTTTATGTATTGATTAAATATAAGCATGATTTTCCAATATTAGCGTAAATATGTTCTGAAATGTTGCAAGGCTACTAAGCATAAAGCATGAGGCATAAAAGCAACAGTTTGTTTATTGACAAGTTTCAAATAGTTCGTTGAAATTTGACTCAGACAAAAAGTCAAACACAAAAAAGCCTAACACAAGCTCCACCTTTTGTTGAAGTTTTTAAAGTTTCTTTTAAAATGCTAAACTTTTTTTTAATTATAAGATTTACGGATCACACAAAATTAAGCATTAGAATAAATACACAACTATTCTTATTACAGCCTTCTTGCAAATTTGCGTCCCTTACCTTTTTCCTCAATTTCTTACATTACGTCTATAAAGTTTAATCATCTGTGATGCTGATTGATTACATATATTTTAGTTGCGTACAGTAAAATGATACTTTCGTGCTTACATGCTTACTGGCAATACAAACTCGCCCCATAAAGAAAGGCAGACTCATGCTTACCTTTCAAGACATTCAGTTCTAGCTGCACCGAGCTCTACTGGCTCTTGCTGGACTCTATCGTTGGTCTACACATGCACAATTCTATTAAAACTTACCATCACCGTTTACTTTCAGCAAAACAATTATACGTTCTTTCATTTTTAATGAGTCGGCCATAATCCCTTTCATTAATTTAGCGGCTCTGTACTGGTGAGATATCACTTAGCTGTCTTGAATAATTTGCTGTTTGATTAAGTTAAAGTTGCCTATACCCTTCTAAATGTCTTTGTAATTTAAAAGAAGTTTGCATTTTTCATACAATAACAAATTTAACTCAAATTAAAGAATTCTTTAGCTTTAGGCAATTACTTTTGTAAACAAAGAAATGCGCAAGACTAGATATAAAGCAAACAGTGTTTTGAGTAAACATTCTAGTAAAATAATTCTTTTCAATAACGTAAACATATTGACCTATTTTCAATTTTATTATGCTCAATCGTCTTGTATTATTCGGACTCAGCAGATTTGCTTTCGATTTCGTAAGTTACAACAACTTTTATGAGAAATTAAAGGAAATTGAAAAGCTAGGAAAACGAGGAGCGCTTCAAGGATTGGACAAATAAATTTGTATGGAAATTTAAGTTTGCAGACTCAAAGATCTTACAAAAAAACCGAAGAACAATACCCAAAGGTCTATTGCGTCAAGTTTGACCCTTTCATTATATAAAAAAACTGTGAGATCTTTTTAGAAGGAATTCGTAACAATATGTCTAACTACTAACAACTTTTTTCTTTACAATATTAACGTTTCTTTCTTTTTGCTGATTATTTTTTTTTCATATCATATCATATCTTTTTCATATTTTGATGATTAATTGCTGCTTTACAAGAAAGTAAGTTCAACTCTTCAGCTCTTCCACGTTTTTGCTAAAACTATTGTTATCTGAAGCAAACGACTAAGTTTGCTTTTAAGGAAATAATTAGCTTGGCCATTGAATTCACTCAGCAACAAAGAAAAACTGTTTCACCCTTATGGCCTTGACCAAAAAAGGAAGTATGTTGTTTGACCACGTTTGTCCTATTCTTGTGCACTATTAAGCAACTAATCAATCTTTTTTGGTGTAACCTGAATTATATTCTATTTTGCAGAATGTGAAGTTTCCTTTTCTCCCTTTTGACCATTGTTGTATTTAAAATAATCTTCACAACTTCTCAAATATAACTTCTGAGCTCTGAACGACTGATTGTAAGTGTAAAAACCGATTGCAAGTTTCTTTTTCTCTTTTACGACAAGAAGAGAAATTTCAAATAACTAACAATTTCGTTCAGCTAAATATGAATAACAAGAGATAGCATTGAACGAATGGGATTAACCGTAGAGTATTTTCCAAACATGCATGTGCTGTCATAAAATAAGATGTAAGCTTGTATTATCCGTAAACGTTTAAAATAATCTTCCAGGTTACTTTGGGTTTGGTGGCTTCAAGTTTGAAACATTTTGCAATCCGTATGAAATGAAAAATGTATAGAGAAAACTGACGTTTTTTAAGTGACAGAAGACGTGATGTCTATATAATCTATAAAAACCGAAGAACAATACCCAAAGGTATATGGCGTCAAATTTGACCCTTTCATTTCATAAAAAATGACAGATATTTTAGAAAGAATTCGTACCAATATGTCTAACTATTAACAACTTTTTACTTGACAATATTTACTCTGTGAATAGATTGTTCACTTTCTTTAAACAGAATCTAAATGTGGATCGACATTACCTTTCCATTCAATTCTGGTATTTCTGGTAAATGTGGATTTACAGTGATTACAAATTTTAACAAGTGTGCACTTCACTAAATTTTAACTGTCTAGCACAGAGCTATCATAAGTTGATTGAACAGTGCCACTGACATGTCATTTAACTACTTTTAACCTCCTCTCATTAAGCCGGCGTTTTCAGAAACTTCCATACCATTGGACAGGTGCAAGCGATATGACTTTTACATTTACAAGCTAATTTGATTTGATTCCATCGACTGTACTTTCAAAACAATTCTTAATAATCACTCGAATACTCCTAATTGTATCCAAAACAAAAACATTCTTAGGAAAACAATTTCAAAAACTATTAATTGAATGAGAACGTTGATTATCTCCAAATGGCTGTTTAATAAAAGTTTTGAGCACTGTTTACTTTAGAAACTTTTCTTTGTAACTAGGCAACGGCAGCGAAAGTTGTTCCATTCACTCTTCCATATTTTGTTTGCATCATAGCTAAGCAGGCCGACCATACCTCAAAATAAAACGCTTAACACACTTCCTCGCTTTTTTTCCTATTTATTACTTTTACAGCTTCGCGAGATTTCTTTCGACATGAAGCTTCATGTGCATACTTAGCGGAACATAATTACGAAAGAATAAATATGTTAATCTTCTAAGAACCACAATTTCCCTGTTCCTAGTTTAGATAGTTGTCAGTGTGTACGGTTGTTTAGAGAATAACAACTGGTCGAAAGTCGAGTTGAGTTTGCCATAATCTTAGATTAACGTAGAAAGCTAAAAATTTTGTACAGACTTTGTTCTCTAGATTCTATTGAATTTTGAACATATCATTAAAAGCTACTACAAAGTAAAGAATAACAAGGTAACCAAGATGATATAAAGAAGACATCAATCTCTTTTTATTTTGAAAGTAGTTAATTGCAGAAGAACTTCGAAGTTATTGAGAAGTCAATAACTGTATGGCAGACATTAGCGCGTGACAGTCGGCTACAAGTCCACTGTACATTTATTCTACGTAAACAAACTTTGGAAGCATTGTTCACTCCATCAACTCTATTTTGTGACACAGTTTTTGAAATTCACTTTTATTTACACCCTTGCATAAGCTTGGCAGTGCACGAAGGTCCTTTTTAATATTGAAGAGAAAGAAAAACTGGCAATTAGGGTGAAAATTTTTGTCTACCTCATAGCTTTCTTAGGAAGGGGAGCTTAAAGAAGATCATCGAAGATGCATAGTGTTTTATTACACAGTGTGAAGTTCAATTCAGATTCAACGTTGTTTTATTACACAGACATTCAGGTGCAGTATTCATGTTCAAAGACTAGATATGTTTCTAATGAAATGAGGATTGGTCGTTTCAGATTCAAGCAAATACTACATTTCCAAAGTTTTAAAGAATTTAATGTATGCCAAGCAAAATGAAAAGTTCATTAGATTTCAAAAATGTATAGTAGGATAATACAGATTAAACTGATTAATATTAAGAATGGTGTTGATTCAAACAAAATAAAATGCTATAATTATCGGGAAACCCACAATAAAGCGTGATATTTCTCGATTCGTAAATAATTATGTCGTTGTTGTGTAGGTACCGGAAAAACTATGTTGTTGTGTTAATTTTTGTAGCAACGGGACTATTCTATTTTAACAAATGCACTTATGGAGATGTAAAGAGTAATCATTGAAAACTTTTGAAGAACTTGCAGAACCTTTGAAGCAAAGGTGCTTTCGAGACAAGACACAGGTTAATCCTAAGTTAAGAAATCAATGAAAGCATTGAATCAAAAGAAAATATCTTCATATTGGTTAGTACATTTAATTCAAAACTTCAAGTCATGGAACATTTCATTCCTCTTCGTTAAGGTTTGTAGTATATAATCCAGATAATTGATAAGAAGAACCAAAAATTTCACTATTACACGCAAAGATGCAGAAGAAAGTTTATTGCTATCTGCTTCTGTTCCATTCACGTAAATTCATACTCTACATTTATACCGTTGCGTACTGTAGAAACTTTACGTACGACAACCAAGGGCAGGTTAAACAGAAAGTCCTTTCCATTAATTAAAGGAATTCATAAAGACTGATTCAAGCCTGCGGCTGATTTTGAATCTTTACTTGCGGGAATAAAGACTGCCCCTGGGAAGGAGATGTGAGTTGCCAAAAATACTGTCTGTGCGCCTGGGCCCTAAACACATTTGGAACGTGACAGCAATCAAAATTGTTTGAGATAAAGAAAAGTTCAAACAATGCTTTCTCGGCACATCAAGTTAATTGTAAAAACAAGAGTTTTTACTTATTTACTGCAAAGACTGAAAAGGCAATGTTTGAATATAAAGAAACTTCTAAGGATAGCTACAAAATAGTTTTTATTTATCAAACAAAAATTATTTTGCCGAGAAAATCATCAGAACAACTAAGAAATTGTTTTCAAGCTAAAATGTTGTAGATGCAAATTTTAGTTTAATTATTAAGACAGCACTTGTAATAATCTCACAAGCTTATTATCAAAATGCAAGATGAAAAAAAACACTTGAAAGATCCAATAAAAGGAAGTTTTTGACACTGAAGATATATAGTAGACAATTAAAGATTATTTACACAGCCAGTGATTGTTATGTTATTATAAAATATTGAAATTGCATGCTAAGTGAAAAATGTTGTGACAGGGCCCCTGAGTTGCTTATAAAGATTTTAACCACTAAACTTATACTACATGACCAACAATCATTAACAAATTAATTAGGGCTTGACAAAAGTGGCTATAGATTGCGAAATGTATGGGAAATGCTAACCGAGTATAAAGGTTTCAATTGATTTGCAAGAATAACCAGCACTCAGATTTAACAGGAATGCATACAAATAATTTTTCTACTTTCTAGTTAAATACACTTGCAGTGCTAATAATGAATTGATTTAGTTTGGCCAAAACCTATCCACAGTATTTAACAACTTGGTCTTCAACTATAAGTTTACGAATTCTTTCAGAACCCCTCTCAGAACATTTCAGAACATCTCAAGGATAGCATTTTCAGTCACCAATGCCTGGAAGTGAAATGAAGTTGTAGTATTACAAGTCATCTGATGTAAAATTAAGTAGTCAAAGACTCTGGTATAAGATGAGAACAGCATCACGAATGTTAAGTAAAGAAGTAATGAAATACAAAAGCCAGGAGAAAAGCAGCACAAAGGATTTAATCTCTAGTGATGATGGGAAGACAGTGAGTTGAAATTTTTTGAGCTTGACTTATGAAATGACTAAGCCTCTGCTAACTTCACAGACGTTTTATTTAGATGAATTACTTAGATTGAGTTAGACTCAGATAGTACGTACCTTCGATAAACCCTAATTTCACAAACTTGAAGAAACTCTTTTCTGTTTAGAAACACAGTCACATATCGACCATGCAGCACCGTCGGGCAGAAAAAGGTCTTCATCTCTCCATCATTTAGGGTTCCATCATCCACACAGTGCATTGTTTCGTCCACCATTCGAACTATCGTCTCCAACACTGACACTGAATGGATTGATCCTGTGTGGATCCCAAGTCTGACCACTATTTATTCGCACAGCTATCACTGCTGCTTGCTTTGTCAGATCCACCTGCCACCAGGGTATGTCGTCATTCTTAGTGATGCTGCACCTTTGCCACTCCCCAGTTATATCACCATCATTTCCAAATCTGGCAGGTAGCGTGATTCCTTTAAATATGGATGTCGATGATTGGGATGACGGCATATTTAAAGCGATGTTTTGAGCTGAATAGATACAAAATATTCCCTTAATGAATATCTGAAACGATAATTCTGATAGAAAGGACTGTCATGCTAGGAAGATTAATATTGAAAGTTCAGTATTGCGCACTAGTATCAAGTGTTATAGAAAACTGCTTCTTTTTTAAAGCTATAGTGATGCAATTTTCTTGCATGGAGCAGTTTATGATTTTTTTTCAACTGCCTTATCCATCTTAACTGAAAAGACCTGAGGAAAATTCATTTAAATGAGTTAAGTATTGCCAACCCCAATTATAAAACCTTTCAACTTAAATCGAAATCTCGCTTGCATTCGCGTATGAATTGATTCACCTATCACTGACTACTGAAGCTGTCTTGTTAATTTGCCAAGAACTGTTTCTTACCATTTCTAAAAAACTGATGCGAAACAATTAGGATAATATTTGCATACGTATACCAAGTTTCATAAAATAATGCTTGCGGTATTGATATGGTCCAACATACTTTGACATACTTTGAATGTTGGAAAGATTACTGAAGTTAATAAAAAGAAACCATGGCCAGTTGAATTTATAATGTTATAATGAAAAAAAGCAATCATATTGTTGTATAGGTAAGTCAACCATACCTTTGTAAACTTCCAACTCAGCTATTTTCAGAGTAGCAAGGCGATTCACAAATACACTTATATACCGACCAATGGGAAGAGTATGGCAGGGGAACAGGGAAATATTATAACGACTGACGCTGCCATTCTTGACGCAGAGTTGGTTGTTGCGTCCTCCATTTGAACTGTCTCCTCCGACACTAATGTTGAATGGATTAATCATATCCCATTCATGAAGACAAAATGTGACTCTGATGATTGCCACTATTCTTGGTCGGTTAAGATCCACTTGCCACCAAGGAGAAACTTCTTGTAATGTAAGGGCACATGAGGCCCACTCCGCATAATAGTTTCCGTCGTTTCCAAAGCTAGCAAGGCCTTCTGCATCTTGGCCATCATATGTTGATGACTGGGAGGCATACTTCCCAAGAGCAAGATTTTCTGAAATAATGCAACTTGAATAAAAATGCTTTTTTAAATAACGGAACATATCTTTGATGACAAAAGAAAAAATGCTTTTGCGAAGGAACTATATGGAAAAGCGAGAAATTCAAATTATGTATATTTTTATTTTAATGCCCATTGTTGCATTTGATCGGCGGTATAATGTTACATTCAAACATTGCCTGGTAGATTTAATTTTTATCAAATAGTGTTTATCTCTTCATTTAACGACTGAAAATTACCTCTTTTATAAGAGCCATAAATATGAGAAACCTCATTTCTTCCAGAGCTTTTTTCCAATTAAGCATTAATAGCTTGTTTATCTTATTTTCTTCTTCAAATGTTGTTCTTAGTAATCAAAGAAAATCGAAATGGTGCCATTTAGGTGAAGCATCTTATCAACTATCATAGATCATGAAGCATTGGTTACCATATTTTGAGATTTTACCAATGACCATTAATGTATTCTAACGCAATGCTTCATGATTGAATTTGAGAGAAGAATTTAACCATTGCCTATTCATGGAACCATTCGCATGGAGGTAAAATTAAACTTCCAGAACTTTTTTTCGATGATTCCAATTCCGGATAATACAAGCAAAGCGATGTTTTCTAGACTAACTAATGATCTAGGTTCAATGGTATTCATTTATCAATTATTTGCCATAAAATGCATTCTTTACGCTTTCTTTGAAGAGTCACACCCAGATTTCTTTTCTGCAGTATGTTATCGGTGACCCACGTTGGCACGTCAATAAACAAAAATAACTGAGATTAACAAAGATCATTCCAATCTGTTACTAACAAGTGCATTTCTTATATGCTTACATGCTCATCATTTTGTAGAGCACTTTACGACTCCTAAACTATTTTTTGGCAACAATTGCACTTGTTGATAATTTAATGTCAATGCAAAACTACTTACATATAGCGTATGACTTGTTAAAAGATAAATATTATTATAGTACAAATTGCTGTTGGTTACAATATGCGCCCAGATAACTTAAATAAATCAATGGACAAAGATCACCTAGTTTAAAACCACTGTAATTCAATTCATCTTAAGCGTGCATATTGCAGCTTTGATCAAAGAGATCACATGATAGCCACATTGTCTTGTATCAAACAAAAGGTAGCGATATTTGAAGTGACGACGTGAATATTTGGTTTTCTCAACTTTGATTGGATAGGTAAGAGTTTCTACCTTTAGATTATGTAGTCCTCTGAGCTAAGCTGCGTTTCGTCTCCGTTAATTTACATTCAGTTCTAAGACTTCTGGGTCTTTTAAGGGAAATGCAGCTACTCAATTGTATTACTTACGTATGCAATCTTCGCCAAAATCAAAATATCCACTTTGGCAATGACAGGAATATGAACCATGGTTGTTGGTGCAATGTGCTTTCTCGTGACAGCTATGAGTTCCTTTGTTGCATTCGTCAATGTCTGTCAAAACAAGATATTTTTTAGAGAATGCTTAAAGGTTCATTATTCATTTACTAATGAAGCCCAGATTTGAAAAAAGTCTTGAAATTGTTTATAAATTCTTACATAGGAAAAGGTATTGAGGCTGTCAAGAAACAAATGCCCTGTGACGAACGGGGTATTGTTGTGGTAAGCTTGTGGTATTCAGGCAAAACTGTATCAATGATTATTGGGTCAGCAGGAGGACTTTGGACTTGGGCAGTAGTTTGGTCACCTCTGGCTTGTAATTTTTCTTGACATGTTTACGTTTTAAGCTTACATTATCTTTTACTTTCATGTCCAATTTGATTCAAGAAGATTCGATATATTTAGCAAATAAAGCATTGGGCCTATATTAATAAATTTTGAGAAAAACTAACTACATCTTGTGAAAAAGGCAAATGATATTCAAAAGAAGGCTATACTGAGATTCTATTTGAACAATTTATAATTTATCTGGTTTTACGAGTTATGTATTATTGAATCTCTAAAATGTACCAGTTTCGCAGTTCAAGCCAGTATATCCTGGCAAACATTCACATCTGTACATGTTCACGAGATTGCTGCATGAGCCACCGTTTTTGCAAGGAGAACTTTGGCATTCATTGACATCTGAAAGCAAGAAATGTGAACTTTATGAACGAATAACTCTTCATAATAGGAAGAAAATAGCATCAATTGATATAGAAAGGGTTGAAATTGCCAATAACACTCTTTTTTAATGAAAGTATAATGGAATTCAGTTTCATTCCGTCCATCA
Organism: Nemopilema nomurai; assembly: GCA_003864495.1. Taxonomy (NCBI): domain Eukaryota; kingdom Metazoa; phylum Cnidaria; class Scyphozoa; order Rhizostomeae; family Rhizostomatidae; genus Nemopilema; species Nemopilema nomurai. The sequence continues at coordinate 664,136 of ML133465.1, read as the reverse complement.
CTCTGCAAGCTGGTATGTGTGAAACAATCATGGATTACCTGATCAAAAGACGAATTTTATCATTCCTTATGCTATAATCTTTGCAACAATAATCTTTTAATTTCAACCAATTTGCCTTATTGGTTGTTTAAATTTTGGTTCACGTTTAATTGGTAGAATTAAAAATGAATTGTCTCCGTAACAGCAGTAAAACTTTCGTTCTAATCGTCGATAACATTCCCGATCCTTCTTCAGGAAAAGACAGGCCTAATTCTATTCCATTTTTATGGGTTTTTACAACTACGTATATAATTTAGGGTCATCGTAGCTTTTCACGATTGAAGTAGCAATATGGCTACTTCAATGTTCCTATTGCTGGTGAAAATCATTGAAAAAACTATCATAATCAAAGGCTTTGCTATGACATGATAACTGCCTTAAAACCAGCTCTCCTTTAAGATCTGTTTGTACAAAGTTTCACTACCGACAATATTTATCAACTCACTTGCTTTTAGGATTAGAACACAATTTCGATCCTGGAAAGAACGTGTCGGTGTTTCCATTTGCTTTCACGCTGCTTATTTCATAAATTGAGGTTATCTTTGTTACTTTACAGTTTGCCTTCTGATGGCAGCTGTGTATTTTAGCATTGCATTCATCAAAGACTGTCAAAATCAAGAGCTTCCAATTTTCATTTCTTTGAAGAAATTAAAATCGTCTAGAAAAGCGAAGGGCAAAGTAACGATTCAAGAACCTTTGGTTTAATGTTCGTTCTTGTGAAATACATTTCTTTTATAGATTTTGTTTTAAAAAAAACAAACGAAAATTAAATGTAAAAAATACAGCAAAAGGTATCCTCCTGGCAAATAGAGTGATTGAAGTGACAAAGAATTTTAATGAAAGATAAAGATTTTGTAAGGCCAGCAGATGAACTAAAATTATTTGGCAGCTTCTTTTAATTCTGTTCATCAAATTAGTTTTTTGCAGAATGGCTGAATAGCCTCACCGAGACATCGATAACCAGGGCATGTGCATGTATCAACGCACTTTTCTCCACTCCTGCAAGGATGTTTTGATTGGCAGAGCTGACCAACCTGCAAGAATGTAAAAATCACTTACAATCGGAATAAAACATTTAGCCCCAAAAGCCCTTTCAATAGTGTCATACATTTTCGTAGGCATATCTATTGCTAAAATACTTTAAAATAACGTTTTAATTATATATCAGTCTTCTCTATTGTGTCAAGCAATTGAAATCTGTTTTCAAACATACATGCATTTCATCGTAGCGAGTAGAATAGTATGTCCAACCAGCTGCTGCCTGTGTTTCGATGCCGTCGTTAGGGTCCTGTGCTGATTGTTGTTCAACTGACAAGCACCAAGCTCCTCATTTACATTGATAGATTTGCATAGCTGTTCTTGAATGCATTCAAACTTACACGTATACTCATCAAGACTATCAAACGTGCGGAAGGCGGCCCTAAGTGAGCGCTCTTGAAGCACAACAGAGAAGTTGGCAAACGTCTTGCATGATAATCGAAGTATTTCTCCATTGACATCTTTCAAAGTCACCAGTATCCACAACCTAGGAAGAGAAACAATTAATTTTAGAAAGAATTTTAAATGCTTTTGTATTTATTCTATTCTTATCTCTAGAAAGAAGAGGTGTAATTTTAGTGAAAATAAACACAACTTTCGTCACAGAAAATCCAGAACTAGATCGATGAAAGTTGGAAATCAAGTTGCTTAACTATGAAGGTTTTGAGGTGTTACTATCTTACAATTTTAGCGTTAACTCATTGTGAGACATTGTATATATGATGGACAACTTATCAGCGTCGAAACAGCTCTCAACCGATTGCATTATTGCGTTGACAAGATAAAGGTCTTCGATTACCACGTTTGTTGTACTCACAGCTGCAATAACATGACTTGTTTGTTCGTTGTTTTGAATTGTTTTCATGAAACACACAGTCTACAAAGAAGTAAATAGGACTATGAAGCGAAGGAAAATATTGTGAATATATATATTATTGTGATTATATATTAAAGGAGAACTGAACGCAAAAAGAAGGTTGGCTAAAACGGTAGTTTGTGACAAGCAAATTCCGGGATTGGAAAATTTTTCTAAGTCGCAGTTACCATTTTTGAAAGACATGCGTTTTAAGTTGGGAAACGACAATTGTTCCGACAACTTGAGACTCGAAACGAAAATTGTCACGAGTGATCATCTTTGACGTCACAAGTGACATGTTCTCAGCATGCATTGTGTTTCTTTATAGAAATTTTTTAGAAAATGCAGTGGACAAATGTTTATTTTGTGCATCTGAAAGAAGCTAGTTTTGCATTTTTGACACATAATTGACTTTTCAATGGTTTGAGACTCTGAATTGGAGTTTTATTACACTGATTTTGAAACAAATGGAAAATTTCAGCCGTCTGAGTTTTGCTACCAACCAGCGCTGCCGCTTGAGCAGACAGTCGTCCCATGGCTCAACAGTGACGATATTATGAACAAAGAACAGACTGGAAGTAAAAAATTGATATAGAGTTTATATTAGAAACATTGCCCTTGCTACAATTTTAATTGGATCAGGTATCGTCAAAACTAGAATTTCATTTCAGATCGAGGCGTCTTCGTCCAGACTTCTTTGCCTGTATGGCCTAATTCGCTGAAGGCCTATAATGCCCTAAACGGAACTGCAAGTTATTCATTATAAATGTAGCATTATATGATTGTTTTTATGTTTCAAACCCGTTAACTGTGTCGTGATATTAAATAGGAAAAACGGGTTGAAAGTCACACTTGTGCGGATTATATGCCATTTTCACAGGGTGCAAAGGGTTTCGCGAATTACCTTTAAGGCTGTTGAAAAATCTGGATTTACGAGATAGGCTCTTAGCTCTTAGGCAAGAACTTGATTTCTTATTTGAAGAAAAAGCTGTTTAACTGTCATAGGAATATCAACTGGCGCATTATCTTCTTTTGAAAACACTTTTGACTTGGGTGGGGGTGGTCTTATTGCAAGACTAGGTTATTCCCTAGTGTCTCAACCTCTGTTAAAATATGATAACCAAGTTCGGTGAAATTATTTTTTAGTCACACTCGCAGGTCCCGTCAACCCGTTTTTCTTGAATTCATATTTCTGCTCCCAAAGCAGGTTGCAGGATCGCTTTTACCGCCGACTCCCTTAGATTTCGTTTGTCTTTTGGCTATTGCTTCAACACGTAATTGACAAATAAAAGGGCAAATATGAGAATATCGGCAATTCTAAGTAGAAAAATTTTTCCAGATTTGAAGTCAGCGATAAATTTTGCATAGAATAAGCCCAAGTTATTTTTGCGTGTCAGTTGTCCTTTAAACAAAGGAAAGTATATATCAAGGTGAATCTGCCTCATTTTCTAATTCAGCAACAAAAAACCTCACTTGCAATGCCTGTGCTGTTTAAAATAGAACTTTAGATGACATAAGATGAGATTGCAGCCAGAGTGCCTCAGATAAAATTATCTTCAGCCTTTAAATTTGTATTTTCTCTAACCATTGAATTCCTGTTCACTGTGGTTGAAGTTGATAGAAACTTGGCCCAGCTAGCATACTCGCGAAACTTGTCAAAGAAAGTGCTGTTGTGTGTGAACAAATGCTTTGCGACACAAAACTTCAACATGGCTAGAAATTGCGGGACCAGTTTTCTATACTAAAAGTGCATTTTCGTCCGACGCTTCTCGGACAATGCAAACGTCAAAAAACTTTTTAGGCAATGTAAAGATGTGTCTTTGAATCTTAACTATCACCCATTCTTTCAAACTGTTTAGATATTCATACTTTTCCAGTTAATCAATGATATTAATTGAATTGAAAGATGTCTACTCATCTTTTCTAAATACATACTTTAAACGTTGCTCTGAGTCAAACAGATTTCAAATGCAAAAGTTTATGTATTGATTAAATATAAGCATGATTTTCCAATATTAGCGTAAATATGTTCTGAAATGTTGCAAGGCTACTAAGCATAAAGCATGAGGCATAAAAGCAACAGTTTGTTTATTGACAAGTTTCAAATAGTTCGTTGAAATTTGACTCAGACAAAAAGTCAAACACAAAAAAGCCTAACACAAGCTCCACCTTTTGTTGAAGTTTTTAAAGTTTCTTTTAAAATGCTAAACTTTTTTTTAATTATAAGATTTACGGATCACACAAAATTAGCATTAGAAAATAAAACACAACTATTCTTATTACAGCCTTCTTGCAAAATTTGCGTCCCTTACCTTTTTCCTCAATTTCTTACATTACGTCTATAAAGTTTAATCATCTGTGATGCTGATTGATTACATATATTTTAGTTGCGTACAGTAAAATGATACTTTCGTGCTTACATGCTTACTGGCAATACAAACTCGCCCCATAAAGAAAGGCAGACTCATGCTTACCTTTCAAGACATTCAGTTCTAGCTGCACCGAGCTCTACTGGCTCTTGCTGGACTCTATCGTTGGTCTACACATGCACAATTCTATTAAAACTTACCATCACCGTTTACTTTCAGCAAAACAATTATACGTTCTTTCATTTTTAATGAGTCGGCCATAATCCCTTTCATTAATTTAGCGGCTCTGTACTGGTGAGATATCACTTAGCTGTCTTGAATAATTTGCTGTTTGATTAAGTTAAAGTTGCCTATACCCTTCTAAATGTCTTTGTAATTTAAAAGAAGTTTGCATTTTTCATACAATAACAAATTTAACTCAAATTAAAGAATTCTTTAGCTTTAGGCAATTACTTTTGTAAACAAAGAAATGCGCAAGACTAGATATAAAGCAAACAGTGTTTTGAGTAACATTCTAGTAAAATAATTCTTTTCAATAACGTAAACATATTGACCTATTTTCAATTTTATTATGCTCAATCGTCTTGTATTATTCGGACTCAGCAGATTTGCTTTCGATTTCGTAAGTTACAACAACTTTTATGAGAAATTAAAGGAAATTGAAAAGCTAGGAAAACGAGGAGCGCTTCAAGGATTTGGACAAATAAATTTGTATGGAAATTTAAGTTTGCAGACTCAAGATCTTACAAAAAAACCGAAGAACAATACCCAAAGGTCTATTGCGTCAAGTTTGACCCTTTCATTATATAAAAAAACTGTGAGATCTTTTTAGAAGGAATTCGTAACAATATGTCTAACTACTAACAACTTTTTTCTTTACAATATTAACGTTTCTTTCTTTTTGCTGATTATTTTTTTTTTCATATCATATCATATCTTTTTCATATTTTGATGATTAATTGCTGCTTTACAAGAAAGTAAGTTCAACTCTTCAGCTCTTCCACGTTTTTGCTAAAACTATTGTTATCTGAAAGCAAACGACTAAGTTTGCTTTTAAGGAAATAATTAGCTTGGCCATTGAATTCACTCAGCAACAAAGGAAAAAACTGTTTCACCCTTATGGCCTTGACCAAAAAAGGAAGTATGTTGTTTGACCACGTTTGTCCCATTCTTGTGCACTATTAAGCAACTAATCAATCTTTTTTGGTGTAACCTGAATTATATTCTATTTTGCAGAATGTGAAGTTTCCTTTTCTCCCTTTTGACCATTGTTTATTTAAAATAATCTTCACAACTTCTCAAATATAACTTCTGAGCTCTTGAACGACTGATTGTAAGTGTAAAAACCGATTGCAAGTTTCTTTTTCTCTTTGACGACAAGAAGAGAAATTTCAAATAACTAACAATTTCGTTCAGCTAAATATGAATAACAAGAGATAGCATTGAACGAATGGGATTAACCGTAGAGTATTTTCCAAACATGCATGTGCTGTCATAAAATAAGATGTAAGCTTGTATTATCCGTAAACGTTTAAAATAATCTTCCAGGTTACTTTGGGTTTGGTGGCTTCAAGTTTGAAACATTTTGCAATCCGTATGAAATGAAAAATGTATAGAGAAAACTGACGTTTTTTAAGTGACAGAAGACGTGATGTCTATATAATCTATAAAAAACCGAAGAACAATACCCAAAGGTATATGGCGTCAAATTTGACCCTTTCATTTCATAAAAAATGACAGATATTTTAGAAAGAATTCGTACCAATATGTCTAACTATTAACAACTTTTTACTTGACAATATTTACTCTGTGAATAGATTGTTCACTTTCTTTAAACAGAATCTAAATGTGGATCGACATTACCTTTCCATTCAATTCTGGTATTTCTGGTAAATGTGGATTTACAGTGATTACAAATTTTAACAAGTGTGCACTATCACTAAATTTTAACTGTCTAGCACAGAGCTATCATAAGTTGATTGAACAGTGCCACTGACATGTCATTTAACTACTTTTAACCTCCTCTCATTAAGCCGGCGTTTTCAAGAAACTTCCATAACCATTGGACAGGTGCAAGCGATATGACTTTTACATTTACAAGCTAATTTGATTTGATTCCATCGACTGTACTTTCAAAACAATTCTTAATAATCACTCGAATACTCCTAATTGTATCCAAAACAAAAACATTCTTAGGAAAACATTTCAAAAACTATTAATTAATGAAAACGTTGATTATCTCCAAATGGCTGTTTAATAAAAGTTTTGAGCACTGTTTACTTTAGAAACTTTTCTTTGTAACTAGGCAACGGCAGCGAAAGTTGTTCCATTCACTCTTCCATATTTTGTTTGCATCACAGCTAAGCAGGCCGACCATACCTCAAAATAAAACGCTTAACACACTTCCTCGCTTTTTTTCCTATTTATTACTTTTACAGCTTCGCGAGATTTCTTTCGACATGATAGCTTCATGTGCATACTTAGCGGAACATAATTACGAAAGAATAAATATGTTAATCTTCTAAGAACCACAATTTCCCTGTTCCTAGTTTAGATAGTTGTCAGTGTGTACGGTTGTTTAGAGAATAACAACTGGTCGAAAGTCGAGTTGAGTTTGCCATAATCTTAGATTAACGTAGAAAGCTAAAAATTTTGTACAGACTTTGTTCTCTAGATTCTATTGAATTTTGAACTTATCATTAAAAGCTATGGCAAAGTAAAGAAAACAAGGTAACCAAGATGATATAAAGAAGACATCAATCTCTTTTTATTTTGAAAGTAGTTAATTGCAGAAGAACTTCGAAGTTATTGAGAAGTCAATAACTGTATGGCAGACATTAGCGCGTGACAGTCGGCTACAAGTCCACTGTACATTTATTCTACGTAAACAAACTTTGGAAGCATTGTTCACTCCATCAACTCTATTTTGTGACACAGTTTTTGAAATTCACTTTTATTTACACCCTTGCATAAGCTTGGCAGTGCACGAAGGTCCTTTTAATATTGAAGAGAAAGAAAAACTGGCAATTAGGGTGAAAATTTTTGCCTACCTCATAGCTATTCTTAGGAAGGGGAGCTTAAAAGAAGATCATCGAAGATGCATAGTGTTTTATTACACAGTGTGAAGTTCAATTCAGATTCAACGTTGTTTTATTACACAGACATTCAGGTGCAGTATTCATGTTCAAAGGCTAGTTATGTTTCTGATAAAGTGAGGATTGGTCGTTTCAGATTCAAGCAAATACTACATTTCCAAAGTTTTAAAGAATTTAATGTATGCCAAGCAAAATGAAAAGTTCATTAGATTTCAAAAAATGTATAGTAGGATAATACAGATTAAGCTGATTTATAGTAAGAATGGTGTTGATTCACGCAAAATAAAATGTAATAATTATCGGGAAACCCACAATAAAACGTGATATTTCTCGATTCGTAAATAATTATGTCGTTGTTGTGTAGGTACCGGAAAAACTATGTTGTTGTGTTAATTTTTGTAGCAACGGGACTATTCTATTTTAACAAATGCACTTATGGAGATGTAAAGAGTAATCATTGAAAACTTTTGAAGAACTTGCAGAACCTTTGAAGCAAAGGTGCTTTAGGGACAAGACACAGGTTAATCCTAAGTTAAGAAATCAATGAAAGCATTGAATCAAAAGAAAATATCTTCATATTGGTTAGTACATTTAATTCAAAACTTCAAGTCATGGAACATTTCATTCCTCTTCGTTAAGGTTTGTAGTATATAATCCAGATAATTGATAAGAAGAACCAAAAATTTCACTATTACACGCAAAGATGCAGAAGAAAGTTTATTGCTTCTGCTTCTGTTCCATTCACGTAAATTCATACTCTACATTTATACCGTTGCGTACTGTAGAAACTTTACGTACGACAACCAAGGGCAGGTTAAACAGAAAGTCCTTTCCATTAATTAAAGGAATTCATAAAGACTGATTCAAGCCTGCGGCTGATTTTGAATCTTTACTTGCGGGAATAAAGACTGCCCCTGGGAAGGAGATGTGAGTTGCCAAAAATACTGTCTGTGCGCCTGGGCCCTAAACACATTTGGAACGTGACAGCAATCAAAATTGTTTGAGATAAAGAAAAGTTCAAACAATGCTTTCTCGGCACATCAAGTTAATTGTAAAAACAAAATTTTTTTACTTATTTACTGCAAAGACTGAAAAGGCAAAGTTTGAATATAAAGAAACTTCTAAGGATAGCTACAAAATAGTTTTTTATTTATCAAACAAAAATTATTTTGCCGAGAAAATCATCAGAACAACTAAGAAATTGTTTTCAAGCTAAAATGTTGTAGATGCAAATTTTAGTTTAATTAATAAGACGGCACTTGTAATAATCTCACAAGCTTATTATCAGAATGCAAGATGAAAAAAAACACTTGAAAGATCCAATAAGAGGAAACTTTTTGACACTGAAGATATATAGTAGACAATTAAAGATTATTCACAGCCAGTGATTGTTATGTTTTATAAAATATTGAAATTGCATGCTAAGTGAAAAGTTTGTGACAGGGCCCCTGAGTTGCTTATAAAGATTTTAACCACTAAACTTATACTACATGACCAACAATCACTAACAAATTAATTAGGGCTTGACAAAAGTGGCTATAGATTGAGAAATGTATGAAATGCTAACCGAGTATAAAGGTTTCAATTGATTTGCAAGAATAACCAGCACTCAGATTTAACAGGAATGCATACAAATAATTTTTCTACTTTCTAGTTAAATACACTTGCAGTGCTAATAATGAATTGATTTAGTTTGGCCAAAACCTATCCACAGTATTTAACAACTTGGTCTTCAACTATAAGTTTACGAATTCTTTCAGAACCCCTCTCAGAACATTTCAGAACATCTCAAGGATAGCATTTTCAGTCACCAATGCCTGGAAGTGAAATGAAGTTGTAGTATTACAAGTCATCTGATGTAAAATTAAGTAGTCAAAGACTCTGGTATAAGATGAGAACAGCATCACGAATGTTAAGTAAAGAAGTAATGAAATACAAAAGCCAGGAGAAAAACAGCAAAAATGATTTAATCTCTAGTGATGATGGGAAGACAGTGAGTTGAAATTTTTTGAGCTTGACTTATGAAATGACTAAGCCTCTGCTAACTTCACAGACGTTTTATTTAGATGAATTACTTAGATTGAGTTAGACTCAGATAGTACGTACCTTCGATAAACCCTAATTTCACAAACTTGAAGAAACTCTTTTCTGTTTAGAAACACAGTCACATATCGACCATGCAGCACCGTCGGGCAAAAAAGATCTTGAACCATCCATCATTTAGGGTTCCATCATCCACACACAGTGCATTGTTTCGTCCACCATTCGAACTATCGTCTCCAACACTGACATCAAATGGATTGATCTGAGTGGATCCCAAGTCATGCCACTCTTTATTCGCACAGCTATCACTGCTGCTTGCTTTGTCAGATCCACCTGCCACCAGGGCATGTCGTCATTCTCCGTGATGCTGCACCTTTCCCAGTCCCCAGTTATATTACCATCATTTCCAAATCTGGCAAATTGCGTGACTTCATTGATTATGGACGTCGATGATTGGGATGACGGCATATTTAAAGCGATGTTTTGAGCTGAATAGATACGAAAATACTCCCTTAATGAATATCTGAAACGATAATTCTGATAGAAAGGACTGTCATGCTAGGAAGATTAATATTGAAAGTTCAGTATTGCGCACTAGTATCAAGTGTTATAGAAAACTGCTTCTTTTTTAAAGCTATAGTGATGCAATTTTCTTGCATGGAGCAGTTTATGATTTTTTTTCAGCTGCCTTATCCATCTTAACTGAAAAGACCTGAGGAAAATTCATTTAAATGAGTTAAGTATTGCCAACCCCAATTATAAAACCTTTCAACTTAAATCGAAATCTCGCTTGCATTCGCGTATGAATTGATTCACCTATCACTGACTACTGAAGCTGTCTTGTTAATTTGCCAAGAACTGTTTCTTACCATTTCTAAAAAACTGATGCGAAACAATAAGGATAATATTTGCATAAGTATACCAAGTTTCATTAGATAATGCTTGCGGTATTGATATGGTCCAACATACTTTGACATACTTTGAATGTGGGAAAGATTACTGAAGTTAATAAAAAGAAACCATGGCCAGTTGAATTTATAATGTTATAATGAAAAAAAGCAATCATATTGTTGTATAGGTAAGTAAACCATACCTTTGTAAACTTCCAACTCAGCTATTTTCAGAGTAGCAAGGCGATTCACAAATACACTTATATACCGACCAATGGGAAGAGTATGGCAGGGGAACAGGGTCATATTATAACGACTGGCGCTGCCATTCTTGACGCAGAGTTGGTTGTTGCGTCCTCCATTTGAACTGTCTCCTCCGACACTAATGTTGAATGGATTAATCATATCCCATTCATGTAGACAAAATGTGACTCTGATGATTGCCACTATTCTTGGTCGGTTAAGATCCACTTGCCACCAAGGAGAAACTTCTTGTAATGTAAGAGCACACGAGGCCCACTCCGCATCATAGTTTCCGTCGTTTCCAAAGCTAGCAAGGCCTTCTGCATCTTGGCCATCATATGTTGATGACTGAGAGGCATACTTCCCAAGAGCAAGATTTTCTGAAATAATGCAACTTGAATAAAAATGCTTTTTTAAATAACGGAACATATCTTTGATGAGAAAAGAAAAAATGCTTTTGCGAAGGAACTATATGGAAAAGCGAGAAATTCAAATTATGTATATTTTTATTTTAATGCCCATTGTTGCATTTGATCGGCGGTATAATGTTGCATTCAAACATTGCCTGGAATTTTTAATTTTTATCAAATAGTGTTTATCTCTTCATTTAACGACTGAAAATTACCTCTTTTATTAGAGCCATTAATATGAGAAACCTCATTTCTTCCAGAGCTTTTTTCCAATTAAGCATTAATAGCTTGTTTATCTTATTTTTCTTATTCAAATGTTGTTCTTAGTAATCAAAGAAAATCGAAATGGTGCCAATAAGGTGAAGCATTTTATCAACTATCATAGTTCATGAAGCATTGCCATTATTTGTGCAGAAGGGTACCATATTTTGATATTTTACCAATAACAATTAATGTATTCTAACGCAATGCTTCGTAATTGAATTTGAGAGAAGAATTTAACCATTGCCTATTCATAGAACCATTCAGAGGTAAAATTAAACTTCCAGAACTGTTTTCTTCGATGATTCCGATTCCGATTCCGGATAATACAAGCAAAGCGATGTTTTCTAGACTAACTAATAATCTAGGTTTAATGGTATTCATTTATCAATTGTTTGCCATAAAATGCATTCTTTACGCTTTCTTTGAGGAGTCACACCCAGATTTTTTTTCTGCAGTATGTTATCGGTGACACACGTTGGCACGTCAATAAACAAAAATAACTGAGATTAACAAAGATCATTCCAATCTGTTACTAACAGAGTGCATTTCTTATATGCTTACATGCTCATCATTTTGTAGAGCACTTTACGACTCCTAAACTATTCTTTTGGCAACGATTTTACTTATTGATAATTTAATGTCAATGCAAAACTACTTGCATATAGCGTATGACTTGTTAAAAGATAATTATGATTATAGTACAAATTACTGTTGGTTACGATATGCGCCCAGATGACTTCAATAAATCAATGGACAAAGATCACCTAGTTTAAAACCACTGTAATTCAATTCATCTTAAGCGTGCATATTGCAGCTTTGATCAAAGAGATCACATGATAGCCACATTGTCTTGTATCAAACAAAAGGTAGCGATATTTGAAGTGACGACGTGAATATTTGGTTTTCTCAACTTTGATTGGATAGGTAAGAGTTTCTACCTTTAGATTATGTAGTCCTCTGAGCTAAGCTGCGTTTCGTCTCCGTTAATTTACATTCAGTTCTAAGACTTCTGGGTCTTTTAAGGGAAATGCAGCTACTCAATTGTATTACTTACGTATGCAATCTTCGCCAAAATCAAAATATCCACTTTGGCAATGACAGGAATATGAACCATGGTTGTTGGTGCAATGTGCTTTCTCGTGACAGCTATGAGTTCCTTTGTTGCATTCGTCAATGTCTGTCAAAACAAGATATTTTTTAGAGAATGCTTAAAGGTTCATTATTCATTTACTAATGAAGCCCAGATTTGAAAAAAGTCTTGAAATTGTTTATAAATTCTTACATAGGAAAAGGTATTGAGGCTGTCAAGAAACAAATGCCCTGTGACGAACGGGGTATTGTTGTGGTAAGCTTGTGGTATTCAGGCAAAACTGTATCAATGATTATTGGGTCAGCAGGAGGACTTTGGACTTGGGCAGTAGTTTGGTCACCTCTGGCTTGTAATTTTTCTTGACATGTTTACGTTTTAAGCTTACATTATCTTTTACTTTCATGTCCAATTTGATTCAAGAAGATTCGATATATTTAGCAAATAAAGCATTGGGCCTATATTAATAAATTTTGAGAAAAACTAACTACATCTTGTGAAAAAGGCAAATGATATTCAAAAGAAGGCTATACTGAGATTCTATTTGAACAATTTATAATTTATCTGGTTTTACGAGTTATGTATTATTGAATCTCTAAAATGTACCAGTTTCGCAGTTCAAGCCAGTATATCCTGGCAAACATTCACATCTGTACATGTTCACGAGATTGCTGCATGAGCCACCGTTTTTGCAAGGAGAACTTTGGCATTCATTGACATCTGAAAGCAAGAAATGTGAACTTTATGAACGAATAACTCTTCATAATAGGAAGAAAATAGCATCAATTGATATAGAAAGGGTTGAAATTGCCAATAACACTCTTTTTTAATGAAAGTATAATGGAATTCAGTTTCATTCCGTCCATCACTCTGCAAGCTGGTATGTGTGAAACAATAATGGATTACCTGATCAAAAGACGAATTTTATCATTCCTTATGCTATAATCTTTGCAACAATAATCTTTTAATTTCAACCAATTTGCCTTATTGGTTGTTTAAATTTTGGTTCAGGTTTAATTGGTAGAATTAAAAATGAATTGTCTCCGTAACAGCAGTAAAACTTTCGTTCTAATCGTCGATAACATTCCCGATCCTTCTTCAGGAAAAGACAGGCCTAATTCTATTCCATTTTTATGGGTTTTTACAACTACGTATATAATTTAGGGTCATCGTAGCTTTTCACGATTGAAGTAGCAATATGGCTACTTCAATGTTCCTATTGCTGGTGAAAATCATTGAAAAAACTATCATAATCAAAGGCTTTGCTATGACATGATAACTGCCTTAAAACCAGCTCTCCTTTAAGATCTGTTTGTACAAAGTTTCACTACCGACAATATTTATCAACTCACTTGCTTTTAGGATTAGAACACAATTTCGATCCTGGAAAGAACGTGTCGGTGTTTCCATTTGCTTTCATGCTGCTTATTTCATAAATTGAGGTTATCTTTGTTACTTTACAGTTTGCCTTCTGATGGCAGCTGTGTATTTTAGCATTGCATTCATCAAAGACTGTCAAAATCAAGAGCTTCCAATTTTCATTTCTTTGAAGAAATTAAAATCGTCTAGAAAAGCGAAGGGCAAAGTAACGATTCAAGAACCTTTGGTTTAATGTTCGTGCTTGTGAAATACATTTCTTTTATAGATTTTGTTTTAAAAAAAACAAACGAAAATTAAATGTAAAAAATACAGCAAAAGGTATCTTCCTGGCAAATAGAGTGATTGAAGTGACAAAGAATTTTAATGAAAGATAAAGATTTTGTAAGGCCAGCAGATGAACTAAAATTATTTTGGTAGCTTCTTTTAATTCTGTTTATCAAATTAGTTTTTTGCAGAATGGCTGAATTGCCTCACCGAGACATCGATAACCAGGGCATGTGCATGTATCAACGCACTTTTCTCCACTCCTGCAAGGATGTTTTGATTGGCAGAGCTGACCAACCTGCAAAAATGTAAAAATCACTTACAATCGGAATAAAACATTTAGCCCCAAAAGCCCTTTAATAGTGTCATACATTTTCGTAGGCATATCTATTGCTAAAGTACTTTAAAATAACGTTTTAATTATATATCAGTCTTCTCTATTGTGTCAAGCAATTGAAATCTGTTTTCAAACATACATGCATTTCATCGTAGCGAGTAGAATAGTATGTCCAACCAGCTGCTGCCTGTGTTTCGATGCCGTCGTTAGGGTCCTGTGCTGATTTGTTGTTCAACTGACAAGCACCAAGCTCCTCATTTACATTGATAGATTTGCATAGCTGTTCTTGAATGCATTCAAACTTACACGTATACTCATCAAGACTATCAAACGTGCGGAAGGCGGCCCTAAGTGAGCGATCTTCAAGCACAACAGAGAAGTTGGCAAACGTTTTGCATGATAATCGAAGTATTTCTCCATTGACATCTTTCAAAGTCACAGTATCCACACCAGGAAGACAAACAATTATTTTTAGAAAAGAATTTTAAATGCTTTTGTATTTATTCTATTCTTATCTCTAGAAAGAAGAGGTGTAATTTTAGTGAAAATAAACACAACTGTCGTCACAGAAAATCGAAAACTAGATCGATGAAAGTTGGAAATCAAGTTGCTTAACTATGAAGGTTTTGAGGTGTTACTATCTTACAATTTTAGCGTTAACTCATTGTGAGACATTGTATATATGATGGACAACTTATCAGCGTCGAAACAGCTCTCAACCGATTGCATTATTGCGTTGACAAGATAAAGGTCTTCGATTACCACGTTTGTCGTACTCACAGCTGCAATAACATGACTTGTTTATTCGTTGTTTTGAATTGTTTCCATGAAACACACAGTCTACAAAGAGGTAAATAGGACTATGAAGCGAAGGAAAATATTGTGAATATATATTATTGTGATTATATATTGAAGGAGAACTGAACGCAAAAAGAAGGTTGGCTAAAACGGTAGTTTGTGACAAGCAAATTCCGGGATTGGAAAATTTTTCTAAGTCGCAGTTACCATTTTTGAAAGACATGCGTTTTAAGTTGGGAAACGACAATTGTTCCGACAACTTGAGACTCGAAACGAAAATTGTCACGAGTGATCGATCATTTTGACGTCACAAGTGACATGTTCTCAGCATGCATTGTGTTTCTTTATAGAAATTTTTTAGAAAATGCAGTGGACAAATGTTTATTTTGTGCATCTGAAAGAAGCTAGTTTTGCATTTTTGACACATATCTGAATTGGAGTTTTATTACACTGATTTTAAGACAAATGGAAAATTTCAACCGTCTGAGTTTTTGCTACCAACCAGCGCTGCCGCTTGGGCAGACAGTCGTCCCATGGCTCAACAGTGACGATATTATGAACAAAGAACAGACTGGAAGTACAAATTGATATAGAGTTTATATTAAAAACATTGCCATTGCTACAATCTTAATGGGATCAGGTATCGTCAAAACTAGAATTTCATTTCAGATCGAGGCGTCTTCGTCCAGACTTCTTTGCCTGTATGGCCTTATTCGCTGAAATGCCTATAATGCCCTAAACGGAACTGCAAGTTATTCATTATCAACGTAGCATTATATGATTGTTTTTTATGTTTCAAACCCGTTAACTGGTCGTGATATTAAATAGGAAAAACGGGTTGAAAGTCGCACTTGTGCGGATTATATGCCATTTTCACCGGGTGCGAAGGGTTTCGCGAATTACCTTTAAGGCTGTTGAAAAATCTGGATTTACGAAATAGGCTTCTAGCTCATAGGATTTCTTATTTGAAGAAAAAGCTGTTTAGCTGTCATAGGAATATCAACTGGCGCATTATCTTCTTTTGAAAACACTTTTGACTTGGGTGGGGGTGGTCTTATTGCAAGACTAGGTTATTCCCTAGTGTCTCAACCTCTGTTAAAATATGATAACCAAGTTCGGTGAAATTATTTTTTAGTCACACTAGCAGGTCCCGTCAACCCGTTTTTCTTGAATTCATATTTCTGCTCCCATAGCAGGTTGCAGGATCGCTTTTACCGCCGACTCTCTTAGATTTCGTTTGTCTTTTGGCTATTGCTTCAACACGTAATTGACGAATAAAGGGGCAAATATGAGAAAAACTGCAATTCTAAGTAGAAAAATTTTTCCAGATTTGAAGTCAGCGATAAATTCTGCATAGAATAAGCCCAAGTTATTTTTGCGTGTCAGTTCTCCTTTAAACAAAGGAAAGTTTATATCATGGCGAATCTGCCTTATTTTCTAATTCAGCAACAAAAAACCTCACTTGCAATGCCTGTGCTGTTTAAAATAGAACTTTAGATGACATAAGATGAGATTGCAGCCAGAGTGCCTCAGATAAAATTATCTTCAGCCTTTAAATTTGTATTTTCTCTAACCATTGAATTCCTGTTCACTGTGGTTGAAGTTGATAGAACTTGGCCCAGCTAGCACACTCATGAAACTTGTCAAAGAAAGTGCTGTTGTGTGTGAACAAATGCTTTGCGTCACAAAACTTCAGTATGGCTAGAAATTGCGGGACCAGTTTTCTATACTAAAAGTGCATTTTAGTCCGACGCTTCTCGGACAATGCAAACGTCGAAAAATAACCAAAATCTGACAAAAAAAATAGCCAGTTGCGGATCGAAAACACTAGAGGGTGATAAGAAGAGCACATGATTGGTTGTAATGGAAAAAAACGTTCCTTAACAACATACTTTAACGGACGCACTACTCAAAGATTAAAGGAATGAATAAAACAGCATGTTCCCACGAGCATAAGGACCAAAACGTCTGCAGAATAAGAGCAGCCCGTCGAAATTGTAAAAAAAGCAATGCCCAAGTTAACTATGATTCGGCTATATGACAACATCTGTTGGAGAATCCAGATTGTGCCAAAATATACAGTGACGGAAATTTTCGTATGATTGGGCAAGCTAGTTCCTCTTCCACCAGGCGTTTTTGAGTCTGTCTATTTTTTAATGGAAAATCCCATGCTTTGTGGACAGAAAGAGTTTTAATGGAAAATCCCATTCCTATTTCAAGGTTGCGATCCAAAACTGTGAATTTATTGGTGTTACTATCAATACAATTGTAAAACTTCTCGAGCAGTACCTTGAATTAGTAATTAACTTTATGTACTCATTTTATGCACTCATTGATGTCGAAACTGCAGAAGCCGAAATTGTACTTACCAATGTTAACTGGATGTAGCAGAAGACAAAATAGAGAGGCACCTGTAAAGAAAATGCTATGCAAAACTTTTTAGGCAATGTAAAGATGTGTCTTTGAATCTTAACTATCACCCATTCTTTCAAACGGTTTAGATATTCATACTTTTCCAGTTAATCAATGATATTAATTGAATTGAAAGTTTTCTACTCATCTTTTCTAAATACATACTTTAAACGTTGCTCTGAGTCAAACAGATTTCAAATGCAAAAGTTTATGTATTGATTAAATATAAGCATGATTTTCCAATATTAGCGTAAATATGTTCTGAAATGTTGCAAGGCTACTAAGCATAAAGCATGAGGCATAAAAGCAACAGTTTGTTTATTGACAAGTTTCAAATAGTTCGTTGAAATTTGACTCAGACAAAAAGTCAAACACAAAAAAGCCTAACACAAGCTCCACCTTTTGTTGAAGTTTTTAAAGTTTCTTTTAAATGCTAAACTTTTTTTTAAATATAAGATTTACGGATCACACAAAATTAGCATTAGAATAAATACACAACTATTCTTATTACAGCCTTCTTGCAAATTTGCGTCCCTTACCTTTTTCCTCAATTTCTTACATTACGTCTATGAAATTTAATCATCTGTGATGCTGATTGATTACATATATTTTAGTTGCGTACACTAAAATGATACTTTCGTGCTTACATGCTTACTGGCAATGCAAACTCGCCCCATAAAGAAAGGCAGACTCATGCTTACCTTTCAAGACATTCAGTTCTAGCTGCACCGAGCTCTACTGGCTCTTGCTGGACTCTATCGTTGGTCTACACATGCACAATTCTATTAAAACTTACCATCACCGTTTACTTTCAGCAAAACAATTATACGTTCTTTCATTTTTAATGAGTCGGCCATAATCCCTTTCATTAATTTAGCGGCTCTGTACTGGTTGAGATATCACTTAGCTGTCTTGAATAATTTGCTGTTTGATTAAGTTAAAGTTGCCTATACCCTTCTAAATTGTCTTTGTAATTTAAAAGAAGTTTGCATTTTTCATACAATAACAAATTTAACTCAAATTAAGAATTCTTTAGCTTTAGGCAATTACTTTTGTAAACAAAGAAATGCGCAAGACTAGATATAAAGCAAACAGTGTTTTGCGTAAAACATTCTAGTAAAATAATTCTTTTCAATAACGTAAACATATTGACCTATTTTCAATTTTATTATGCTCAATCGTCTTGTATTATTCGGACTCAGCAGATTTGCTTTCGATTTCGTAAGTTACAACAACTTTTATGAGAAATTAAAGAAATTGAAAAGCTAGGAAAACGAGGAGCGCTTCAAGGATTTGGACAAATAAATTTGTATGGAAATTTAAGTTTGCAGACTCAAAGATCTTACAAAAAAACCGAAGAACAATACCCAAAGGTCTATTGCGTCAAGTTTGACCCTTTCATTATATAAAAAAACTGTGAGATCTTTTTAGAAGGAATTCGTAACAATATGTCTAACTACTAACAACTTTTTTCTTTACAATATTAACGTTTCTTTCTTTTTGCTGATTATTTTTTTTTCATATCATATCATATCTTTTTCATATTTTGATGATTAATTGCTGCTTTACAAGAAAGTAAGTTCAACTCTTCAGCTCTTCCACGTTTTTGCTAAAACTATTGTTATCTGAAAGCAAACGACTAAGTTTGCTTTTAAGGAAATAATTAGCTTGGCCATTGAATTCACTCAGCAACAAAGGAAAAACTGTTTCACCCTTATGGCCTTGACCAAAAAAGGAAGTATGTTGTTTGACCACGTTTGTCCCATTCTTGTGCACTATTAAGCAACTAATCAATCTTTTTTGGTGTAACCTGAATTATATTCTATTTTGCAGAATGTGAAGTTTCCTTTTCTCCCTTTTGACCATTGTTGTATTTAAAATAATCTTCACAACTTCTCAAATATAACTTCTGAGCTCTGAACGACTGATTGTAAGTGTAAAAACCGATTGCAAGTTTCTTTTTCTCTTTGACGACAAGAAGAGAAATTTCAAATAACTAACAATTTCGTTCAGCTAAATATGAATAACAAGAGATAGCATTGAACGAATGGGATTAACCGTAGAGTATTTTCCAAACATGCATGTGCTGTCATAAAATAAGATGTAAGCTTGTATTATCCGTAAACGTTTAAAATAATCTTCCAGGTTACTTTGGGTTTGGTGGCTTCAAGTTTGAAACATTTTGCAATCCGTATGAAATGAAAAATGTATAGAGAAAACTGACGTTTTTTAAGTGACAGAAGACGTGATGTCTATATAATCTATAAAAAACCGAAGAACAATACCCAAAGGTATATGGCGTCAAATTTGACCCTTTCATTTCAAAAAAATGACAGATATTTTTAGAAAGAATTCGTACCAATATGTCTAACTATTAACAACTTTTTACTTGACAATATTTACTCTGTGAATAGATTGTTCACTTTCTTTAAACAGAATCTAAATGTGGATCGACATTACCTTTCCATTCAATTCTGGTATTTCTGGTAAATGTGGATTTACAGTGATTACAAATTTTAACAAGTGTGCACTATCACTAAATTTAACTGTCTAGCACAGAGCTATCATAAGTTGATTGAACAGTGCCACTGACATGTCATTTAACTACTTTTAACCTCCTCTCATTAAGCCGGCGTTTTCAAGAAACTTCCATAACCATTGGACAGGTGCAAGCGATATGACTTTTACATTTACAAGCTAATTTGATTTGATTCCATCGACTGTACTTTCAAAACAATTCTTAATAATCACTCGAATACTCCTAATTGTATCCAAAACAAAAACATTCTTAGGAAAACAATTTCAAAAACTATTAATTGAATGAGAACGTTGATTATCTCCAAATGGCTGTTTAATAAAAGTTTTGAGCACTGTTTACTTTAGAAACTTTTCTTTGTAACTAGGCAACGGCAGCGAAAGTTGTTCCATTCACTCTTCCATATTTTGTTTGCATCACAGCTAAGCAGGCCGACCATACCTCAAAATAAAACGCTTAACACACTTCCTCGCTTTTTTTCCTATTTATTACTTTTACAGCTTCGCGAGATTTCTTTCGACATGATAGCTTCATGTGCATACTTAGCGGAACATAATTACGAAAGAATAAATATGTTAATCTTCTAAGAACCACAATTTCCCTGTTCCTAGTTTAGATAGTTGTCAGTGTGTACGGTTGTTTAGAGAATAACAACTGGTCGAAAGTCGAGTTGAGTTTGCCATAATCTTAGATTAACGTAGAAAGCTAAAAATTTTGTACAGACTTTGTTCTCTAGATTCTATTGAATTTTGAATATCATTAAAAGCTACAAAGTAAAGAATAACAAGGTAACCAAGATGATATAAAGAAGACATCAATCTCTTTTTATTTTGAAAGTAGTTAATTGCAGAAGAACTTCGAAGTTATTGAGAAGTCAATAACTGTATGGCAGACATTAGCGCGTGACAGTCGGCTACAAGTCCACTGTACATTTATTCTACGTAAACAAACTTTGGAAGCATTGTTCACTCCATCAACTCTATTTTGTGACACAGTTTTTGAAATTCACTTTTATTTACACCCTTGCATAAGCTTGGCAGCGAAGGTCCTTTTAATATTGAAGAGAAAGAAAAACTGGCAATTAGGGTGAAAATTTTTGCCTACCTCATAGCTATCTTAGAAAGGAGCTTAAGAAGAAGATCATCGAAGATGCATAGTGTTATTATTACCAGTGTGAAGTTCAATTGATTCAACTGTGTTTATTCCACAGATATTCAGGTGCAGTATTCATGTTCAAAGGGCTAGTTATGTTTCTGATAAAGTGGGATTGGTCGTTTCAGATTCAAGCAAATACTACATTTCCAAAGTTTTAAAGAATTTAATGTATGCAAGCAAAATGAAAAGTTCATTAGATTTCAAAAATGTATAGTAGGATTAACAGATTAAGCTGATTTATAGTAAGAATGGTGTTGATTACACAAAATAAAATGTAATAATTATCGGGAAACCCACAATAAAACGTATATTTCTCGATTCGTAATAGTTATGACGTTGTTGGTAGGTACCGGAATAACTATGTTTTTGTGTTATTTTTAGCAACGGGACTATTCTATTTTGATCAATGCACTTATGGAGATGTAAAGCGTAATCATTGAAAACTTTGAAGAACTTGCAGAACTTTTGAAGCAAAGGTGCTTTAGGGACAAGACACAGGTTAATCCTAGTTAAGAAATAAATGAAAGCATTGAATCAAAAGAAAATATCTTCATATTGGTTAGTAATTTAATTAAAACTTCAAGTCATGGAACATTTCATTCCTCTTCGTTAAGGTTTGTAGTATATAATCCAGATAATTGATAAGAAGAACCAAAAATTTACTATACACGCAAAGATGCAGAAGAAAGTTTATTGCTATCTGCTTCTGTTCCATTCACGGTAAATTCATACTCTACATTTATACCGTTGCGTACTGTAGAAACTTTACGTACGACAACCAAGGGCAGGTTAAACAGAAAGTCCTTTCCATTAATTAAAGGAATTCATAAAGACTGATTCAAGCCTGCGGCTGATTTTGAATCTTTACTTGCGGGAATAAAGACTGCCCCTGGGAAGGAGATGTGAGTTGCCAAAAATACTGTCTGTGCGCCTGGGCCCTAAACACATTTGGAACGTGACAGCAATCAAAATTGTTTGAGATAAAGAAAAGTTCAAACAATGCTTTCTCGGCACATCAAGTTAATTGTAAAAACAAGAGTTTTTACTTATTTACTGCAAAGACTGAAAAGGCAAAGTTTGAATATAAAGAAACTTCTAAGGATAGCTACAAAATAGTTTTTTTATTTATCAAACAAAAATTATTTTGCCGAGAAAATCATCAGAACAACTAAGAAATTGTTTTCAAGCTAAAATGTTGTAGATGCAAATTTTAGTTTAATTAATAAGACGGCACTTGTAATAATCTCACAAGCTTATTATCAAAATGCAAGATGAAAAAAACACTTGAAAGATCCAATAAAAGGAAACTTTTTGACACTGAAGATATATAGTAGACAATTAAAGATTATTTACACAGCCAGTGATTGTTATGTTCTTATAAAATATTGAAATTGCATGCTAAGCGAAAAATGTTGTGACAGAGCCCCTGAGTTGCTTATAAAGATTTTAACCACTAAACTTATACTACATGACCAACAATCACTAACAAATTAATTAGGGCTTGACAAAAGTGGCTATAGATTGAGAAATGTATGGGAAATGCTAACCGAGTATAAAGGTTTCAATTGATTTGCAAGAATAACCAGCACTCAGATTTAACAGGAATGCATACAAATAATTTTTCTACTTTCTAGTTAAATACACTTGCAGTGCTAATAATGAATTGATTTAGTTTGGCCAAAACCTATCCACAGTATTTAACAACTTGGTCTTCAACTATAAGTTTACGAATTCTTTCAGAACCCCTCTCAGAACATTTCAGAACATCTCAAGGATAGCATTTTCAGTCACCAATGCCTGGAAGTGAAATGAAGTTGTAGTATTACAAGTCATCTGATGTAAAATTAAGTAGTCAAAGACTCTGGTATAAGATGAGAACAGCATCACGAATGTTAAGTAAAGAAGTAATGAAATACAAAAGCCAGGAGAAAAACAACAAAAATGATTTAATCTCTAGTGATGATGGGAAGACAGTGAGTTGAAATTTTTTGAGCTTGACTTATGAAATGACTAAGCCTCTGCTAACTTCACAGACGTTTTATTTAGATGAATTACTTAGATTGAGTTAGACTCAGATAGTACGTACCTTCGATAAACCCTAATTTCACAAACTTGAAGAAACTCTTTTCTGTTTAGAAACACAGTCACATATCGACCATGCAGCACCGTCGGGCAGAAAAAGGTCTTGACTCTCCATCATTTAGGGTTCCATCATCCACACAAAGTGCATTGTTTCCACCATTCGAACTATCGTCTCCAACACTGACATGAATGGATTGATCCTGAGTGGATCCCAAGTCTGACCACTCTTTATTCGCACAGCTATCACTGCTGCTTGCTTTGTCAGATCCATCTGCCACCAGGGCATGTCGTCATCCTTAGTAATGCTGCACCTTTCCCACTTCCCAGTTATATTACCATCATTTCCAAATCTGGCATTAGCGTGACTTCCATTGATTATGGACGTCGATGATTGGGATGACGGCATTTTAAAGCGATGTTTTGAGCTGAATAGATACGAAAATATTCCCTTAATGAATATCTGAAACGATAATTCTGATAGAAAGGACTGTCATGCTAGGAAGATTAATATTGAAAGTTCAGTATTGCGCACTAGTATCAAGTGTTATAGAAAACTGCTTCTTTTTTAAAGCTATAGTGATGCAATTTCTTGCATGGAGCAGTTTATGATTTTTTTTCAACTGCCTTATCCATCTTAACTGAAAAGACCTGAAAAATTCATTTAAATGAGTTAAGTATTGCCAACCCCAATTATAAAACCTTTCAACTTAAATCGAAATCTCGCTTGCATTCGCGTATGAATTGATTCACCTATCACTGACTACTGAAGCTGTCTTGTTAATTTGCCAAGAACTGTTTCTTACCATTTCTAAAAAACTGATGCGAAACAATTAGGATAATATTTGCATAAGTATACCAAGTTTCATTAGATAATGCTTGCGGTATTGATATGGTCCAACATACTTTGACATACTTTGAATGTGGGAAAGATTACTGAAGTTAATAAAAAGAAACCATTGCCAGTTGAATTTATAATGTTATAATGAAAAAAAGCAATCATATTGTTGTATTGGTAAGAAAACCGTACCTTTGTAAACTTCCAACTCAGCTATTTTCAGAGTAGCAAGGCGATTAGCAAAATACACTTATATACCGACCAATGGGAAGAGTATGGCAGGGGAACAGGGTCATATTATAACGACTGGCGCTGCCATTCTTGACGCAGAGTTGGTTGTTGCGTCCTCCATTTGAACTGTCTCCTCCGACACTAATGTTGAATGGATTAATCATATCCCATTCATGAAGACAAAATGTGACTCTGATGATTGCCACTATTCTTGGTCGGTTAAGATCCACTTGCCACCAAGGAGAAACTTCTTGTAAGGGCACATGAGGCCCACTCCGCATCATAGTTTCCGTCGTTTCCAAAGCTAGCAAGGCCTTCTGCATCTTGGCCATCATATGTTGATGACTGGGAGGCATACTTCCCAAGAGCAAGATTTTCTGAAATAATGCAACTTGAATAAAAATGCTTTTTTAAATAACGGAACATATCTTTGATGAGAAAAGAAAAAATGCTTTTGCGAAGGAACTATATGGAAAAGCGAGAAATTCAAATTATGTATATTTTTATTTTAATGCCCATTGTTGCATTTGATCGGCGGTATAATGTTACATTCAAACATTGCCTGGTAGATTTAATTTTTATCAAATAGTGTTTATCTCTTCTAAAGACTGAAATTACCTCTTTTATAAGAGCCATAAATATGAGAAACCTCATTTCTTCCAGAGCTTTTTTCCAATTAAGCATTAATAGCTTGTTTATCTTATTTTTCTTCTTCAAATGTTGTTCTTAGTAATCAAAGAAAATCGAAATGGTGCCAATAAGGTGAAGCTTTTATCAACTATCATAGTTCATGAAGCATTGCCATTATTTGTGCAGAAGGGTACCATATTTTGATATTTTATCAATAACAATTAATGTATTCTAACGCAATGCTTCGTAATTGAATTTGAGAGAAGAATTTAACCATTGCCTATTCATAGAACCATTCAGAGGTAAAATTAAACTTCCAGAACTGTTTTCTTCGATGATTCCGATTCCGATTCCGGATAATACAAGCAAAGCGATGTTTTCTAGACTAACTAATAATCTAGGTTTAATGGTATTCATTTATCAATTGTTTGCCATAAAATGCATTCTTTACGCTTTCTTTGAGGAGTCACACCCAGATTTTTTTTCTGCAGTATGTTATCGGTGACACACGTTGGCACGTCAATAAACAAAAATAACTGAGATTAACAAAGATCATTCCAATCTGTTACTAACAGAGTGCATTTCTTATATGCTTACATGCTCATCATTTTGTAGAGCACTTTACGACTCCTAAACTATTCTTTTGGCAACGATTTTACTTATTGATAATTTAATGTCAATGCAAAACTACTTGCATATAGCGTATGACTTGTTAAAAGATAATTATGATTATAGTACAAATTACTGTTGGTTACGATATGCGCCCAGATGACTTCAATAAATCAATGGACAAAGATCACCTAGTTTAAAACCACTGTAATTCAATTCATCTTAAGCGTGCATATTGCAGCTTTGATCAAAGAGATCACATGATAGCCACATTGTCTTGTATCAAACAAAAGGTAGCGATATTTGAAGTGACGACGTGAATATTTGGTTTTCTCAACTTTGATTGGATAGGTAAGAGTTTCTACCTTTAGATTATGTAGTCCTCTGAGCTAAGCTGCGTTTCGTCAACGTTAATTTACATTCAGTTCTAAGACTTCTGGGTCTTTTAGGGGAAATGCAGCTACTCAATTGTATTACTTACGTATGCAATCTTCGCCAAAATCAAAATATCCACTTTGGCAATGACAGGAATATGAACCATGGTTGTTGGTGCAATGTGCTTTCTCGTGACAGCTATGAGTTCCTTTGTTGCATTCGTCAATGTCTGTCAAAACAAGATATTTTTTAGAGAATGCTTAAAGGTTCATTATTCATTTACTAATGAAGCCCAGATTTGAAAAAAGTCTTGAAATTGTTTATAAATTCTTACATAGGAAAAGGTATTGAGGCTGTCAAGAAACAAATGCCCTGTGACGAACGGGGTATTGTTGTGGTAAGCTTGTGGTATTCAGGCAAAACTGTATCAATGATTATTGGGTCAGCAGGAGGACTTTGGACTTGGGCAGTAGTTTGGTTACCTCTGGCTTGTAATTCTTCTTGACATGCTTACGTTTTAAGCTTACATTATCTTTTACTTTCATGTCCAATTTGATTCAAGAAGATTCAAAATATTTGGCAAATAATACATTGGGCCTAAATTAATGAATTTTGAGAAATACCAACTGCATCTTGTGAAAAAGGTAAATGATATTCAAAAGAGGGCTATACTGAGATTCTATTTGAACAATTTATAATTTATCTGGTTTTACGAGTTATGTATTATTGAATCTCTAAAATTTACCGATTTCGCAGTTCAAGCCAGTATATCCTGGCAAACATTCACATCTGTACATGTTCACGAGATTGCTGCATAAGCCACCGTTTTTGCAAGGAGAACTTTGGCATTCATTAACATCTGAAGGCAAAAAATTTGAACTTTATGAACAGATAACTCTTCATAATAGAAAGAAACCAGCATCAATTGATATAGAAAGGGTTGAAATTGCCAAAAACACTCTTTTTAATGAAAGTAAAATGGAATTCAGTTTCATTCCGTCCATCACTCAGCAAGCTGGTATGTGTGAAACAATCACAGATTAGCTCATCAAAAGACGAATTCTATTATATTTTTATAGGTTTTTACAACTAAGGATATAGTTTAGGGTCATGATAGTTTTTCACGATTGAAGTAGCAATATGGCTCATTCAATGCTTTTATTGCTGGTAAAAATCATTGAAAATGAAAAAAAATTTAAATAATCAAAATCAAACTTTTTGATATGACATGATTACTACCTTAAACCAGCTCTCACTTAAGACCATTTTGTACAAAGTTTCACTACCGACAATATTTATCAACTAACTTGCTTTTAGGATTAGAACACAATTTCGATCCTGGAAAGAACGTGTCGGTGTTTCCATTTGCTTTCATGCTGCTTATTTTATAAATTGCGGTTACCTTTGTTACTTCAAACCCTTTAATCTTTCCTTCTTTTAGTGATGAGAGCCATTTCTTACCTAAACACTCGTAACCCATCTTGTTGGAACAACTCTCAATGCATTTGTAGCCCAGACCACAAGCTGCCTGATGACATCTTGGACCTACCTGGAACAGATTTCCAAAGCAGACACTTGGAAGGAAGTAAATCTCTCAATAAGTAATTAATCAATTCTACAGCTTTTCCCTGAAAATATTCTTAAACTTTTATCCATTCTTGAGCTAATATTTCTACAGCAAATTTCCTCAAAGTAAAGTAGTGTATTCTGTTGCATTTTTTCTAGAAGCGCACTTGTCATCCTGCAATGCGTTCAGATGCAAAGTAATACATCCTGAAAATTTCCATTAATCGTAGCTTTGTACAAAAACAAAAATCCTGATATTACAACTACTTGAGTATTAAATTTGGAATCAGCTAATAGCTTATCCAAAAAGCCATTATGCATCTAAGATGAACCTTCAATTTACCACCAATTTTCTTTACCTGATTTTCCGGCTCGTAATGCGCCCAGCCTGGCCTGCTCTTCATAGTAGCACCAAGTGTTGCTTTGTTAAAGCTTAGGATTTCGCATACACTTTCAACAGTATCCTTGAAATTCAGTGACTTGCAGTTGTTGTTTGCTGTGCAACGCATTCCGCAAAACAAGAAGCTCACGCTTTGAAATGACTGCAGAACGCCAGCAGATTTGTGAGACAAGGCTTTGCCTCTCTCCGTTGCCACAAAGGCTGCATTCCTGCGACACTCTGATCTAAACACATGTGTCATGGCAAGGTTGATGCACTTCAAAGCAAGAAATGCAAGAAGGAGATTTTGCCAGACCATAATTCCTTTCCTTTGCTTTTGAAGCAGCGAAGCTTAAAGTAAGTAAGCAATATAATTTATTAAGGGTTTTAAAAGACGTTTAGGTAAATGGGTTTATCACAGTCTGATCGCCTTATCAATCATTTTACAAATTTACGAATGATATTCATTTATGCACTGAAGAATTAATTGAAAACTGCCTATCAAACTGCCTGCAATTTGACGCCTGAATAACATATTTGGCATTAACAGCTTGACTTGCAGCTTTGCCAGTGAAACTTAAGTACTTTGTCCAACAAACAGAAAATGCACAAACAACTTTCAAAAATAAACGCTTTGTTCGAGTACACCAGACTGATTCTTTGCATGCAAAAATGCATCACATAAGAAAAATTATCATCAAAAGAGTAATTAGTCTTTCAGTTACCCTTGAAATCCCTTGCGTCACACTTTGATTTGATTTCACTGGATTCACTTCAGCCGGTGCATGTTCTAAATGTGTCTCAAATTTATGATCATATCATCATCATATTGCCATTCATTATTAATGAGCGCAAACAGTCACGGTAATAAAAGTACACAACAATCCTGCGATTAACAGCATAAATGCAGATTAATACCGTTGATTTTTACATATTTGAATTCAATAGTCAAATTTCAAAATGCTCATTAAATTAACTGAAATGGAGCAAAATGCTCAAAATGCATGCAAAATATATGATATTGTTAAAACAACACTTTAAAAAATCACGAGATCTATTGAGAAAGACGGCTTCATCTTTAATTACTGTTGGGCTCCATTTCCTAATTTTATTGAGTTTGGAAGGATATATTTGTAATCATATAGTGCATCCTTAATTTGCAAAAATCAGAATGTGTAAGTGATTTGACATGGGCAGGATTCATGTCTACAACAAGGTGCTCTACCCAGCTGCATCACAACTGATCTAGCTATTAATGCCTCAAAACCATACCACTATGTCACTGTCAAAATGCTTCCCCAGTACAATAAGGAGTCAATTAGAGCTAAGAAATGAATCAGAACTCAGAGTAAAAAAGAATAAAACAAACTACAGGAGCCAGGGGAATAACTAGCATTTTTCCGGGGAGGGGGATATAAATAAGATTTTGCCCGACATTTTCTGTTACATTTTGCTGTATTTGTAATTTTATGATATTTTTATGTATTTTTCTTTCGTTTTTCTATTAACCTTTGAACCATAAGTCAATGCCTTGCTGTTTGTATGTCAACCAGTGTTTATTATAAGATCAGTTCACGAGTAGACAAGCTACAGTTCAGTTTTGCTAATTTCCTTTCGTAAAATATTGTAATGGCAACAAGGATTAACAGCAGACGATTTTATCAAAGTTCCTTCGAAAATGAGCCATTGGGTTTCGTCGTCAAGACGCTGGTAAAATCATGATGAAATATGTATTACTGGGTCGCAAAAAACCGACGCTAGTTTTCAATAGTGGTTAGCTAATAGGCGTTTAGGCTGGTGGAGTCACTTAACATACTGCTTTACTCAATATATTGACGAAGAAGGACCCAAAATATAACAGTATTTCAAGAGCAAAACGGCATGAAATAGAAGAAAACTTACAAATTTGCTGAAAACAGAACCTATTAGGAGAATAAATAACCTATCATCTCTTGCTGAGAAAAACATCACCTTCCGTCAAGCAAAGCGTCACCTATTCGCGGGCAACGCTGTTTGACAAAGCGGAAAATGATCAAATAATTTCTCGAATACTGTTTTACATTGCCCGACAGATGCGGATTTGCGAACATCGGGTCACACCCTATATCCCCCCCCCAATATTTACGCCATTGACAGGAGCTAGTTTTGCCAGTTGAATTGTGGCACTGATGGAAAAGTAAACCGGAAAGAATCGAATCTGTATAACGTGAAAGATTTTATGACAGGTTTCATAATGCCATGGAAGTATTGAAAACCAATCCAAGTAAGGTGCAAACTGATAGGTAGCGAATCAATGACAGTGTCACACTAGGCGAATGAGCGTTATTTATTGATATAGCCGTGAAGGTTAGCCATAGAATTTATCAGTGCAATCGGGAGAAATTGCAACTAAGAGCTGAGCTACGGTCAAAACGGATGCTACATACCAAAGTTTTTCTCCTCCTTCATGATTTTAGCCATTTGGTTGGGTAAATGAACCTTCTTAATAATGCTACAACGGTTGTCTTTAAAATGTGAAAGGTTTCGCTGTAATTGAACAACTTTTTTGGGTAAAAAGGATTACCAACGTCATATACGCTAGTAAAGGCGCCGGTAAAAATTTGCAGTCGAGTTTTCAACCAAAGTAAAGTAAAGGATAATGTCTTGGATGCGAGTGAAGGATAATGTTTTGAAACTTTATTCAGCTATCCATTCAAACGCCATGGTTTGCTAACAGTTGCAAGAGAAAGATAGTGTTTTGAAGTTTTATTCAACTTTCAATCCAAACACACAGGGTTTGCAAACAGATGCGAGGGAAGGATAATGCTTTGAAGTTTCATTCAGCTATCCATTCAAACACCAATGATTTGCAAACAGCTAAGAGTGAAAAATAATGTTTTGAAGTTTTATTCAACTTTCGATTCAAACACCAAGGATTTGCAAACAGATACGAGTGACGGATAATATTTTGAAGTTTCATTCAACTTTCGATTCAAACAAACAGGATTTGCAAACAGATACGAGTGAAGAATAATGTTTTGAAATGATATTCAACTATCTATTTAAACACCCAGGTTTCGCAAACAGATGCGAGTGAAGGGTAGTCTTTTGAAGTTTCACTTGACTATTCATTCTTACACCCAGGCGTTTGCTAACAGATGTAAGAGAAGGATAATGTTTTTAAGTTGCACTCAGCAATCTATTCAAACTCTGGCATTTGCTAGATGATGCGAGTTAGGATAATTAATAGCTTACGACCAAATGTAATGGCTTGTGAGAAGGACTGATATATAGAAGACAAATGGAACCCATTATGGAATGAGATAGTAACATAGGCCATGAAACAAATGATTCTTTTTCATTTTTAATCCAGCAGACGTGTTCAGTCTTCAAATCTTTCATGTGTCAAAATTAAACAACATACCTTGTTGGTCAAAATAAAAGTTGATCGGCATTAAAATATTTTCGGCCTTCATTTTGGTGGCAACTTACAAATTTGGATCGGCCTAGATATTCTAATTTTTATGCATAATGAATTTACATTTCATCTAATGAATCTCCTGGTACCATTGTACTTCCGAAGCTACGATTACGACACGCGAAAGTAACCTCAGAAAGTTGAATCTAGTAATTCAACTTAAGGGAATGTTTACCTTGATTTATTAAGCCAATTGTGGAATTTTTAAAGAAAATGTTGCCATTTTTCTGCAACTTCACTCTTCTTGTTGCCAACTTGATGGATTCCACGCTAGAAGCTAGATTGATTTTTAGAAAATGCTTTAAGGTAGAAGTGAATCAAAACATTACTTCACATCTACTCGCATGTATGATAATCTGAAGCTACTTACAATATGCTGACAGCGAAAAAGGTCAATACCTGTTCATTATTAACGTACTTTTGCACATCTATTTTTTCATGGAACTGTCTTCGAAAAAAGGATGAATGAATTGATAGAAAAACAACCATGAGCACAAAGTGTAGTATGGACACCAGAGCGAGCGAACATAAATCATGATATGGCAGCAAAATGCTGGTATTGTCATCCTATTGCCATTCATTATTAATGAAGGCAAACAGTCACGGCGATTAAAATGCACAACAATCCGGTGATTAACAGCATTAATGAAGATTTATATTATTAATTTTTATGTATTTGAATCCAATAGTCGAATTTGAAAATGCTCATTAAATTAACTGAAGTGGAGCAAAATGCTCAAAATGCATGCAAAATATATGATGTTGGTAAAACAACACTTTAAAAAATCACGAGATCTATTAAGGAAGACGGCTTCATCTCTAATTACTGTTGGGCTCCATTTCCTTATTTTATTGAATTTGGAAGGATATATTTGTAATCATATAGTGCATCCTTAAATTGCAAAGCACAGAATGTGTAAGTGATTTGACATGGGCAGGATTCATGTCTACGACAAGATGCCCTACCTGGTTGCATCACAACTGATCTAGCTATTAATGCCTCAAAACCATACCACTATGTCACTGTCAAAATGCTTCCCCAATACAATAAGGAGTCAATTAGAGCTAAGAAATGAATCAGAACTCAGAGTCAAAAAACAATAAAACAAACTACAGGAGCCAGGGGAATAACTAGCATTTTTCCGGGGGGGGGGGGATATAAATAAGATTTTGCCCGACATTTTCTGTTACATTTTGCTGTATTTGTAATTTTATGATATTTTTATGTATTTTTCTTTCGTTTTTCTATTAACCTTTGAACCATAAGTCAATGCCTTGCTGTTTGTATGTCAACCAGTGTTTATTATAAGATCAGTTCACGAGTAGACAAGCTACAGTTCAGTTTTGCTAATTTCCTTTCGTAAAATATTGTAATGGCAACAAGGATTAACAGCAGACGATTTTATCAAAGTTCCTTCGAAAATGAGCCATTGGGTTTCGTCGTCAAGACGCTGGTAAAATCATGATGAAATATGTATTACTGGGTCGCAAAAAACCGACGCTAGTTTTCAATAGTGGTTAGCTAATAGGCGTTTAGGCTGGTGGAGTCACTTAACATACTGCTTTACTCAATATATTGACGAAGAAGGACCCAAAATATAACAGTATTTCAAGAGCAAAACGGCATGAAATAGAAGAAAACTTACAAATTTGCTGAAAACAGAACCTATTAGGAGAATAAATAACTTATCATCTCTTACTGGGAAAAACATCACCTTCCGTCAAGCAAAGCGTCACTTATTCTCGGGCAACGCTGTTTGACAAAGCGGAAAATGATCAAATAATTTCTCGAATACTGTTTTACATTGCCCGACAGATGCGGATTTGCGAACATCGGGTTACACCCTATATCCCCCCCCCCCCCCCCCCCCAATATTTACGCCATTGACAGGAGCTAGTTTTGCCAGTTGAATTGTGGCACTGATGGAAAAATAAACCGGAAAGAATCGAATCTGTATAACGTGAAAGATTTTATGACAGGTTTCATAATGCCATGGAAGTATTGAAAACCAATCCAAGTAAGGTGCAAACTGTTAGAAAGCGTATCAGTGACAGTGTCAAATTAGGCGAATGAGCGTTATTTATTGATATAGCCGTAAAGGTTAGCCATAGAATTTATCAGTGCAATCGGGAGAAATTGCAACTAAGAGCTGAGCTACGGTCAAAACGGATGCTACATACCAAAGTTTTTCTCCTCCTTCATGATTTTAGCCATTTGGTTGGGTAAATGAACCTTCTTAATAATGCTACAACGGTGGTCTTTAAAATGTGAAAGGTTTCTCTGTAATTGAACACTTTTTTGGGTAAAAAGGATTATCCACGTCATATACGCTAGTAAAGGCGCCGGTAAAAATTTGCAGTCGAGTTTTCAACCAAGTAAAGTAAGGATAATGTCTTGGATGCGAGTGAAGGATAATGTTTTGAAGCTTTATTCAGCTATCCATTCAAACGCGATGGTTTGCTAACAGTTGCAAGAGAAAGATAGTGTTTTGAAGTTTTATTTAACTTTCAATCCAAACACACAGGGTTTGCAAACAGATGCGAGGGAAGGATAATGCTTTGAAGTTTCATTCAGCTATCCATTCAAACACCAATGATTTGCAAACAGCTAGAGTGAAAAATAATGTTTTGAAGTTTTATTCAACTTTCGATTCAAACACCGGGATGCAAACAGATACGAGTGACGGATAATATTTTGAAGTTTCATTCAACTTTCGATTCAAACAAACAGGATTTGCAAACAGATACGAGTGAAGAATAATGTTTTGAAATGATATTCAACTATCTATTTAAACACCCAGGTTTCGCAAACAGATGCGAGTGAAGGGTAGTCTTTTGAAGTTTCACTTGACTATTCATTCTTACACCCAGGCGTTTGCTAACAGATGTAAGAGAAGGATAATGTTTTTAAGTTGCACTCAGCAATCTATTCAAACTCTGGCATTTGCTAGATGATGCGAGTTAGGATAATTAATAGCTTACGACCAAATGTAATGGCTTGTGAGAAGGACTGACATATAGAAGACAAATGGAACCCATTATGGAATGAGATAGTAACGTAGGCAATGAAACAGATAGTTCTTTTTCATTTTTAATCCAACAGACGTTTTCAGTCTTCAAATCTTTCAAGTGTCAAAATCAAACAATATGCCTTGTTGGTCAAAATAAAAGTTGATCGGCATTAAAATCCTTTCGACCATCATTTTGGCGGCAACTTACAAAATTGGATCGGCCTAGATATTCTATTTTTTATGCAAAATGAATTTACATTTCATCTAATGAATCTACTGGTACCATTGTACTTCCGAAGCTACGATTACGACACGCGAAAGTAACCTCAGAAAGTCGAATCTAGTAATTCAACTTAAGGGAATGTTTACCTTGATTTCTTAACCCAATTGTGGAATTTTTAAGGCAAAAGTTGCCATTTTTCTGCAACTTCACTCTTCTTGTTGCCAACTTGATGGATTCCACGCTAGAAGCTAGATTGATTTTTAGAAAATGGTTTAAAGTAGAAGTGAATCAAACATTACTTCACATCTACTCTCATGTTTGATAATCTGAAGCTACTTACTTACAATATGCTGACAACGAAAGTGGACCATACCTGTTCATTATTAACGTAATTTTTCACATCTTTATTGTCATGAAACTGTCTTCGAAAAAAGGATGGAAGAATTGATAGAAAAACAACCATGAGTACAAAGTGTAGTATGGACACCAGTGCGAGCGAACATAAATCATGATATGGCAGCAACATGCTGGTAATATTTCCTTGAAATTTACTTCGACTATGGAACGGTTAATGAAACTAGTCCTGTTTCTACGATTCATTTTTATTTCTTCTCTACTTCCATTTTCAGCTTTGCTCTTAAAACGATGAACGCTTACTATTCTTCGTGCATTGCTTGCTCTGAATAGGTCAGCAATAAAAAGCTCAAAGCAATTTATAAACAAAAAAGGGTAGACTTTTTCAAATAACTATCATCTTATAAGTTTGCAGCATATCCAGCAACCAGATGAAGTTATTATTGGAAATATGAGACTGGAAGGAAGCAGATATGAGACATAAATTGCTTAAACTCTTCTGATCTTTGAAGGAACAGTCTCTTAAAGGAATTATTGTAACAGCTCCTTCACATCAACTGGACATGAAGCCATTCACGGCTGAAGGGTGACAATGCACAGCAAAAGATCTTCATAATAAAACAAAGCAAACTAACTTCCAAAATAAATAGAATATTTTCTCTATTGAGCTTAGATAAATATACAGTCATTCATTTGTTTCATACATCATCCCATTCAGCAAAAAGTCTGCAAAAAATTACCAGCATTTATTGGAGTGAAACAAAATGAAGTAAGAAAGGGATGAAAAATGTTTAAAGAGGTTGACCAAAAGAAGATTTGTTCATCGAGTTATAGAACTATTTCACTGCAAACTGATAGTGATTTGTCTTGCATCAGTTTCTGATGCACAAAGCTTTAGGGATGCAGGTAACTATATCCAACCTGCTTCCAATACCAGCTTGACTGCATGGATTGGACACTTACAAGTAGGTGTATGAATTGTTTGACAATTTTCAAAGTTGGAAAAAAGCACTAGATATAAAGAAGCTTAGATTTTAGGTAGCAGTTTTATGCGAATTGCTTAAAGATGTTTACTCTTATCAATAAGCAAAATTCAAGTAAGACTTAATATCACAAACCTTATTTGCCATTCATCAGAAAGGTAATTCTATTATAGCCATCTTTGTGCGTAAACACAGACTCCCAACCATGGCCTACCAATTTGAACGGCCACTGCAACTAAAAATATAACTCCAAATACTAATGCAGCAATTAGAGAAGTGGTTGTTGTGTGGGACACCTTTTGTGGTAGTGTGGAACTGTTTAGGACAGGTACCGGCTTGTCTTGCTTGTAGCTTTCAGAATCCTTCCTGAAATTCAGTAAAAATGGACAATGGAGTGCCTGCAATACAGTACCAGAAGAATCCAATGATAATGCAACAGGGGCTTCCCATCAATTAGCAGCAATAAATATCATTTATATAGTTAAACACTAAGTAAAATTACCTATATACATTATGGCCAGATATTTCAAAGGCATGGCAATACTCATTTGATATGTTTCAACATGTTCATTAAATAATGGATGAAATACAACTCCTATACCTAGAAAAAAGTTATTACTAAAACGATGCAAATGTTTCAAACAACTGAAGCAGAAAACAAACTTGATACATCACTCGTAAGTTTCATAAACAAACTCCTGCTGTTTAAAATAAAACTTCGTTGATAATCATTCAATAACTTGATAACTTGTTAGGAAAGAAAGTAAAATAAAATTAGTTATACTGTAATGAACTTGAAATATTTTAATAAATGGTGCTCATAAGACTTGACTTGAAAAAAACGGCCAGAACTGTATAAATCTATTATATTTTGTAATAAGCACTGATTATAAGAAATCAATCATAACATTTTTGAAATGGTCAGGAGCTACCAACCTTTCATCTTCTTCTGATCCAGTGGTTTTGTGTTGATTTTAGAGGATGAGGCATGCCCAGTTTTGTTTTGTCCTGTTAAAAAATTATTAAATATTTCTTTACCTGTGAAACCTGCCAAAATCAAATCAAGATGAAAAGACCAGCCCAAACTGAATCACACATTTTGAAAAGAGAATACATAACAAACTTTTTAATAAGCCTGAATTAATTATAGAGAAACCTTTTTCACGCTTTACTGAATTATCTAGAGGCACAGAATCCTCTTTTTTTGCAATGTTGAATCCTCATGTGCGTCATTTGATGTTTTCTCTGTAACTTGTTTAGCTGTTGTTGCATCACTTTCACCTTTGTGAACTTGAAAACTTTCCCCTGCCTAAAGTGATATTGATACAATAGATCAATAACATTTTACGGAAGAAATGAGATGAAGCATTTGGAGAGAGACTTAAGGAAAATACTTAACAATATATTTGACTGACTGATGATGAGATCCATGCGGATCCATTAATAAACAGGAGGATGAAATTATATGACTAGGTCTGCTTCCAAAACCCACATATCACTAATGCACAAATTGGATTGGTGATGAATTGGGGTAGGTGTGGTGGCACTTGATGGTAAAGTTTTGGAAAACTATTTATATGGGGGACAGAACACAAAGAGAAGTGTGAAAAACAAACAGAACTGAAAGCAGACAACAGAAATGACTGAATTAAGTTTCAAAATGAATACACAGATCTGCTTTTTCCACGATATAAAATCAAAATTTGGTGCATTAGATTTTCTAAATTTGTCAACAAAGGGATGAAAAAATCAATAAGACAGAGGAGGTAATAATTTCATAGTCTAAATTAAATAACCAATCTCTTTACATTGGATACCTGTTTATGATCATAAATCTTTCTATGTTCCATTTCAGGTGTCTTTTGATTGTTGTCAGCTGTGTAGAAAAAGTGTTTCTTCAATTTAATTTTAGTTACCATTAGGAAAGTTAGCTTGGAAGGTTCAATCAACATTTTTTGCAATGACAGATGAGCAAAAAAGTATTGAGTACCCATTAGCATCCCAAAGTACTTTTGTTGAATTTTGCTAGTCTGATAGCTTAGCAATACCATGCTGGCTTGCAGATCTGTTTGTAGCCCTTTGGTTATGTTGATGGTAATATGAAAGCAATTTTAGGTAAACTAACCTAATGAAGATTGATCCTTATTTACAAAGCCAGTCATTGTATGTGCATATGGCAGAATTTTGCACTTCTCTTTGGCTTTACAGTGGAACAAAAAACACTGTTCATTGTTTCTCCAGATGTATGTGTTGCATTTCTTTACATTGCAACACAACAAACTGCAATCTGCCAATGAGTCTGTTGATGTTGCATTGATGAGCTGGGCTGGCTTTGAGGGCTGTTTCAAATCCAAAATTCCTCTAACTGGTTCTTCAGAATCACATTGCCTCTTTGTGAATGCAATGACCTTTGTTACTACATGACAGATACTGAGCAAAAGTAACAACCAGTGCTGCATCATTCAATTATTCAAAGTCAAGTCAAACTCTAAGCCATGGAGTCAGCAGTCTGGCACTAGAACACAATGAAAATGGTATAGGGTCAGCTATGACAGTAAGCAATACCACAAATATATGCACATAACTAAAGTCAATAGCATCTGCTTCACTACTGGTCAATATGACTATAAATAACAGTATCAACTAACAAATGATTTGCCAGATTTACAACTTTGAGAAAGTATGGAAGTAAGCACTATTGAAATGTGGGTTTTCGATAACTGTATTTTTCCTAGTGTGTTTTATTCCTTTGTACCCCTGAATTTATTCTGAACAAATCCTCTGAATGCAAAACATCACAAAAGCTAGATATAGCATAACCAGTTTTTGCAACACTCCTCAGTGTATGCAATTGTTTATCCCTTTTTAGGGCTAAAGGAACCCCAACAAATATATTGACTATTTAGTAAATGTTGGTTTCCTATAGACATTGGTAAAAAAGAAATCACCCTTTTTTGAACTGAAACATCCGGAAAGTTTAAAGAGTTGTTTTGCTCTTTCTCCATAGTGAAATTTAAGGTATATCTTGGTTCTCTGTTTGTGTGACTAAACTTGAGAAGAAGAATTCATGTGTAGTTTTATTCAGATTCAGAATTACAAGAGCTTCCATTTGATATCAAAGTCTTTGTTGTAGGTACTACAGAATAGAAGCTAAGGGAATCTGGGTGTGGTCCAAATGCCCCCGATTTGGGAAATTTTGCAATTTTTGACCCATCATAACTCGGAAACGAGTTGACCTAGAACCCTGAAATTTTGGGTGTGGGCTTTTCTTATGAAGCCCTACATCCATACAAGTTATCAGGAAAATCCATGAGGGTCACTTTACAAGCTGGGTACACTTGATATGGAATATCCCGTATGTTCCCACGAGCACAAGGGCCAAAATCCTACAGAAAGAGAGCAGCTGCAATTGGCTGATTGTTGGGCCAACTTTTGGTCATTTTCTGATGTTTGAATACTCTGAGGGGTGCCAGACAATAAAGTACTTTAAGTATGACAAAACTGGTTCCACTGTTTCTAGTTAATTTAATTTGACTGTAAAAAACTATATGATTACTTATAGTACATATCTTGTCTTGTTGCGCAGAGCTTGATGCAAAAAACAAGATGCAGAAAACAAGATGCAAAAAATACAATCTGGCTAAAATTAAGCTCTTGGCAAATTCAGTTACAAGTTAACATTCCATAACATCAAACTTCAAATCCAAAAATACCAAAGGAAAATTTTAGGTTCAATTTTGAGTTTTTTGTCTGACTAATGAATAGCCTTTAGGATTAAATGATTTTAGGATTATTAGAATTAAAAAACAAACCAATAAGCACTCAAACACATAGCAATATTAAACACATATGCATTAAATATAGTACCAGCAGTTGATTCTCAAAGCCATTTTAACCACATATATATCTACAATCATAAGACAAAGGCTGAAAGATCAATGTCCAGCATGCTTCTTCGAAAAGAAATGGTCATTATACATAATCACTTCATAAGACATTAAGGTGGACTTGAAACTTTTGGGATAGTTTTCCCTCTACAGATGCTTCTTTTGGTTTGAATTACAATCATATTCTGAAATGAGATTCATGAGACCAACAGTGGTTTTGCACGAGACAGCCTATATGTATATATTTCATTACATTGGCATTGATCCTAATTTTATTTCCACTTAATTCGTGTTTTCAACATTGACAGCTTATTGTTCATTTCATTAAATTTTCAACTTCCAGTAACGTAAACATCTTCAAATATTCGAAGGCTTGATTTTGATGAAGTACCCATTATCAATAACAACCAATTATGCAAACTGGCTTAAAGATTGCACACTCTTGTAGATAGAGGATAGTTGTTTCATTTTTATGGAAATCAGATGGGCCTAAATATTTATGAAATTGGCCTAAAAAATCTTCGCTTTTTCACAGTTTAGACAATTGGGCTCAATGGTAAGAAAAATCAAGCAAATACCTTGAAGTCCTAGCATTGATGAAACAGTAGACGTAGTCAAAACATAAGTGTTTATCCTGAAGATTTTGCAGCAAACCCGAGGTCGGAGCATCACAAACAACAACCCGAAACCATAGTTGAATCCAAATACGGGTGAAATACACCTGCGTAGGAGGTCGGTGTAAAATCCAGGCCATAATCAATGGAACGGTACAAACATACTGACCACTCCCCCTTCTTTCAATCTGTCCTCTCAAGTTCCCAACAGTGGCGTTTCCAAGGGGGCTAGGCCTTCGCCCCCCAAGTGAAGTTGGCCCCTTCCTTTAACCCTCCACTTTTCTTAGAAGATATTTTTCATTGGTTCATATGCTTCATAGGTAGCTTTTGATATGACTTGCCAGGGCATTCTTCCGAAACTGCCGCATGCATTAATTCTATACATCAAAATTTTGGAAACAAAATAAGGTTAGATCACCTTAAAGCAGTAGCGGGTTTAGGGTTCTCTCAATTAAATGATCTCAGTTAATTAGACATCATTGAGATATGCAATCTGAACCAATTGTCACCCTTTTATCCTTCCTTTCCATCTATCCTGGAGATGCATCTCAAGCCCCCATAGAAGACTCAAAATCCAATATATATCCTTTGCCTGGTTGGGTCCTCCTATGTCACTTAACCTGACTTCTTTTATGCAATTGATTTGAAATAATTTTCATAGAACGTGAACGAAGGACGTTTTTATTAGGAGTTGAAGTCAGAAATTGTTTTATAAAGCGTACACTTGAAATGAATTTCTGAAAATGATGTTTCGGCGCCCCTATCATCAACTGCCCCCCCCCCCTCTCTTTCTCTGGATCCACCCCTGCCTGCCAAATTTTATTTATCAACAATGTATTTCATGTAAAATATCACCCCTAATTATGTATTTCATGTAAAATATC
Source organism: Nemopilema nomurai (assembly GCA_003864495.1). Taxonomy (NCBI): domain Eukaryota; kingdom Metazoa; phylum Cnidaria; class Scyphozoa; order Rhizostomeae; family Rhizostomatidae; genus Nemopilema; species Nemopilema nomurai. Next base: position 622,800 of record ML133465.1, on the reverse strand, counting down.
ACCCCACTATTTCTAAGTTACAATAAAATTAATAAAACATTCATCTATCATAGGAAACTTGTTACCTCCTATCCATGCCTCCTAGAAAAAAGAAAATTCAAATTGTGTTTGAAACAAATATTTAGGTAGTTTGTTTGTTGAGTTTGTTGAATGATGGAGTTGGAAAGATTCTAAGCACGAAGCAAGCATGGGCTTTGGAAATGACAAGGTGGAATGACAAGGGGAACGTGCAGATACGCCGCTCATAGAAAAGGTGCCTGTGTTTTAATGGTGAATGTGAAACTTTCAAAACATGGGATGGAAGCTATCTGTGAAGCTTGATATCTGGCAACTTACTCTAAAACATCAAAAACAAATAACAATAGGTATCACAAACGTAGGTTAATTACATGCAAGACGAGGCAGAATTACATACATGCAAATGCAGTTCATTTCTCCCAGAGGAGCGCTCACGTGACTGCAGTAGTCTCCAAAGAGCCACACTCTCCAAAAAGCCACTTTCACGTGAACACTGACACCAGAAGTTTAAAGTCATAATGACTTCTGAACGCTCGTTCGTACATTCTGCGGAATATACAACTATATATGAAACCTTCACTAAAGGGCGTTTCGAGCAGCAGCAAGTTTGGGTTGCAAAACATCTCGTGCCAAAACTGTTCCAAAGACTTGACGTGGCGCCTTATGGCTCTGATTTTTGTGTTCTAGCTGTGGGCTCAGGGAATGGTGCTTTCGATGTCATGCTTCTGGAAGAACTTTTAGGGAAAGCTAAAGACCTTTTGCATGAAAGAAAAGTCAGATGGACCGTGGTTGAGCCGAATGGTGTTGCGATGAAGGAATGTCGATACAAAGTTAACAAAATCGCAAACTTTGAAAATGTAGAATTTGAATGGATCCAAAATGACTTCGATACATTTATGAATGAAACAGCCTTAAGCAAGAAAACCTTCGACTTAATCCATTTTGTTCACGTTTTATACTATTTGGATGAAGACCGTGCTCTCCAAGTTGCCTATGAAAAACTTCTGAAGAAGCCAGGCTTGCTGGTTTGCGCAATCTGGAGCAAGGGCGACAACACGTAGTTGAAATTATTAGATTCATTCCAAGATAAAATTTACTCCTTGCAGAAGGAGTTTGATTATCCAACAGACATTACATTGGGTGAAATATGCAAACGAAATGAGTGGGAATTTGAAATGCTGCATGGAAAGCTGGATTTGGATGTATCGTCGATTTTCGTAAATAACCACCCTGAAGGAACAGCCCTCTTGCAATTTTATTTGCATACAACAGATGACCCGAAAGAAATGGTTGGAGAAAACATGTATTCGCAGTTGATTGAGTTTTTCAAAGCTGAATGCCGGGAAGCAGATTTTGATGGGGTGAAGAAATACTTTGTAAATGATAATGAAGGTGTAGTCTTGGTGTATAAATTATGGAATAACGCAATGCGATGGTGGTGGATTACATCACATGTTGACATTTTATGCATCTTTCTCAATATATTTTCTGTTGTTTAAGCTTACGCTGTCTATTTCACTTTCGTAGGAAATAGGCACATTGATTTTTCAAACTGCAAAACTTTGAAATTCCATTGAGTCGGAGCCAGCCACCATTTCAGGTTCTGATTTCAAAATGTATTCGCTGATCTTCATTAAGTGTGTCTTACTGGTGTTTTAACAAGTTTGGTTGAGATTGTATTACATTGGACCTTAGCAAACCGTTGGTGTGAAGTTTAATTAGAATTCCCCCTTGATTGGGAACATCGAGGCAAATTTAGTTGGATACGTAGGATCACAAAGAGGAAACTTCTTGGGGCAAGCGCAGGTTTTGGGGACTTAGGATCTCAGGGTCGGAATAATTTTGCTTGAAAATTTATTGTTAGCTAAGATTATTCTTCAAGTTCATTTACGTTAAAGCTGTTACGCTTCAAGTTGTAACGTTTAGGTTCTTGTCATGACGGTGAAGTATCAGTTCGTTGGCTGAGCGATGGGCTAGGCCAACCGGCCTAGCCCCAAGTAGATAGCACACAAGAGATACTCGTTCTTTGATGTTATGTTTATCGTTAAAACAGTAAGACTAAAATATTCTAAGTTGGATCACATTATATTAAAACACAAACAAAGGAACACTGTGAAACATCACACAACACGATGACAGTGACGCACATTTCCCGGAAAGGGAGTTACTAACACAACAGCGCGACAAACAAACATGTGACATTAACACGCAACATAAGAATAATTTTGCTTGAAAATTTATTGTTAGCTAAGATTATTCTTCAAGTTCATTTACGTTAAAGCTGTTACGCTTCAAGTTGGCATCTTTTGAACTCTTCTTAGGTGGGGGGCCCCTTCTGGAACGTTAATCACTATTGCAAGCACTGCTGCTTTGGCTACCCGAGTCTCCTGACCGAGAATTTTTATCAGCACCTTCTTTCCCCCTCCCCCCCCACTTTTCTTAGAATATTTTTGGCTATTGGTTAGTTTCTGACGTAGCTTTTGGTATGAATTGCTCAGGCATTCTCTCTAAACTGCCGCAAGCATAAATTCATAACAATCAAGAAGATCTCTATGTCTGTACACTACTATCCCGGGATTTTCTGTGATGGCCCTGCCCCTCTTTTCAAAGGCTAGAATCGCCCCTGACCAGAAGTCAGTTTGGTTATAGTGTAACAATTTCAAACTAGACCAAATGCCAATTAATCTCAAGCACGTGTTATGTTTACAAGCACTGTCCCTGCCCCCAAACGAATCTCCTGTGGGAAAACTCAAGCCTAGTTTTCAAGTAGAAGGACAGCCCAAGCACCAGATACCCCACCTCCAAGACTAAGAGCTAGAGGCGTACCCTTTTATAATCAACTTCAAGCACTATTTACTTACAAAGCTCGTTCATTTTATCAAAAAGCGCAAGCATGTGGGCGAGTGTTCAATGTTCACATGACCATTCAAGAAGATTCAACTCTCAGCTATCATCTCAGGAAACCACGCCACATAAAGAATAAGAATAGATCAAATTAAAGAACAGTCAAGTAATATTTGATCGTTTAGTTGAACCCGAGACTTTCATAATATAAGTATGAGCAAACATATACAAAAGTTTGACCATGTCCTTCCTTCGCATACATAATCATTATATACCGTCCCCATCTTCAACAAAGCTAGTAAAATTGTTTAGGTTAATTCTAACCCTGCTACCCTACCTAGGCTAGGAACTTGAGCCTACGATAAACTGATATCGGACAGTGGGTTTTAAGTATGAAACGAGCCAATGGCTGTTGAAAGATTTCTGTTAGCCTTAGGCAAAAAGCATCTACTTTTCACGACCGAGATTACCAAAACTAGTCTCTTTTCGAAGGCGTTTATGTTACGAAACATGTGACTTGTCACAAGCCCAGCTGCAGACAAAACGCAAGCCCGGAAGTCATCTCGTGTGAAAGTTCAACCATAGGTGTAGCAGAAAAATAATAAAAGCAAAGTGTGCTATGCAAAGTGAACCAGTAGGGTAAACATAGTTAACAAAAAAAAACAATCTGGTTACAAATCTATTGTACATTGTTAGGTATACTGCAAGAAAATATCTTTATGGTAGACTTCAAAGGGATCTTTTATAAAAAGGCATACTACAGAAAATCATGGGCTCAAAGATACCAAAGGCTTGATTCATTCATAATTTAAACATAATGATATAAATTAACATATATTTCATTTAGATCTACTTTTTACAATTTTAAACTACTAAAAAGCCATTCAACTGCCACACATAATTTGCAAAGAAGATTTTTTTACTGTGGAAATATTTGTTATAAAGCATAAATGTTAAACAAAGCAATTCATCTTTGGCTTGAAGTAGCAGAATACCTTTTCCTTTTCACCAAACTGTAAAGAAAAACAGAAATTCAGATAAAATACTACAAAAAGAATATCCAAACTTGGAATCAAACAAAAACAATAAGACCCAGCAACAGTAACTGAGGACAGGTAGGAATAGTTCTTACCAACAATTTTTGTTAAATCTCTAACTATAGTATTATGCTGCTCTGCATCCCGTTTTTCCCCTCCATATTGCATAGAATATCTTACTCCACTATTGTGTCTCTATAAACTGCTGAATCAAATTTTCTCTTAAACTGCTATCACATTTTGCTATAAACCATTATTCTCATAAACTGAAAACAAAGTAATATATTTAAATACCAGCTAAAAACCAGCAGCAACTGAAAACAAAGTAATATATTTAAATACCAGCTAAAAACAAAAATGAAATCTGGTATTTTTTCAATCATTTCTCACTTGTCCTATTGATGTACTTTTAGCAAAGCTAGAGTTATTAAAGGTGTTTATACATATGAATAATATCAAACAATTTTAGAAAAGAGGAAAGAAGTATTATTTCCAATATTACAATGATATGCATCGGCTGATTAATGATTTTTTTTGCTGATACTTTTCAGGATTTTTGCAGTCAATTCTTTCCATGTATTTCTATCAAACAAACACTTGGGCTTTTTAGACATACAAAACATGGAAAACTATGAGGGACTTGAGTGGAACATTATGGTGGGTAGGGTGCCAGGGAAGAGGAGAAGAGGGAGGAACAGCCCCCTACCTGTACTTCTGGTATGACCATAAATTGAAATTACGCCAAATGTTGAGGCACCAATGCTTATAAGCCAAGCTTCAGTTGGAAAGGTTTTCTAGAAGTAAGAAGTCATTGCAATAAAAATAAAAGAAGTCCCTACCAAGTATCAGGTGGATCTCAATGTTATATAAGTTTATGAATATTTATTTTATTTAAGTATTAACAGGACTTGACTGATGTAAGCTGACCAAATTACACTGTATAAATACTGATTATTTTTATTACTATAATTATTATCACTATTACTATATGTTGTCAGTTAATCACCTTTAATATACTTGAATCAACTAAATGATACAATTGTTATATCAAAAGATCTTAATGATGAAAATTAATTACCAACAACAATATACATAGTTGCAAAATGCAATATGTAGAATCAATATTGCTCAACAGCCAGGTTAAAAGACAAAACTAAAGATTTTGCAAAATTAAATCCAAACAATGATTAAATTGTACTTTATGTAACAGAAAAGAACCCTAACAAAATCATCAATTACTAAGTTATAAAGCATTAAGTCATTCTGTTTGAAATTGCTTTACAGTTGCTTTCCAAGTACTTTCAGGAGAAGCAATACATTTGATTTCTAAAAATATACCATTGAAAACAAATTACAAAGAAACTAGTTTCCCAAATTGTTTTGTACACAATGATATATAGAGAGTTTCATCAATAAGGTACAGAACATTTGCTAAAATATCCAGTTCTGTAGGGGAGAGTCTCATTTCTGTAAAAGAAGCAGCCAAAATGATCAATAAATAGAATTCCATACATATTTGAGACACTTGTAGCCATGCCAGCCTTCATCACAATGGCATTCATAGACTGTAAGGAAGAATTGGCACTTAAAATCATGCAATTATTAAAGAAGGATGTAGGCACTCAGGTAGCGACCATTACATATTCTAGATTGCAACTTTGAAGCAAAAGAAAAGCATAAAACATGTTTGCTTTCAAAATCAGTCTTTTCTACTTTCAAATAATGAGAATCTTGAATGAACTGGTTCTTAGATAAACTTGCATTTAGTATTGTCACTAAGGGTAGGGATGTACCGGATATCCGGTAGGCCGGATCGCTGATTTTTTTAAAATCCGGTTCCGGATGCCAGCTGCCGGATTTTCCAGAAGTTTAATCATAACTAAGAAAATTTCTAGAGAAAACAAGTTATAAAAGTGTAAATACAAAGAACAACAAAAACTAAAAGCAATAGAACAAACTCGAACGTAGATTTAAAAGTTAAAAAAAAGCGTCCCAATCCCTGGTACCGCAGCCATCGATTCAAATGGCAACGTCTGAACCTTGTTGTATCGTGCTTGAAGTATCGCGAGATAACGCTAACTGTGCCAGTAGTGTCGATACCGGGAGAGGTGTTTCGATTTAAGTTGAAATGGCCGTGGCATGCCGAGAAAATGGCTCCGGCAAGGAAACCAGGCTTAATATAAGTTGAAACAGAAGTTTTAAAAGAATATCGCAGAGAAAGGCTGTTTAAAAAGTGCAGCTGCAAAAAACTTTGGAAAACCAAGTCAGACTCTCTTCATACAGTGATTAAAAATGGATTTTCCAGAACTAAACAAGATCGACGATAAAACAAGCGCCTTTAAAACAGATTTTAAATGAAAGTGCTCGTCATCACGAAACAGGAAGACTGGATTATATTGTTCACAAATTTGGTCCAGGGTTGCCAGATTGGCTTTTTAGGCCAAATTTTTCATTTTTGGTTTTTAGACTTAGATTGCCTGGAGAAATTGTTTTCTGCTTACTACTTAAATTTGACCTTGTTGGCCTTTTCAACAGAACGTCTAAAATTAATGAGTAATTATTACATTCATGGAATAATTAGTAGTTAACTGCAAAGTGTTAACCAAATTTCAAATTTTATCACCTAACCTAAATTTTGGAAAAAAAGGGTTTTGGAAAAAAGTAAGATTCTTATCTAAGTTAAGAAATTATCTAACAAGCACAAGCGTAGAAATATAACCAGTGCCTGCTCGATGGATTCTTGAGAGAGTTTTTGATTTGGCCTTTTTATGAGCATTTTGGCTTAAATTGCTCACCAGTCTAGCCTTCGTTTGTAAATTCAATCTGGCAACCCTGAATAGGTCTCTTTGACCTTCTCGCTATACATTTTTTCGCAAAGCGGCTCAAAACTTTTTATTACTGAAAAATCCATAAATGGCCAGATTATCTGGTAAAATCCGGCCGGATATTCCACGAAGAAATCCGGTAAATCCGGTTCCGGCCGGATTCTGAAAATCCTGATCCGATACACCCCTAACTAAGGGTAGCATGTGTCTGAATAGTTAAAAGATATACTGAGTACAATATTGGAACACACTAACTTAAAAGAATAGATCTGTCGCTGAATGCCATACATACAATTTTTTATTACTATGAAAGTATGAAGAATGTGACCAATATATGTATATCTTGGGCACAGTTATTGATGGAAATGAATCCTTATTGGATAACAAATGAATCGTGATTAAGCTGTTAATAGCATTTAAAGACAATAATCATGTCAAAATTTAAGGTGAGGAAAAAGAAACCAGGGAGGCCACTTTCTTTAAAAGCTGAAACACAATGTGCGCTTGTCTGCAAAAATGGAAAATAGATTTGCTCTCTGCTAACTCTCCAAGTACTTACTAGCTGCAATGCTTTGAATCATGGAATGTTAAAAGGTTAAACAACAACATCTACCAACCTGATCCATTAACAATGCAATGTGAATTGTCGGGACATGTAACTGAAAGTGGGAAAAGGTCTAGATTATGAACTTTAAGCAGAGCAGGAAACCTTTGTTTCTACCTCAATTTGGAGACTTGTAACAAACTCAAAACGTGCCAAAATGATAAGAAAATAGAAAGGCAACAATCAAATATTATATTGGAATCATTTGCATTATGGTTAGGGGATTAAAGTCATTTGTTGTTTTCACACCTAGCACATTACCATAGATTAAAAATGTTTATAAGGTACAGCATGGCACAAGTAGCAACAATGTAGAATGTAGTGTGCTTCAAACTCTTAAATTATACACTGAACATGAGCTAAAGTTAATGACAGATTTGGAACTTTAAACAAATCAGATGTTAAAAACAAAAGAAGCATTAAAACATCAAAATTTGGTAGCTCAGTAACAATGTAAAACAACAACTGTAACAACATTAGAAATAGAAAATAAACAATAATCATACAGATTAGCAAGTACCACAGGATGCTAATGTGAAGTATTTCAAATAGACTTACTATTTGTGCATGCATTAGGCTTTGAACATATCTTCACACCACCATGTTGTTTAATGGTTGACCAAGATTCTTCTCCTAAACCACATCGTTGATTATCATTTATTGTCCTGTAAAGATGATTAAAAACAATATAAGTCACACATGGAGATGCCTGAAAAGAAAGACAATCTTTGTCATGATGCTCATGTTATTCTCCTTCCCTAGGTATTTTCTGCTGTCCTTTAAATTTGGTGGGGGCTGGAGAACCTTTTACATTTGTTTCTATCTAGCATCCAAAGGTGGTTTTTAGCACACTGAGAAGCTTATTCTTATCTAGCAGAACCCTGGTATTTCCTCTTCATGTAACAATGTACAACAGACTCCTACCACTGACCATTGGGTCTATAGTCAATACCTCTAGCAACTGAGCCATCCTGGCACCTAAATCATGGGTGGGAGCTGGAGAATCGTGAGTGAAACTGTAATTTGAATGGTACCACTTTTGCAAACACACACAAACAAATCACATGGCCATTTCATCATTATGAAATAGACATACCAATAAATTGAACTTCCTAATTTTCAAAATATACTTACATGTATTTCAAATTCTTTTCCATTTCGTTATGATAGATTGTAAAACTTGAATCACTAACATTGCTTCCAGTCAAGTCAATGCTTATGAAAGAAAGATAAATGACAGCTTTAATTTCAGATAGGTATCAATGATATTATTGAACTTAAAATGTGAAAATAAAATGGGTCTATAACAGAGTGCCATATGTAGTCAGGCAATTAGCAAGCCAGGGATTCAAAAGCTAGTGAATCCTACTGCGGCTTAACTAAGTACGGCGAGTTTCTGAAGTGCTCATGGACACCTTCTTAAAATTTTGGCTGATATAAATATAATATACTTCATAGAAGACAAGATATCTTATGAAAAAGCATAATTTATGAAACGCCAGCTACCTTATTGTGCAATCTGGCAAAACACAGCAGCTCGAATTGAAAGTAGGCCATGGATAAGCATTCTTGCAAATAAACTCTTTATACCAAGTCGATTCTGAAGTTAAGCTACCACAAAGATTCCTTGAAGATCTGCTTAAAATTGTTGCGCAAATATCATCATCAGAATATGACCTTTGGGTGATTATTGCCACGAAAAACAAAACTCCTTTCATACTAAAAAAGTTCGTTTCCAGCAAGGCCATCTACCCTTTTTGCGTCACATGATCACAAGGGTTCGAGGTGAGATATGAATTCCCAGAATCCACCAGAATATTGTTTATTATGGCCTAGGCGACAAGAAAAGCGCCAACTGGACGTTTGAATTTGGTAAATGATATTACATTGTTTTGCTCTAGTCAAAGTTCCGCAAATGTTAGATTTGCTCTTGACCGCTAAAGAAGATAAAAGATAGAGGCTTTATAGGACATTTCGCGTGTACCTGAGGTAAGAGGCCACCTTGATGGGTTGGATTTCCAAATTGTTTTTATGAAAGTTTTCCGGTGGACAATAATAATTGGTAAAAATACTGGCGCTGGCTATGTAGTCGAGTCTATATGCAGCTTGCAGACAAACGATTTTGAAGTTCGAAGCAGTTTGAATATCCTCGAATAAAAGCGTCCTTATTTTATTGGAGATATGTTTCTAAGGCCGGCCAGGCTTGATACAATGCTATTAGGCAATTTTTATTATATAGAAAGGGGTGTAAACGATAACACGAATGTCTAATCGAATTGACAAATGTCGCATTGTAAGTTTTGGACCAAATTTGAATCATATCTAGGACATTTTTGAAAAGAAGTCCTTTTGGAAACTAGTCTATGGGTACCAAATTTAGTTTTGAACAAGAAGGTAAATTTCAAATGATTGCAAGAAAAAAACTATAGCAGATGATCTCAAAATTTCAACATTTGTTAACATTGAATTTTGGTCATTCAATATCAATTCACTTTTTAACAATGTAGAGGGTGGGTAATGTTAAAGTTTCTGTTAGAGATAAGGGGTAAGCATGGTAAAACAGGTATGGTAACTATGAGAATTACTAGCTCTAGGTCGTGTAGTGCGAACCAACTAGCACCTTATATGAACAGGTTGATTGCCTATAGACTGACTTCATGATCTACATATTGAACTACACGCTTTTTTTATAAGGAACCACTTAATAAGGAATCTGCATGCAGAAGGCTGAAATATTTAAAGAACTTATACTACTAAAAACGAAATCCCTAAGGAACTTTTCGATTTGAAAATTTTTTATAACTGCAAGTATCAAGAACTAAAAACCCCATTTGCAGCCAATATTCGCGTAGATTGTTTGCTATTCGTGTGTCAAATGCTTTGTAAAGTAGTTTCCGCATATGCTGTCTTGCCCCTCTCTCTATTAAGTGTTAAGGCTTATTGTAGTCAAAACACTGTAAGTGAGAACTTTAGGAACTTTTAAGGAACTTTTGGTACTAGAATGTGATTATTTGAGGTCTACGAATAAGTAACTTTTGGAACTAGGCCTTGAGGTAGGTTCCTTATAAAAAAGCGCATGTATTTCATATTATTTTGGAAATACAGCATACAAACATCATCCTAAATATAAGCAGGCAGAATAGTCATTCCTTATGGCAAAGTTTCAAGGTTTTCAGTGTGACCATGATAATGGAATGCCAGATAGGCTTTCTCATCATCATATTGCATTCAGGAAATTTTCCATAAAGAATCAGTACCTGCTCATTACATATTTCAGCATGGAAATTTCCAGGCATTAACACTAGAAATGAACACTATGTAAAAATTTGAAATTGCTTGTTTTAGATTTTTGCATTTGATTTTTGTGCTGGAGACCTCATAAAAAAGCTTCATAAGAAGTTATTTTACCCATTATAGCTTTGTTTGATAGAACATATATAATGGCTTTTTTAAGAGCTTTTTACCTCATTTTACAATTACTTTTAGTGCAAGATATTATATAAATATCATATTATTCATGTATTTTATTCAGTGCTAGATAGTATAGGCTTGATTTGACAATATTTGAAGCAGGTCCTGTCAAAGCTTTTGTAGTTTCAGATAGGGGCTGAGTGATGGCACCACTAGACTGGAATGAAATTCTTAATGCTGAAAGTAGCTCGCTGCGAAATGATTTGGATGCAGCCGAAAAGATGTTTGATGTCCTTGCGCAGGTGGGTCTCTGCCTTTGTTAGTTTGACTGGAATGGCAACATGAATACGAGCCAACACAGGATCTATTTGAATGGAATATGATTTATTTACAAGATCTAAATTGACCTTCCTTCATAAATAACTTTATCATTAAAGGATTTTTTGCATGCTCTTGAATGTATTTGAAATCTATCTAAACAATATTGTATTACTAGGCATTACATACAAATTTGCTGTAAAGTTCACAGTGTGAGCACTTATTGATAGTTATTACCAGGAATTAGCACAACAAATTGTACTTACATTGTCACTTAATATGTACCTAAAATATCATTATAGTTTTGAGCATTTTATCAGTGCCTTGAAGACTTTTTCTCTACATTGAAGTGTGTCACACATATTTCCTATAAAAATAGCTAATATTCATTATGAGTGATAAAATAATATGAAATAGTTTATGTAAGTGAAATTTTCTTATTAATATTGGTTTTCAGGTTGTAAAATAGTGTTTTTTAGCTGCCATACAACTGTAGATTGGATTCTACAAATTATGATATGACAATAAATGTTCATGTTTATTGCCAGTCTTGCAGGAAAATGCATGCTCACCAGGGCAGCTATGTATATAATTTGCTACTAATTTTTAGTGTTTAATACCTCTTTCCTATTTAAGGCTGACATTTCCCCTGAAAATCCTGAGGTTTTAAGTCCTGAAAATGTGATTCAGCTCTTCAAAGTAACTCAAGCAGTAATGATGGTATGTATTTGATACATGCATACATGTACGTAAAGGGTCACAGTATTTTAGTTGATTTCATGCTTGACTACCATGAAATCCAGTGCCTACAGATCCTTCAGGTTAAAATGTGTAGCTGTGCTAGGGAAGTAAGGGGTGGCACAGGAAGGAACTGGCCAGCCCACCACAAAGTGTCATGGCTCAGGGTGATGTACCCATTACTTTTTGTTGAACTAAGTGTGCTTAACGCTTTAATATGACTTTTAGGTTTTTATCAATTTTTTTAAATTTTGCTATCTGATTCAGGTGAAGAATGATCAGTATGAGACTGCATTGGCTGAACTTGAAGATCCAGCAAAAGGCATTGGCACCAAAGGTGATATGCTTTTTTTCTTCTGTGTAAAAGTTACTTGAATTCAATGCCATGCTACACCTCGGTATTTTTTATTGTTTTTGCATTTCCACTTATTTGACGCACAAATAGCTATTAACCCCACTCATCCCCCTATAACAATGTTGGCAGCAAAGTATAGCACCCAGTAAATCTGGGGAATAGGTAGGGCGTGAAAATGACGTTTCGTTTGGCAACAAAACAGCTTTGTAGGGGGAGGGGGATGATGAATTAACACAAGTCTAGGGTTTAATTTAGTGTCAAACAATCTTTGCAGGGATAGTAGATAAAAAGACCTCCTAACTTGCCCAATTCTACGGAAGTTGTCAAAAGTGTATGTTTTGACGCAATCTTGGTTTTCTAGAAGATGTTGCCCTATAGCCGAATCATACTTTATTGCAAATTTCGATGAGGCTGTAAAGGATGCACGACTAATTAAACCCTCTAGTGTCTTCGACTTGCAACTGGCCATCTATTTGGTCAGTTATTAATCATTTTCGACGTTTGGATATTTGAGGTCAAAATCACGTTGCCCCCTTTTTTGCTATTGCAAATTAAAATATTTGCCAATCTCCCTGTCAAAGGAAATCAAATAGAAACGATTGCATTATTAGCTCTGTTCGCTGATAGTTGAATTATGATAAGAAACAACAATGGGCAATATTGATCAATTTAAAATAAGCTGTTCAGATTATTTTGAGTGTGCGATAAACTGTACTTCTGAGCAATGGACAGCGTGTGCCGAGGCATGATCACATTCCTAGCATTGCCTGGAATGAGTAGAGCTCTTTTCACTCAGACCAAAACCATTGCTTGTTTAAAGAACACGTTATTTTTCGGTTTCCAAGACTTAAAGGAATCATTGCTTAATCCTGTTTTCAAGTACTTACATGCACTTTTGATTGTGTCCCAAACAGATATCTGATTTTTCAGAATGCTGTAGATACTTCCTGGCGTGACAATATATTCAAATTGTTGTTGCACCCTAATGATCACTTAAAACTTCCGCAAGAAAAAACACTACTCCAAGTGCTATGTCAAACCTTTTAAAGTAGCAAATCCAAAAGCTCCTTTCTTCCAAATCATTCTGGATTAAACAACTTCCACCTTGAATTCTCCTTTTCCACAATCCTAGAACTTTTCTGCTAACCAAGGACAGCAATTATCTGCTCTAATGCCTTTTATGTTTGACATTCAATGCGTTCCATGTCATTAACGTTATCTTTGGTCATTATCTTGAGCAATCATTGTCTAATTCCTTCCTGTCTTTGCCAATGACGGCAGGAAAGCACCATTTTTCCCAGTTTACCTGCATAATTACAATAATGAATGCACTCTGCTGCTAGTAGCTCTTCATTAGAAAGGCAGCCAATTTTTAGGAAAGTGGTTTCATTCAATATTTACCATAAATAATTGCGATTCATCAATCCAGAGCTTGTTTTGTACTTTAATTTTACTGTGGCAAAATTTCAAAAGTGAGAGAATACGATTATAGTCCCAGATACCAAACCATTTCTTTGGATGGCTGTTTAGATGGATGATCTTAATTAAAGTCATCTTTTTGTTGCCTTTCTTTGTCAAAGGTTATGAAGACTAGCATTGTTCTAGGTAAATGTGCCAAACCCTTCTTTTGCAAGCCTTATTAGAAGCATACATACTATCTGTTTTAGACAGTGTTTTGATGGCTGAAGTCGAAGCTCTGCAAAAGGACTTGGCACATTACCAGGTAAGGCCTTTTGCTGGAAGTGCAGCTGGCTTGCCTCCAGATATTTTTTTGTTTCTATAGATCCACTTGTTGTTTTTCTTATGTTGCTTTGATTATGAATTTTGCAGTTTTGTGCGTTCACGTGCTCTTTCTAAGTTTTTATAGTTTTCCATCAATAACTACAACCAATAGGAAAAATTTGTGCTAGTGATTGGCATGGGTGTTGCAAGCAATATAAATTCTCATCGCATGAGTCAAAGTGTGTTTGTGTCAAGTGCTGGACGATTGCCGCGCGTTTATTACCACATTCATTACCAGAGTGAGAGTTTTCCGTTGACCAATTCCAACGTTTTTATTAGCATCGAAAGGTCTACATCTTTCTTTCCTTGACCGAAAAAACAAAGATATAGATTAAAAAGGTACAGCAAAGGCATTGATTCTTTTTTGTTTAAGTAGCAAGCCTCTTATAACGGCTGTACATGATTGCACATCTCATACTCCAAGAAGGCATACAGGCTAGCTCTGTTTCGTCCCTTTATATGTCCCTGTGTTGGTCTTCTTCTAAACACACTGCTTATTATTGACGTGGAAAGGGAAAAAGCAATTTCTCTCTCCCGAATATTTGTAATTCCATGTTAATGTCAGTATGTATTCAAAATGAGTTATTGTTTTGATTAATTTCTTTTCAAAGCCTAATCAATCATTACCTCTTTGAGAACTTAGCCATTAATAGGTGTCGGTCAAAAAGCCAAGTACAAAGTTGAATTTAAGTAATGCAAAAATATAACGAATGACGTTGATGTGGCAGTTTTATAGCAATATTTCAGTTTAAGGTGATATCTAAGATAACAAAACAGCATGTTAGTGCATAACTGGTGTTATGCATGCAAAGGTTGTTTTCGCTGTTTCGTGGTACGTCATAGACATGCTGCAACTGAATCAATGCCTTTAACGCGTTCTTCAGTAATGTATCAGAATCCTTGGGCTGTTTATGAGGTGAATAGACTTTCTTAAAGTGCAGAAGTCCAACTTCAAAAGCATGTTCTTTGATTTTGCCAAGAGGTAAATCTTATCCATGCCGTCAATACACAATGTGGGTGGCTGGAGAATCAAGCTATTCTGCGTGTCGTAGATCGCAATGTAGATAATCCACCGTTAGTGCGTGTTTTTCGAGAGATAATATCTCTACACCTGCAGGATTGACCTAGTCGAAATGTATAAGGCAACCTAACAGCTTATAACATTCTTTAGAAGTTCGACTGGTCTCAATTCGAAATTGCTAGAAAGGATCAAACTTTGGTTGAATCCATAAGTTGCTTCATACAAATTTTTCAAACCTCTTTTGGAACAGCTGTATTTTTGCAGTATGACTTTGCTGCAGTAGGAACGTTTAAACTGTCTGGAGTCAGCCTTCAGAAATTTGAATTTGAGCCTTGCAGGTAAAAAGCAATTGAGTTTACGAGGTCATCAGAGCACTCTTCTTCGATACTGGAAGCACTGCACTCGAATCTTTTGTACTGGAAGTACGAATGTTTTGACGAAGCCACAGTTTCAAAGTTCATTTGATAAAATCTTTGCAATAATTTGCTTTCTAAACTTTTCCCTTAAATCAATAGCGCGCATTTAATTTTTTATTCTTATCTGTTGTTTATTTTGAGTATGAGCATATAGTTACATTTTTTGAGTTTTGTTTTATATTTCAATGCAAGTAAGCCATTGAGCATACTTCTAATATATTAGTGTTTTTGTTTTAATAGAAGTATAGCAATGCTGGAGACAAGTATTTGAAATCTGAAATGGATCAACTTGAGGAACGGAATAAGGTATGACATCTTATTAATTATTTTTATTTAGCTAGAATTCAATGTGTTTGGAAGTCAAGCTGATCCCATGAGGTTCTTGGTATTTAAATACTGTCACTGCAAAGAAAATGTCATCTTATTAAAAACAGAGAGCTATGATAGTTATAATTATCATTTAGAGAGATATTATTTATGAGAATTAGATAGGGTTGAAACGTTGGTCTCAGAATAATGTTCTGCATATTGATAATTTCTTGAAATATATTGCTTTGACACATTCATTAGTACTTATTCATGGCCAAGAAAATGTTTGCTTGTGCATAAAAAATATTTTCCCTTATCTTTTTTCTTTAAGACTTTTTTCATCTTATGTATCTGATATTGTATTTTACCTCGAACCCTTTGTTAAGATTTAGCGCTAGAGAATCCCAGAGTGAAGTTTACAAAGTCTATGTCAGTGAAGTCCTTTCACTTTTGAATTTAATAAAGCTAGTATTGTGCTCTCATCGAAGTTACTCAACTGCTGATGTCAAAAACTATAATGGCTATGCTGATCGAATAGGAAAATGAGCTGTATGTCTTTGCATTTAGCGGTATGCAGAAGAGCTTGAAAAACTGGAGACGAAACTGGTGAGGAGCAGCAACATAGTGATGCGGTAAATTGAGCGAAGATATTTGTATTATTACGGTTTAGAGAGATAAAGGACCAAAAATGCAAGCCTGTATCTTGTTGCAAAGCGGCAGTGATTTTTTTCTTAGATTGGTACCATAAATCAAAAGAATGTACCATTTCTACAAGAGTTTTGAAGCCATATATACACAATGTTAGTAGTGTCCTACGTTTAAGCAAAGACCTCTTAAACGGAATTATGTTATAATACAAGTTTAATTTAAATTGTAATGTCTCTCGTGTGGTTTTTATGCGTTTATGCAGATCTGCAAAAGCATCTGTCTTTTTGGGAACCTGGTTAAAAGGACAAAAATTTTCTATTTGTTAAAAGTACTGTGTACAATAGCCCTACCAATGGAATGCATGCATTTTTTGAAGGGCTTCTGAATTTTTCTGAGTTTTGAATATGATATCATAAATCGATTGTTGTTTGATCTTTTTCATTGTTGGCAACGATGGACTATGCAAAAAATTAAACAAGAACATAGAACTGTTGTTTTTAATCAGGTTTTGCTAAATAAATTTCTTGAAAAAATTCAAACCAAAAAAATTCTTGCAATTTAGTTCCCAGGCTTCGATCCTTTTTGCAGCTCTGCTTTTATGCTTTATTTTTTGGTAGAAGGGGATCTTTAACTAGACTTTTGCTGTCTGCAAACATAATTCTATTAATATCTGTCATTGATCTTCTCAACAGCTATCAAAACAGTGTCAAGATTTGGATTCGAAGAACACCGAGCTCAAAAGAGAGGTGGCTACTCTTAATCACGAATTTCAGAAGAAACAAAACCATTTACTGGACTTATGATCATTACAGTGATAATAAGGGAAATTGATTGAAATGTTAATTCATTGTCCTTATTGTTATTTCTTCTAATTTACCCCATGCAAGCAAGTTATGGCTGACAGAAAATGCGAATTTTTGTGACCTGACAATGTATATGTTATCACGATTGTATTATTGAGAAAGTTGATTAGTAGTAGGAGCTCAAAAACAGCTTGTCTGATCGTTTGTGGTACTAAACTCTTCGAAATTTTCATTAGGCTTTGAAGGGTGTTTGCCTTTTCTATAAGTCTATCCACTCTTGTTCTAGGGAGATAGGCTTAGAAATAATATTAAAGACTACCAGAGGCAGCTTGAGTCACAGGTAAAGCAGTTTTCTATTCCGTTGTATCTCTTGTTTGTGAAACAGAAGTTGATCTTGTGCTCTTCAGTACTTTGCCCGTGGCACTTTTGTTTCAATGGGACAGGTTATCAATCGTGCGTCTAATCAAATTGGTTTGCAAAACATTACTAACTCAAGGTTGTATTTCGTAATTTTTTTCATGTTCACTACTAACATGCTAAATCATGTTAAATCTTGAATCATGTTAAAGATAACATCACGCTGTGATATGTTTTAGACGTGATTAATCACAATGTCATAGGTTAAAAATCATTCGTCGTCATTGCCACAAGTACACATTACATCATGAAAACGACTTCAAATGATTTATTGAATTTGTTCTCACCAGAGAGAAAATCAAATCTTACGCCGCGGTGAAGATATGACAGTGAAAGATCAAATATCAAAGAAGAACAAGGAAATTTCAGGATTCATCGATGAAATCAGGGTAAGTTGGATGCATGCTAAAGTTAAGTCCCAGAGTTGCTCATACCAGTAGATTGCTATTTCTCCACTGTTCTTATCATTGTACTCGAATTGTACATGATAAACATTTACACTTTCACGCTCATTTTACTTTATAGGTAGTACTGTATGAGATTGCCATATGTGTTGATAACTACCAATGCACTAGTCCCTTTCAATACATTGTACTTAATAATGACTTTGTGTTATCATATGATTACAAACTGGCCAACTATACTTTTGCAGGAGCTGCAGGATGAAAATGATCGGCTGCAAAGAGACGTAGTCCTTGCTCAAAAGGAGCTGAAAGAGGCCACCGTTGAAATGAACGGAATGGCTGATGACTATGCTAAATTGAAGGTAACGCTGCCAATCATACGATTTCGCAGGCGCTGGCTGGCATCTTCGTTCTTTTCCTCGTGAGATAATAACTTTGGATTAGTCTGCATGCTTGCAAATGCAGCTATATTTTCACTCGTATTATCACTAGGTATCATAAGATATCGTGCTTAAAACTTTTTCATCATCATATCGACTCTCTCCACTCGGGTAACTGGCATGTAATCTTTTATAGAGCGTTTTAGAAGACACAGATTCACTGCTTGAAAACATGCGACAAGAAAGAGATCTCCTTAGATCACAGGTAGCCCTTTTCTTTACCCTATCTAGAATTTGTCTGAATGTGTGAACTGAAATTAAACAGTAGAAATTCAAAGTGTCCCCAGTTTAAGAATTCATTGTTTTTGCACCCCAGGTCCAGGATCTGAATGAGCAACGCCATTTAAGAGCAGATGCAGACGATGAAATTATGGTCGCTTTCAACATAAAGACAGATGAATGGAAGGTCTGTTAATTGAGCGTTTTGTAATTTATAAGGAAGGCATTAGTTATCATAGTTAATTGAATGTTTTAGCTTGGTGGTGAGCCACCTCTTTACTTCCGTTAGTTGGCAAGTTTTGAAGTTTTTTAGCTCAATCGACATCATTTATAAAATTTGCATTGGCAAGCAAAGCTTGAAAATGTTCAATTTTCATTTAATTTTTGGACAATTTTCTTCTCAAATTGTCTCAAAGATAAGAATATAATCAAATGCAGAGTTTGAAAATTTGCCATCTAGTTGCTAGTTGAAGTTTTTCAATATGATATTTTAATCCTTTTCTCGGCTTTTAGGTTGCCATTTCGTCCAAGGACAACGAGATCTTGCAAATGCAGCAGCATATTTCCGAGCTTCAAAAACAATTGCAAGCTGCCAGAATGGACACTGACAAAAATGCCATGGCAGAATTGATCTTGGTGAGTCTGGTTTCGAACACGTTTCTCTACATTCGAGTTGTTTAACAATCAAGGTGTTGTTTATTCTCTGGTTAGTGGTCAATCTGTTTTTCATAGCATGCTTTGATTGGAGGCTTTATTTATCGGTTTATTCGCATGAAGGAAATCTTGATGTTAAACTAGGTTTAATCTATAGGTATTTTCTCTTTCTATGATAAAAGCCTTGCGACATCAAAATCAGGCTTCAGGGAGCTTTTTTCACCTGGAAAACTAAGATTATATTTATCTGCTCAAATTTGTTTCCGCAATGATAAGTCATTTAGATCAGAAGCTTTGGTACACTCATCAATCATTTTCTTGAAATGCAAAGATCAAAGAACAACTATTTTTTTGACTGAAGAATACCACATCGCATTACATTGTATTTTATATCGAAACAAGCTGAAACTAATTGAATGACAAAAAGGGTTCCCTGTTAGTCTGATTGGCAAAGTTCCTTTCATTAAAATGTATTTATTCTAAATGGAGACTTTTAGCCAAGTGTACACCCAAAGTGACTCCATTCATAATATCTTTGTTAAAGAGAGATGGTTAGGAATGCCTTTTGTCCGGTCTATGGAAGTCTAATATGCTCAAGAAAGTTTATCTTGAAGTGAGACCTTGATATAATGGTAATTTTTTAGTGTTCTAGCGTAAAAAGTAATAATTATAGGTATTTTGTCAGAAAAGCGATTGTAAATAAAGAAAGTTTTTGTGATGTAACCATGCACTGTTCGTGTCGTCAATACACAATAGAAATCTGCTCCCAAGGAACCGTTGTCTCCGTGGCGCAATCGGTTAGCGCGTTCGGCTGTTAACCGAAAGGTTGGTGGTTCAAGCCCACCCGGGGACGCAACTTTATTTTTCATTTTGGTGTTACCCTCTTGTTGCTTTTGTCTTTTTTGTTTTTACTTACTTCGCAAAAGGCATTTGCAGCAGGTCTATAAAACATTTGAGAAATATTTTCTATAATAGAAATGTGACTTAACTTTAAAATCTAGGAAAACCTTCAACTTTTGTAGACACCGAATTTTTAAGGGGTGGATGGATGTTCGGGGATGGAATCTCCAAAACTCCGAAAACCTTCAGACTTCTCATAACCAATTGTATTTTGGCAATGGAAAATCGACAACAAACATCTTAGAGTTTTGTGATACTGAACATGAGTGCGTTTTCCTCCTAAAACTTTAGAAGCAACACTAGCCATAGTTAAGAAAGTCCGCTACCTAGCTTTTCACCAAAATAATAATTGCCTTCCAGTTTTACATCATAATTTGCCAAGAAAGTTTTTGGAAATGTTGTAAGAAATAGAATTTGGAGAAAATTATTCTTGCTTTTTCTTCTGACACTTTCTCACCGTTATTACTTGTTGAAAGATATTATTCTGTCGTATCGCTTTGTATTAGGAATGTTAGTGGTTTTATTTTTTATTCTTTATTTCATGTTCATTCCATTGATGATTTTATTTTTGTTTGTCGTAGAGTAATCAAGAAAAGGATGAGAAAATCAATGATCTCAAGAAGAGTTTAGAAGTTGTATGTGTTTTGTTATTTTCATGGGAAGATTATCATAGAATTCAGTCTTTGTTCGTTGCCAACTTAATGAATTGAAAGGATTTAGTTGCAATGGCATCGTTGAATCGTTAGAAAGCTTTCGCAATTGTATGTTTAAGTCGCTTCTTTAGTGACACATGAAAACATGTATAGCTTCTTTTAATTACCACAATCTAGAACTTATCTAGTTTCTGCTAGGATAGAGTCTTACATGGCTCTTTCATTTTTGACTTTACTTTTTATATTGAGAAAGTTTTTGGTATGGCATTGTCACAGATGTATGTTCTGCCAAATCAACTGATATATATTTCGTATTACCATCAGGCTTCCAAGGAGATGCAATTGATAACAGAAAGGATAGAAGAAGCCAAAGTTAAGACAAAAGAAGGTGATTAATCCTCAAATTCCGTTTGTTGTTTCTTCAAGCATTTGTGAGATTTTAAACAATACCCACGTCAAAGTCTTCTCAATAAGCATGGAGTAAGGCTAAGGTGTTTCCTTGGCTGATTGACCATTTCCAGCTCGCTATTTTGTAGTTCATATCTCTCCTCATTTGAAAAGAGAAGAGCATGCTGTTATTGACACTAAAAATCTAGTTTAATTCACATTTTTTAACAAGGGAGTGTCGACTATCACAATATGGACTTTTTATTCTTCGTTGTCCTCATTATTAAATTCCTAAACGAGCTGCGGTTTCCGAAGTCAAAATCCATCAGCTCTGTTATTTAGTTTCTTTTAAATGAATCTATTTGGGGGCAAACTTGTTCTGTTAGCAAACTTTTGAGTTTAAATATAAATGCTTGTCTTTGAGCTAGCATTATTACTCTGACTTTATATTTCAAAAATTATAAGAAGTTAAAATAATGTGCTTTTTAACTAGGTGGTGCTTCGATTCGCCAGCAGAAGAAAATTGATTCGCTAAGCCAGACCTTGCACAAGGAGCAGCTTTCGGCTATGAAAGAGAGGGAACAGGTTTTGAAGGTAAAATGATTCATTTACATCAAAAATGATCAAACTAGTATTCACCAGTTTCAGAATAACTTCTCTTTAGGAGCATGTATGCTCTTTAGTGCCTTTCTTAGTTGTGCCAACAAAAGTTTCAAAGCTTAGTTAAAGTGAGCTAAAAGTAGTATTGTTTTTCATAATTCAATAGAGTTCTGTAGTGTGACGTCACAAAATATATTTTTAGAATATTTTTGTTTTAGCCACACAATAAGAAAGATCTCCATAAAATACTTTCAAATATGCAGAATTGATCAAATTTGTGTAATTCAAGGTTGTGATATGGCCAATGAAATTTGAAGTTTGCTAACGCATCACTGTTATTTTGGCCTTGTTAGTAAAGTTAGGAACAGAAATACCGAGGTTTAATGAGCCAATATATACACGTGTGAAAATTTCTCTCATAATTTGTAAAGCAATTTCATGATGCTCTTTCAGGTTTTAGGATCCAAATTCAAAATATCCTTATCTACTTCTTGCGCCTTGTTGAATGTCCTGTCCACATTAAATTATTCAAGAAATCAAATAAGCATTGATGAACACAGTTTCCCGATATAATTCAAAATCCTTCTGTTGGGATCAATTTACTTTTTATTCGATTATTGAAAGAACGCGAAATTGCAAGGGCCTTTTCCATTCTTTATAAGGACACGCCTCTTTCTAGACCCCTGGCGTACCTCTTTACTTGAGTAAGGCCCATGGCATTTTCACAGGACTCGTAGCTTGTGCTTTGAGCCACCTGTTGCTTCTGGTGATTACCCGTTTCTTTACATTAAAACTTCCCCTATTTGCGGTTGCGCAATCCCCACGCGCCGTGATCGTATAGTGGTTAGTACATTGCGTTGTGGCCGCAATAACCCAGGTTCGAATCCTGGTCACGGCATTTTTTAAAAGTTTTGCAAAACACACACGGCTCATGCCCTCGTCTCTTTAGGCATCTGGATCAAGTTTCCGTACCCTTTTCTCCTTAGCTTTTAAATTCTTAATAAACTTTGTCCATATTCTATATACAAACGGTGTCATTTCTTGAGGGCTGCCTCGCTTTTTATCAAAATTTGGTGGAAACCTACAAGCAGCTGTTGAAAACTACGTCGATAATATTCCTTGTTCTTCCTTCACATAATTTGCCTAGGGTTGTCAAAAAATTCCTTTTTAAAAAAGTTTGTTGTACTTTTTAGCTCGAAAAGGATATTGCCGAGAAAGACAAAGATATTAGTGAGTTGCGGGCAAGAATGATGCAGTATGAAATGGTACATGTTGAGCAATTTAATTGTCAAAATCTCCAAAAAAACCTATTTGAATCAAATTAGAACATTGCTTTCAACGACTAGCCTATCCAAGACTCTTCTCTCTATATGCAAGACGCGTCGGTGGTGTAGCGGTTAGCATGGTTGCCTTCCAAGCAATCGATCCGGGTTCGACTCCCGGCTGACGCACTCTTTTTTCTCATCCTTCTCATCATCACGCCTTATTTTTCATCCTTCTCAATTAAACTAACATTTACATACATACACAAGCTTCAAATTTTCTCAATATACTAAATAATTACGTCAATATACTAACTAAGTCCTTTTGAAACTTCACAAGGTGGCTAATGTACACCAAAATATAAGGAAAAATCAATCGAAGATATTTGCTCCTTCAATCAGAACCTGACTGCAGTGATTTTGATTTTTTAATTTTCTTTGATTTATACAAAATGTCTGAGAGGAAACAATTGAAAGTGAAGCCTAATTTTCCTTTAATAATTGGAAACTGGCTGGAAATAAATTGTCTGGTACTTGTTTTTATAGATATCACATTTTCTACAAATAACTGGCATTTTGTACATTACGTATGCGTTCAGCAAACACATTTATTTTATCCGAGTAATGGAAAGTGGTATAGTTATTATTATGATTTTCTTCATGACAGGGATGTCATTTATATAGTAGAGTTATTTAGGATATGTTCACTTACATTTCACTAACTTTCCCCCTAAGATTTCATAATTTGTTCAAAAAGTTTATATGAAATGCTTCAATCCAATGAACTACTTCTTTTCTTAGGGTCAGTTTGGTTTGCCTGAAGCTGTGCAAGAAATCAAAGAATTTAGAACCAAGATTAAGATCCGAGACACGTACGATTTAATAGCTTATATGAAGTGCTTTATCTATTTTCTACATAGAAAACTTATCAAAGATATTAAAAGGTTCAAGTTACTTAATTTTATCGATCTTTAGTCTGAAAGTTATTTTATGGTCACTTAAAAATAAAATAGAGTGCAAGGCTTTGTAAACAGTCTAGTTTTAGTAAGGAGCTGAATAAGGGCATGAATTAATGCGCTTAGAATGTAGGGTGGTTGCACCACTCCTTTTAAAAACTACTCTAGAAGTTTTACCCTAGCTAAAAGCTCAATTTTTTTCTTAAGAAATATCGAAGACTTGACTCAGAATTTCAATCGCGTCCAAATGGAGCTCGACGACTGTATGTTGGAAAATGAGGAGCTCAGAGAACGGCTGGGGTTGGACCCTAAGGAGCAACTCGACGCTGGCTCCATACGCAAAAAGAAACAAGTGAAGGAGGAACAGGCACTGGCTCTAAACAGAGTCCTTGCGAAGGAGGTAGACTACTTGGATAAGTTTCTATAACGACTTTTATAAATGCTAAGCATATTTCAGCAGCCCATGACTTGATGTCGCCGCTAATAACCAAGGTGATATTAGATATTTGATACGTCCTGTTTAGGAAAGATCGCAATGACGAAATATCTGTCATGTTTAATAATAAATGAAGTAAATAATAGTGAATTAATGATAAAAAGTAGTAACAGACTGACCTTTGTGAAGTAATTCTCTTCTCTTTTGTGATGTAAGCATTTTTCTGAGTTTTCGATTTCTTCTAGTAAATTTTGGGATTGGGATGGGTTTTAGGAACCTGATTAATATTACGAGTCTTCACTTTTTGTGTTATTTACCTGAATTCTGGGCTTTTTACTGTGGTTTTATTAAATAAAAGATAAATCGATTCTGCTTAGTATATCCAAATTAGTAGTTATTTTTCTTTAACATTTAGCTGTAATGATAAATACTTAACTGAGTAGTAGTTTAGTATGTGTCAATTAGTTGTCCTACTGGCAATGTTGTAAAGATTTTCCTGTCTTATATGATTTTGTTAGGTTGAGAGGTTGGAAGAAGAGAGACAGCAATTGAAAAAAATGCTTAGAAAGCAAGCGATGCACAGAGGAGAGAGGTTTGTTCATTTACCAAATATTATTCATTTAGACCCACTAGAACTCCATTAGCAACCCCAACATCATTCACCCCTTATTGATGCATAATTTCATCCTCTGTGCCCCTTCTAGAGCAGTTGATCTCGGACTTACCACAGAAGACCTTGTCACTGTTGAGGATTTAGTCTCGCAAGAAGAACCCGTTATTCGACCAGTTAACGTAAAAGAGGTTCATGCCGATGCAACCTCGTCGTTTGTGAGTATGCTGTAAAATCTTCGTATCTCAATGTCGTAGCCAAGCGATTGGTGCCATTGTTTCTTAATCATAATATAGAATGATAGTCAGAATAAGCAGCATCAGCCTAATCAGAATATTTTCATGATATATTTAATACATTATAGGCAACAGCAACGAAAAAATATTTTGCTTTCCAGAAAAAACCCAGTCACTCTTATGAATTAGTACTTTTGAAATAACCTTTTAAAAGTAATTGATCATCTAAATCGTTATCCGGTTAGTTTTGTTCTGCGTTTAGCTTTGTAGCACGTGAAATAGAAGTCTTCTTTTTCCATTTACTGATACACCTTTTAACACTGTTATGGCCGATAACTACTACTTCCTTCTGTGTACAGCCCTGATTGTCTTGTTAACAGAAAAGTTCTTTGTTTAAATTTGTATCGACTTTGGTCTTGTCACAGGCATACAAAAAAGGTGGAGACATGTTGAGCTCTGAAGACCAATCAAAGCTTGAAAGAAGTAATGAAAAAATGAAAACCAACGTAACAAAACTCGAGAACGAAAATAAGGTACGTACTGCAAAAATTCCTGTAGCATCTTTGTTCATGATCATGAAATCATAAAACTTCCTATCCGTAATTAGACTGTAATTCGTTTTATGTTGTTTTACAATTTTATTAACTACTTCCATAATTTTAAGTATGTTATAAGAGTGAGATTAAACATATTAATGTGTAGCATATTAACATTGTTGATTAACTTTATTGTTATCCTTCTAGTCATCTGTGTTGTAGTTATAACTTTTGGTAATTGTTTATTTTGAAACAGTTAACATGACACCATATCTCAAAATGTTGGCTGAAATTCGCTAAACATACCTTTGAGTCGCTTTTTGTTGCCTTCCACAATAGAATGTACCCTCTTGTGGCACCCCCCCCCCTCCCTACTTTCCAAAATGTTCTAATATCCCATATTTTAAGTCATACGATAGACACATTCATCATTGATAGATCGTTAATTTGTAGTTCTTTTTCTGAAAGTAGGCAGACTGTAATGTGTATTATTTTCGAAAACCTGCAGCCTTTGCAGTTGATCAACCCTTTAAAATTTTATTCTCAAACTTCAGGAACTGAAAGATGAAAACAAGCAGCTAGAGATTGGTTTAAGAGAGATACTGGCACTTGTGAAAGACAATCGACTTAAGGAGGGTACGAATAGATTTTTAATTGGAGCTTTTATTGAACGAAATTGTACCAAGCACAACATCCAAGCATTAATGTATTCATTTATACAGTTGTTTCGTTACGTCCAAATTACTTTCCATATCTGCGTTCCAGAGGCATCAAATGGACAAAGTTTGCCTACTTATTTCAATAGCAGCAATGTCTATATGAATGATGTGGATTGTTAATGACAATTAAGTAATTATTGGTGACCATTGTATCAAACAATCAGCCTAATCTTTAAGGTTTTTCAAGAGGTTGTGAACGACAGCAATTTTAGTGAATGCTAAAACAGGAAGACTTGATTGGCACTTTAGTTATTATATTTTCACCTCACTAATTTTGACTTATCTTCGTCATTCAAGATCAGAATGGATCGATTGACCTTCGAATTCCTGCTTTGGAGAAATTGATTGCGGTACGTCCTAGCTTCAAATTCCTTCTTATCCACCTGTAGCTAGCACTGTTTTGTATATTGTGTTTTTTTCAGGCTTTATATCTTTCATCTCTTTAATTGTCTTTCTGCAGATGATCGAGTCTAGAAATGCAGTTGGGCAATACGATTCGAACATGAAGTTGAAGATGGATGTGAGATTTTATATTTTTCACTTTGCAACATTTTGATGTACCTACCGGCGTATTTATTTGTGTTAGAAATCGACCCGGTTTTCCTACCCTAGAAATCAACCTAGCCATTTAACCAAGGCATAAATGTCAAAGCACTGTAAGCAGTAGTTGCCGATGAATATATCACACAGAACCTTTCAAGGGCTTTGCAAGGCTGTATAGCTGTGCTCTCTATAGAAGTAAATTGAGTTGACATGTTACGAAGTCTTGTTCTATTTTCTCTGTAGATTGAACAGTTGAACGGCAGGAATGACGAACTGAGGTTGGAACTAAGAAACTCCAGAAATGAAGTCAACAGCCTTGTTACAGAGGTTGAGCGAAAAGAAAAGAAGGTAGGTGGTGCTATGTCAGAAGCTATATCGACCCACGTGCACCCGGGAAAACCTGAAAACCGTTACCTTTTGGTGCTGGATGGTCACCTTAATGGGTTAAGCTGTGGTATCTACATGTTCAGATGAAGGCATGGGCAATGTTGAATATTCGAATGCCAATAAGTTTAGAGCGGTACTGGCCCTTGTTTAATGGTCTCGTGCTAATTGCTTCCTTTAATATCATTCTCTCATAATAATTGATAACTTCTTTTCCACTTCATAGTTACAAGAGATTGAAAAAGACATCGAACTATTGAAAGAAGCAGGTGAAGCCCAAATAGCTGTTCAATACGCAATATCATCTCTTACTTGTAGTCTTGCTATAAAAACACTTCAATCACTAGAAACCCGGAAAATCTCTTTCATTTCATTTTTGTCATTATGTTTTGATACAGGATATAATTGATTTTTGTAAGCATAACCATATTTAGTTCGTTGGAGAATATCAGTCCTGAATCAAATCTCTAGGGATCCCATGCAACTATTATTTGGATTTCCAATAGCCTCTACATAATCAATATTTCCGTTTCAATATCCAATGTTTTTATTTACTCTTAACACCAAAACATGTACTTTTCTTTTAACTAGGTTGCCTTAAACGAATGTTTTCAATGATTCATATATTGCCCAAATGTGCATCTAAATTTTGAAATTATTTTGGACACCTTCACTTTATCTTATAATGACATTGGCTTCTTAATCTTTAAGACTGATATTATACATCTTAAAATTAGATAACTAACTTGTATATTATAGTTTTTTGCTTATGTGCTAAGAGCTTTGTCTTGACCTTTAGGCAAAGGAATCATCAAACTCAGTCCATTTCAACTACCCCAAGGAATGAACCCATCATCAGTTGACATAATTGCCAGTCTAAACGAATTTCTTATTCAGATTCTTCAGGTATTGAAGTCTTACTGTTGTGATTTTTCATTTGTAGTTTTAATAATATTCCGCCTTATTTCCTACTCGGAATACTTCCAATAAATAACTGTATTATCAGGCTTTGTCACAAACTTGATTCACCATTAATTGTACTTGTGCCAAAACATTTGTGCTCATTTATATGGCAGCGACGATGGAATTGACAGTGCAAATGTTGCTGCATCTAGCTCATATAGGATGTCATGCTACATAAGATTATATATATCATTCGATAACTGAGAGTTTTGTTTCTTTTTTATTTTTGTTTTGACAATGTACTAGAAATTATAGCAAATTGAGTTGTTTTTCACGTCGGAGAGGCCTTAGGTTAGTGCAGTATCGTGTTAAACGAATGCGCTTTCTATTTCATGTCTTGCCACATTTTGGCCTTAATTGACCACAATTTTACTCCCAATTACACATTTTATTTATCAAGGTATATGCATAGTTAAATATGATATTCTAGGAGCTCTCAAATAAAGAAGAGGAGTTTAAAACAATGGACGAAAGCCTACAGGCGTATAAAAGAAAGTTTTCTGTCGCTATGCACCAACAGGTATTCAATTGTTTGTTTTGAGGTTTTGAGGTCAAGGGGAAATTACGAGCTATTCATCTTATTTTTTTCACCCCTTTTTTAAATAATATGTGCCGTTGTAACTTTTTGGTTGTATTAGTCCAAGTAAAAAATGTATGTTACTTGAAATTTGCTTTGAAAATGCAACAATTTCACAGGCATGCTATTTACACCGGGAGGACCGAGTTTATACAACGTGTGTTTGGAAATAGTATTCCCAATGCTGGAATAAATTCTTCCATGGAAGTTCTGTATGTTTAACGATGATGATAATTCCCTGCCAACATAGGGCTATTGGCTGTTTAAATCTTTTTAGCATCTTGAAAGTTTTTGCTGCCTAGTTATTTGAAAATGATTCGTAAAACCCTAGAAATATATCCCGAATATTCAATTAATACTTGGCACTTAATCCAGACTACAGATTCTTAAGCGTTCATATGATGTTCATTTTTAACTTTGATATATTTTTCATTGATTCCAGAGTATACTTTATTCCCAATATTTGGAGGAGAAAGAACATAGAGAAGCGGAGCTTCAGAAGATTCAGGAAGAAAATCGTAGTTTGAGCTTAATTCGAGATCAAGACCAAATCCGTATACAGGAGTTTGAAGTGAGAATCGTTCTTCATTCATGGAACGCACTGTACCATTGATCCCCGTAATCTCTAAAATATAAATAAACATGCTTAGAAGCATTGTGATGTCAAGGATATATTAAGAATCAATTTCGATCAAAGTTTCAGTCATTTTGCTCCAAGATCAAACATCATTTCCTCAGTTTTAATTGTTATGAAATGTTTTTATGAGTTTCGGTACTTTAGTACAAAAATTGTGGCGTTGAACGACACCATTTTAAAACCAGATCCCCTCGTAGTTTAATTCAGTTGAGTCTGAAAAGCAACAACTAAGAAAGTCGACTTTTCATTGAAGCAAAGGAGTTTTGCTGCTGATATAGTTTAAAACTTTTTTCGATGTAAAGAAATGAGTGACAGTTCTTTTTCTTATAAGATGAAAACCAATTTTACCATTAATACTTTTCGTTGCTCAGCTGCCCTTTCAGTAAGTACTGTCTATTTTGTTAATTATTTTGCTAAGCACCTATCTACATCTTATCTAATCGCTGGTAAAGCATTTCATAAGCGTTCTTTTTCCGTTCAAGCGGTTGCTGGAAACCCTAGGTCGCGATCCTGAAAGGCAAAAATCTCGCTTATCGGAGTATGCCAGAAAGATAACATTACTGCGAGTGAACGAGAAGTCCCTATCAAGGAGGTACACTATCGTAAAAGAATCAGAAGAGCACGTGCGAAAGGAATGCAGCAAGTTAAGGAATGATGTCACATCGATGGAAAACGCTGTAGTGGAAAGAATTGGTTATCTTACCCGATATAAGGTTAGCTGAAAATAACGTTAACAAGAATAGAATACAAGCAATTGACATGCAGTTGTCATTGTCTGTATAGCTTAAGCAAATATAGTGGAATTCAGGTAAAGGATGCTTCCAAGACCATGTCACGTTCTGTTATCCTGTCTTATGTTACGTCACAGTCCTATACGTGCCGTAGCGCCATTTTCCATTATGCTTTATGTTTTGTACTTCGGAAATGTATGCTTTGTAGTTTATAAGTTGAAAGACGCTGTTTGTTTTTGCTGCCCTGCGTCATAGTACATGACTTGCTATGAATGTATTATGCTACATTGTGTCAGATTCGTTGTGCTTCATTTATCCTAGGCAATCGTTCTATTTCTTATGAAAGTTATTCGTTACCTAGGATATGGCCTCATACCGGATATCAGCCCTTCAAAAGGCATTAGACGAAAGTGTCCCAGAACTGGAGCTGCAGCTCGTGAACAAGAAATACAACGAACTAACTGCCAAATACAGAGATCTCCTTCAAAAAGAGAATATGCTAATCACAAGATCGACAGCTGTTGAAAACCTTGAGGTAGTATTGCTTTCCTATCAGTTAGTTCTACATGGAGTTCCTTAAATTCAGTCTACATGTCAAAAGATGCACGGTTGTTTGCTCGATTGTTGTTATGAACAGTATATTGCTTTTGAAAGGTTAAATGGTCAGAGGAAGACTGCATCGACTCAATTTTATCTCACTTTCAAGAGCATTAGCTATGCTAGTTATGTAGAATATTTAACATATCGTGTCGTTTGTGACGTAATACGACCATCGTTTCTAAATTTTGGACGGAGACTGCTGTTAAGCAAGGAGGTCAGGTGAAAGTAATATCTGCACCCGATCCTCTTTGAGTCTCAAAGCGCTATGAGTATTCTTACGTATTGCGAGACTGTGCCAAAGTATTTGATTTGTATGATAAAGGGGTATATATGTTGATAATAAATGGGTACAGAGGGGGTATATACTTATAATTGTATTAGTTAGAGAGGTAGATAAAGGGTATATATTTTGTGACTGTGTTTTCAGTACGAGAAAAAGTGCCTTCAAGAGGCGGAGGCAACTTTGAGAAAGCAGCTGCAGGCTGAGAAGGAGAGGAGCTACGTACTGGAACAGTCGATGAATGACTTGCTGAAAAAGGGTAGGAAGATGAACATTGTTTGATATCAAGGAATTTTTTAGGGGAGGCTTTGACTCAGAAACTGTAATCAGCACCTTTGTTTTTGTATCAGCATATTCCTTTAGTCAATAATCTCAACATGATGTTAATGTGAAGTATAATGTGTTTTGCGCCGTCACAGTAGTGCGGTATTTTGCGCCAGCACAGTGCTTCCGTCAATGAAGGCTGGAGTGTCTTATTGAAAGTCCTTGGTGATTATTCGCTCTCCATCTCGCGTATGTAAAAGTAAACATTTGCTGACTTGCTTTTTGATTGCCTCTTTGATTGCCTTACAGTTGGCGACACAGCAGGAAGGAGTAATATCAGGCAAGACGAAATAACCTCGATTGCCAGACAACTAGCCACCTTAGAAATGAAGGTATGCTCTGTCCCTTACACCTCAATAACTTTGATATAAGCCCGATTTCAAGTGCAGCTCTTTCGCAGAAGTTATTTCCAAGCTCACACCTAAGCCATTCGTTCCACTGGTATTAAGTCCTAATTCGATTAAGGATACCTTATTTCACGACATCATATAAACATCGATTCCATGATGCGTGGTCACATTAAATTTAACTTAGGAGCATATTTTCTCCATTCCTCCTGCTCGTACATCACAAAGCATGCCTAACTTTCTAATATTAACTTCTGTCTTCTTTTTGGAGTCTTAAAAGAAGACACTTCCTTTATCAGTTACTGAAATTTTCAGTGTCTTTCCTTTTAGGAACTCAATGAAAGACAAAGAGCAGAACACGCTGTCAGAAGACGGGAGCAATTGCAATCGACGGTCGCCGAATTAGAAAATAGAATAGAGGAACTGGAGCAAAAATTTGCTGAGGTATGAAATGCTTGCTTTGACTGAAATAATGCACTGTGGAACTTAAGTACTTTTTTGCAATGATGCCTATATTACTCGAAACTCTGTTTCTGTTTCTGATAATTTGAGAATGCTTTTCTGCTTCCATAGCTTACGAAAATAAATCTGGAATCACAAAGAGTTGAGCGAGAACTTCGTGAAGAACTTACAAGTAAGTCTAACATAAAGGCATTCCATAGTTTACTTTTGCTCTCTTAAAAGTAAGGTAGGCAATGTTGGCTTAACGTGATAAAGATGTTTGCTTGATGGATCTTTCGCAGATGCAGTTCCAGCAGAAATAAATCGAGCAGACAAAAAGCGCATCGGTGAACTTGAGGAATCGGTAGCCAAGCTGAAGTTGGAAATGTCACGCCTGAAAGAGGTTGCTGAAATTGCCTCGCACCAAGCCGAGACTGTTACTTCGCGACAGCAAGCCCAGGAGAAGGAGCTGACGTCACTGAGAAACCAGCTTGTTGACATACAGATGGATTCAGATGAGAAGACTATCATAGGTATTTACGTTGTGTTGGATTGAATGTAGAGAGAGTGCTTAGAGGTGTTCAATATAAATGCAGTTAGTGAATTGATATGATTTGTCAAATTGAGCGCTACGGTTAAATTATTATTGTCTTTCTTAACATAGAATTTATCTTCATCTTTCTATTCTTCTTATCTCGAATTCCTGTCTATACGATGCCAGATTTGTATTCCAATCTAATATCAGCTGAATACTCTTCTAGCCAAACTTCACCAACACGTCGTCGCACAACAAATAAGCGAAGCAACCGCTGTCAGGAAGCTTGAAGTAACAAACACAAAGGTTTTGAACTTCCAACATCATCTTCTTCATTAGCCATTTCTCTATTTTACTTTGCTCTTTTACTGTAGAATATCCAACGATGATTGTTGTGTCATGCGTCATGTAATATGCTCTTTATGTTTCTTAAATACCTCATTATTCCACTTGGTATTTACATTTGACCTTTGATTTGACTTCTTCATGACAGGTGAAACGATTGGAAGTTGCCATACTTCGAATCGAACAACAGCTGGACGAGAAGGATCAGATATTATACAGGACTCGAATGGAGGCCAGGGCGAAAGCGAGATTCTTGCAAAAGACTGTTCAAGTAAGCATATTAAGTGACAGAATATATTTTGATTGATCTTGTTTGCTTCATGAAGTTAAAATAACGAGAAATGAAGGCGCGATATCTCCTTCTATACAATTTACCACGGCTTTATCAGTTCTTCTTGGCTTAAAGCACATTTCAATGTGTAGGTGCAAAGAATATCCAACTTGTGTTCATTTGTGTCAAGTTTTAAAAGGGTATCTCTTTAACGATAGTCGCCACAGCGCGAACAGTAACAGTTTTATATGTATGACAACCAGCTATCTCGCTTCAGGATCACGTTGTTTTTTACAGGATCTGCGAAGACAGTTTAGTGGTGCTCTTCCTCTGATCAAACAGGAGAAATTTGCACAGACGTTGAGAATGTTGCAAGACAGCAAAGTAGAGCAAGATCTTCAACTGAATTCAGTAGGTGTACTTAAACACGTGTAACTTTTGGCAATAACCTATTTTTCACACAGACACAGTCTATTCTCTGAAGTAAAGCTGATCCACAGTGATCTAAAAATAGACTTGAGTTGGTCCTTGGAACCAAATCTAGATTCACATGATTGGTGATATGATTGGAAAATAGTGCAATATTCACGTAAATGTATAAAGAAATTTTTCTGTGATTAAAGTACTTGTATTGATTAGTTATTGTATCTGTTATGGTGATTTAAAGATACCAAACACCTGCTACTTGTTGAAGTTACTTGCTATATGTTCTGCTTTTCTAGATGAGAAGCAAAAGTCATGAGGCCGAAAGTCGCAGCACTGAATTAGAGGTGAAGCTTGTCAGCCTGCAAGAGCTGATAGTCACATTGAAGGATGGCAAGGGTGCTGAAAAGGCAGGTTGAATTTCCTTGTACTAAGATGTTGCACCCAGATATAAGCGGACAAAGTTCCCCGGTACATGCCTCTTTCACTGCAAAAGCTTGCAAAGACTAAAAACCGTAAATAGAACTTATAGTTTGATGGGGAGTTCAATGCAGAGTATTAGGCGATGGAACGTGCAATTCCAACTTTATTTTGGTTCCCCACAACTTAGAGTTAGTGTATAGCATTATTAAACATTGTTTTAAAGAAGAGCAGGTTAAAAGACTTGTGTCAAAGATTTGTCTCCGACTGTAGAAAAGGTGGCAAGAAGATTAATTGAGAGTGCTGTTGAGGCAGATTGGCCAATATATGAATATGATTCGCTTGCATGGTTTCCTTCAATGAGTTTGTAAATGGCTTGGTTTTAGGTGGCAGAATGGCACAACAGAATGTCCGAGATTCGCCTCCAGGACATGAAACTGAGAAGACAGTTAGAGAAAAACGAACAGAAAGTGCGTAACTTGTTTTCCTTTATAATCACAAAGAGATTCTACTGCCTTTGGGAACAATTACCTTTCGTCAATTTTGTCTTGCACCTTTCAGATTTTCTCCCTCTTATGTGTTGAATTTTTTCGTTTTTGCTGCAGATTAAGTACCTTGAGGATGAGCACAAACGGCTGGAAGAATCAATATCTCTTCTTGAAGATGAAAATTTCAAACAATCAAGAGTATGACCATTGAATCTGGAGCTAACTTCTTGTTTCTTCATTCGCTGAATTTCACTTCGCCATTGCTGTCCCTTATTATGTACCACACTTTCCGGGAATAATATTGTCTGGGAATAATATAATCCGGAAATAATATTGTCCGGGAATAATATTGTCCGGTAATAACATTGTCCGGAACCCAGAATGTCAGCTATTACAACTAAACAGCTGAGTGATTGAATGAAAGCACTTTGTAACTCCCCCTCCATCAACATTTTTCTTTCCATTTTTTGCTCACTTCTGTGTTTTACGTTTTAGTAAATCTGAAGTTGTTAGTCCCCATCTTTTTTTTGAATGATTTTGTCATAAGTACGGCAAGAACAGACTTCAGGCGTCAAGGCTTAATTCCTGTGTATTCTGTTCTCTTAATATAAGTTTTGAGTCGAGGTGATATATTATTAGAGAAGGTATCAATATTATCATAGAGTTGGTCATCTTGTTTATGTTGCTTATTTTTGCCAAGGAACACGAAGATCGGCAATTGGTTTGGGAACAGCATGAAGTAGAACTGGAGAGAAAAATTGCAAGGCTAGAGAAAAACCAAGATGAGCTTTTTGAAACAGCGCAGAAGGTCAGTACTGCAGGAATCCTAGTCTGCTCCTGTTTATAATTACCGTTAATTCATGAAGTGTCAACAAAGGACCCTTGGAGCCATGAATCTTTAACAATGCATTTGGCTTATTTCATTTGATAACATGAGATTCAGAAATACAACTGGAGTTATGATCATATTGGGGGGTATGGTAATGGGCAAAGAGAAGAGACAAAACGGTGAAGTAAATGCAAAATGCAAGTCATGGTGGTCTATAAGGTGATGAAGAATTTCGGTACAGTTTCCAAGCTGGGTTTACTCGAATGATTCCCTTTAGCTTTCATTCTGTATTTTCTATGAGTAGAAGAAGTTGCTCTCACTTAAACCTTCTTTGTCGAGCTTTTCCTTTTGATTGTAGTTTGAAGAGGCTACTGGCTCGTACGTTGATCCTACACTGCCCATAGCGAATCAGCTGGAGATGGCAATAATGAAACTAAGAGAACACATCAAAACTGTTGTCATCTCAAGAGCAGAGGCCAAAAGGCTGAAGACAGTACGTATCGCTTCTCAAAGCATTTTTTATCATAAATACATAATTACGCTTTGCAAGCTTACGTCACTATTCACTTACTATCAAAGACAAATGTTCTCACCCATGTTTGTGGTAACGCAAATGCAAATACGTGTACCACTTAAGTACCAGTCAAAGTCAATTTAGAGAGACAGTGAGTCAGTGGGCACTCCATTTTTAATTTTCAATTGTCAGAGAGTACAGAGAGAATAGATAAATTGTTTTCATACCTATAAGTAGAAGGCGAAAGCTCATTTCTCCATTGAATTTTTAAATTTTATCAGAGAACTGCTTTTTTGCATGTACGGCTAGAGGACATTTCCACCTCTTTATAATTTCCTCTTTTGGATTAATACCTTGAGTGTACACCTCAATGATCTTCTATTAGATTTTAAACGCCCTTGTGATTTGTTGAAGCGTTGCCAGCGAGGGCTTTTCTCAAATGATGAAGGATATTTAGATCTGCTAAGAACCCTTCAATGAATAATGTTTATATCACGTGGACATTCCATAAACGTCAGAAAGGCAAATTGCAAGATCTAACGGCTGAAAAATGTTTCTACTATCGAATGTTTTTCTCTAGAACATGGATGAATTCGAACAGAAGTTGCAAGCTGCAGAGAAGAAAATTGTCAAGAAGGACCAAGTAATTATATTTTATTTGAATTAATTTGAAAGTGTTATTTAAATCAATCTTTTGGAATATACTTTCTAAATTGACTTGCTGTTTATTATGTTCAATAATTTGAATTATTCAGAAGTCGTTACTTGTTAGGTGTACTTATTCAATAGTCGTTACTTGTGATTGTTTTTCGTCACATCTAGGATTCTAGTTTTGGAAGAAACTCTTCTTTGCTGTAATACGGAAAGTTTCCTTGCTTGTTAATTATATGCAGCTTTAGACAGTCTTGCATCATGCTTTAGGAAATGATCGCAAACAATTTTTTTCAGTTAATCAACGAACTGCGCTTACGTATTCCAATATCAGAAAGAGGAGTGCTGCAGCATGAAATCGAGGCTGCTTCTAGTGAAAAGTCTCCGGAAGAACGACATGCCCAGAATGCCTTGCAAGTTGCGCAATCGACCGTCGATAGTCTAAAGGTGGGCTTCATTGGAATTCCTCTGATTTGAAATTCGACTGTTTTGAAAGTTGTGGCGTTTCCTTTAATGTTTTTCTACTGCTTTAATTGATTTTTATTAGCCAATTGGAATTGACTTCATTGTCATAGATTTAAGGAAAATTTATGAAAATTTGAAGAAAAGCAAGATTATAACAGATTTAGAATCATTTTCTGAAAATCTTCTATGAAAAAGTCTGCTATTGGTTCCAAAGGAACACCTATTAGACAATTCATTCTCTGTTATTTAAGTTATTACATGTTAGTTAGTGCTATCAAAAGTCATAATACAATTTGTATATGGAATCTCATTTGGCGACTTCATCCCCTTCCTTTTGTCTGTTTTCATTATTCATGACTAACTCTTGAATATTTTGTTTGCCAGTTATATCTTGATTGCTATCTTTTCTTAATGGTTTAGATTATGATCAAGAAGAAAGAAGAGACTATTTCCAAGTACCAAGAGATGTTAAAAGCTCTGAGAGAAGTAAGGCCATTATCTTGCAAGCTGCTTTTGTACCGTCAGAATCTTTAACATCAACTAGCAGACTAATCCGGTGGCAGTGGATTTACTAATAATTATTATCATCCAGTTATTGACGTAAATGTTTATAATATGTAATTAAATTATAAAAACTTTATAGTTCCGCTAGAATCATAAAAAAGTGTCACATTCGTCACTAAAAATTTGTTTTTGTAATTTTCTTTGAGCAACCAACTCCCAGGAGGAACTTATCTCTACCTAGAAATTTTAGAATAATCTTACCTTTTCATGATTCACTTTTTCTAATTTCTTAATTTCCTTGTTACATCGAGCTATGTTTATTTTATGAATATCGACCAGCGTTTGTACTAGGATCATTCTCTGTTAACATATACTACCTTATCTACGTTACTGACTACGTTGTGAATTTTAAGAGATGATATTACAACTATTGGGCGAAACACTTGTCAAGGAAGTCTTGTTGACAAGAAATAACTCTTCTTGCCTTGTTTCAGGACATGAAGGTGCTAGAGGAATCGCACAAGCAAGAAATGAAGGTTATGCAAGATCGACTTCACCTGGAAATGGAAGAAAAAGTGAAGAAGCTGCGGAAGTTACATTTGGTACTTATATTTTTATATTATATATATATATTTCTATATGTTGGCCGTTAAAATTTGATTTTTAGATATGAATATAGAAGAAAGCATATTTAATCATTGAGTCTCATTGACATTAACTGGGATAATGAGTACATTTTTATTTCGTACAATTTTACTCCTTTAGGAATATATAAACGCCCCACAACCGCCTACGCCGTCAGAGAAACAGGTATGTAAATGAGGATACTCTTCATTTCATGGCATTTGCTCATCAGTTCTATATTATATATTAATAAACTATATGTTTAACAATTTTTCATACAAAAAAGCATCTAAAAGCAGTAGGAAACCGTGCAATTTCATTCATAGATTAAAGATTTGGGTCAAAGATTCAAAGTTAACTATGAAATTAAAAGCCATCTTCTTGAGGAGATTGAGTTGTGCAGCCAAACATTCCTAGCCCTATCTTTTTTGCAGTTAAGTAGGCTTTCGGAGCTAGAAGAAATGATCACAGAGCAGGACAACAAACTAGCTATTGCCAACGAACAAGTGAAGAAGGGGAAAAATGATATCGAGAAGCTGAAGGAAAAGTCGGATATTGAACTTAAGATGCAAAAGAAACGGATGAAGATGTGAGAGAGTTTAGATGTTATCTTTTTATCATTATAAGAGTTTCGATAAGTGATTGGGCTATAGGTTGATCATTATAAAAAAGGTTGCAAGGGAAGCTGGCTCTGGCCTCAACTGAGGAAAATTTGTGTACAATTTCAAAAGTATATTTGATGCCCCTAAATTTAGAAATTTTGAATAGGTATGAATGAATGAATATTCGACTTACCTGGGATTCGAGTCAGCTGGACACAACTGTTGAAGTACTTTTCTGTGTGTTATTGTCTACTTCCTTAGTGCTTAAAAGAAGTCCATGATTTCTTGGTTATATGGTGAAATATTCGATGAGTCACCTTAACTTGGCTTGTTCCCTTTATAGGAAAGAGGAAGAATACAAAGCAGAAATTGAAAAACTGAACAAAGATATTGAGTTGGAGCAGAATAGGGCTACGGAACTAAACAAAGAGGTTAGTCTGAACTCTTTTGACTCGTGCTTATAATCATGCAAATGATTCCCTTGGAATATGCAGGGTAAGAATTAAGCCCTTTCTACCTGTATGGCTTTTTCCTTTTGAGCATTTTCTAGTACATAGTTTACCATTTGCAATTTCGAGATACGGGTTTTAAGTAACGTCATCAAAGACTGCACAGATTGAGGTTATTTTCAATTTTCAGATCGAAATTCTTAATGATGATCTCCATGCTGCGAAAGAGGCTAACGAAAGAGCACCGACAAAAACCATGAAGGCTTTGGTCGAGCGACTGAGAAATCAACTTGCACTTAAGGAGAAGCAGCAAAAGGTGGCCCATTTTGTCCCATTTTCAATCTGTCAGCAAATGTTATCACCATTGCCTTTGTACTATGTGGTACACTCGCGCAACAATGATTGACATTTGCCTTTACATGTGGCTCATAACCTACGGTAGTCTTACTCATAAACCAGCAATTTCTCAAGAAGGAATATTTGTTTACTCCTTTTGAAAATGATTTAAATAGACAAATAAGAAAATTAAAGTTTATGCATCAAGCAGACCTATGCTGTATTACTTGTACGATCAAGAACCTCTGCTTTCCTTTATCAGATGAATGTCTTATATAACAATTGTAAGCAAATGGTTCCCTTAGCCATCAATGGTCAGCAAAAGAGGTGCTTTGATAGTTAGAAATTGTCAAGTTGCTGTTTGAATAATCGTTTCACTGTTCCAGGCCTTGAGTCAAGCGTTGTTGCAGTTGCGAAGGGACATGGTTAACCAAGCTGAAGATAATGTTCAGGTTTACTGCAATTTTTTTTTTTTAATTTTTCTAAAAAAATTTTCAGTTCTGTTTTATCGTTTGTACAAGAAGCTTTTTATTGGCAATGTTCCTTGCTGCTTTTCTGGTTCTGGGTTGAGAAGGTTTTATTTTGTATTGAGCCCTGCTTAGTCTGCTCCAATATATTTAATATTTTTTGCCATTTAAATGATGAAAATCCGGTTTAATTTTTCAACGTTGATGAAGTGTATTGAATTCAGGAAAAGAAAGACATAAAATATTGGAAAACGTTTGGCTGATTTTAGATAAAATCTGTTTTAGCAAATAATTTTGAAGCTGATATGATACTTAACTGTTTTCAGATACTCATCCGGAAATATCTATATAATTTTGCTGTATATGCTGTCTTGATTTCATCCTGATCCAAAAATCATTGTCTTATTACTCATTTAATTGTTATTTCATTTCTTTTTAAATTACTTTTTTAAGAAGAAAGTCTTCATTATTAATTTATACATTTGTTTTCTATTTTCGTTCCTTCTTTCACGTCGATAATTTGGTTTTCATTTTCATTTTCAACAGACCCATGCAAAGCAAGCAGAAGATGAATTGAATGTACAGAAAATTGTTGATAAGCAAACATCTTCATTAGAGGTACGGCTTCATACTCAATGGTCAACCAATATTTTTACTATTTGTAGTAATAGAGATAAAAAACCTGTTTGAAATAGCAACGAAAAGCGGGATCGTGATTTTTGCATAAATGTCATGCCTTCTACTACTTTTTCTTCTTCTTTTTC
The DNA here is from genome assembly GCA_003864495.1 of Nemopilema nomurai. Taxonomy (NCBI): domain Eukaryota; kingdom Metazoa; phylum Cnidaria; class Scyphozoa; order Rhizostomeae; family Rhizostomatidae; genus Nemopilema; species Nemopilema nomurai. Next base: position 581,728 of record ML133465.1, on the reverse strand, counting down.
TTCTTCTTCTTCTTCTTCTTCTTCTTCTTTATCTACTTATTGCCATGCCTTCTTCTCATCCCCCTCGTAGTATTCAAGCGTCGTAAAATGATTGAAAGGTAACCGAATGAAAAGCCAGCTGTGGATTGACCAATAGCGGGCCGTGAAAAGGAGCCCATGATTGGCTGTGTTTCTTCAAATCAGCAATACTCACAGTTTCCCTTAGGAAAGCCTAAGCAAAAGCACGAACTCTTTCTGTTAACATAGAACGAAGTTTTGCATCGATGCGTATACATACACCATACCTTCTACATGAGAAGATGACCTATTGGTCGTGGTTACATGTTATTTAGATGCTCTGCAGCACGGAACGTTTATATAACGTTTATCATCTTTGTAGTTTACTTGTTCCAGTAAATGACAGTGTGCGTCCCACCAGGATTTCGTTCAAGTGCCATTCTCGTGTCAGAGTGCAATTTGTCATTTTAGGCCAAGATAGAAGAGCTGCAAGCTAGGCAGGAGAAATTGAAAACAGAGCTGAAATCGAGGCGTGAATCCGAAAGTGAAATGAAGGCAGAGTTGGAGCAACTTAAGAGGGTCAGTGATGCCTGAACCTTGTGAAGCTAATGCGCTACAGTTTTGCTATTTTTTGATTTTCTAAATAGTTCCTACTCAGAATGACACTTTCTGCCTTCATTCTTTTGTAGGATAACGGGCGTAAGGAAGCCAGTGTAAAGAAACTAGCGATGGAGTTGAAAGAGCGCGAGGAATTAGCTGATGAAGTATCAAGCCTTCGAGCGGAGATTAAATCGGTAAGGCAGCACGATCACTTTCATTAAGTACGATTAGGCAAACCATTTTAGCTCTACGTTTCCTAGATCACACAGAGTTTGCAGTATTTGCAGTAGTTTCTCTAAAACATAATCAAGAGGAGTTGGAAATGATTGTCCTGAGCTCTTTTCTCTTATGCTCGCTGACTATTCGTGATTGCGTAGATGAAGGGCTGAGCAACTGACTAATTAACTGACTGATCGGCTGATTGACTAATCGATTCATTGATTCATTGATTTGTTGACTGGTTGATTGATCGATTTATTTACTCATTGGTTGATTGATTGTTTCATAGATTGACTGGTTGTAATGATTCATCGATTGATTGATCACGTGCTGGTCAGAGCCGATACAATCTACATATAAGCATAAATAAATGTATACACTTCAATAAATAGCATGATATCAGATGACAAAGGTAGCTGCCACTACTATTGGTTTTGCAGCGCCATCTATGTTGGAAGTTCTTCTCTTCAATACTTTACGGGGGTTTGGTTGTGAAATTTCATATGAGCATGTCTGTGTGCTATAGATCAAACTTTGTTCTTTGCAGCTTGAAAAGTATAAGGGAGAAACTGCGAAGCTGAAAAAGCGAATTCAGGTTCTTGAGGAGGAGCAGCAGCTGGAAGTGGAGCAAACTGAAAATGTGCAGACTGGTGCTGAGTTGGATTATTTTCCCGAGAAGGAGAGTGAGCCATCGAAGGATGTGAAGGAGCAAAAGGTAACAAAGGAATCGCCACTTTCAAGTTGCACTTTTCAGAGATTAAATGGCCTTCTTGAAAATGATGTTTTGTATCGGGAATATTCTTTGAGGACTTTCACGCACCATAATTTAAATACTGGTTAACTGGAGCTGCCCCAGAACTTGAGATTTGTTATGTTAAATTGTCACACTATGGAAGCAGCCTTCTTCATTGCTTTGATTATGAACCAGTCTTTACCGTATGTGTCTCTGATCTTCTATAGTCTCGTGAAGAAGTGATTAGATGGGAAGAAAACAAGAAGTGGCAAAAACGACTTGAATCACAGAAGAGCAAGCTGAAAGAGAAAACTGAGGAACTGGAAAGAGCTGAAAGGAATGTTCAAATGATGAAAGACATCATTTCCAGACATGAAAAGGAGAAGCTCTCGTTGCAGGCCAAGTTAAAGAGGTATTTTAAAGTGCTTTTTTACCGGAATATTGTATTAGTGATATTTTACTAGAAGAAGGTTTACTTGCTTTTTTAGGCATACTTTTTAATCTTCCGTTTTTTTCCAGCTCTGCCCGACCAATTGACGATATGCAAATTTTGGCCGCTAGTTCCAGCAAGGAAGAAGTTGTTCACAGCTTGAAAGGAAGAATATTCCAGCTCGAAGAGGAGGTAAAGTCTTCATTGTATCATTATTTTTGCCTATGTTTATTATATATTTGTACCTAAGTACAGAGCAAAGGAGTACGAGCTTTTTAAAAATCTCAATCTGAAAAGCTGTCAAGTTATTTTTGATGAAAGTATTATTTGGCTTATGCCTAACAAGCCTGGACATTTATTAGCGTTTAAACCTTGCTTTTCAACAGAACAACGATTTGCAAAGGAGGCTTGCTTTGGATAAGGACAACGAATTACATGTAAGTTCATTTTACCCTCCTCAGCATTATCAAACTTTGATTCGCTGGATCACACCTGCTTAAGACTCAGTTTATGTCTGGTGATGGATCAACTTGATCGTGTATTTTAGGAATTGCGAATTCGAAACAGCCAATTAGTCGAAAACGTCAGGGCATTGGAAATTGAGCTCACAAGCAAACAGGTAGGGGCATTTATTTTTATGCGAGAGCATCATTTTATCGCTTTTTTACAGTTAATTAAAATTAAAACTCATCAAATTTTGAGGAAAGTTGCTAATAGCTTTTACAGATAATATTTTATTTCTAGTGTATTGAATTTTGATAGTTGATAGTTCTTCTTGATACATAAGGCTTCTTCAAATCGAGCATCTTCACTTCAGGCAAAGTTCTTCCGACCCTTCTTCTTCAAAGTTCTTCTTCAAATAGCAAACTTTCTACCTTCCTGAACTGAAAGAGAGTAAAATATTGAATAATCCGCATACCAGTGAATTTTGAGAATCAGGAAAGAAAAGCTCTATACACTATGCTTTGAGGGCCCTAAGGATTCCATTTACGATGCTTGTTTTTTATTTATTATTTTATGTTTTTCTATCATCAAAATCCCTTTGTATTTCAGGCAGCTGAGGACCCTGATGGATACGATTGGTCCTTGGCACGGGAGGAAAACTTGCAAAAGGAAATTTTGAGTGTGCGAAAGGTGTGTAATTGGTAATTTTGTTTTGAATGGTTCATGAATTACGAATCATGAACAAAAAATATTTACATTGTCTTTCTAATTAGTTGTCAGTTGTCCTTCTCAACTATCGTGGCATTTTTAAGTGATACACGAGCTATTTAAATTCGTCTGAATTTTTGTAGGAGAACATGGAGCTGAAGTTTGAAAATGACCGCGCCCAAACTACCGTTCCTCGCCTGAAGGTATGAGTCTTTCTGTGAAGAGTAAGCCTTGGAGAACGTCGTCACTTATGATGAAAATCTTCAATTTCAAATAAAATTATAGCTTCATTCTCTCCATCGCTTACAGGCGAGAGTCAAAGATTTAGAAGAATACTGTGAAATTCTCAAGTCAGAGTTGGAAACGATCAAGAAAAGAGAGAAGCAAAGAAAGGTAGTTATTTTTGGATGGTTGCTAACCAATTTCATTTGATAGATATTCAAATATTCCATTTTTAAACTGTAGCTGAATTTTCTTTGGTTATACGCCAGAAAGTTCTGACATCCATTAGGTGACTACTCTTTGGCCTTCCTCAAAATTTGAAATTCGCATTTGCTTTTCCAACTGTTCAGCTTTATCATGTCCTTATCTCCTCTAATGTTACGATTTATCAGACGTACATGTATTTACCGCCCCATGTGCAATAAAGGTATCCAAGGAAGTAGAATCCAGTTGTCTGTCTCATTTGATAAATCACTTGTTTATCAACACAGGGTGCAATGGGTACAGGCATGGGCGGTCAGTCAGTTGAAGACATGGAGAGGGTGATTGCGGCAATGAGAAGGGTCATTGAGAGGCTGCAGGGTGAAAATGATAATTTGAAGAAGCAGAAGTCAAAGGCGCCGCCTCATTCCGACGTCGCGCGGGAAAATCGACAGCTTAAGGTTTCTTTGAACGTGTTAAACTAACTCCTCTTAACAGCATGCTTTAACACAGGATTTATAAACTTTGTACGTGTACTCAATTTGCCTCAACTCATGGGCACGCCTTCTACTCACTCTGCATTGCTTTATAGGCGTCTCGCACTTCAATACAATCGAACAACATTTGCCATACTATCGCACATAAAACCAAATCCATACGAAAGAAGAAAAAGCAACAATGGTGATTGACTTGTCGTGTTGATCCCGATTAGTCCAGTGGTCCCTTTTGACCTCCCTCCATAGCTAACAGTCTACTATATTTTCCCAAATCACAAAAGACGATTTTCATGAAATCGCATTGTATGGGTGGTATTAGTTGCTGTGTCAAGTGTGACTAATTAAAGACGCTGCTTATAATCTACGGAATTGAGCATTGCTAACGAGCTATTTCTTCTTGACACAGCAAGAGGTACAGAAACTCAGATCAAAGGAAGGGGGCTCATTATCAGCACGTGGCGCTACGACCACAAAACTCGCTCAAGAGAACGAGAAAGTTCGTCGGGAACTCAAAAAGGTAATTTGCACTCATATGAGAAATTAATTACAATATTAGGTTATGAACTAAATTTTTTTTTTTCATTTGAATCGAATGTCTTTTTGGATCTATCTCTTGAGTTTCAAATGATTTGCTTTATAGTGCAACGAAGAAGTGGAGAAGCTGCGAAATGCTAATTCTGGTCTGACACTTGAAAAAGGAAAGCTGGCAAAAGAGCTCGAGAAGGTAAGACATCAGTACGAACAACTCTTCAGTCAATGTGCACTTCAGTCTCCAATGACATCTTAATCCAGAGCATACTCTGAGGAGTGTCGGACGAAAAAGTACTTTTAGTATGCGAAAAACTGGTTCCGCTTCTTCTAGCCATTGTGAAGTTTTTGTACCACAAAGCACTTGTTCAGAGACTGGGGAATCGCACTGGTATTGCGTATTATACTGGGGTTGAAAAACAGTTGCATGGAATATTTGCTTTTGTATTTACTGTTTGTGTGCGGGCTCTTTGTGCATGAAATCGTGTAATCAAGAGGTTTCATTGAACTTACAGGTCAAGGAGCAACTGGCCTCTGCGGAGGCACGTGCACCGAAGCTAGAAGGAGCAGACAGTGCCCAATGGACAGCGGCAGTTATGACGAAAATGAGCGAGGAAAGAGTGGGGAAAATAGAGTTGGAACTGGAGAAAAAGGTCAGCAGTTTTTTATCATCATAGAAATATTCCAGTATAATTCTGCAAATATATCTATATCTCGACGTTGCATGTTTTCCAAATGAAGTTTCGTGCACGTTAAATTGTCCTTGATTTCTAGAATAAGCTTTTGGAAGACTTGAAGAAACATTTGCGCTCGGCAGCAGAAAGGGAAGCCGAGTTGTTGCGACAAGAAGATGAATACAAAGAAAAGGTGATTTGAACTCACGTCTGTTTACTTGCTGTATTCTAGGCACATCAGTCTCAGGCAGAACTTATATGTTTCAGCGAAAATTTACCAACAATAACAATTTATCAAAGTGAAGTAAGATGTCGAGCCAGCAGCAAGAGCATCAACAGTCAATAGTCTTGTCCTCTTAAAGGTTATCGCACATTTCGCTCACAATTTTGTGGCGATGATCTCTGGGTTTTGTGATTGCCAACGCCTTGTCATTGGCCTCGTTATAACCTCAAGGCTGACTGCTTTTGCTTCGCAACCTGGGAACTCGGTTGTCTTTCTGGTAATTATTGTAAAATTGACGGAGAAGCAGTTCTAAAGTGGAGGTTGTCGCTGACCGACGCTCATTTTCATCAATACAAGTGGATTCATAGAAAGTTGAACCTTCATAAAGTCTGACGTGAAAAGGGTTAAAAGGTTAAGGCAACAGGATTTCATACGAAGGATCATAGAGAGTGCGGAAAAAATAACCGACCCGAGCGGGACTCGAAAGTCTGACGTATACGTTCCAAAAATTGATATAAAGATATTACTTACCATAGTTCTTTTAGTCATCGTATTCGCTATTTGTATATTGTTTTACTATTAATTGATTCTATGTTAGACATCTAGGCTCACAAAATTGTTCCTGTTTTAGATCTCGCTGCTGCAACGGTTTCCAACTGATATAAAACTGGATAGCGAAGTGGTCCAACACTTGCAAAGAGCAAGGTTCCTATTTCCATTTACCTATTTCCATTTACCTATTTCCATTTACCTATTTCCTATTTCCTATTTCCTATTTCCTATTTTCCTATTTCCTATTTCCTATTTTCCTATTTCCTATTTTCCTATTTCCTATTTCCTATTTCCTATTTTCCTATTTTCCTATTTCCTATTTCCTATTTCCTATTTTCCTATTTCCTATTTCCTATTTCCTATTTTCCTATTTCCTATTTTCCTATTTCCTATTTCCTATTTCCTATTTCCTATTTTCCTATTTCCTATTTCCTATTTCCTATTTTCCTATTTCCTATTTCCTATTTCCTATTTTCATATTTCCTATTTCCTATTTCCTATTTCCTATTTTCCTATTTCCTATTTCCTATTTCCTATTTTCCTATTTCCTATTTTCCTATTTCCTATTTCCTATTTCCTATTTCCTATTTTCCTATTTCCTATTTCCTATTTCCTATTTTCCTATTTCCTATTTTCCTATTTCCTATTTCCTATTTTCCTATTTCCTATTTCCTATTTCCTATTTCCTATTTCCTATTTCCTTTCCTATTTCCTATTTTCCTATTTTCCTATTTCCTATTTTCCTATTTCCTATTTCCTATTTTCCTATTTTCCTATTTCCTATTTCCTATTTCCTATTTCCTATTTCCTATTTTCCTATTTCCTATTTCCTATTTCCTATTTCCTATTTCCTATTTCCTATTTCCATTTACCTATTTTCCTTTTACTTTTTAATTGCGCTACTACTCACGTCTCTTTTCATGCCTGAATCCACGAACCTAGCCTTGAGCTCCTCCTTTCTTTTGCCTTCTTGTGCTGCGCAGTCAGGCATCTTAATATTACTCATTTACGTTTTGGTCTTGAATGACATTTAGTGATGCTACTTTCCGAACCAAAGGCTTATATAGTGTTAGAAAGGAAACAAACCTTCAAGTCTTTGTTACTGGTAGCTTTCCTATAGGCGAAGTTTGAACCAATTTTTCAATGCTTATTAGCCGTCCTCTGTTTTGCTAAGTTTTGGAATTTTCAATCCCTTCTATTCTACGCTCAAATCTATTTTATTCCAGCACCACTTCTATTATTTATTCCAAATCTTTTATTTGTATTGATTTGTGTTTTTATCAGTTTATTTGAACTTACTAGTCAGCGAAAATCATATGAATATTTCTTATATTGTATACCATCTTTACCCCACTCTTCTTAAACTCCCAAGTATTGCCACCCCTTCTTTGATTTGTTCCCGGCAGAAATCACCAAGCTCTCTCATTAGTCGGGTTTCGAGGATGTTACGTTTGTCTGCTCGAAAAATCTTGTTCTTGTAGTCTTTTGATTTATCAATATTTCCTCCGTGTCTATGTCCTAATTAATTTCCCTAGAAAACCACGTTTTTTCCTCAAATCGAGCCCCTAAACATGGCCTCAAATCGAGCCCCTAATTTAGACTCTTTTTCCTTAGGCTACGAATACAGACCTTAGAGGCAGAGAAGAATGAACTGCTAGATGATGTCTCAAGGATGAGGGAACTGACAAGTGACGGCAAACACCCAGCTAACCTGGTACCAGTTCACAGCTGATCTCAAGACGCTACGTCAATCTCCTAAGCTTGCATTACGTTGTACCTGCAGTGTAGATGTACTGATATTTAAGAAACGTGGTGCAAAATTGTCTATTGTTACCGCAGTAAACATGTTTAGGAGCTATGCGCTTAATTGGAGGATACATTTTAATAAAATGTGTAACCTTTTTTTCTTTTCAGGATGAAGATGAACTACTGAGCAAACTGAAAAAGTATGATCGGCTGTTGGCCGTGGAAGTTGAATTGCGGTAAATAAGGCATTAACACTAAACTATAATTGCTAAATTCTTGAAATAAGACTATATAGATAAAATATGTGAATAAAATTGAAGCTTATTCACCTTTAGTGATAATATGCATCAGCGATATTTCAATTAAACATTAACCTTCGCTGTATACTTTCTGGTGTGCAGTTTTCTAGTAGTTATGTAAATATTTTATACAAACGTTTACTAAAATTTCAATTCATTATGTTGTATTTTCCAGGACACAGCTGAGAGTAGCTGTCGTTGAAAAAGAAGGCCTTGTTGCTGAGAATACCAAGGTTTGTTGCACGTGATTTTCACGTGATGAATGTGTGCCTGGACCATTACCGGCATTATTGCTTGTCAATGCACATCCTGTTGCTCTTCTGACATATAATAGACATCTATTAACGAGATATGAATGAAGTTTGATGTGGGATATTCATTAGGAAAAAATTCTGCTTCTTTGTCACCGTAGTTCAATTTTTGCATTTTCCAAACACTTCAATTTGCAGAAAAATGTTTAATAAGTTAATGTATGTAGCCCTATGCGTGGTTTTACTTTCGCAACTGGCAGTTTTTGATCTTCAAGTTTGCATGTTTCCACTGTTTCCTGCTGTTATGAAATGAAAACCATTTTGAACAAACTTTAGCTAGGTGAAAATTATTCTGTTGATGAATAGCTCGCAATATGCTCAGTAAATACCTCCGTAAACCTCAAGCTTGCATTTTTAAAGAAATTATATTCTGCGTGGTTCATTGTATAAGAAGCATTCAAGTATTGACAGGATGAACAATATTTACAAGTTGACATTTTCTGCTCTTGTTTCCTTGCAATTGTCTGGCTTTTTTCTTACTTGAAGAGCATTTTGCTTTTCAGCTAAAGCGAGAACTGGAAGCTTTTGATCCGGCCTTCTTTGAGGAGATAGAGGACTTGAAATACAATTACAAAAAGTCTGTAGAGAGGAATGTGCTGTACGAAAGACAACTTAGGCACCTCTCTCATCAGTTTGGTGTGGATGTAAATATTCCTGACGATGACTATTGACAGAGAAACCTAGAATGTTCATAATGTTGTATATTTGTTATCAATTATATTTATTAAGAGCTATCAATTTTTTTCTTCCGGGTGGCCCGTGTAAACGTCCTCCTATTCAACAAATTGAATGTCAAGCATCCAGATTTTTCATGAAAAGGACATTTGATCACAGTGTAGTTAAAACTACAGTCACTGGTCATTCACCAACCAAATAGCTGCAAAAGGCTTAATAATGTAAGCTTTTTATAATTCTTTGCGATTCTTGATTTGACAGAGAAGGCATTTTGTTGAGGTTTAAGAGACTCAAACTTTTTATCTTGGGTTAGGTCATAAATAGCAGCCATAATTTTTTATCTACTTTAGAACAAAGGGCTAGTTTCTGTAGTTTTAAATATTTAATATTCTGATTATTGAGGACAAAAGAGATACTTATTTTACATATTTGAGTTTGGATTTTTTGCTTAAATTCCCCAAACGCAACGCAAGGCAGAAATTCGCTTTCGGTTTTCATTTACGCAACGATTTTTAGCAAATGATGATTGGACGTTGCCCATAATCATCCGCCGAGCCCCTGCTTTCGACTAAGGATCCGTTTGCCTTGTATTCATATTTCCTTGCAGGTGTTTGGGTGTCAGATAAATCGTTTCCTTCGTTCAGTGAATACCCAGTGAACGCCAACTCTAAACGGTTATTGAATTACTACTGTGTCCAAACATTAGGCCGATATCTTCGGAGTACCTGTTCCCAGCCCATTCAAATCAAACCGGAGAGCAGGTTGGCTCTTATTGTATCAACATACTCAACTTTAAGGTAGGCTCGAGATAGTAGACTTGACTCCTTCAAAACTGTATCAAAGGTGTAGGTAATCTATATGCTAATCTAAAAAAGGGATTATAATTGAAGTGCATTGATTTCCCAATTCTGCTCCTTCCCTCATCCCTTTCTTTAAATTGCCCCGCAGCTCGCAATCTTATGATTCTACCGTATAATTCCACCTTTTTTTTCGATGACATTTCAGTTTTGTTCTCGGCTCACCAAGAGAACAAATTGAAAGCCCTTTTCAAACAAATGAATATTGTGCATTGCAAATAGTCGCCATCCTTGCAACCCCTTGCTCCATGTAAGTGTAGCGCCAACGATTAGCCACGTCAAACGACTGGTCATAAACACCCCTAATAAACACTTGATAGGGAAGCTTTATGATTGCTTCGGTGAGCCGATTGTGGATATTTTGGGTGTGGGGTGAATTTTTATTCGCCAGAGAAACGGGCCTAAATCTGCGGTTAAGTAAACATCTTTTAATCATCCAGGCCATCTGTATTTACTGTTGGGTGTTGGATCGGGCTTAACGCCACTTTGATAAGTTGCCTTTCATAATATTTTTCAACTTCTCTTTATTTTCAATCACATAAGTATAGAAGAAGTCAACTTCTACCCTTAAATCTTATCAATCTATTATTTATCTAGCGAAACGAACAAGTGAAAAATGATTTTATTACTTGGTATTAAAACTAGATATTCGTTAATGTCCCCATACGTATACTCAAATCTTTTATGGATGGGAATCTCTCTTTCACCCAAGTAACGAGCGACATCGAAATGATACAAGACATGGACTAAATTGTGATCACAAGGATAGTTTTATTGGCATGGGGCCGAATCGTTTCATTCAATCGCCAGACCGATAAATCATAGGATTCCTTTAACGTCGTTACATAGCCCTATACTAGAGTTGTTTTCTTATTTGAACTAAAATGTGATGTTTCATACTTTTGAGGATTGGTTGTACACACTCAAGGGTTGGAATTGTGGGGTATGAAACCTGAAAGATAAAAACAAATTAAGAACAATTCGGCTTAAGATTTGCAAATAAATATAGAGATCGGCTCTTACAAAAAAACTGTATATAAACATGATTGTTGCATAGCTGGCTGACTTCTCCGCTATCACTGAAGTTCCTAGTTGTAGGGGGGCTAGTTAGGAGGGGGTTTGCAGATTTTTATAAAACCCTAAAATGAAGTGGACATTATTTTTTAAATGCTTAGATTTTCTTAAATGTGCAAATAAGAACATTAGGGGGGAGTTTTGTAAGAGATACATAATTAGGGGTGTTAATAAATGAAAAATGGGAATGCAAGATTTCTTAAAATGGAGCCCAAACCCCCCTTAAATTAGGAACTTGAAAGTATCTCTTTCTTCTGGTTGATCAACTTCCCGTTAAACGTTTGCGCAGGAGCACTGCCTCATAGCTGACGTGTTTTGCTCATACGACTTGGATCCATCATGGCGGAAGACAGGGTTCCTGCCAAAGATTTACAGCATGCCTTTAAAAGGCTGAAATCGTCCACAGCAGAGAATAAGGTTGGTGATACTAACTTAAATTTTGGTTAGGCAATGAGTTTTCTTATTCAGCTGGCTCCATTTGAAGGGAATCATAGATCGATGAGAAATGCTTTGGCGAAAATATTGTACGAAAAACCTCCTCGTTGCCGGTATTTTCCGTGATTTTTGGCTTTGTAAACAACTCTTTCGAGCCTTTTGCCCCTTTATTGTTATGTAATCAACTTAAGTGAGAAATGTATTTCACTACCTATCGAGATTGAATCAGAAGTTGGACTATTATCGATTTTGATTTCGATTAAAAATTTATTGTGCCAATGTTTTCAAATTGTTTTGGATTTCTACTTCATGTTGTCCATTTGTTGATTTACTTTTGTTTCATTCCCATGTTAATTTTCAAGGAGAAATATCAAATTAGTATCAAGGAAAAAATTGATGTCATTTTATGGTTAGAATTAATTTAAGAAGAAGATAAAGTTTATAGTTTGCCCTTTGACCTGAAAAATATCTGTTTGAACACATCTGCTCATCTATGAAGGCATCTCTTTGGATTTAGTTTCACTAATTTAGGCACTTGCTAATATTTTTAAAAATTAAAAGCAAAATTGTGTGTAAAATGTGGGATTAGTCATCAATTTAGTGATTTACAAGCCTTTTCTCTAACTGATATGAAGTTTGTATTAAAGCCTTGTTATGCTTTTTATAGTAAAAGTATTAAATGAGTTTATTTTAATTCCTGTTTTGTGGTTTCAAAAGCTTTGCAAAAAGTAAGAGAAATAGAAATCAGACCATAGTTGGGAATCATAATTAAGAAGATCAGAATCAGACAAAGCAACATAATAAGCAAGAGAAAACTATCCTGAGTCATTAAAGCTTAATACATCTAGCTCATTCTGCTGAGTAGTAGATCAATCCTGTGTTTCCAGGTCCACCTTAAATTGTGTGCAATACTGATGTTTTTAGGACTACCATTACTACAAACATATGCTGAGTGATTCTTTGTGAAGTTTTAGTACTATCCACATTGAAATTTTTCTATTGAATTTATCTATAAAAAAATGCTTTTCTAGTGATAAGCGTGAGTGATGCCAATTGAAAATTAGTGAGTGAGAGCTTGTTTTATACAATGAGTCGAGAAAGTTAGGCACACACATATTGTTTGGTGAGGGACTTAGAATAGTGGTTCAGTATCATTTTAAATTTGGAGAAAACAGCCAATGTTTCAATGTTTCCTGGGGCAAACTAAAGGATAAGGTAGGTATCACAACAAAGATAAGAAAACTGCAGTGAACATCCCGTGGCTAATATTACTTATTCTCTTTGTTGAGCCAAAATATGCTTTGTGGCAATCCCTTCCTTCTTTTACAATGTATGTTATAAGTTTAATACAAAGTTCAGATTTGCATGCTTGCGTATGGCAAATTAATTTCTTGACATCTTTTTGTTGATACCAAAACTTGAAAGGTTTCAAAATTCAATAAACACATTCTAGATGTGCTTTGACTGCCATGCATCAAATTCAACATGGGCATCTGTGACATATGGTGTCTTCCTTTGCATTGATTGCTCCGCAGTCCACAGGTCGCTTGGAGTGCATCTTACATTTATAAGGTAAGAACCCTATTTTGTTAGCTTACGTTCCAGATCCAAAGTCTGGAGTCTTGAGCTTAGTTTGGAGACTAGGGCTCAGGAAATGTTTTGTTTACCTACATCAGTCAAGTTAGTTAGGCTTAGATTATGTGTGCAAGGGTTTTTATGTGCATCTAGAAGTTGTTGAGTATAGCATATCAGTTTGTTGGCAGAAAATGTCACGAACACATTGACAGATAAGCTTTAAAATGGAATTTCAGCAATATGTCAGTGTCCCATCATGAGTATTGTTTGGGTGTGATGTTTTTTTCAAAATTTTCAAAAGGTATTTTGAATCTCTTGATTTATTTCTCTAGCCTGAAATGCATAGTTCTTGTTTTAAATAGAATTTCAATGGAAATCAGGGTAAAGATTTCTACCAAGAAAAATCATCAGCTTTTGTCAGGTAACTGTATCCTCTTTGCAATTTAAGCTTATTTTATGTTGTATATATATTATTTTATCTTGAAATCTTTAGGTCAATACAACTTGATACTAATTGGACATGGCTTCAACTGCGTAGCATGCAAGTTGGTGGTAATGCAAGAGCTGTGAGTACTGCAATGCATTGCTGCTCTTAATTTATTATGTTTTAATGGTACATATATACTGTTAGAGATGTTATTTGAGAAATTTGTGTAGCATACTAATTATAGGCTGTTGACTTCCAGAGTGTTCATAAAATCAAAAATGAAATTCACTGCAAATCCACACATCAAAAGAGTCACAGAATTGTTTTTTCTTTATTTGCCATATTATTGTGATAGTTTCACTTTCTTTGCTGTTTATGGTTCAAAGGGTTGTTCCAGGTTTTGTCTATTTATTGTGTTTGTAGATTTCTAGCAGAAAGAACCTCAAATTACAAAATTAGTTGAAGCAAATATTTTGAAAGCTTTTTCAAAATTTAATACTCTCTAAAATTTAATACTCTCAGTAAAGCAATATTTTCAAATCTTTTGCAGAATGCATTTTTTAGACAACACAATTTGACAACCACTGATTCAGTGGCAAAGTATAAAAGGTAAGACAAGAAATCTAGAAAGTTTTCCTTTTTATATATTATTTTGTGTAAATAGACCCGCTTAACAGTGTACTCTGGTTCAGGCTAGTTTGGGGGTCTGATTAATATCAACTCAGATTTGTTTTTAAATGTATCTAATTCTAATCCATGATAGAATCAAAGGAAGCAAGATATGTAGGAACCAGGTTTAGCAAAGTATTGGCTCAAAACATGGTCATTCAAATGTTGCATTGTGTTTTTATTTTTAAAGTGTGTCACCATTTACTGTCATTGAAATTGTTGTGTTATTTAAGAAGAATATGCATGTATGTACGTAAAGAATCATTTCTTTGGGTTCAGTAGTTAGAATTGATGTTCCAGATTTCTGAAATTGCTTCTTTTGATAACAGTAGGGTAGCTGCAATGTACAGAGAAAAACTATCAACTCTTGCCAGAAAAGCATGCCAGCAGTATGGGAGTAGCACAGTAAGTTTATAAATACTTTTAGGTATAAGTTTATCAACACTATATGATCAGCATCTGTTTTTTTGTCATATGTGACTTCATCCAAATTTAGGCTTTTCCCTAATTCAAACATTTTCATTCTTTTTCTCTAATGTGATGTCCTCTTTTTTGCTTAAACTTTTATGAAAGTGTTTTGTCAGTTAGAAGTAGTGCATTTTCTTAAAATATCACTGTGCCCTTTTTTTGTTCATCATTCATTGTTTCTCAAAGCTTGTTTACCCTCTTTTTGTTTGCAATTGCATCTTTAATCATAACTATCCATTTAATGCATTCTAGTTGCATATTGATGCCCATCAGCAGACGACAACTGTGAATTCTGAAGAAAAGGAAGCAGATTTCTTTGATGAGTCACATGCAGTAAGCAATATTTCACAGGCTCCAACTGCACCTAGTCCAAGAACCATCACTCCAACAAATAATGGAAATTCAAGTGAGGAATCCTGCAGTTTCTAAACTTCATTAAATTTTATTAACTCATTATCTCCTTCTTGAGTATAAATTCCTTCCTGATTCTTGAGTATAAATTTGCCAGAATGATGGAGTGCTGAGTTTCTTGTAGACAAAGATGCAGAAAAGCTTGCTGATTTTGGGTCACTCAGTGTTTCACCACCAAAAACCTCAACAACTAAAGGTATATTCCTTCTATTTCTTCAAACTAAGCCATTTTACATTGCCATGCTCCACAAATACTGCATGATAAATTTACATTTCACTATTAAACTAGGTAATTTTTCTTCATCTTTTTCATTAGCTTAGATGCTGTAACCTTCTCATTCTGGAGGTATACTTGAACAGATAACTTGGTAGTTCATTGGTGTGAAATAATACATCATTTCAGCTTTTTCACATGCCTGCTATTGTAAGTTTAAGTGTGTAATTTGTATTGTAGATGTAAGGGTTTCTACCATTGGATCAAGAAAACCCAAGTCAGCTATGACAAAGAAGAAAGGGGGTGTAAGTTTTGGTCATTTAGTGCAATTTGTCTAGCTCTTTGTGCTGCTCACCCGCTTTAGAAGGATCAAACATGATTCTTTAGACAACTGTAATAATTGCACCAGATACACTTAGTTTAGACATAGATACATCAACTACTTATGCAGGAAAGTTTGTTGTCTTTGCTTAGTGCTACTGATCATAGTAATATTGGCAGGGAAGTTGATCTTGTTTTGTCAAATGGGTTTTACATTCAGTTACTTTTTTGGTTATTTGGCACTCTCCTGGTTTTGTCCCGGATGAAGTTCCAAAGCTATGATACATGAAGATACATGTTCCTTAATTGAAAGAGCATATAGTGACCTCTGCAAGTATTCTTAAAGGTCCATGGTGGAGAAGTTTGGGGTCCATATACGATGGAGGTTATGTTTCATTACTCATTTAAAACCGCTAACTCGCGTCCTCATTGCTTATCAATTTTTTCTTGGGAAACAACCGTAACATTGGTAACTCATTATAATAGAATGATTATTTTGGCTATTTTCCATCTTAGATGGGAGCCAAAAAATCTGGTCTTGGAGCAACAAAGGTAATTGCAACAAATTATCTTTCTGTTTTGTTGCGCTTCAATTAGATGTATGTTTTGTATTGGTTGGCTATGTTGTACTTTCTTTTGATCTGATTTACGTGGCTGTCATTCTCATTCGGTAATAAAACAGTCCAGTTTAATTGGTTGGTGAATCAACTCTGAATTGAACGAAACATTTCCTGATCACTATAGGAGCTATTTCGGTGGCTATTGACTGAGAATTTCTCAGCAGAAAAGAAGTTATCTTGTATTATAGTCACGTATTAAGAAACCCTTTAGAATCTATCCTGTAGCGTATTATGTGTATCATTTTTGTGTGTGTTTACTTTCACTTTGGCTGCTTTTTGAGCCTAGTTCCCTGTGTTCAATTAGGTGAGCTCAAGCTTTGCTGAGATTGAAAACGAAGCACAGCAGATGGACAAAATGAAGGAGTCTGTACCAGCAGAGGCATCCCCCGGCCCATCTGCCTCTCTTCAATACAAAACACAGAACATGCTAAAAGAAGAACAGAAGCTGAAACAGATGGACCCTAAGAAAGCACAGCAGATGGAGCGCCTAGGAATGGGCTTTGCTGGACACAGGGGGTATGCTTCGATTTGTTTCCTGTCATTTTTACTACCGAAGTCTTTGTATTATACTTGTTTAGCGAGATAAAGAGAGACAATGAGAGATAGAGAGTGGTGCCTTGTACTGGCTCATTCTACTGTCTACAAACGTTTTCCAACGTGATAGATTTGTATTGTACATATGGTATATGTGTATGTTCATGTTTTTCCAGTGGTATCGGACATTCGGCATCGGACAGTATGAACACAGTGGAACAAGTTGATGCCAGTGCCAGTGGCTCTGCCTTTAAAGATAGATACACCTCTGCCTCTGCTTCCTCTGGCTTCTTTGATTCGTGAGTGACACTTTTGGTGTTTTGTTACTTTTCTCTCTGCAATAGAATGTCTATTATAGCTGCCTAGATTGAGTCTTATTAATACTAATGCTGATATGCTCATTGTTGCTATTCAAACAGTTAGAGTTTGGTAGCCGCTACATGTTCTTCCTTAGCTTGCCTGGTTGTCACAATTGTTTGTATCTTCCACAATTGTTTGTATCTTCCAGTATTAGTTTGCTAGATTTGACTTATCCCCTAGATATGGAATGGATGACTCTTCGCCTCCGTATCAAGAAGAACCACCAGCGTACGTATTGTATGACCGTTTAGCCAGCCTTTAAGTAGGCCCTCATTATAATCACATATTAAAATACCAGAACTTATAGTATTAGGGCCTTAATTGACATTTGAGTGAAGTATAGAAAAGTATCATCCAACCTTTTCTGTTTGTGCCGGCAATACACATGCAATTGCATGGCATTTCTTTCTTAAGCTTCTTTTATGGCGCAGCCTTGAATAGATGACAAGGCAGAGCTGGCTCATTTTCCCCGCGCATTGCATTAAGCAGCTTGAAAGGCATTATGCTGATATTAAACAGTGTTTGATTCAAGACAGACCCCGTTACCTCACAAGATATTTTCCTTGCTCTTTTGCTATCTGATTTCCACACTGTTTTACAGTTTAATGCGATTGGAGTAGTATTACAAGAAAATGGGGCTAGAAACTATAGAATGTACAATGATCGTTAAGAAATGGCCGAGCTTTTTTCAGATAAACCATTTCATGACAGTTTGATTTTGTTTTTATCATCACCAATCTCTTTTCGAATTCATTTGTTGTTATTATATAAATCATATTCCGGTTTTAAATTCCGAATGTCATGCTCAAACCAGTTCATACTCTTCATTTAAGTGATTAATTCGCTTGAATCGTAAACGCATTTCGCGGCCTTAGTAACATTTCGTATTCCCTCGTAACCCGTAAAGGCCCATTTCCACTTCATTCGTAATTTGGAAATCGCATGTGATCTTTTGTTCGAAATTCGCAGCGAACGTTTGCAATGCGATTTTGACCTGTTCGCAAGCTTTGATTTTCTTGCAAACCATCGTATGCGAACAAAACTCCCGGAAGAAGGATAACCAATCAGCAACCGATTATTTTCTTCAATGTTCTTCAAATTTCTAGAAGACGATCTATTTGATTAATTTAACAAAAAAGATTCTTTCAAATCGCATTGGCATCGCCTGAAGTGTGTATTGGGTTCGCATGTGTTCGCAATTCGTAGATCGCATGCGAAATGCGATATCCGAACGAAGTGGAAATGGGCCTTAATACTTTCAACCCTGGTTTCAGGATTTACGATAATATCACGCACTCCATCGTAACTCGTTACGATTTCAATCCTGGTACCATATATACCGCATGCAAACTAATCCATAAAATTGGAGGCGTATAAGTTATATCACATCAAAATATACTTAGATAAATCGTTTGATTTAGATACGAGGCTAGTTACGCTGGCAGAAGCATTGGCACCAGAGATAGCAATGATTACAGGTAACACAGATAATCTTAACCCTCGATCGTTAATCCACTTTAATCCAAAATTTAAAAAAATTTATCTGGGGATAAACCAATTTCGAGCGAAGTCAGATAAGCTCTTAGTTAATTCCTCGTCCTAATTCTAATACGCACCACGTAAAAAGCATTTGGCAACTGTTACGAAATTCATTTGAATAATTAAGAAGATCGTTGCTCTTTACTTGTAGTTTAATCCTTTGGTTTACTTGTAATAATTTGAATTCAGATACCACCATATGTGTTGAGCACTGGAAAAGTAACCTTTTAAAAAAATGGAATTTCGCCATTCCAAGTTGACTAATGAAAATATATGTGTTTTTCTTTTGTGTATCTGTTACGAGTTTATTTCCTATCAAACCATGCTTTTGATCATTTTCTCCAAACAGGTCCTACAACCGATCTCACGAGGAATCAAGGTGATTATGTGGATTCGATATTTTCATTATATTTAATTCATCAGCATAATTAGTTGCCACTCCCATCATTTCATATTTTTCCATTTTAAAGCAAATATAGCAAGAAAGACTTCAGTGTCTTCTACTTTCGTAAATTTATTTTTAGGTCAAGATCAAACAAAAAGGAATATTCAGAGCCACCTACAGGTATCTAAGTTTTTTGTATTTATTTTTCACTTCGGGGTACTTCGTCTTGATTTCGAATAAAAAGTTTCAATAAACTCTTTACGCAATGAACAATTCCTTTTATTTTTACGTTCTCTTTGACCACCCTTTGTGTTTCAGATGAAATTCAAAAAAAATTCGGAAATGCAAAATCAATTTCATCAAGAGATGTTTTTGGTGATAAAAAGGAGGTTTGTTTTGTCCAGTTTTCAGATGGTCCAAGTGTTATGCTACCATTGGTATATTCCCGTGATTGAGGCGTAAGAATACCTCCATGTCAGTGTCTTGAATGGCCGGACAGAATTCAAGCCCACTCATCTTGAACAAGCATCTCGTATCGCCTTCTTTCAGGTTTTAGGGAACAGGTGTTTCTTCACCTTGAGCCATTATTTCCATTTTGAAAGAAGATTTTTTGAAAGAATATCCCTGTTTTCTTCATAAAATTGCTCATTGTGCCTTTGATTGGAAATCTCTGCTGTTGGTGGGATTAAGTGGTCAATTAATAAACATATCACTGATCAGTAATACAGAAGCATCTTCGCTATATTATTAAAGACTTTGTTGTGGCTGGTTGGCTGGGCGGGGAGATCGCAGTTTGTAAAGTGCATGGTGTCTTTTGGTTTCGTTTTAGGATGACGAAACACGTGATAGGCTAGATAGGTACCATGGGTCAAATGCAATATCAAGTGCAGATTTGTTTGGAGACGAGAAAAAAGGTAATATATATTGTTTAGCAGCAGGAGACCTCGTGGTCAGAAATCGCGCATAGCCTTCTGCGTTCCCGCCTGTTCTAGCAGTGCTGAAAATATTTACATTGTATATTTGTTTTCTGTTGATAGTTTTATTGTCTATTATTTCAAACGTTGGCGATGAAGAGTTAAAAAGAGTAGAAGCTACTTTAAGGTCAAAGAAACTGAAGCATTTTGTATGCTCACGAAAGTTCTACCATAGATTAAGCGTTGAATTAAAACTGATGAGACAGTTTTGATGTGGTGAGCCGCCATTTCAAAAGTTGTTACCTTCGTTGGCAGGAAAGCTGACAAAATGTCTAGTCTCTGGCTGTTTTTGTCATATTTAAACCTTTGCAGATTATTTAGAATAACTAACTATGTAGCACACTCACTAACTATCTAGAACAACTAAGAATTAAACACCCTGTGGATGGATTGGCGTGATTTGATAACAATTGGCATTAACCATCGTGCTCTATAATCCCTAATGAACTTATGAACTTCAATGAACTTAGCCTTAAAGAATCTCTCTCTCTCATAACGTAAGTATACTAATGATGCTTTTAACCTCGTTTTCTTGCAGAAAAAGGAGGCTCGTTCCGTTCCGTTGATTATTCCCAGTTGAAAGCTGGAGTTTCCCAAGTGACAGGAAAGGTCTGTTGTAAATTGAAATACAATAGCAATAAGTTACTTGTTACATTTTAAAAATATGTCTTATCTCTCATCTCTAACAAAATAGACCTTTTCTTATTCTGGCGTGTGAATAAAAATAGTTATATCGAATGTTATGGGGGAAGATTCACGGCTTCTATGGGGAAAAATCGTTTGGGAATGTAGCAGGTGTTATAAGCTTGCATGATGTTGAGCTTCGGTCCAAAATGTATATAAGAGTGTTCGACGGTTTATGAGGGCTGGATTTTGTGTAGTTTTTTTGCTCCCATAAAGATTAAATCAAAAATGATTGCTTTTCCAACGCACCGTCTCATTTCCACCCATGAAATGCTCTTTGTTCAAATGACGTCATTTGGATGCTATCTGCGTTTATTGTTCGTGTTTACATTCTCTGTGTCGTCTTGTTGTAGCTCTCGAATATGGCCTCCGGAGTCATTGGCAGTCTGCAAAGCCGGTACAGTGGATCAAACTAAGTCTAAAAACATTATCGTTTAAATGAGCTCCTTAATGTGACACTTTTGGTAGTATGATGATCATTCTTTAAGATTTATTATGAGGGAAATGTTGAATCAAGTGTGGTTAACAGCCCTTTCAAAAATATCATTTTATTAGAATTTGTCAACTTTATTTAACCATTTCCACTTTCTTACAGTAGATTGGCTAATCAAGGCCCTTCATATATAAAAGGACTTATGAGAGTAGTCATCCCTTTAAAAGATGGATTGCCTTAAACTGCATGCTATAAAAGGTTATAGGATTATTTTGTAGTGAATAAGTCATATTCCAATTGCAGTAATACGTCGGATAAATGTAGCTCATGGGAAGTGAGGAACTACCCACAATCCTCTCCGCTCCCATTCGAGTTTTTAACGGCCCATGTATAACGAAAAGGCGACGAAATATGTCTCTTAAATTATTTCGATCAAGAATATGTACCGAGCATTGCGCCGTATAAAGTTTTATTACTGTGTAAGGATCAACGGCATGGCTTTGAACAGACATTTGAATTTTCAAAACCCGACTTGACAGACTTCTTTGTGTGTTTCCTGCTATTGAGCAACTTATCCCAGAATTTCATGTATCGGTTTTGCCGGCTATCATCTTAATTGTCGTATTTTATGACGTATTAGAATCAGACCTGGGTCATGGGTGATCTCCGGTCGCCCCTAGTCATCAACTCTTGTAGTTTGTAGATGGAGAAAGTGGTAAATTGGTAGTGCCCACTGCCATAGATTGGTGCTTCCGAATGGTATCACAAATGCTTAAATTCGGTCAATATTCTCCCACAGAGCGGTAACTCCCTCGTGGAAGGGCAGGATTCTTCCAAAATAAGCGTTACGATTATTTGGAAGGGCTACCAGCTTAACAAAAATCATCTTGTTTTATGGTCGCATTTAGGAAGGTTCGATGCAAATAATGAGGATAATGATAATGATTTTGACGGAAGGAGGCATAGGCAGATCCCCAATCGTGCTGAGAAATGGATTGCAACATGTGAAAGTCGACCACTATGACGTGGTGCAAAACTGTTGTAGTTACAGATTTTATGGAAGCTTAACCAAATAAGTTTAACTTTGGTACTTATAGTGAACAGGCGAACGTATTGTCAAAGTGGATTCATTCATAATCCGATCAGATTCTCTCAGCACCAAGAATATGAGGCTTTTCGGACACCGAGAAACAGTTAGGCCCGTGACCTTGCTTGTATTTCTTGCAAAAGCTGCTCTCAATCTATCTAATCTGCACTAAATTATTTAAAACACGATCAGGCTTTGCTTGTAAGTTATTTCCGAGATTGACATCCGTCCTATTTTTCTCATTATTTGATGGCATATGAGGGTTTTGTGTTGAAAATTCCCTATACACGACAAATAAGCTAAATAGCACGAAATGTAGCAATATGATTACATAAAGTTGCCAGTATAATTAAGAAGTATAATTGAACATTTCGATGAACATTTTACCGAGCCATACACACTGGAGTCGCCAGGAAATTTTAGTGGAGGGGCAAAGAGAGAGGAAGGCGGGTGTCAAGAAAGATTTCTTGGACCACGCCCTCTACTTCGGTTAAAAGTGCGACCAACGCCCCTTTCATAAGTTGATATTAAGTGAAAGAAATCTGTTGAATCACTACAATTATGGTACCACAACTATAAGGTGACATCCTACCGGCGACAGAACAATGAAATTTGGATTCCCAAAATTGTCATAGGCAACAGGATTTCTCATATAGCTCAGCGGTAGAGCACTTGGCGTGCAAATTCAGGGGTCGTGGGTTCGAGTCTCCTCGGGTCGGTTATTTTTCCGCACTCTCTATGACTCCCAAAATTGTGTGACCTCCAATACAGTGATTGTCAACCTTTTCGGTCGCGGACCTCCTTGGCTACCGTGCATATGTAGCTTCTCATCGTTGTGTAATGATATTGGGTTCTTTGCTAGCGCGGAAGAAGATGCCTTAAGGCCTAAGCCAAGTGAGACATCAGCGTAGTCAACAAACCAATGTATCTCAATTTGATTTCAACAAGACTGACTAATGATCATAAATAACGCTGAATATAATTAGAAGTGACAATCAACAGTGATATGTGACTCTACAACAACCAACAGAATCGCAATAACGGCAACGACACAATGACATAAAATGATACATGACGTAAAAAGAACAAGATTACGACCGATCAACCATTAATTTCAATGAAAAAACTAAAGCTCCACAATTATGTGCGCTTTCAGACCTATCTTCTAGACCTATCCAATGGCTGCGCAGTCCATGCTTGGGGATAGAACAACCTCTGAAAAGAGCAAAATTCAAAATGGCGAGATTTTTTGAAAAATAAGTTCCTTGTTGATTCACATTGCTAACGGCGCTGACTATCATTGTTATTAAGGTTTGGCTAAGGCTTGTTTCTCTTATTTTTACAAATTAAATGTGGTACGTTGATTAAGAAATTCTTAGTTCCATAATAAAGAAGACCAGGCAAAAAATAAGTTCAACTACAGACCTCGCGCTTTTGTTTTCAACGTTTCAAATGTTGGTCGTTTGAAATGGAACTGTCCAGAATCTCATCATACGTATTGGCCAAGGACACTTCGTCAAAAAGATCCAAAACAGTCAGGATCATAAAAACGTTTCATTTGCAATCCAAACTCATTGATGCTAAAGTACAGAGAGGTCGCTCTCTCATTGGCGCCCTGTAGCAAATTTTCCTGTGTGCATTCTTTCACAATGTAAAGGATCACTGTTCTGCCACCATCAAAATTTTCTTGATTTTCATACACTGAACAAAGTAAGCAATGTCCAGTGCATGTTCAGTGAAAACGTCCAGTCGCTTTGCCGGAGCATAAAAACTACTAGGTTC
The DNA here is from genome assembly GCA_003864495.1 of Nemopilema nomurai. Lineage (NCBI taxonomy): Eukaryota > Metazoa > Cnidaria > Scyphozoa > Rhizostomeae > Rhizostomatidae > Nemopilema > Nemopilema nomurai. The sequence continues at coordinate 557,820 of ML133465.1, read as the reverse complement.
AACAGATCAGAAAGAAGGAAAGACACCTAATTTCAGCAATTCATGCAAAAGAATGTTTACTAGCAGAACAAAGCTTTCCTAGGTGTTAACGACTAAATGCTCTGAGAACAGATTGTTGTAATCCCCCTTCTATTGTTGCGATTGCAATATAAGAACCCATCTCCTTCTGTTCGTGAAATTTCACTTAAGGACAATCACCCGGAGTTATGATACTCTTTTCGACATCTAGCAATATCCACTAAATCAATGCATCTTGCACCCACTGATTCCTTCTATTCCATTGTTTATCCAGTTTTCCGAAGAACATCATTAAGGGTAGCGTGCCCTTGAAATCATAAAGGGCACCGTTGCTTTGCGGAAATGGGGGTACAGTAGATGAAACTTCACGGTACCTCTCCCTGATTGAGAAGCTTACGCCTTTATCAAATTCAATGAAGGGTTGATTTGTCAGTCCCAGGCCACTTCAAGACAGGTGTGGGACTTGTTAGATCCTATGATGACACAGGCAGTCTAGAGAAATGTAAATCATGCTCTTTTGAAATTCAATTATAGACTTCATCCTGATGATCGTCTTTAAAAATTGTTAGAAACAGTACTAGTCAGGGTATCAGGGGAAAAGATCGGCTTTTGACTAAAAAGCACAGAGGTCGCCTTCGTGTCATTTTAATAATGCAGCATTTCGAAGCCGCGCCAAAATAAATCACCGAAACAGATGTTTGAAGGAAAGTGCTTTGATTTGGAAGCGTTATGATCAGGAAAGCTACAGAGTTGCGACAGTAGCAAAAAGCATTGTGCTGGCTTGACTTTGCTTTCAAGGTCTGTATAGGGGTAGCCAGTATGAAGTGCCAATCATTGTACCCAATTAAAAGAACAAGAAGCGGAGGAGATTCGATTGGAGTTACAGTCGGAATCATTTCGCTCCTATTGAACTTGGGGTTCAACAGCGCCCTGGTGTACACCTTGGTGAAGCTGAAACTGCTGAAGAAGCCGACCTTCATCTTCTACTTCTTCATGGCCCTGTCCGACCTGTGCATTGCTGTATTTCTGCAGCCGCTGCTCTTGTATCTGTGCATGCTTCCACAAGCAACGTGCACTGTCGCTGATGTCATCGGACAGTTTATGGCCTTGTCTTTGTGCGAGTTCTCCGGTATGATGATAGTACTAGTGGCCTTTGACAGATACCATCGCGTCGTGTGGGCAGACAACTACAACACCTTCATGAGCAAGCGTAGGGCCCTGACTCTCGTATTTCTGGCTGCAGTCATCTGCTTCATTATCGGTGCCGTCTCTGTCATCGCCGCGCTGTGGCTTTTCGTCTTTGAACTCATGCTATTTCTTTCGGTCACAAACGCTGCAGTTTTACTGGTCGTGTGCTTGTTATACGTGAAAGGGTACCAACGGCTGCGCTCGCAAGTTCTTGTTGCAACTGCAGTAGAAGTTCGTGTCGCGCGACATGTAGCAGCTATTCTTTTTACTCTGTGCATCTGCTACGTCCCAACGTTGATTGCCCAGCCGTTGTGGGCCTATAGCAAGTACGCTATCCCCGGCAGCCCTAGCAACGCAATAGCTAGTTTTGTTGCCTATACTCCGCCTCTTGTCGTCCTGAACTCGATCCTCAATACAGCGATACTGATCAGTTCAAGCCGCGAGATTAAAGAATTCATGAAAGGCAAGTTTGCTTTTATGCAAAGATGGCGGGGTGTCGTATCCATGGAGATTGGACACGGCAACGAGAATCCCCAAGAAGAAACTCATTAACCATACACAAGAAGAACAACTGTAGATATTGTATATTCTTGATTGGGGAGCTTGTGATCGTATGTTTGGATAACTGTGACTGGCTCTAATAAAAAGTTCTGATTTGGTAGTGGCCGATCACTGTTTGTCACTGTTTGTTGACAAATGTCAGCTTTAGAGGGGCTTGGCCACGTAACTGTAAACAAGAGTTTTGTGCGGGACTGCCTGCATGTATGAGAAATTTTGTTTACGAATCGTTCTGTTTTACACAATGGCAGACGATGAAATAATGCTTGAAGCGTTGCCAACATCTTCAATAACTTCAATGAGGGGGGGGGGGGGTAGGGGAGACAAGAGCAAGGATGATGACCAGCAGGCATCACTTATGGAAGCGGTGCCCTGTGGTGGTGGTAACAGGCAAGGTAGAAGGAAAGAAAGAAGAACGAAAACGACAGACATTTGTTGGTTGGTTGGACAAGTGCTCAGACAGGAGAGGCGTGGACATTGTTCGTTTGGCGGAGAATAGACGTATATATTATGCTGTGACAGCCAATGCCAGAATCTGACAAGTAGAATCTGACAATGTCAGAATCTATATGACGACGGCCTTGTGGTGCTTGCAAATAAACGCCTCTCTGTCCTTTCAGCCAAACGGCCCTATATGAAGTTCTCTTCTTCTTGCCCGTTGCACTGCGAGCAGGCTTCGTCCACTGATCAATTAAAAATTATCCAGATATATGCTCTCAATAAATCTGCATGTATTTGGGGATGCAACAATAATATATGTTGTGTCAAAAACATTCAGATCTTCACGATACGTGGCGACCAGCTTCAAAATATTCACCTCATCCACAACCTTGAAAATAGCAACATTGTCCCGTGGCCTTACATGTGACCCAACCCCCTTAATTTGCTTCAAAGCATTTGACTTTACTTGTGCAAATTCCATTGCATCACAGCCAACTAACGGGATGCAGACTACGTCTTAGATGCGTTACTCTTCCAATGTATCAACTCTTCCTTACCTAATATTTCAGCGAAAAACTTGCTATCAAACCTCATAGGGTTGATTCTATGTAGAAGCCTTCCGTTTGCTGTAATGAGCCTTGAAATTTCTACATTATTTACTTACCTAAAAACAGCCACCTAACGCAAACTTGTTCACTAAGTTCTAAATCCTACTATGTAGCGCTCTTTCTGTACTGACAGCTTGCAACAGCTTTTCTTGATGGCAAGAACTTTTAACTTATAAAGCGCCAATGAATGACTTACTTTGAGCATCCAATAGGATATAAATATATATGTTATCATTGCTAATGAACATTCATGCTATTGATTGCCCGTTAGGGTGTAACTTTTGTTAATGTATACAGGGCCTCCAACGAAGGGGGGGCATGGCCCCCTCACTTTTTTGTAAAACAATAGACCTTTTTTAAACATCTTTTGTTATAATTGTTAAAACCTCCCTTTCCCTCCCACTTTCCAACCTGCGTCGGAGCCCATGGTATATGCTAATTAAACCTTTTATACTAATATATTCAATCAGAAACTTACTTACTTAACGATTAATAAAGCACCAGTTGAGTTCTTTCCTACGAAACGATATATTGGATCTAGGACCAAGCAAATTGGTTCACAAAAAACGTTACCAATGTCATAGGCAGCAATCAATTGACTAACTATAAAGTCTTAATTTACTCAATGGGCTAGCATTTTTATTTATAATGTTTTAGTTTCTTTGCTTATATGGGGGAAGGGGATGGGGGCTCTCTCTCGATTAGTCTATCTATACAGAGAGCTCCTTCTTAATCAATCTATCTTATATACAATCATGTAATGTCTTTTCCTTTCTTTAGCTTGTAATTCTACAAGCACCGTTGTATTTAATTTTAGCGTCGCACTTGATTTAATTGTTTTGTAGTTGTATAGAATTGTATGTTGGATGGATTGATAATTATATGGACTTAATCATATGAACTTATAATCAAACACGTGATACAAAGAATGGAAGTTAATCGATAGAAGACCTGTGCTTGCTTTGGCTAAATCGAAAATTATTTTGTGATTGTAGTACTTGTTGGTCTGAGCTCATATACCGTAAATCCTCGAATTAGCCACCTGGGGGCTTATTTATTTCTGATATTTTTGGATGGGGGCTTATTCGAGGGGAGGGGGCTTATAAAATTACCTGAAACATGCAACATGAAAAGATGGTTTTATAAACTTCTTTCTATTCATAATATAAAAAATAATGTAAATATTAAGTAACATTTGATTAAATCATTAACAAAAATATAAATTTTTTTGGTAATTCACTAAAATGCCAAAGGCAACCTCGGGAGTCGAAATTCAAAAAATCGAGGGGGGGCTTATTGAAAATTTGTAGTTCTAAGGTGGGGGATTATTCGATGTGGGGGCTTTTTCGGGGGGGGGGGCATTTCGAGGATTGTGGTATATGACAGTATATATGAAGCCCACGGTTTTCCAACTTGTGTGGGTCAAAAGCCGGCCCAGGCCTTCGCTTCTCGGTCGCCCGCGTTTCGTTTTCAGTGATCAGTTCCCAGTCCACGCTGCGTGTTTATTCGTGAAGTTGCAGCTTAATAATGGCGGATCCGCTCACGTTACTTCGTCAGTTCAACATCAACAAAAAAGATATAAACGAGGATGATAAATACATATCATTCGATGCCGTTTCATTCTTGAAGACCGCGAAGACCAGCTATATAATTTGCAGGACAACTCCGAAGGAATACTACACTCTCGAGGCGCTTCTGTTTTTGCTTAAAAATGTCCACCTTTCTCATCCAATTTACGTTCAGCGAGCTGGTGCTGCAAAAGTACCCGTCGTTCGCTTCCCTGACAGAAAGGATTTACTTGCATTCCTCAATGGCGATAAAGAAAGCACACCAAGTATCGATAAAAGTGCTCCGTTGGAACTTCCCGTGCAGCGTACGACATCGCTTTCAGCGAAGAGGCCGCTTCAGGAAGGTTCTTCAGAAGGTGCCAAGAAAGCTCGGACAGAAGACGGGCAAGCAAGGTACGACATCCAGGAATGGCTGGCTTTGAAGCTGCAGGATAAGAGGGAGGGTGCGGTTACAACGGAGAAAATTAGAAAGGAAGGAAAAGGCGGGCTTAACACTGTTATGTCTGTTGAGAAAATTGCAGAAATTAAGAGAAAAATCATCACAAGGAAAAGAGGAACGATCAAGGGGGATGATGAATTGGAATCAGGTATGTTAGAACAAACACCGATGCCTCCAAAGGATTTTACAGCCATTCCTGATATAGAAACAGATGTGACTAAAGATATTGTGATGAGAGAAAGACTCTTGAGAACAAGAACAAGTGTGTTACAGAGCTCTGGGAAAGTGTTCCTTAAAAATGTTCTAGCAATTTTGCAGTCAGTTAAAGCTAAGGAAGGAGGAAAGGTCGGACAAGCTAAACCAGAACAGCCACCTTTGAAGAAAGAAGTTCCAGAACTCGCAAAGAAACCGGTTCCAGCTGCATCTTACAGTCGTTATGATCAAGAGAGGTTTGGGAGCCATATCGACAAGGGCGGGTTTAAAATTGATACCAGTGCTACTTTTCATGGTCTCAGCCTTGAAAGCATGAAGGAGGGGAAAAGCCAGCGCCATGTTGCTCAACCCCCTGCAAATGTGAACCCAAGCAAATCCCCCAGGCCTGTTTCAAGCATGCAGAAGCCAAGTGGTTTGCCACAAAAGCGTGAATCCAAAACCCCAATTATTATTGTTCCAGCTGGGACAACCTCTCTTATCTCATTGTTGAATGTTAAAGATTTCCTGCAGGACTATAAGTTTGCATCCCCGGAAGATAAGAAAAAATCTGGTGTTGTGAGAGAGAGTGAGGTTTTACTTCAGCGAAAAAAGGATATGGTCCTTAACCAGCAAATGCAAACTGTGACTGTTCCTATAAGAGTTGTAGATCAACCTCTGAAATTGTCATCAAATGATTGGAATCGGGTTGTTGCTGCATTTGTACAGGGACCCTTATGGCAGTTCAAGGGGTGGCCAGCAGTGCTTCCAGATGGCTCTCCTGTGGAAATCTTTTCAAAAATCAGAGGTTTTCATGTCAAGTATGATGACATGAAGCTTGATACCAATGTCAAGAAGTGGGATGTTGAAATTTTGACTGTCAGTAGAAACAGAAGGCACATGGATAGAGCCTGTGCTTTGAAGTTTTGGGAGGTACTTGATAAGTTCATGGTAAAAAACAAACCTAATCTAAGATACTAATGTCTTCAAATGAGTATTGTACCTTTCATGTTTATTTGAAGGGAAATGCTTATTTGTTGGTATCGAATGTTAGATCACTGAAGAAGAAGTAAAAGACGGATACGTTGGAAACAATAGTATAAGGTGATAAGAACTTAGGCCACCTTCTTATTTGTGGTAGTGTTTGAGTTGGCTGAGCTTAAAATATGGAGTTAAACTTTTTTAGCAAATTTTATGGCTAGCCTTCACAGCAACTACTGGGTGACTTTCCTTGTGCATGAAGACAGTCCTGATTGGACGGTTTTTGTGGATGAATCAATATTTTACTACTTGTCAGTCAAAATTCTCTGATAAGCATCAACAGTGTATATATTTAATGAGTTAAATGAAATTTAGCATTTGGGACTAAGTTTGCCTGCAACAGTATATACATCCTCAAATGTATTCTTCTTTGTCAACTTCATTTTTGAGAGATTGGATGTATTTGTCTTTTTGTATGTGTGACAAGCAATGCATCTGCAGGTCCTCTGTATGTCTTTAGTTTCATTAAATATATCTTGACAGGCAAACAATGTTGATGTATATAGCATTTTTGTGCTGAATAGTTTGTAAATGTTATAATTTTAGTAGCAAACAAAATTTGGAGAACAGATGAAATCAGATGCTTTGGGATGGTATAGCATAAAAATACTCAGTGGGTCACCTGATTAAATTTTACTGTAGGTGTGTGTGGGGCAACAGAGAGTGCTACAATTTTGTTTTTTGCAAAAGTTGAAACAAAAAGTGAAATTTCCAGGTATTATTAAACTCTTCACATAAGCAAGAAATATGTGACTTTTCACTAACAGTGCTGAGACTTGAGTCATTCTCATTTAAATCATTTAGTTCATTTTGATTAAAACTTGATGTCTAAACGTGGAGGCATGAACTAAGGACTCAGTATTGTGTTTGTCAGTTTCTGGTGAACATAATTTTTTTTACTGTTTATAAGTCCCAAGGCTTTTAGCTGATATTGTATATCTGGTAGCTTGGTCTCAAGGGTCACTTGGTAACAAGGGTTACTTCATTTTTGTAAACAGTTTGTCAAGTGGATAGTCAATAAAGATTCTTCTGCTTTGAATGTGTTTCTTAGTGTGCATAAATTTAGTTTGCCTTTGTCAGAAAAACTGAAGGCTGCTATCAATTTTGGCTATCTCACACATTCAACTTTAAAATCCTGTATGTGTTAAACATATTGTATTAAATGAGAATGAGGTTCAATATTGGTTGCCTATCTTTGTGTAATCTAGCTTGCTGCCATGCAGTTAACCAATTTGTATATGCAGCTGCAGTCATTACTTTTTCCAAAGCTGTCTTGAGAGATAATTTCCAGTGCTTGATTGGATTACACTGGCAGACTTAAACAAGAGCAGAGTGTGAGACAAGTAAGTTTTGTGTTGTGAAGATGCAAGCTACAATAGAAGTGGACATAGATGTTTAATGTCTTCAAAATCGAGACTTTATGCACAGAATGAGAAACAAGGCTTTACCCCATAGTAAGAAGGCATTGTTTGGATAACACCAATTTCAAAGTACTCAGCAAAAAATACTTCCTCTACCTTGGTTAAAGTAGAAACTTCCACAAGTTTTGCCTTGAAAGACTTAATTCTACAAGTTCATTTTGCAACTTTGTTTCATTCTCAAATCTGCACATTTTCACCAGAAGCTTGCAAATATCCATGGTATCATGAAGTGTTTTACAAAATCAGTTCTTCCAGTTTCAAACATCAAGCAGATTACAACATCTCTTTCTTACTCTGTTCTCTTCTTTTAATTTTTCCAGGTCATTCCGTATTTCATTTTCTAACACATAAATAAGGCAAAAAGATCAAAACACAAAGGAAAATGAGTACACCATTTGAGATGTAGGGTATAAGAACTGAGTGACTTCCTGGAAAATTGGAGGACAAACAAGAGGATGCTAAATAAAATTGGGGTGCGTTCAGCATAAGAGAAAAGCATGATCTATTGGAAAATATCTTTTACAACAAGAGTGGGATGTATGATAAAAATGCACTGTCGAAGAAAATGCTGGCAGTAAAGAATAGAGACCACTAACGTCATGTGGCAAGTAGCATTGTAAAGCTGTTGGAGGAAGCATGGTGTGTTGAACGAGAGAGTGGGATGCTCTTGTAATGGCCACAGTAACGCACTAAGACATTATAGGCAACTGTGTGAGAGAAGGTAGTGCTTCTCATGGGGAGGAAAAGCTTCAAGTAAATAGTTGCTTCGTCACTGTCCAAAAAAAAGAAACACACACATCCGAAAACACTCATTTTTCAAAAAGAAACTAAGGTCCCATGCTGGTAGACAGTTTGTTTAATATTTGGTCATTTTGCTGGCATATGTTTCTTGAATTGAATGTGCTAATTTGAAGAATGATAATCGATAATGTAACAAGTCTCTCAGCTACACCGTGCTCAGTTGCATGCCAAGGGGGAAATTGCAAAATACAGTGATGTTTAATACTGAGGCCCGTTCGAGTGTGACCTTCGTAAAATAAAACTGCAAATTATACAAGATTTTTTAGGTTTTCCATTTTGGTACGGTCGTTTCTTAAGTTAAGAAAAATGAGCAAATCGTTTTTATGCCAAGTTTCTAATAAAAAAACAGCGTAGCTCTTCCAGCATTCACTGACAACGCTTGCGTATGCATTAATGTTTGAATAGGCTCACCAGCCAGGGAAGAGAGCCATTTTGATTAGGGTAAGAATAACAGTGGCGCCCAACGTTTCGTCGGCCAATGGCTCTAAAACTTGCTGGACCCCATCTTTTGCTGAAAAAGGGCCCCTTTTGCAAAACATGAAGCTTTTTGCTTCTGATGTTCATTTTAGTTCTTACCTGTAATAAACAGGTAATTGATGCTACACAAGGTTATTGGACTAAAAAAGAAATGGAAAACAAGAAATGTTTAATTGACAACCCCTTCTTTTTCTGACCACACCCACCAACAGTGGCCAATGAAACGTGATGGGCGCCAAATTAAGTGTTCATTTTATATAGGCTAGTAGTCAACGTCAGAATTTTATGTTTCATCCACCATAAGTTAGATGCTAGTGACAAGAAAGGCTGGGGATAGAGCTGAGTTAACGGAGCGAAACAACAGTGAAAAGCTCAATTTTGTAAGAGCCAGGGATGGGGGCCACTTTTTCTCCGCTGCAAGAGACATGACAAAAGTGACAGAGAAACGTCGAAAGCAGTTCATTTTGTAAATTTGCCGGAAAAACGACCAAGTGAATCTCTGTTTACCATTATGTCAAATTTGCCAGCAAGATTGGCTTTATTAAAGGGCATCCTATGAAGTAGTTTCTTTGAATTGTATCATCTTTAAATTGAAACCCATTAGAATAATTCATCGTCTCTAACTTTCTCGTATTGCGAAACAGCCGATGTGCCAGCAGAAATACCAGAAAGTCACTGGGGATCACAATATATTTGAAGAAGTTGGACATTGTGTTGGAATCGACGAGAAAACGATTTGAAGGGAACAAGAACCTTCTTGCCACATTCCCCCTCTTCTCTCTTACTAACTTTTATTTACTTTCAAATGGTCACCATCATACCCCCGTTAAAGATCTTAGAAAAAAGTTTAATGATTTTTGTAAAAATTACAGTTTATTATAGAAATTCAGTTTGCATTATTATTATGATAGGATAGGAGACCACTAAGTGAAAGGTCAGGGCATAATAGTTATACTATGAATTAGGAAAATAATGCTGGATCAGATGCGATAATTAATATTTTCCAATGTTTTCCAGCTTTGCCTTCCCATGTACCATCTCATGAATACAAATCCAACGTACGCAGTTGCAGTTGCCATCCCACTAAGTCAATAGGACAAAACCACGTATACGCTTAACACTGGTCCAACAGTGCCATGAGGGCCTCTCTAGATAACCCAGAGAAAGAGAGACTTGTAGTTCATGTGAATGTGTGCTTTAGGTAACGTTGGTTGGTCAATTATTACCAATCATGCGCTCTCCTTATCGGTCCAAGAGAGCCACGAACCCTCATGATGGTTTTTCAGATGGAAAGACGGATTTGTATGTTTGTATCGGGAGACAAGGTCATTGGGACATTGGGACGAAGTACTCCCGAACATGCAAAAGCTTTTTGCTATCGAAAATCTTACACTTGCTTGAGAGAAAGATCTCTTTTGTATGGCCCAAATAGCCTGGCATATACAATTTCATTATTTGTTTATTTGTTTGTTTATTTGGACTCACATTACTTCAAGTAATCATGCATTTGAAGAATAATCAATCCCCTTTTCTATTGATTCAGCAATCTCAGAGACACTTTTCTATGTACTTTATCTTTAGCTTCACACAAAAATTGGTGTGATCAAATAATTAAATTAATATCAATTGAATTCATTATTTCGCCAGGAATTTTTTCTTTTAAAAGTAGACGTAAAAAATGAATACATTTTCAGAGAACTTCTAGTCACTAAGCAGGGATAAAGTTTTCAAGTCAATTTTTTACTGACTTCTGCTATTCATGGCAATGATAAATTATTATTGACAACCTATTCTCTCTTCTCATAAATGCCTCAATATATTTCGATGATAGTTTGTTTATATACCTCAATGATAGTTTGTAATTATAGTTAAACCTGCAACGTGCGAAGGTAACTAGAGAAGGGTGGCATTTTGACCCTTTGCCCCCTTTGCAGCCTCATCCCAAGCCCGCCACTGCCCACCAATGATCCCTTAACCTCTTGTGACCGGTTAAAAGAAACTAAGCCAGTCTGTTTCTCCACAAAATCCGTTCCTATACTGGTGGTCAGTACGTGACCTAAGCAGAAATAACGGGAAAGTATTTGCAAAGCGTTGGTACTTCAGTTTTGGCCTCCACTTCTAGTCAACACCCTACACGGAATCCTCTGTCCACCAATTGTAGTTAAATGAAAGTATTGTAATCTCCAGTCTACACTCTGAGTGAATCAAAACGAAAACCTTGAAACAGTGTTGCTCCTAATTTGCTTAAAAAATAATAAACTGTAATTTCAATATGCTACTTCACTGAATCATACTTTTTGTGGCATTTACATCTAGACGCATGTGATATGTGACACTGACGCATTTCAGCTCTTTTTAATTTGAAGCTAAACAGGCCTGCCCTGATATGGGACAGCAATTCACATTCAACATTTAAAAGAATAATTCGTTATCTAGAAAAAGTAAATCATTGCCTAAATATTGCCTTTTAACATTCCGATTCTTTGATTAGCTGAGCGACCAAAATTATGCATATTTCATTATCCCGCCGTTTTCATCGTTGACGAATTGCACCAGCTTTTACTCGACCGTAGCAGTGAAACCAGTGGAGTTTTCATCGAACTTCAAGCCTTTTAAAAGTGTTTATAAAGAACCAGAGGGCAAAAGAGATTGTATAATTGCAGTTATTTTGAGTTAAAGATGGGCTGCATTTTCTTTCAGTGGAATGTAGTGATTTTCCAATCATCAATGCCGACAAGAAAAGATTATAACATTGACTTTTAAAGGTAAGCTCATATTTTTTTAATTACGTGGATAAAAAACTTTAAGATGAAAATCTTTAATTGTTATGTTCTCCCTCCCCCCCAATTATTGTAGGGGTTTGAAAGGGACAATTTCAAGTCTTCGCATCTAGCGAGCGCGGAAAATTTTTTACTGAGTGCAACGGCAGCTTTTTGCAAATTTATCAAGGATTGAATTTTTAAAAGAAAATTAAGATTATTTTTCAGCACATTTTACACGTTTATTTTTTGTGGGTGGTGGTAAAAAGTTCAAAAATAGGCCTAAATCTACGTTTGCTGTCATACTCTTGAATTCTGATTGGCTAATGGGGTTTGCAGAATTTTGGTCGCTCAGCCAATCAAAGATTTGGAGCCTATGCTTTGCCTTTCATAATTGATATAGCGCACACACCGATGGGATGGCTTCACCATAAGAATCTGCCAATTCGAGATAAGACCATCTTAACATGGGTAATCGAACCGCTTAATTGAGGTCATGCAATGCATCATTGCATTATAACGTAAGGTTGGTTCCGTTACCCTCTTGGAATTTGAATTCACTCCCTTAGAAGTCATTACTTTGTGGTAACACATAAATGAGCTTTCAATTTGGATATAACCACATGATTCTTGTTTGAATTAACACCACCAGTCATTATCTTATCCTTAACAAGTTTTAATGAATCTTTGCTGTTCGGTTTTAACCAACATTTCTCTGGAAAAGTTGCTAACAGACTTCCATCTTGAGCTGATTGTTAAGCTTTGAGAGTATGGCGACATTCATTATTAACAATGCAATTTGTGTTATCTTTCTTATTGTTCACCAAACCCCTTAGCCACCTGTGTAATCACGAAAAATTTCTTTCAAAAGATCTTTCGACCACCTTGTTGTCACTGAAAACTTCCCACAGACCTCATTAGATGAACTGTCCAGGAGCACCAAGCTTAATTTAATAAAATAAACGGAGATGAGATTTTCACTTAAATTGGTTTTTCTTTGACTTCAATTAAAAGGTGTGTGTCATTCCTTGTTCAAAAGGAACGTTATGCTTAGAAGGATACTTTTGAAAAAAATTTTGATATTGTAACCTAACGGTCTCATTTAAGCACAATCATTAGGTTTTTCATGATCAAAATTTATTTCTTATTTTGTTGTAATCAGTTGAGAAGATGCCTAGCTTCAATTTGAAGACCAAAGTTGTTCCACGAGTCCATTCATCGCTGATTATGTGCGTTTTCTCCTATGTTCCTTGCTGATGGATGACTCCTAGACGTCAAAATTATCATTTTGTTTCAGCTAGCAGGTGATCTATTCTGATCTATTCGTTCTTACCAATTCTGATATTCGACATAACAAATCACCCCAGCAGTAATTTTGCAGGGGAGATTGTTCATGTTGGGGGAGGGTGGCGTTGCCTCCTTAGACCCCTCCCCTCGCCAAGCTTGCATAAAAATTCAAGCACCATTTGTTCAAGATTTTATTCATACGCTCCGTCCATTTCAAAACAAGGCAAAGGACATTCTGGTTTCTGACAGCAAAACTGTTTGATATCAATATTTGCTTTTTGATGAGATGATCATAAAGGATATTGAACAAGGGAATGCATTACAGAATGCCGCACGTTTTAAACAACAACCCCATCATTTGCTTAGAGTCGTCCCTTCCCTGCTTTATTTCATACGCTTTAAAATTTCGTTAACATTAGATTGCATGTCAACATCACAAGAAGCAACACGTTCAATAAAAGCGAATTGCAACAGATAAGTACACACAAAGAAATCAAGCCAGCCCACTTGCAATGACTTTTTAATGACATAAGGATAATCTGTCGCCTCTTTGTCATTCTGAGGTGGGTTGCCATGACGAAAATGCGAAACAGGCGGGAAGCGACACAGGTGTCGAATGTTCAGTTGATTTTCTGATTTTGTTGTGTTTATGAATCCTGCTTGAAAAAGAGCAGAGTATCTGGCACAGCTGTTGCTGAGTATTCGTCGTACAAAAAATTCAAAGAGACTCTTTGGCTCGGTAAGTAGATTATCATTCGTGCGAATAAAGAAACAATTGTCCACCCAAAAGCAGTCAAAACTTCACAAAGTGTCTCTTAAGGACCCCAGGGGTCTATGAAAACAATTCCTGGACAGGTGAAGCTTAACACATTTGGCAATACCTTCTCTCGCTTAGCAATTGTGAAGCCTAACTCACAAATGTTGATTTTTCCGGCGGTTCCCCATCAGTCGATCGCAAAAATTTCATAGCAATGAGAGGTTTCTCGTATTGGAATAATTTTGAATCGAACCTTGTGTATCCACGAATTAAAGTCATGGGAACCTCGCCCGCCAATGTTGTGAGCGCGTTGTTCAGTTATTTAAATTTAATTGCGTGCCCAGGAAAACGTGTTCAACTCTCATTTCTCTCTTGCTGTTTGCAGTTCCCAACAATCGCCCTTCCGTTTCCTTGACAAACCTTTTCTTTAAGATAGAATAATCATTCGAAAATTGGTACAGTTGACTACTTCAGGTGTCTTTTCTAGAAATGATATTGGCGTTTTATAAATTTGCAAAGACTTTATATCTTCACCACTCTGTGCAACATTTTTCCATCTGCAGAAAGTTGTGTTTCATTTGATGCAATTTGCTAAGGGAATTGAATAATTTGAACTTCTAAAGGTTATATTGGTACAATTTTAATTGCATTCTGAAAACTTCCTGCATATATATTTACTGAAAGACCAACAAATTCCATTCTAAGCATTGACAATTGTGATGATATGACACAGCAAGATGAGCAATCAAAGTATTTGTTTACTTTAGCACACCATACTTTATTTTAAGCATGCTCCTACTGAGATCCCACTAGCTATCACCCAGAAAATGCTGTTTTGGATTCTAGGGGAATCATTTCTAAGAAGGCCAGTTTGCATGGGGTGCTCTTAACACAATCGTGATGACAAGCACAAGGGTGATTGCCACCCCAATTTTTGGTGAGCCAGCAGATTTGCAGCTTAGCTCAACACTGTTGCATATAAATGAACGACCCTTGTCAAGGCGGAGAACTACAAGCCCAAGAGTGCTGTCCCCAATGGACTGGCAAGGAGAAGCAAGTAACCGCATGATCAGCAGCAACAGCAATGCTAAGAATGTCCACAAGAATTCACTAAGACGCTCTAATACCAATCCTGACCTACCGGCCCATAGGACCTTCCCTTGGTCTGAGCCAAATTCAAATTTGCAAAGACGTGCTTTGAGTTCATCTGCGGGTGGCATAAAAGGACAAGCCGGTGAGAATTAACTGCTTAACCCAGGAGAATTAATTATTCATCAATTCTTACATATCATTGTTATTTGATTTATTATGGAACTGCCAGTCAAAAATGACTTTCAGAATGTGTAACAGACAGCTTGCACCTACTGAATAAATTTTTCTACTAAAAAAACTGGCTTGCTAGATGCTTCAATCCACCTAGATTTGAAGATCCTTAAAGCTGGTAAATAAACCTTATTTACTTGGATATTGGCATGTTTAAAAGTAGTCATTAGCTGGTCCTCTTTGATTGAACAAGACAGTATTTATTATGCAAGTGAGAAATGGAGTGGCTCATGCTACCCCAGATTGAAAAGCTTATCTTTCTTAGACAACTTTCTAATCTGATGAATATTTAGAAATATATCTGATCTCCCCTCCCTGTCATTCTATCATAAATGATTTCAGATAATTATTTGTGATCATAAAACATATCAAGAGCAGAACTGATAAAGTAAACTTGGGAAGTTGCAGTTTTTACAAGGACTTCAATCCTTAACCAAAGTGCATGGGGATCAAAACTTCTAGCTCTCTGATTCAAGTAAGGCTATCTTGGCACATCAAAAGGTTTAGGTCTACATTGCTTTTCTGTAACTGCATACACAGATCTGGTGATAGCCAGCCCTGGAAGCAAACCCTTGTGGTGAATCCCAAGAGTAGACATACTTTATTATTCCAGATCCTTTTGTAGAGCTATTCAGATGCTTTGTTTGTTTCCAAGTAGTAAGTCAATTCAAGCAGTCGTGCTATTTGGATTCTTTTGTAATGTTAATCACTTTAATATTTAAACACTATGTTAACTCTCTTAGGCATTTCTCAGTGTAGTGTTGCTGTCATACACGGCCTGTTGAGTGACACTTTACTTATCCTTGGAACAACCTTCTGATTTAAGGGATCTTTTCACCTTGCAGGGCTCAAACTCGAAATTTATCTCTATGAAAACATTTTGCCTTCATAGAAATTATAGACTGGTGTTTCGTCTGAGGGTTTGCAGAACCCAGACATTGCCATTGCCTATAGCTAGAAATGTAATGCTTTCAGCTTTGACAATGACATTTCTGCATTCCGATTTTCTCTTCCCCGAAATGGAGCGGTGAAAATGATGATTGGTCCAATGTTCCGTAGAATTGATAAATCATAAATTAGATAAATGCCTGAAACAGCGGTAACGTGGATTTTTGCATGATCAAATCTTTCTCTGCTAATTGAAGTTGTGAAAGAATGAAACCCAAAATTACAGTTTTCGCACACTGCATAGCGCATTCTATTCAACAGCCCTTTTTCCATATTTGATCTATTTTGAAATGTGTGAAAAATTTTGAAACATAAACAAGTGTTCAAGAGGAAGACAATGAAATGAGACCTCATGTTGAGCAGTGCAGGTAAAATTTTAGCAATTGAATCAGAACAACATTGATCGTTCGAGTGATTAACCTGAGCCTTTTTTTCTTTAGAACATACCTGCCATTTAAACGTCCATTCAAAAAGCATGCCTATCGAAACCGTCTAGACGCTAAAAATAATGTCTCAAATGCTTTTTCTGAACCTTTTTGCACCGTATTTCTACCAATTTTTATTTCAAGTGTTCAGCTCTTTTTCTTTTCAAGGTATGACAAAGGGAGGTGGGAACATCTATGGAATTCTAAAGGCAGAGAATATCATAAGGGAGAGCGTGAGAAGAAAGTACTCTGACATGAGAGAAGTAAGATTTCATTCAGCTAATGTAATGTGTTGCTGGTCCTGTCAGGCGATTGTTGTGATAACGTGATTTTAAGTCAAGTGTTGGCTTGGGTTGTCTTTGATCTAGACATTTCCGTCAGATGGATAAATTGCTTGCCCGAGTTCAGAATTTCATATTCTTCGGGGAAAAATTTTCAGTCAAAGCCTTTTGTACAATATTTTCAGCAACTTAAATTTCATAAAGCATTTTGTCTTAAGTCGTTATGCCATCATTGAAGAATTAACCCAAAGCAAATTTTGAGCACTCAAAAGCCTGGAAGGTCTGTTCGTTTCGATTGTTCGTTTGACTTTTTAACTTCACTTTTAAGAGCCATGATGAATTCGTAAAGCTGGTTTTGTTTACTGCTTTGACATATGTTGAATGTAATGAAATGTCGAAGTCAATGTCAATTCTATTTACAGGATAAATTTTATTCTTTAAATAGCGTTTTATGAGATAACAGCCAGTGTAGTCTCTTCGTTTTAACGTTTCATCGTTGGTCCACTTCTTATTCTTTAAGGCATTTCAAATGTTAGACGTAGATAAAAGCCGGACCGTGAGTAAGGAAAACTTTCGACGTGTAATTCATGCATTCTGCCTACAACTCACAGACCAGCAATTCGAGCACTTGTTACTCAAGGTAGGCAGCCTATTCGACCTTTTATCAAGGCTTCTATAAATGAAAGGTTTGAAAATACTCCTACAAATGACATTTATCATTGCCATATGAGCTACATTTTGATTGTTTTTTATTGGGGCATTGCATTGTTAATGGTACGTAAAGCATTAAGTGCAGTATGTTACATGCAAGCTTTCATAATTTCACACTTAGATGACCGCTACATGAGCCACATGGCTCCTCGTTTGCGCCTTAATGTTGACTGTTTAGCTCTTACTGGGACAAGGAATTGTTCATGCTTTATTGTTCAAGTATTCATGTACAAGTACATAGGTGACACTTGCTTCAAGTTTTTCATCATAACAATAGATTTGTGCTGTAAACTTGTCTTGAGACTTTCTTAATACGTATGTTATCGACAATTTATCGTAAAGCCATGTAATATATTCTTTATGGGTTATACGGTAGATATCGTAAAGGTTACAGTATTTTTTTCAGTTTTCAGTATTTCAATTTTTAGAAAGCTCGAAATTTTTTTAGTTTTCTGTTTCTTACTTAATTCGTCGATAATATAAATATGACCATAAATTTGGAGAATTTGCTTCTTGTGTATGTTGAAGCCCAGTCTTGAAGGGACTTAGCCAACCTGGGTGTTTGAAAACGGGGTGTTGTGACTTAGTTGGGAATGACTATGCTACGCTGGAGAGGCTAATTTCTTCTCTCATCTGTGAATCTATCTTTGTAGTTGCGCAATAAAAGAGAGACATGTTACAGTGCGAGCTTGAAGAGATATGCTCCACTGATTCGATATCCCTGATTTCGTTTCAAGAATTCCAACCTTGGAGTAATTGTCTTTCTCAATTTTCACTTGCTGCTTAATTACGGGATTAGCTGTGTAGGTTTAATTTCGAAGCGTTTCACAGAAAAACTAGCTTCTGCATTTAATGACGATATTCGGTTTTAGAAAAGCCACTTCTAATTGAAAGATTAATCCTTTTTAGATTGGCAGAGCTGACGATGGAGCTGTAAATTACGTTGCTTTTCTCGAAAAGTTTCGCATTGGCCCTGTCATGATGTCAGACACTCAAAGATTCACACAAACGACGCCAAGGTTCGGTTTCTTATCACCTCTGTTTCGATGTGTTTCTTGTGCTTTAAAGGTAGTCACAGTTCCATTTAAATCTGTCCAAACTTCAACAAAGGAACAGCTCCGTGCTTTTGTTTAATCTACATATAAAAGACCTATACAGCGGATAAACTTTAAGTATATTTGTTTGTTCGACTCACAAATTGGTTTTTAGTGTTTTAGAATTGGTATCCAGACGTAACTGCAACTAAAACTGGAAAAATATGTTTTTGATAAGATTTCTTTACCAAGAAGAAAGACTGATTACTGGTATTTAAATCTATACATGAATATGAGTATGGATTAAACAAGAATGTCATATGAATGTGAAGTTGGCTGTCATGTGCAAAGTCTTCCGAAATTGTTTTGGCGATGGGGGCATATGTTAACAAAGTGACAAGGCGATGGCAAAATCATATTCTGCTAAACGCTTTTGTACTGTATGTAAAGATGCTTGTCTAGATTTTTCTGTTGACAGTTCAACTTATTAATGGATTATTTCATTTGTATTGCATTGTTGGAAATGTTCATTAACCATCGACTTAATGTACCCTTTCTCTCTAGAACAAGTGAAAGTCGGTCAGATTCTTTTGAAGCTGTGGAGGCGAAACTCAAAGAAAAGGTAGCTTTAAGACGGTCTAATATGAAAATGTTTTGATTTATTTGCTCAAGTTGGTGCCACTAGTTACCTCATTATTAAGATTAAAGTCTATTCTTCTCACTGTGTATAGATAACTAGTATTTGACCTTGCAAAGCGTTTGCGTAGGGAAATGGAAACAAAGACTCGGAATCAAAAAGAGAGTTGTTCAATAGACCCTATCAACTTGCAAAGAATGAGGGCAATTTCTATAAGTGTAGCATTGCTTAACCAGGAAGAGAAAGAAACGGAGATAAACAAGATTTAGTTCTCCATGCATCTTGTCTGAAGATGGATACATTTATCTTTAGCGTCTGTTTCTTTGTCTCATCGCAGATATAGTTTCATCACGGAACATCAACAGTGTAAAAAATGAGTTGCATTTGAACGATCTGCGTAGCCGACATAGAAATAAGGACAACCAGATCTTGGGAAATTGTTTAATATTGAAATTTCCATAATGGCAAAAATCCATCATTAACTTTTGCAGTGCTGCGTAATAACATTTTCAACATTGAGATTATGTGGGCTAGGCGAGAGACTTTGAGGGCTGAAAAACAGACTTGTTAGAATCCCCGGGTTAAGTCTTGTCTTTACATAAATCTGGAGAAACTTATTTAGAACATGTCACTTAAATTTTATGCATTTAGCCATCGCAGAACTATAGTTTACAAGTAGGCTTGTATCGCCGCTAGAACTTCTGCTGATCTTAAGGAATAGTTATGTGCTAAATAATCGCTAGACATGTTTTTTGTTCAGCGAATATAGAAATATTGCTACATTATTTTTCAAAATCAAACTTCCCTTCGAAATCCATCAAACAGTTAGAAGGTGTTCCCCTTCACAGTGTTTTGTTTTTCACTTTGATATTTGTATCAGCGCTTTAACTTCACTAAGTCGTCCACCTGAGCCGTCTTCCTGCAAAAAATAATGTCAACTGAACCAGCCAAATTGTAAGACAGTCTGGTTTTGCCACTTCTTAGGACTCACATCATATAGTAAACTGGGTTTGGTTCAGTTTTTGAAGCTCAAGCTTTCTTCAAAGGAAACGATTGTTAGTCGATGTCCAACGTTTGATGCTCTAATTTCCAAGAGAATCGCTGTCTTAAGCTTTGATTGTTGAATTATTAAGATGCAGCTAAAGGGAATTAGGAAGTAGGGATGTTCTTGCTTAATTGGATTACTGACATTAAAGTTTATTTTTGATTGAAGCAAAACATGCCGAAATGGCCGTGCTTTGCAACTGTGTAGTGTTTTGTACTTCAGAGCAAAATTCCACTGTTGGAATAGTACTTGGAATGCAATCTTCTAGCATTAGCAAGATAAGGAAAGCACCACAATTTTTATACATGATTCAATTCCACGCACAGGAATAATTTGCGATACAATGCCAAGACTAACATTACCTCATCTGAACCCTTCCTTTGTCAAATAGCGCTGTTTATAAACTTTTCCGAAACCTACTTGAATGTTACTTTTCGTAAAAGAGTCTCGGCTGTGAATTGCTTGAACATGCTATTACCAAGACTTTTTTTTTCGAAAATATTCTTAGCCGTGTTGATGTTGTTGGTGTTGGTGTTGTTGTTGTTGTTGTTGTCCAGCGCATTAACAGTCAAAACTGCAATGAGGTCCTGTCAAATTGTGAGATAGAAGGGAATAAAATGAAATGGAAATGGCATATTAGACATAAATTCCCCCCCAGGTGTTCTCACGACAGGGGTCCACAGCGCTCCGTCGGTTACAGAGATGGCATTGGATTTCAGTCGTAAAATAGTAGACCTAAAAACGCTAGTTTACACAGACTTGAATCAATTCAAAATCATTCAATTTTGTTGGTAACAAAATATGAACGAATACTACCTCGCAAACCAGTTCCGCCTTTCAATCTTTCTTTTTCTCTGTATCATTTTTTCATGCACGCCATTGGAACATTAAGCCTCCAATGATAACACCATACATTGCATTTATTATCGCATTGAACGTACTGCACATTGATAATAACTGGAACGCCCTATTTAAGCTCGCAGCTCACATCGATGGCTTCCTCAAGGCTGCCCGTCTATTCGATTATAATAGAGACGGCCACGTGCAAAGGAATGAATTGAAGCGCATCCTCGACAACTGCTGTTTCAAGTTGCAGGAGACCCATTTTAACAAGTGAGAAGTTCTTTTAACATGGCCACCTTTGTTATATCTAGACAGAAATGAAGAAAAATGCAAATTCTTTCTTTTATATCACGGGCGAGCAAGATCGTTTGTAATACTGTTTGTTTTGAAAAGACTGTATTAAATATAGGTTGAACATTGATCCTCTTATTAAAAAGTTTTTTTGCAAGCTGTGATGGGTTCCTGATTCTTAAGGTGCAATTGATGGTGTATTGGTTATGGCTATACCTCAGATATCGATTATGATTTTTTCAACGGTTTTTTTCACCTTAAGTCCTGATTTATAAATTACATGATCGCAGTGCAAGAACATGCAATACATATATATTGATTTTCTAGTTTGCTCTACTTTAAATTAATGCCAACCTTTCAAAAACTACAGTGAATTTTTATCAGAACCGCAAATCTGTAGCTTTTATTGAAAACTCGATTTCGGAAAGTTCTGCAAATTTCTCCGGCTGCTTAATTATCTTTTGCAAATCTGGAGAGGGAGTGAAGAATAAAGACGGCTTCCCAACTGGTGTAATAAAAGGGACTACTCTAGCATTAGAAAATGAGCCTATACACGGAAGCCCTCTACAAAGTAAGCAGCTCTCTAACTGTTTTCTTTGCTTTGCAGACTTATTCAGAAATACGTCATTCCTCAGAACCCTACTAGTATCGACTACATGGACCTCCTCCGCAGGCTTGGTATTGAACCGAGATCTTCGGACCACAGACAAAAAACGCCAGCGACAAAAAACTGTAAGTTTACGCGCAAGATTTGCTGATAGCAAAGTTCTGAATTAGCGATAATCAGCAATTTACAGGAGTTTCTATTGTTAAAATATTAGTCTTTCCAAAAAGCAGCAATTTGCGACATTAAAGCTGCTCTGTTGCACCAGGCTGTATTCTCGTTCGCTGACTATTGCTAATTTTTCTTGTTATTCAAGCCTTTTCATCCGACCTCAAGATGCTTTGTTTCATTTCATAATTTGCCATAGTTTTCCAAATTTTTGTTTATAGTTTTTTCATTTTTTTCATTTTCCCTCAAATATTACCTGGATATAGACAAATATTTTTTGTGACCATTTGGAGAATATGAATGAAAATGTGCAGATAAATAATAGTTTGAGGTACGAAGCTTTTGAAAATATTGTGTGAAAATATTATTGAAATTTCAAGTCTCTTTTTGGTAATGTAACATTCACAAATAATGATACATCGAAAGTAATATGAAGAATCAGACTGAAAAAGCTATAATTTTATTGAAAAAAGCTTTATTATATTTGATTGAACATACCTTATGTATTAAATTACGGGTGCGATCAAGGTGAGGAATTGGAAATAAATGGAAATGAATTTAGGAAAATCAGAGATCTCCCATTTATGAAAAAATTATCGTCTGTTCTTAAAACCGATATCTGTAACCGTATATTTAACTCTAACTTCACCGAAATCTCCACGAAAAGCATTTGCAAACGCAGTATTATTGCAGGCCAACATGTCACCTGTTTGCAATGCAATGGGATTAAAAGTTAACAACAATTCAATTTTACAACGTCTCTCTTGCGTCGGCTCAGTGGTCTAATGGTATGATTCTCGCTTTGGGTGCGAGAGGCTCCGGGTTCGATTCCCGGCTGAGCCCCTCTTTTCTTTCCTTTGCATTTATAATTTGATTTCAACGTACTGGTTAGTACAATCTTATAAGAATTTCCTTTTCGAACCTTATTTAATTTATCATTCAATTTCTCTCATTTCCCTCTTTTCTCTCTCTTGATTTGAAGTCAATTTATCATTTCTGTGGAAGCAGTAAATAACTGCATTTTTGACACAATTTCATTCTTCATGAACTTAGCTAAGGTTATGAACTAATAAGTTCCTGTCAATATTCTTCGAAGTTTTGCAGTGAATGAACTATCCCTTCTTTAACCCTTTTTCAATTATCTTTATTCCAATTCATTTAAATCAACAAATGAAAATATTTAACAAATTGTAAAGTTATAGAAAGTTTAAATAAAGTTAATGTTTTTGAAAAAGCCCTTCTATCTTTAAATTAAGTGCCCACAATGGCCATCTAAGGCTCGCAATCCTTTATACGGGGTACCTTTCCAATGTAGCTTCAAATTTATATTTTTATATATTTTATTTTTATAGATATATAGTATTCTGAATATTTTCAAGCATATTTTTGTTTAAATCTAATGCTTATTTCATTCTCACTGATAAACTAGCGAGGCAGAAATCTGAAAAGATTAAATCTCTTCACTTCTTTTTTTGGTACGTGGAAATGGTATAGATAGGGTGATGCCATGGCTTGCCCCATTCCTTGTTCAAACCGAAACTTATCATGTTGCTTACTTAAGACTGATACAATTTGCCAATATTGTCGATATACCGTGGGTGCTAGGACCACAAAATTTTGAGCACGGGAGAAACAACATCAATAATCTGGGTTTTTTAACATGGTGGACATTGCACTGTTATCGGCTTCATTGACAAGGTCTCAAGGAAATCCAATTTAGCATGACCAATTTATTTTGGGTAATTCAGATTGACGCAAGCATGATTTTTCCTTTGACTGGGAAGTTTATTAGATTAATTTGTGTTTTCAAAAGTAATATATGCACATTAAATGTCTGGTAAGTGTGTGTAAAACATTTGTGAATCTTTAAAGAATCGCTTCCACGTTTTTTGGATCTCTTGTTAAAAATGATAAAACGCAATTGAAATGTTTTAATTTGACATCGATGACTCTTTAAACTGTGCAAATGGCTTTTTATTGCATCTCAAACTGTCATTTCCATTTACTTGGTTCTACCCTTTGGTTGCACACAAATTTCTAGAATGTTTGAATGTGTTTAATTTGCAAAACGTTTTTTGTCGGTAGTACGCCATCTATCTTGATGTTAGTAATTCACTGCATACCTTATTTCTATCCGGATTCTGAATTCTTACAATTATGAGGACCCATCTTGATTGCGATTGACCAATCAGGCATTCTTTTCAGTCAATTTATATGGCTATAGGTGTTTGTGAACTTACATCGTTGGGTCTCATACGAATTGACTGGGTTTTTCTGCGAAAAGCATGTCTATATATAAAGGCGCTCCATAAATCAGTGTTCCTTCCTCGCAATTTCCTGTACAACATTTATTCGTTTACCCATGGACAAAATTGTTTGAACTTCTTTTTTCTTATTAATTTTATTAACCAGATCTAATCCTTTCGAAATCGATAATTCCTATACACGATTCGATTAATCATGATAAAAACCGATGATTTCTAATGTAAGGAAAACATTTTTTTATCAAATTGATTAGAAGGTCGTTCTCGAGCCCTTGTAGGTTTTCCAATAATTTTATCAATACAAAATTTTCCTTTAAAAAGTTCTCAATCCAATAAAATGTTGAAAATGTCAATTGAAAATGGTCATACAGGCTAAGTGTTTCTTTGTTAATCTTTTTATTTAACCCAAAAGCTTAACGTATTTAATATTTAACAATTTTTCAAGGGTCTAGGCCATTTGATAGAAGCACGAAAATTTAAGGATCTTTTCATCTTTCAAACTTCTCTGTTTATATTACTGTAGAAAGAAATGGTCTTAAAAATGGAAAGTTTTATATTTAAAAAAAGAAGGTTAAAGATTCCAGGGGTCAACCTTTTCGTAAAGAGATCTCAGGCTTTTGTTGGAAGTTATGTGGAAAGCCTTAATTTTCAGGTGAAGAATTTTGATGAAAAACGTAGCCTGTCTACTGCCAATGCTCAACTACGTCCAAAGCGAAGTCAACTCTCTCCTTGCCTTCCTTTTTGCTTTCTACCTCAAGGGAAAAATTACAATGCTTAAAAATAACGCTTTTGTTTTAAGGATGAAATTTAGAAGGCCTGGCAAGGAAACTCAACATTTTCTTGAAGAGGAGAGGATGGGTGCTTTTTTGCTTCAGAAAATTGTTGTTTGAAAAAGTCCTGGCCTGTGTTGTACTTGTGACTATTGAGCTGTTAGATCTGACTTGAAATTGTAAATAACATTCCATCTTTTGTTCACTTTTGGTATTTAAATTCGAAACTGAAAGCACGTTTTGAATTGAAAAGTTTTCTCCTTTTCCCAACTTTTAAGAAGTTACGCGTTATGCGCAGCATGCGATCTGGGAAACCTTTTCTGCTCCTAGTAAAGCTTGCGTTCAATATTTTCATTTTACAACTACACTGAATGCAGAACCATACTTGATATAATATTTTCGTCTGAGTGTGGAAAGCTTCACGAAATGACTGAAGGCTAACACAATTACTAGGCAGTTGTATAGTGAAAATCACGTGAGAATTCTGTAAGTGAAAGCGCATGATTGGCTATGTATTGACCAATGGGAATCTTTTTCCGTTTGCCTTCTTATATATCCATAAGCTTTGATTCAACGTGAAGACATTTAGAAATGTTACTGATAAGTATTTCTTTGTCTTCAAAAGTGGACAATTATTTCATGTATATAATGTGGTGAAACCTTTGATTAGTGTGCAAGCACTCTCATTGTTGCCACAACACGAATTCTTCTTTAAGTCTCTGTTTTGGCCTTTTTTCTTTAGCAAACACGAAAGCTGTGTGGGCCTATACAAAGACATTTGAATAGGCCAATATGTTATACATTCAATACCATGCTTTCACGAATTCTTTGAAGAAGCTTATATCTGTTGTTTACGTGTGGGGACAATACAGGGTTAGGCTGACTAGTACTATACAATAATTATCCTTTTGCGAACACTGTAAACCATCTGTTCGAGATATTTTGCATTGGGACTCAAGAAGGGATTTTTTCGTGCTGTTAGCGAGTACGAAATTCATTCTTGATGGGAGATTTTCAAATGTTGTGACGTCATTAACAGTTTAACAAGCTACTTCAATTCAAGGCTGATAAAGACTTTCCAGGCTACGTTTTCGATGATCGACAAATATGCTGGTGATGTTTATTAATTGATATTTCTCCTTTTGTTTCTTTGACTAAAATCGGATTTTCGTGTGGCTTTAGTGTCTACCAGATTTTCTGTCTTATGGGATTTCAATTCCTTGGTAAAGTTGGCTGCACAATAATCCAGTCAAAGACACTAATCGACATTTGCGAAGTGTATTTACAGAAATCGCTGTCGAGAAACCAAGGTGCGAGGAACCGCTGTCTATACTCTGTTGCGATTTCAGTGGGTAGAATCTGTGGCTGTAGCTTGCTTTCACTGGATGAAATTCCCTATACTCACTTTTCTTGGAGATATCAAAGGCTCATTATTGCAAGGAGATGATTTCTGCTTGACTAAGATACTTATATCAAGACGACCAAATCCGCCTGTATAGCAGTATCGAGTCTACAAGTGAAATTGCTGAATTCGTAATCTCAATCGATAAACAGTTGATCATTGAAATCGTTACCAAGTTTCACGCTGATTTGAAGCAGAAATTCCATGTGTTTTCGTTCGCTGTTGATCAAATCAACGGGTGAGAAACAGACTTGTTTACTATGTCTGTGTCCATGGCAACATTTGAATAACATCACGCGAACAATAAGAGCTCTGCAATCAATGACATTCAGATCATTAGCTACGATGCTGCACCAAGCTGCTTTTACCAGCGAGATATCGTCGGAATACTTTTGAAAACTTTATCGATAAACGACTTTGAGCATCTCTTGACTTTACCAAGAAAAGTGATTTCTTTCTACGTCTGGATTCGCGAGACTCGGAAATATTCAATGCGTATGTGCCAAGAAGCTGCCAGAAAATAGACTGTCTACTTCAAAGCGCATTGGCTCTAATCCATTGGCGGATATTGCAAGCGATACTTTGCCTTTTGTCTCGTCTTTATCTTTCGTTGGTTGTATTGGCAACATCTAAAGCCTGACTCCACTCATTGAAGGAATGATTCAGATTTAGCGATCAATTAGCAGTCACATCTAAAAAGGATTTCACAATAAAGTTCAACAATGCCTGGTGCAAAGCGCTCGTCTCTTCAGAACATGGCCAAAAGAAGTTCAGGGTCGAATATATTCGTCCTAAACCACTCTTTGGATTCGAAGAAAGACTTTTATCGTACCAGCTACAACCAGGACTTCAATGGTCAAACCAAAAAGCCATCCTGGAGTGCTGGCACGTCCAGGTATGAAGTCATCCCACCGATTGGGGAGAGCCCCAGGTTTTCAAAGAATGAGCTTACTGGTAGGAGTAGACCCTTTTCGAAATCAGAGAGTTCCCTTGCTGACATGTCACCAACGGATACGTTCAGGTCTTTGCCGGAATCTTGTGAGTTTCTGTTGCTTTATAAATTTTCAAATCTTCTAGAAGTGTTTACGATCCGCATCTGGTTATTTATTCGGTCAGTTTTTGGTTATCTTCCGACGTTTGCATACTCTGAGGACTGTCGGACGAAAAAAGTACTTTTAATTATGCGAAAACTAGTTCCGCTTTTTCTAGCAATTGTGAAGTTTTGTACCACAAAGCACTTGCTCCATACAAGTATTTTTCCAGACTTGCATCATCAAATATCCTTTCCCTAAGATTGCAATTGAAAAAGCAAGATTTTTATTTTTTTTGAAAAATGTTTATTTTTGTCTAGGTCTTCTTCTCCCTTGTTTTTATTTACTTTGGTCAACTTCCTATAGAATGCCACAAGCATATCGAATTTTGCACCTCTTTGTCACCTGCAAAGCGCTTTAAACATGCCAGAGTTCTTTCATCTTGCGTCACTTATTATATTGAGCTTAGCATGAGATAATTTATGTAATAAAGCTTAAAATCCCGCATTCTCTGGAGCCTGGAGTTGATCCTGCAGTTAGCACCTATTTTGTTCTTCGAGACAATCGGCCATTGTTGTCTCTTCTTTTTAATAAATATCTGCTTGTCACTTAGCAACAATGTCGTCACTCGTGTTGCAGCCTTTGGTTTTGAGTGTAACTAACATGCGTTGATTTTTACATTGTAATTTGATTGGTTACGCTGGAAATGATCAGCTCATTGGTCTGTTGAATTTCAATGGATGTATCATGGTTACGTTGCCTAAATATTTCATTGCAAGCTCCGTAATTGCTCCTTGATTCAATACTGTCTTAATCAGACGAACAGCAACATAAATGTTCATACCCACCAGCTTTTCAAGCGATCAAATACTTCGGCTAAAATGTCTTAAAGAGTTTAATTTTTTTGTCGCGAATCTTCACTTCCTGACTTACCTACTTCTCACATTTTTTTATGCTGCATTTTGGTTACTTATCTTCAGGAAAATGTTTTTCTTTTTCTTCACTTTCTGACTTATCTAGTTCTTTCTTTGTTTCATTTTTATTGGCTACAGACTTCTCCTTCCATTGATTGCTCCGTTGATTTCACGAAAGTTTGTTGGCTTCACCTCTATATCCTATGGAAAATTTAACCATTTTTATTCATCTTGTTCATACCAATGAAACACTGTATTTGAATATCAATATTAAACAACAATTCTATTTTTGATTAGATGCGCTGAAGATGGAAAACTTTATCCAGCTACCTCTAACTAAATTTAGTAATTTTAACAATAGATTTGAACAAAGTTTATTTCTCGTGTATATGAGAAAAAGTAGAAGAAAATATTCAAGGTTAAGTAGTGTATTAATTATTTTTTATCTTCTTTGTTTGGAAAAGCAGCAAAACTAATTTCAAGTTGGATGGGGGTAATTGCATCAACAAAAGCGAAAATATCCACCTAATCTTTGTACTTTGATGTTTCAACGGTGCCGTGTTTGCACAATAATTAAAAGGTGAATATTCGTTTCACACTAACAAAGCTGACTTCAAAAGGGTGGCGAATCGTTATTAACGTACATTTAGAGAGATTTTCAAATTCAGAGCAACGTAACGAATCGGAAGACACTGTTCTTCTTTCGTTTTCAATGATAGTTAGAGTGTATTAAATAGTATGTTGTGTAAGTTTAAAGCTCAACTTGGATGCGATCAGTAAATATTTGCATGGTTTTAATCGATTGGCTAAATTGAGTTCTAAAAAAATTGAACAGATTTCTCCACTTTACATCATCTGTAGCTTGCAAAAGCGTTGGGTACGGCTAGGTTTTTTCGTTCACATAGAACCCATCGTGATTGCTCCAATTAAAACTGCTAGCCGCGACAAAACGGCATCACCTTGAAAAACGCTCCACGGAAAAGCGTTCCTTGAGGCCCTCGTACAAACCAGTGATTTATATCTATAATGAAAGTCCTATACCGCAAAAGCTATAATAGCCCCTTCACAGCTAATTCAAAATTAATTTTCCTTTTAGTATTTCTCGATCGTCCGTCAAATAGTCGGCAGTCGAACCGAGTAACTGCAAGCGACCTGCAAGGATTGACCATGGGACAAATAGAGAGAAAATTCAGAGAAAAGGTAACTGGTGTCACTCCTAGAAAATGATTACGACCCGCTTAGTTCTTTTGTAACCGACCTATGGGCCAGAAAGCAAATAGTCAACGACGCTTGAACACAGAAGCAAAAGTCCACCCCACGTCATAATAATTTATAATTACTAATAAGGGTGCAACATATGTTAGTAATGTGCAACAGTGTGCCTATGGGACCGAAAAAAAAGCCAATGGTTGATTACAAGTTTTAGCTGATCTTGATGTCAACAGCACCAACTCATTCATTTTGTACATATTTTGCGCCAAATAGTTTGAACAAGGCCAGTATGGTGGACCAAATATGACAACTAAGTCATTAGTTGCTCGTGTGCTCCCTGTCACCGTCATTGTTTGACGTAACTGGTTTTGATTTCCCTTTCAAGGAAGTAAATGTCCCTCTCCCACTGATGCACATGCTTGTGCTCTAGTGCACCACTTATAGTTACCCTCTTCAGCTGTGTCTCTGTAATTTACTTTACAATTAAGAAGAAACCTCTAAATGTCGAAAGCATCACTTCTTTTTAAATCTCCTTGTTCAGGTTTTGATGAAGTTTACGGATCTAAAAAGAGCCTTTGTAGCCTTTGACAAGAAGAGAGACGGTTGTGTGACACTTGATGAACTAAAGAGGGTCCTGATTCACTTCGTATTTCAAATGTCCGATCAGCTCTTTGCGCAGATTATGGAGAGGTAAGTTTATCAGTGATATCAATCCTTGTAAATTCCTGTCATCTGTATTTTCTCGAATAAATGTGCAACAGTTAATCCGAGTCAGTTCTAGCCTACCTTCATTAATCAGTTGGTAACAAATGATATTTTCAATCGCAAACAATCAACATAATCAGCCACAAACATTCAGTCGATATCCTATTTTTCTGTTTGCTTTTATTGCTCTTATTTCATTTCAAGTGTTTTAATAAATGACATTTTGAGTGAAAAATACAGCTGTTTTCAGTCAAATAAAAGCTAGGACAGAAACACCGCCGGCAGGACTATTATTAGAAGTTTGTTTAAAGTACCTTATTTCAATTGTTTAAACCCTTTGCTTTCATTATACTTCAGTCTTTTTAAATGGAAAATACTTCCTTGCAGGTGTGGAATAAGAGCGACGCATAAAATTCCATACGACCATTTCCTTGATAAATTTAAACACTCCCCCGAGGAAGGAAATGGCCAATCTATACCTATAAAACCAAGCCACAAGTTAGTACTTTGCATATAATACATTTAGAAACCTTTTTATAAATAATAGTCGTTGACATTCTAATTTTTCAAGAATCCACCAAAGTTTTGTGTATCTTGAATTTGGTCTAATATCGCACGACGATCTCTACATTTTTGTTTCACTTGACCAGTCATTTGTACCCAAGGTTGTTTAAGTTGATGCAAGATCCCGTGCACACGTCATATAATGGTATTTTTGGAACAATTAGTTCAGTTAATTTACAGAATTAACACCTGTGAACTGATAATGGCAATCCCAAATTCAATACTTACTTCACATCACACATGTTAGCGATCAGTCAAACACATACATCATTATAGTTCTTCTCTAGGGAAAACTATTGCTTCGTTAATTGAATTTTTTAATGATCAAATAAAACGATTAAAGTCATATTTTTTAACAATAGTGCTTCTGCATGAGGCTATGCGTTTTGACTTGAGCAGATCTCTGAAAAGCAATGTTCTCCACATACATAGAGCCAACTCTGGACCCCTATCTGTAGCCCTATTTAAGCTCCCAAGCAATACCCCACTGAAGTGGTGTGGCTTGAACCTGCAAATGTTGTTATGTTTAGTCCTAAAACATCATTTACCCCATATGTCTTCAATGATTTTGCATCTTGGTGACTTTGATGGCGCAGTTTAAGAAACCTCTCGTCCGACTGGAGAAACAATTTTTGCTTGCAGAGTTAATCCAATCAGAGAGGCCGAATCTCCGCTGGAAACGAAGGATGTTTGGGAGCTGCTTCGCAGTCACATAATGAACAGCTACACCTCAATCAAGCGAGCTTTTCTAGCTTTTGATGACGTAAGATATTTGCTTGGCAACCTTTTTTTAATTTAAAACCTGCCAGTTCTTTGTAAAAAGATATACACAGACTTATTCACAGGTCCTGCCCAAATGTGGACATAATGAATTTTGCCAACTGTCAAATTTCCCTAGTGTGTTATTGACTTTCATATGATTTCATATGATACTTTTATCTGATTTCGTCGTATTTTGGAAACTTTTCAAAGACCCTGCATGACCCCCAATGCATAATAGCATCATAAGCCCCCAAAACCCCGCTACACTAGCATCATATGATTGAAGCATACATAGCATAGAAGCTTGGTACTTGGTTTTGAATGGACAATCCATTTGTGCTTGATAGCCTCTAAAGTCCGTGGACATAGAACACATCTGCTCAACTAATTAAATAACAACTGTAAGAAAATGAATTACTCAGCATACAATAACAAAATAACATAACATAATAATATTAACTCACGGTACAGGCACACTCCTCACTTTCTTGTGAAGGCTTGATTTAGTCTCTGCAAAGCCTTACAGCTTCGAGTGAAATGAAATTATAAATATTTATTTGGAGCACCTTTTTCATTCTATAAATGGTCGTTCGATCATTGCTTGGCGTTTCAAAGAGCTCTATCAATTTACACAGTTGAACTTTTCTTGCAAAGCTTTTGCACTTTGCTTTCAATGAAATTGTGAGATGCTCTCAACCTTAAGATGTTCTGTTTCTTCTTTTCAAATAAACTGTTTCTTTGCAACCAGAGTCGATCTTTTTTTGATGGACCCTCTGTATAGTATGATCTTCTTTCTTTCAGGATAAAGATGGTCGTGTGCGGAGAAAGGAGTTCAGGAAAATACTCGATTCTTTTCCGTTCAAAATCTCCGATGAACAGTTCAAACAACTTATGTACAGAGTTGATCCAGAAGGAAAAGGATTTGTGTCTTACCATGACTTTCTGCAGACCTTTGAGGTCAAAGAAGGCGAGGTAGGCTTTTCATGTCGGCATTAAACGAATAGCCGTTGCCATTACTTCTTTTCAAGCCCAGGGGCGATTCTAGCCTGAGGGGGCCATCACAGAATGTAGACGGACCCTAGGAGGAACGGGAGTCTTTATAAGCTCATATCAAAGTCTCTCGGGAGTCATATCAAAAGCTACGTATAAAGAACATAGGGGAAATACTAATCAGTAACCGAAAATTTTCTTAGAAAGGTGGTGGTGGGCGAATGAAACGGTAGACAGAAATTCCTTGGGGGCAAGGCCTCCCTAGCTCCACTAAGAGATGCCACTGACTATAATCCCTCTTCGTTCCGGAAATCATATGATTACTATTAGAGGATCATTTGTAGTGTAAAGAGAGAGGCTCTTGACGCCCTGAATTACGAAAACCATTACGTTGCCGTAGCAATGATTGGTGTGTCAAGTGCTGGGAATAGGTTAACTAGCCAAATTTTTGTCGCTAATTGAAGAACGTTTTGAATGAATTTGCTTGTAGAAACGTGACTAGAGCATGGGCACATTTAAATAAAATCCTCCAGCTTAATGCTCCAGGGCTATGTATTATATACTTCTGTAGATATGAAACTGCTATATTTGCCTCGGATAAGAAACAATTGGATATTTTCATGGCATCTGTAGGTTTTATCATAAGGTTATTCTCCATGATGTTTATATATTTTCATTCTCATCCAAGGGTGCCCATCCCTGGCTTAATGGAAACCGAAAACTGAACCATTCAAAGCCGCCAGCCGCAATTAACACGCAAATGGTAAGAACTGATAATGCTGCATTTGAATCCTCCTGCACCTTGCTTTCAGATCATGTGATCCACGTGTGCAATTTATTTGATCGTCAAGCCTGCATGCAGCACCATAGATTTTACCCCTTCTGTTTTTGAATTATTAAATTTTAGAAGCTTGCGTTATTGTATCATATTATTTATATTATTTCAGGCAGAGGAAATTTTACGCAACAAAATAATGGATAACTGGAAGACGATGACAAAGGCTTTCACAAAAGTTGACGAGAATGCGGATGGATTCATATCAAAAAGAGAACTATCCAGTCTTCTTAACCGATATCATCTTTCTATGGCAGATGAGCATTTCGAGCAGTTAGTATCGTAGCTTCATTTTGGCTCGCATGTGCCTACCCTTTGTATGCTCTGTGCCTACCCTTTGTATGCTTGGACTTAGACAGAGGTTTTAGATTTTAACTGATTGACTTGTGAACGTGGCCTAGTCAAAGGATTTCTTACCTAGTCTGAGTCAATCTCAAAATGACTGGATAGTGTGTTGTATTTCACTAAGTTGATTGGTTACTTTTTTCTCTGAAGCGTCAAACATAACGGAACAGAGGCGATCAATTTTGCCCTAGATCTACGTGCAGCAACGTTCCCAGGCTCATATACAAATATGCACTAAGAGTTTAGTTGTTAAAAAGAAACTGCGTCTTAAACATTATGGCTACTTCAAATTTTGCTGTAGCAATCTTGCAGGTCAATGGATGCACCCATAAAATGTTGCGAATGATTTAAATGTAGCTTTATCTACCCATGTGATCTTTTCATTACTTCTTAAGCTAGCAGAAGCCAACTTAAATATCCAAAATTTGTTTTAAGGTTGTGGGGAAAGTGCGACGAGAACAGAGATGGTAGAATACAATACAAAGAGTTTTTGAATAATTTGGTAAGTACATTTTAGTTTTTTTTCCTATATTTTATGAAAATAATTTTAGTTTATTCTCCATAATAATTTAGAAAAAATTCTCGAAATTCATACCTTTTCTACTCCGCATATGCCTTGAGAGAAATACGTTAGTTCTTGCTTTCGATAATTTTTCACAAATGCATTGTACAAAAAGATTTATTAAATTAAAATTTAGTAATTACTCAAAGCATACGTTAATGTGGTGCTTGTGGAATATTTTGTGAATGAAATACTTGCATTTGCGTGCAACCCATTCATATATCTACATAAGCACTTCATAGGAATTTACAAGCATTCTGGTTAATTACAATAAGCCTGCGAAGTTTGTTACTGCTTTAATCTAAAACGATTGGTTAAATATGCTATTCTGAGAAACCATTTTCGGCTGCACATTTGCTGCTTTAGACAGTTTTCCTAGTCCGTATTGTAGCCAATGATAGTCGAGGGCAAAGTAGGGAAAGTGCTCGCCACCTTTTGATGGGAAGAGTTTGGTGTCTGAAGAACGCACCAATCCGCAATAATTCTGCACGTCCAGCCTCCTTTAGCAAACTTTCGAGAGAGGCTACCGCCTTCCTGCCAATCCCCCGTCTCACCCGCCTGGCTTTGTCAGTGTGACACGAGTCATTCTGATTGCTATCTTCTCTGAGCTGGCACAGCTGCTTAGGAAAAACTAGAGCCACCTTCAAAACTAGAGCCACCTTCAAACTTTGAGATGCGAAGGATTGTCATCAGTGGGTTGTCTCTGTCACCTTGTATTCAGAAGAGTTTGTACCCGCTCTTCTGCACCAACCAAAGATGCTCTTGAAAGTCTTGTTGAACTCGGGCATTCTGAGGTAATAGATAATTGGGTTTACCCCTGAGTTGGCTAGAGCAATCGTCATAAGCACGGCATAGGCAGCCTCCTTTGCATGTGTTGTCATGGCAATAGCTCCTCCGGTGAAGCTGTCGATTACGGTTAGGCCATGGTAGACAGAAACTGGTGCAAATGTAACAAAGATGAACGTGATCACTAGCACGATCGCTTTGGCTGCCTTTATGTGATTCTTCTCTTCCCGCTTCGTCACACGCGAATCCTCCGTATTTGATAACAGCGACTTTTCCTTTGTCCTCACGATTCTGACAATGATGACGTAACTCGAGGCAATCAGACAAATGGCTGCCGTCACGTACACTAATATAATCGCACTGTACACCACTTCGCTGGTGAAGCGTACGAACGGCACAGTGATGGGTATGAGCCAGCAAATGAGTATAAGGAAGAAAACCTTTCTTCGTGTCATGTATTCTCTATAACAGACAGTTCTCTTGAGATGCGTCCATCGGTCGTAGCTTACCAGAGCGATAGATCCGATTGCCGCGCCCATGAAGACCGTGGAGAGGTACCTGCGAACCATGTTCAAGCCACAGTTACTACGGGCATCCCCCGAATAGAACTGCACCACGTGTAGCGGTTCCACCACGAGGCCAACGAGAAAATCGCTGGCTGCAAGGGAGAGCAAGAAGGCATTCGACCGTGTCTTCAGTCGCTTGTTTTTAAAGACAACGATAAACACAAGGAGATTACCAACCACCGCTGCAAGTCCTTGCACAAGGTTCATAAACCCAAGAAATTGTCTCAAGCTGTAACTGACATCTAAGTTATAGAAGCACTTTGCCATGTTCTCTTTTTCGCAACAACCGTCCTTCGATGAGCCGTCTATCGGCACAACCTGTGTTGTATCCCCAGCTTCCTTGTTCCAGTCATGCGATTAGAGTGGAATTCGAGTGACTAAGGATGTTTTCAATATACCAACGATACTTATAGGCGGTTTAGTGGTTTGGCTTTGTTTATATTCGCTTTGTATTTGGTCACCGTTCCGTTTTCGCTTCTCTTTTGGAAGGTAACTGGCCTGTTGAGACTTTAGTAACGACAGGAAATGAAACCTTGTTTGCTGGATGGGTGCACAAAAGACGCTTCGTTTCTCCAGCGTTGTTTGTTTGTTTTTTTTCTTTATCAAGTCTTTCACTTTTTGTTTCTATTATTTTGCCAGACTCTGAATCTGAAGCACCGTTGTCTTTCAGTTTCCTTGTTTACTTCACAAATCACCCTTCTAAGAAATGTTTTGAAGTGCAAAGTTCAGGGAATTAGAGAAGCTACGAATTACATTTTTTATTCTTGGTGAACTTCTTACTATTACTTTCCCTACTCAGGCCAATTTTAGGAAGCAAATTGTCATAGACATACTTCCGCAATTATTCCAGACGAACCAACTTGGTTCACCTCATTGCTAGGGTTATTTCCTCAGTCTACGTCTTGGTTTTACCTGGTCCTGCTTGCAGTCGTTTAAGGTTTGAAGGTCTTAGACAGGCTAGCATTTACCTTTGTGAGGTGCAGTAAGAGTTTTACATATTTGAGAGTAATTGATGTAAAAACAAAACTGTTTGCAAGGACACTTGCTATTTTGCAGTGACGATAAGCTGGGAGTGAAACCACCTTGTATTTCATTTCCTTTGTGCCTTTTCCGTGTCTTGTACATACCGACTGTTCAACTTCCTATTATGTTGGTAGCACATTGCTTGAAAGGGAGTTATTAGAACTTCATGTTTTTGACTGTTTGACGGGCTTAAACAAAAGCAAAATATCATAGAGCGTTACATGAAGGCCAGCACCTACACGCTTTTTTATAAGGAACCTACCTCAAGGCCTTGTTCCAAAAGTTCCTTATTCGTAGACCTCAAATCATCAGATTTTAGTACCAAAAGTTCCTTAAAAGTTCCTTAATTTCTCACTTTTGGTGTTTTGACTACAATAAGCCTTAACACTTAATAGAGAGAGGGGCAAGACAGCATATGCGAAAACTACTCAATGAAGCACTTGACACACAAATAGCAAACAATCTATGCGAGAACACGTTTTTTTTATAAGGAACCTACCACAAGACCTAGTTCCAAAAGTTCCTTATCTGTAGACCTCAAATCATCAGATTTTAGTACCAAAAGTTCCTTAAAAGTTCCTTAATTTTCACTGCACATCAATAAGCCTTAACACTTAATAGAGAGAGGGGCGAGATAGAATATGCGGAAACTACTCAATAAAGCACATGACACACGAATAACAAACAATCTATGCGTGTATTGGCTGCAAATGAATGGAACGGGCTTTTTAGCTCTTGATGCTTGCAGTTATAAAAAAATTTCAAATCGAAAAGTTCCTTAGGGTTTCATTTTAAGTAGTATAAGTTCTTTAAATATTTCGGCCTTCTACATGCAGGTTCCTTATAAAGTAATTCCTTATAAAAAAGCGTGTATTGGCTGCAAATGAATTGAAACGGCTTTTTAGTTCTTGATGCTTGCAGTTATAAAAAATTTTCAAATCGAAAAGTTCCTTAGAGCTTTCATTTTAAGTAGTATAAGTTCTTTAAATATTTCGGCCTTCTACATGCAGGTTCCTTATAAAGTAATTCCTTATAAAAAAGCGTGTATTGGTTGCAAATGAATGGAAACGGCTTTTTAGTTCTTGATGCTTGCAGTTATAAAAAAATTTCAAATCGAAAAGTTCCTTAGAGCTTTCATTTTAAGTAGTATAAGTTCTTTAAATATTTCGGCCTTCTACATGCAGGTTCCTTATAAAGTAATTCCTTATAAAAAAGCGTGTATTGGTTGCAAATGAATTGAAACGGCTTTTTAGTTCTTGATGCTTGCAGTTATAAAAAATTTTCAAATCGAAAAGTTCCTTAGAGCTTTCATTTTAAGTAGTATAAGTTCTTTAAATATTTCGGCATTCTACATGCAGGTTCTTATAAAGTAATTCCTTATAAAAAGCGTGTATTGGTTGCAAATGAATGGAAACGGCTTTTTAGTTCTTGATGCTTGCAGTTATAAAAAATTTTCAAATCGAAAAGTTCATTAGAGATTTCATTTTAAGTAGTATAAGTTCTTTAAATATTTGGGCCTTCTACATGTAGGTTCCTTATAAAGTGGTTCCTTATAAAAAAGCGTGTATTGGCTGCAAATGAATTGAAACGGCTTTTTAGTTCTTGATGCTTGCAGTTATAAAAAATTTTCAAATCGAAAAGTTCCTTAGAGCTTTCATTTTAAGTAGTATAAGTTCTTTAAATATTTCGGCCTTCTACATGCAGGTTCCTTATAAAGTAATTCCTTATAAAAAAGCGTGTATTGGTTGCAAATGAATGGAAACGGCTTTTTAGTTCTTGATGCTTGCAGTTATAAAAAATTTTCAAATCGAAAAGTTCCTTAGAGCTTTCATTTTAAGTAGTATAAGTTCTTTAAATATTTCGGCATTCTACATGCAGGTTCTTATAAAGTAATTCCTTATAAAAAAGCGTGTATTGGTTGCAAATGAATGGAAACGGCTTTTTAGTTCTTGATGCTTGCAGTTATAAAAAATTTTCAAATCGAAAAGTTCATTAGAGATTTCATTTTAAGTAGTATAAGTTCTTTAAATATTTGGGCCTTCTACATGTAGGTTCCTTATAAAGTGGTTCCTTATAAAAAAGCGTGTATTGGCTGCAAATGAATTGAAACGGCTTTTTAGTTCTTGATGCTTGCAGTTATAAAAAATTTTCAAATCGAAAAGTTCCTTAGAGCTTTCATTTTAAGTAGTATAAGTTCTTTAAATATTTCGGCCTTCTACATGCAGGTTCCTTATAAAGTAATTCCTTATAAAAAAGCGTGTATTGGTTGCAAATGAATTGAAACGGCTTTTTAGTTCTTGATGCTTGCAGTTATAAAAAAATTTCAAATCGAAAAGTTCCTTAGAGCTTTCATTTTAAGTAGTATAAGTTCTTTAAATATTTCGGCCTTCTACATGCAGGTTCCTTATAAAGTAATTCCTTATAAAAAAGCGTGTATTGGCTGCAAATGAATTGAAACGGCTTTTTAGTTCTTGATGCTTGCAGTTATAAAAAATTTTCAAATCGAAAAGTTCATTAGAGATTTCATTTTAAGTAGTATAAGTTCTTTAAATATTTGGGCCTTCTACATGTAGGTTCCTTATAAAGTGGTTCCTTATAAAAAAGCGTGTATTGGCTGCAAATGAATTGAAACGGCTTTTTAGTTCTTGATGCTTGCAGTTATAAAAAATTTTCAAATCGAAAAGTTCCTTAGAGATTTCGTTTTAAGTAGTATAAGTTCTTTAAATATTTCGGCCTTCTACATGCAGGTTCCTTATAAATTTGAACTTTTTAATAAATCTAGTTATTGAAAGCAATGGAAGCATTTGTATGGAAGCTTCCTTACATGTTATTTTACTTCCTTCCTACCCTTGTTGTAAATGCGTTTGCACCTGTTTCCGAATTTGGTTTGAAGGGCGACCTTTCCACAAACAATGTTGTGTTGTATGCTTTGGATCATATGAGCCGGGGGTAAAGCTCGATTGGGATATCGACTGGTAAGTAATCTGTCGTTTGAAGTCCATTCGGCTTTTAGTATGTCGTTACTCCCCTGGATAAAGAAGAATAACTAGACCAGCTTGTTTGTGGAGATGATATGATTTCGGACCGCATATGAGAAGTGCACGCAAACACCTTAACGTTATAACGATACAATTCAAGTTGTGTTTTTTGCTATTTTACTTGCATTGCTCTTTTAGAAATATGAGCAAATTTATGTGATAAACTCGATGATTATATGTGACTGCATATGAAGCGAGGTATTTCTAAAAGCCCTTGGAAGTTAGACAAGGTCCGTGCTGAAATAAGTGTCTTTCATCGCTGGAAATCTTCATGCATTCGGAGTAGCATGCTCTATCTTGTCCTCTTCATAGAAGCGCTTGCTAAGCATACATATTATCAAGGAGCTATTTTCTTTTATTCCTAAGCACATATATTTTCTATGGTTCAAATATTGTCATAGAGACAGATCCTAATACTTAAACTCAATCTAATAGGATACAATACCAAGACGTAGTATTATACTTACAATGAATACAATATTTGATACGAGATAAATATGGATTTAAATGATAAAATTCAAAAGAACGAGAGTATGATTAATTGCGGGCTACTTTCTTCGTCACTGTAATACGACTCAAGCGAGCAATTGCAACTGATTTGTAATAATTATGAGCAATCAAGTATGCCTAGTTACTCATATGAAGTTCAAGCCTTTATACTTTCCCATTATCTTTGCCAACATACGTAAACCCGAAATGTTTATTACAACATGTTACTACACCCCATTTCGATGCAAAATTGGTTGGTCCCGAGTTTAGAGTGGACCAGCTAAACACACCTTTTCATTCTAAACACCCTCAAACAATGAGAAACTGTAGCTAACTGTAGCTAGTCTAAAACACCTTCTAACTTCATATGTTGCTAAGTTGGTTCCAGTGAATCATTTTGTGGGCATTGTATTTTACACGTACAATATCAATGAACTTCAGCAGAAGGGAAGTTCCGCAATTTTGCCGAGTTCTTAGAATTAAACTTCATTCTCTGATGCCCCCGTGTCCCTCGTGTCGCTCTTTGTCTCACTGGCTTCCGTTGCTGCGAGCGTCGGTATGAAACGACCGAGTTGTCTCCTCATGCTTGCTCGAAATTCAGGTATACGAAGGTAATAGATGATTGGATTTATCCCTGAGTTAGCCATCGCTATGGTCATAAGCACGGCATAGCCTACCTCTCTCTCGTCGCTTGACATCACCTGTGCAGTGGTTGCGAGGCCACCGATGGCAGTGACAAGGTGGTATACCCCGATCGGGGCAAATGTCCCAATGAAAAATGATATGATGAGGATGACAGCCCTGGCTGCACGCATGTGCGTTTTGATGTCGGCCGTGTTGCGCTGGTCTCCAGCAACGTTTCTGGAAAGAAATCGTCTGCGATCTTTCACGATTTTGATTATGAACCAATAGCAGGTGATCATTATTGCCAGAACAGCGGTAATGTAGAGAACAACAAAGACTTTGTAGGCCACTTCGCTTGCGAAACGGAACATTGGAATGATCAACGGGCCTACCCAGCACAAGATGAGCAGAAAAATCACTTTTCTTTTGGTCATGAACTGGGAGTAGTTGACGGTCTTCGACAAGTGCAGGTAGCGGTCGTAGCTGATCACTGCGATGGAGCCAATGGACGCTCCCATGAGTAATGTGGAAAGAAAGCGACGCGCGGTGTTGAAGCCGCACTTGTTGCGGTAGTCCGGCCAAAAGAACTGGACCACGTGCAATGGCTCGAGCACCGCTCCTACCAAGAGGTCTGTCGCAGCGAGTGACATCAGGCAGAAATTGGACCGCGTACGGAGTCGCGGAGTAACTGCGAAGATTAGGAAAACTGCGAGGTTTCCCAACGTGGCCATCAGTGCTTGCGCAAGGTTCATTGCCCCGAGTAGGTACGACAACCACGTGACAACCGCGAGATTATAAACGCAAGAAGCCATTTCTCTTTCTGTCTCGCCAACCTGTCAAATCAATAAAAGTGCTGATACAAATTTGTTGAGGTCGCTAGCATGAAGGCATGGCTCCCTCTGAGAATCAAGACTTTTGATTGGACTTTGGAACAAAGAAGATTGTGCGTCAATGCTTTGTACTGATAAATACGTCATGTATCTTTGTGTATCTGTTATTAGCAAATATATCTGATGAAAGTTACATTGTCTAGAGAATATCAGCATACAGCTTTCTCAAAAAGTAGACAAATATTTTCCAGAAACTTTCGTCCAAACTGTTCTACAGATGCATGACGTAACGTTGCGAACGAATCTTCTCAGAAATGTTCTCA
The DNA here is from genome assembly GCA_003864495.1 of Nemopilema nomurai. NCBI lineage: Eukaryota > Metazoa > Cnidaria > Scyphozoa > Rhizostomeae > Rhizostomatidae > Nemopilema > Nemopilema nomurai. The sequence continues at coordinate 515,923 of ML133465.1, read as the reverse complement.
AGAATGTTTTGGACACAGGCACCACAGAAACCGCCAAAAATTATGAAGACAAAATGACCAGGCGAACGAAGGGAATTTATGCAAAAATGTTATCTCAAATTCAAACTAAATAGCGGCCTTCTCAAATATGTCTCGTTGTTTGTCGAAGCTCGAAAATATTGGTTCTGGAAGACTGTGGTTTGAATAGGAAGTTCTCTGGTTTGCCCTCTGCCGTTTTCGTATTTATCAGTTTCATACTGGAAGCCCAATAAACTACGGTTCTTATCTAAGAAATTTCAATTATTTTAAAGAAACCCTCAGGAATCCTGCACCTCCATGAATTCGTTTTCGAGCTCCCTCTAGTCAAAATGAATATGCAATCGATTGTTAATAGGTTTGTTGGACAAATCCATAACTGATTCAAGACAATGACTGCGAAGAACACAAGAATGAGACTGCATGTACCCGTGGATTGTTAACTCCCCGTTGAGTCCTTACTTTGAATTTTCTTGCTTTGCCATCTCAAGCCCTGAATTTCGTGTTGAGACAATTGTTGACCTGAATCGTTCGTAGAAAATTCAGCCTGAATCGTCAAGTCTCGCGTATGCCCCCCCCCCCTGAAAGTGTTTTAAAACTGCCTCTGCGTAGCTATTTCCCTCCAGGGCACTTGTAGATAACTTCAACCGTGAGTCATTGCAAACTTTTCTGAGGAGAAGTGGCCGAAGAAAAGCTGAACTGTATTTAAGTTTCTGTAGGTCTGGGAGCCACAGGTCTGTTGGATTGTAACGGTTCATACTGGGCGTTCCTGTTTATGGACGTTTGTGGCGGGTCAAGCCAAATACAAGGACACACAGCGTTTCATGAACGTTAAAGCAAATCTGTCGAAAGATACTTGATGCGAGGATAGGTCTCAGTACAGAAGCGTTGTTTCATTCTGCCTTTTTTTTATTGCACTTATTAGGCTCTATCTACCGGCTTACGTGTTCCGTTGACTGGAGATACGACGACCAACAGAAATAAGATACTTGATATAGAGTGAGGTGGCGTTTATTTAAGAAATATTTTTCCAAATTTTGCAAGATAGTGTAATGGTACAAGATATTTTTCATATAATGAAGATAACTTGTTGTCCATGAGAGTAACCCTTTTTTGCTGTGATAAATTTGTCCCTATCAATGTCTTGTACTCAGCTACAAATCGCCCTCTATGCTTCCTAGATGCGAAATCATTTTAATTATACAACGGCAATCGTTCTGTTGTTCAATATATAAACAAGCTTCACGGCAATCGGAATCATCGATCACAAAATTAAAAGTCACCCAAACTCAGCATCTGTTGTCCTTAAATTGGCTCCTATTTGTCAGGAAACGTCGACAATAGTTTTAAAATCAGTTTATTGATTTACTTCCGCTTTAAGAGCTGCTCTAGTTTTCTCAAACACTCCCTCAAGATTTACGTTTTAAAAGAAAAAGTACTCACCTGTATTTTCAAGTTTGTTCAAATGATAGCCTTCGAATAGATGATCCGGCTATAACTACGCTCATCGTATTGTTATGAAAGTGCACAGATGGCTGCTGTCATTCAATATTTATGGCAATACCCCCTTATATGGATGAACAGTTCCTGTAATTGTATACGTGTCTGTGCTTTGGTGATTTCACTTCCCTTTGAAACCATGATGTGATTCTGGGAAAGCCGCGAATCTCTTCCCTTTGTCCCTTTAAGCAATAAGAATACTTATCAATATCTAGAACGAATCTTCTTTTCATTTATAGCAGGTTTGTGTCATTTTAACTCGTGATATCGTTTTGAAGATAGCAAAGATGAATGTTACTTTACTTATTATGGAAACCATGGATACTTTTGTCTGGCTTGTTATATATCAAATCTACAATACCGTTAGGCATATACCCCCTTACAGCAACAACGCCTGGGGCTGAGTAGGCCATGATGCGTTCGCCGCAAGCGGTCATTGGTCATCGATGACGTCATAAAATCTGTCATTGTCGCTTCAGATCAAACTACGCAGACTTCTGTTTGTTGAAGCTAACGAATATGCCCAGGCGTAATGGTTCCACTCGTCGAACGGTTTATTGTTATGATTTTGAATTTGAGAAAGGCTACCTGTTTGCCTTTGAAGCAAAGTCAAACTGCACTTATCGAGTAAAATAGTAACCACCTACTCACTGACCTGAACTTCGTGAATGGGCAACGAAAGGAATTAACTTTCTTCGAACTGTGACAGTTTATTCATCTAAACTAGGGTTTACAAAAGTTCACTTTTCAACTTGCCGCGACCCCCAAATCATGTTTAAAAGGAAGTCACCTCCATGTTGTTCGCTGAATCTGCCATCTTGCTTACTTGTCAACTTTTGCGATAACTTCCCGTATCTAAACAACAACTGTAATGTATACGTCGAAGAAAGCTTTGAGGTTTAACTGTGGTTATCTGGACTATGGCTCCTTTGAAGAATTCATAGAATAGCAATGATAAGAACTGGGGAGATTTACTTGAAATAAACCTGGAAAGCGGGATTTCGTTCGCCAAGCTGAGTCTCCATTTTATGAAAAACTGGGGGCTGCGTTGAAGGAGCTTTTTAAGCTTGAAAATAGGCAGAAATTGTCCACGTTATTAAATGGAAATTGAAAGGAATAGAAGTCTAGGAAATCCCCAGATTACTTAAATAGGCAAAGAAAAATAAAAGCAGATCGATACTCTTCATGCAAAGCGTATTACAAGCGAATTACATTTAAGAAAAAATAAATTAGTAAAAACAGTCAGACTACTCAAGAATTTAAGGTACCTATGTCTAGGCAAGGGTCAGTTCCAGTGTATGGTTGCACCAAGAACCACAGAGCCTGTACCAAGACATCTTTTGTGGTACCCGTGCAACACGCCATAAATGGACATTATCCATATCCTGGGTTTAAGGATATGGATAGTGGAAACTCAAGTGTTGAGCTGATATGAATCTTTGCAAGCCCTGGGCGATTGTGGCTCTATTTGCCGTTAATGATATGTTCTTGACCAGGGATACAAAAGGGTGGAGAAAAGAGAGGGGCGTCAAGCCCCCAATACCTGGGAAAAACCAGAAAGTTGCCCATTCATTGAGAAACTTAACGTTAATTGGGAGCTTTGAACAAATTTGAAACTGTAAAAGAAATTTTATGTGAAGAAAAAGTTGGTCAAAAAAGTATAGTTGGTCACTTTTTAAATGTATTGGCGAGAGATGATTAATATTCGGTCAATTAACTGATTACTAGGCGAAGATGATCCTTTAAGGTAGCTATTCTCCGTGTACTAAGGAGTATGAATATTGTGCGATGCAAAACATACTCTCTTAATTACTGCCAAGTTTAGTTTGAAATCCAAACAAATCTTCACAATCAAAACAAGAACTGATTTTTTGTGCCTTGGCGTCAAATCTGGCTCATTGCCATAATTTGGCGTCTTAATTTGATTTTCAGTTTGACTTGATTTAATGTTGCTAAAATTTTAATTAGTAATTATTGTGAAATAGGCCAAAATGACTACTTTCACTTCTTATGATAGGCTCTATTCTTAAGGCTCGTAATTAGGCCTACTTCTTGGCTTTTTTTTAATTGCTGGAAAGCAATCATAAACATATTTCTGTAGCCTACCTTTACGCTTTTTATGTAACTTAGTTAAATTTAAAGTTAAATGTACCATGACCAATTGTGAAGTGTGATTGCAAATTCCAAAAGGTTTGTTAACCGCCTTTTACCCTCGGTACCAGACCCACTATGTACCAAGGAATATGTACATAGGAATAGTGGGTCTGGTACCCAGGGTAACTGCCTTTAAACTTCAGATGAAGCTCTTAAACTAGGTCCATAGCATCGTAAATAGAGTAGTCTCGATTTTCAAAGTTTACTTGCTTATTAATGCTAGGTTTTTTGGTATTTTCTGAAAGGGGTTGTAATTTAAGCAGCCAGTAGCATTTGCAGCTCCAAGCCAATTATCGTTTGTGTACTGCGACAGTCATATAAAACCTGTTCTTCGTTTTCTAAGATGATTACTTTGTAGCAGGAATTAAAATATTGCAACCGTAATACTTTCAATTATTGGCAACAACATGCTAAAAATATTTATTGTTGTTTTAATTTATTTTGATAAGCTTGAGAAATTTTTCCTAAAGGGATATTGTTGCGATTTGCTTGCTCTTGCACGATGCGATCTCCTCCCTCTCACTTCTCCGCTCCTTGCCAGCCATGCAAAGATACTTCCGTCGGTATTTACGTACGGTTCCTCTGAAGCCGGGAATTCTGAAGTAATAGATTGCAGGATTAATAACCGAGTTTGTCATTGCTGTCGTCATCAAAAGTGCGTAACTTAATTCTCTTATCTCTGCTGACATGCCGTCTGAATTCGTAACCAGCTGATTCATCCCAGCTAGCAAAGCGTATATCGCCATGGGAGTGGTCGTTATTATTAGCAATACGATTATCAATGCAATCATCCTTGCAGCTCTGATGCGACTACTTAGGCTGTTCTGAAGCATGTTGTTGTTGTCGCTGTAGGCGTTGAAAGCTTTCGCGCGACTCCTCACGACATGCATTATTGCCATGTAGCATATAACCATGATGAGGTCAACGAGCAGCACGTAAACAACACCAACAACATTATAGGCAGTCTCGCTGACGAAGCGTAGCATGGGAATCGGAAGCGGGATGAGCCAGCAAAGCGATATCAAAACAATCATTTTCATCTTTGTCATGTACGTGCGGTAGCACAAGGCCCTCGTCAAGTGTACGTAGCGGTCGTAGCTGATCACTGCGATGGAGCCAACAGAGGCTCCAATCAGAACTGCGGCTACATACCGCCTGGTCTTGTTCAGTTGGCAATCCCGGCGGTGTTTCTGGGAGAAGAATTGTGCTACAAACAACGGCTCCACAGCCGCGCCAACCATGAAGTCTGCAGCTGCTAATGACAGCAAGCAGTAGCTAAAACGTGTTCGTAGTCGGGGGCACTTCCAGATAACAAAAAAGACGAGTGTGTTGCCAATGATTGCCGCTAGGCCCTGGATTGCGTTGAAGCAGCCCAGAAGGTATGCAGCCCAGTCTTGAACATCCAGGTTCCTATTACAGGCTTCCATTTCCGTATCGAATCTGATGTATAAAGAAAACCAATAAAAGCCATGTTTTAAGTGTGATATCGTAATTTTTAAATAAAGGAAGAAATTATATAAAACGGGTAAAATAATCTTTGAAATAATAATTATATGAGCCAGCTGGATTGCCCGCCAGAAGCTTTGAGTTACGGCAGCTGTTTTGAGTTGGAAATTATGCCTCCTTTCACGCTTCAACTCTTTCTTAAAAGTCGTCTTTCTTAAGGTTAATTCTATATTTCCACGTGGTGCTAACGTGGCACGTCGTACATTCAAGGTGCTTCTAAATGTTGTTGGAGGAAAAGGTGACCGTTTTGACTATGTATGGAGGTCTGAATTTGGACAAACAATAAGCTGAGGTACCCTTAGGAACTTTGGAAGGCGTAGCGAGTAGCAAGTGGATGGTATGACAAGACAAATTACAGCCGCTAGGCCATTCGAGTACTTAGCACTGCAATGTAGTTTGATAGCAAAAGCTGTATAGCATTTGCGAAATAACACCTTTGCCAAACAGCTATCAACAGTCACCGTCTTGTATATGCGCTGAAATTTCGAACCATGGCAAGGCAAAGAAAGAATCTTGGAAATATTTAAGCAATGTGTATCAATCTACGTGAAGCGTTATATGAGAACAGCGCATATGGGTCTGTTTCTGAGCCTTACCTCGTGGCCCAAGGAAGTAGCGCGGAATGGAATAATGCTTACACCAGTCTTGTTTTGCTTCAAGCTTTCAGATAACTTTGTCACACTAAATTTCCAATGCACCGTTGGTTTTTAAATAATTCTTTCGAACTTACGACTTGTTGTTCTGTGGAAACCACTTGTTTTGCCAAATGCCAATAAACTGTGATGTGAATTCAGGGCCAAAACCTGGTAATGTGCTTGCCTCAAAAGTATCGTCGGTGAAATGTTTAGAGGGCTCACAAGATTTAGGCTTGGGTTAGCAAAGACAGTGCCATTGCACGCGTGATTCTAATCTAATGATTGAAGTTACGTGTCGAATGCCTCCAAGGAGTTGCATCTTTTGCCTACCTCGACACGTGAATCCCCAAATGAATTGTGAGATTTACAGCCGAGTATTTTTGCTCCTTACCCTAGGGGAGGGAGATAAATCCTTCGGTACTTTGCCCCCCGCCCACCATGTAGGGGGTATTGCTGAAGCAGCCTGATATAGTGGTGCTATACCTCCCCTAATTGCCACGTCTTTTATTGTTGCAGGGGGTCGACATAACGTCTGGTGATCTGAAAGGCATCAGCACCCGGATTACTGACGAGAGTGAAGAGAAGATACAGCTGATGAAGACAGATCAGCTATCGAGGTTTGCCATCTGCTTTTTAATATATTACGCTTGACTCTATTTTTCTGCTTTTCATTAATACTTTTTGCACAGCTGCTAGTATGGCTTAGATCGGTCACTTTCCCAATTAAGCGGGAGCATAAAATTGAATTACTATGTATTTTATGCGTACGCTGTTATTTTAAAAGAAAAATATTCTATCGTCATAACATATTGTTAGTCACAAATCTATAGTCTTTGTGACATTAAGAAAATCTTAAAACACACTGTTTTCAAGGATTCTGTCCAAACAAATTTGCAAAAAACCGACTTTTGAAGTTGGCGTTTTCTTTTTTACTTCCCGGTGAACCAACAGAATATATGAGTTAAGCTAAAATTAAGAATTGCATCCTGTTTTCATTATTTTCTCATTAAGCATGTGAACCCAAACATAATAGGTATGAAATGTATATTATAAGAAGACCTTGCCATAAGAAATAAGAAATATTCGTTTGAAATTACGTCCTTATAGCAGCAGTTTTTTATTTTTAGTGTAGTAAATTGAGTACCGTCGTTTTTCCCTTTCATTTATAAAGAGTCCTTAATAACCTTTAAATGTAACGGTTATCAAAAGTGCATTAAAATGAATTTTTCGAAAGATAGCTTCACTTTTCTGACTTCGAGATGTGATGTCTGTTATAATTTATTTAAGGTTTATTTATCTTTTTATTTATTTATTCATTTATTTATTTATTAATTTATGTTCTGCCACCCTAAGCCATTATCCATTTTTCTTTTTGGATCATCTTTGATATTTCTTAATGAGCCACTATTTCTATTTGACCTTTCTCTAGGACATTTAAAGGGTAGGTGTTTAACCTATATTTTCTTGAGGATATAATAGAGCTCTGAAGAAAGATAATTTTTTTATTGTCTTCTCATAACAACAGGCAGCACGTTGCTAGCAAGAATGCTCTCAGTAGAACGACCAAAATGGATGCAAATGAAGTCATTGATGTCTTACGGGTGAGACGAGTAATCTTTTCCTCTAAACTATGTTTTTCCAGTTGGACACTATCATCTATTCGTATCACCTGTAGAGAATACTTTGGCAATGGGTTTTCTATTTTGATTGAGTTTTGATTGAGTCATTTAACAAGTTGAAGCATTGTTTTATGGGCTTAGGCTTTGGTATGATTACAGCAAAACAGTAAACTGTTTCAACGATTAAAATGTATTTCTCTTCAGGACCACATTCGCCAGAGATCAACCGACTTGAGGAAGACATTTTCTAACTATGACTATGATGGTGATGGAAAGTTATCGAAGAAGGAGTTTCGCATGGTAAATGCAAATTGAATATCAATCATGATGAACTTATTGAGAGTTGTTTATTGCACTGATGAAATAGCTAATCAAATCACTACCCTTAAGCGAAGAGGTAGTACCTATGGCTGTTGATATCCGAGTAATGTATTTATTTCTTTTTTAACTTTATTGGAGGGGTTGCAAAGTTTGATTCGATCAAAAGATGGTCTAAAATATACTTATGCAATATACTCAAAGTATTCATAATAACTATACATTTTAATACCCGCGCCCACAACCTCTAGCGTTTTTAAGTAGCCCGTTATCATCTTCCCTTGTCACGAGACGTTTGTAAAGACCCAACCACCCCGCCACACGAAGAGTTATTACTTTCTCATCTCTTCTTGGGCTCTGCTTAATACTGCCCCCTATCCACTCCTTCTTTATGCCCCCGTTCCCTATGCTTCTCTCTCCTCTATTTCCCCTCACCTCTTCTCCCCTATAATTCTATCTCCTCTCCTACCCTCTCCTACCCTCCTCCTCTGTTCTCTTTCGCCTTAACCTTAGCCTTGAATTTTTATTTCTATTTCTACACTTTCCGAATAAAGTCTACGTGATTGTAAATCTCAATCGTTTCAATGAATATACATAGAGCATAACTTCTTGCTCCTAATTTTTATTCTTCTTATTAATCGCCTAACAGACACTTCAGAACCTTGGCCTTCTCATGCATGATGACCAGTTCAAGGAACTGACAAACAGGTAGCTTTCATCGCTTAAGTATGTTAATCATCTTCTATTTTTCTAACTGTCAAAAATCTTTATTGGTTATTGCTGTTGTTTAAGAAGTCGAGGTGATGAAAGAGAAATGGTCTGCTTTTAATGTTTCTACTTGTATCCGAGATGAACAAATGGAAGTACTGTCATTTTGGAAAATGATATGAAGGAGCCAGTATTATGTTTCTGTTTACTTTAAAACCTATGGAATCTGTCGTACAACCTGATTTTTTTCAGTTTGTTAACTTCAAACTGTCAGGAACAATAAACTCTGGAAGTATTTTTTGTTTTTTTTAAATCTTTATTTGAGAATACACTTTACTTTCAGGTTGGGATTTTTCAAGGGAACAATGTCGTATTCCGATTTTATTCACAAATTTGAGGACCTTGATAAGTTTGGGGAAGGTGGCAAAACACTCCACATGAACAATCACAGGTTTGGCAATAAAAAATTGACTATTTTTTGTCACTGAAACGTTTTTCACTTCCTAGCTCTTTTTACTGTGTGTTTTGTGCGTTTTTTTAATTACATGATAACACTCCTGTACATGAGTTATAAATAAATTACAACAGTTTGCCATGGTCTTACTTCTTCAAACAACTGTACCAGCTTTAACATTGATTATTTATAGTTATATCTCAAAGTCAACGTTTGAATTACTTATATTCTATTTTTAAGATTTTTATTTTCATTTTTTTTTTAGATTAAATTATCCAATCATTTACTTATTTTTCTATTAATTGTGTTAGTCATTCGAACTCTGGTTGCTCCTAGATACAATAAAGTAAAAGAAAGATCAGAAACCATGACGGCAGAAGAGGTTGAAAAAATTATGCGAAACAAATTATCTGAGAGCTTCCAGGTAAATAGTAGCATTAGAATTGCCAATGTTTTATCATTTTATTATGACTGAAAGTGTCTTTTTGTGACGTGTTTGTATAGCACTTAGGAGACTGAAATTCCATGGACGGACGGACCATTAGAAAAACAGGCACTGTCGAATTTAAGCCTGGTTTCTGCGGTCTCGATTGAAAAGCATACGACAAGCTCATAAAGTTATTCCTTGATAATTTTTTTTTGAAAACTATGGACATCGCTTACCTTCAGTTTCCAGAAAATTATGGAATGAACCGTCAAAGATTTGGAGGGGACACGGCGGTGCCCGTTTTATAAATGAAATTTCTATCAGAAGTTGCTGGTGTTCTAAACCAGCAACATTTGTGTCTTTTTGCTTTCTTTAGGCGAGCTGTGGAAGTGTAAACTTGGTGTGTAAATAGGTTCTGACATCCCTTTTAATGCCTCGATGTTTTGCTTCAGACTCTCCGACAAGCATTCTACGCCGTCGACGCGAATCACGACGCACAGATTACGAGACCCGAGTTTCGCCGACTGCTCGATTCCTTTATGATCCCCATTGACGATTACGAGTTCGAGAGATTGATGTCCGAAAAGCTCAAAGTGCCGAGAAACGGGACAATTAGCTACAGAGATTTCATTGGTCGCTTTCAGCACAACGAAAATTTCGAGAAAGGCCATCCATGGCTGTTCTCGCACCAAAGGTTATTCCTCAAAATTTCTGCGTTCTTTGTATTTCACTGTTTTCAAGAAAAGCTTCTATAATGATTTCCGTAAGATACATAAGATTGTTTAGAATTGTACAGAAATTTGCTAAATGCTAATTCTATTGTTTATCAGAGTTTATAATTTTTTATTTGAAATTTAGAGCTCGCATTTAAAATTGACCAAGCTCAAAATTAATTGGTTTGGTCAATAATTTTCCTCGTTCTTTCTTTTCAGCCCTAATGTGCCGTATTCCCCTCGAAATCTAACGGCTCAAGAAGCCCATGCCTGTTTGAAAGAGAAAGCCAAGGATCAGTGGCTCGATATTTCAGCCGCGTTTCGCGCCTTCGACAAGGATGGCAACAGTATTGTCACTAAGGAGGAGCTTAAGGCAGTACTTCATCGTTTCAATATTTCCATTGAGGATCCAGAGTTCAAAAAATTGTGGAGAATGTGAGTTCTCTTTTGGTGTTTTGCTAGATATGTCTGCGGAAGAACACTTTGTTTGAAAAAATACCTCATTTTTGCCGAGCCTCAACATTCTTACAGATTTTGAGCCTAAGATTATTCTCAAATTATTCTTGCCCAAAGCAAGTTGTAAATTCGTTTCAAGGTCAAAGAAAAAAATTTTATATATTTTTTCAAATTTTCGCTTCATCATAAATTTTAATAAGAAGAAACAGGACAACAAATAATTTAATGTTAAAATCTAAATCTAATGATTCAAAACCGCTCCTAATACGATCATAATAACAGTTGTTTTGCTTTTGGAGAAAACTGAGATAAAGGAAAAATTTCAGTCTCGGTAAAGGTTCAGCCTGGCATTATTCTTGAATTATTCTGAAATTCTTGTAAATCTTGTAAACCTTGTAAAAAATTGCGTATCTTTAGAACGGACGGAAAAGCTAAGTTGTATACCAAGCGATAGAGTTCAGCCCCTAAGCCAATAACCGTGGTCAAAATATCATTCTGTAATTTGCTTCTCGTATTTTTTTTCTGGGGTTAGGTGTACTCACTTGCGTAAAGACTCTTCGCGCTTTCTTTTTCTCTCATCTGTTGTATCTTATTTCGCTTTTCCCATTCAACCCTCATTAATTAGATCACTGTGTTAGTCCTGTCTTTTGGGAATCCCAGCAATTTTTAAGATTATTCCTACCTCTCCTTACCACCACAATAATGCTGGTATACCCATAGTCCTTTTGTCGTCGGAGAATACGTCAATAATTCAAGCGCAATGACTGGTATGCTCCAGTGGCACAGTCGGTTAGCGCGTCGTACTTATAAGTCAGTATTGACGAAGAAATGCGAAGGTCGAGAGTTCGAGCCTCTCCTGGAGCAATGTTTTTTTTCTTTTTTCCTCAGACGTTCTTTCATTATATTTTCATTATAAACCATTCAGCGTTAACATTAACTGTATTTAACTCCATTTTAACAAGAATATTTCATTCTACACTTAATTTTTGGTTGTTGAATTTTTGTAGCAGCCTGTCGCAAATCCATTCAGTTGTGTGTGGCAGTATTTTTCAGATTTTTAATTTCGTTACCTGCTTGCTAAAAGCACTTTTTGAATGTATGTAACTGAATTTAATTTACTTTATATCTGTTGTTTTTACTTTCATTATTTCTGTCAATGTAACTTTCATATGTTTATATTTACACCCATGTCCTTGGAATAGTCACCACCTTGATTTCTTTTCCCTTATGCGTCTCATCTAACTCTCGCATCCCATTTTCTCTAAATTTCACCCATTTGACTTATGGTTTTCTTTTGCTAACGAAAAGTATCCAACAAAGCCGTTTCTTATTTTTCCTGAGCTACCAAGAATAAAAATCAATAAGAAAGGGAATTATTTTTTTCAATTACTGTAATGTCAATCTTTTAAAGAATCCAAAACTGTTTTTCAGCGTTATTCAACCCGAAAAACAAATCAAACTTAAATTTAATTTATTCTACGATGCCTTTAATGTGTAATTTCGTAAAGATGTAAAGATGGGTATAATATGAAGTTAGAGACATTCCAAAATTTGACATTTTAAGTGTGTTGCTTATCCAGAATTTTTTATACAGTATCTACATAATATCTTTTAAATCAAAATTGTCCAATAAAATTTTAAATCTACAATGAATGCTTTACTAGACTGATGAGCATTAGATTCCATAGAACTAGGTTTTTTAAGCTGTTTTGTTTTCAATGACTTTTCATCTTTTCTTTAGGTATGATACAGACAGGAATGGTCACGTGGATCATAAGGAATTTCTCTACCGCCTGGGAGTTGAGTTGGCCCCCGGAGACGTTCATGGAATAAGCAATAAGATAACGAAGGGCAGCGAAGACGAGATCAATCGTCACCAACAAAACCAACAGGTGGGAATTCGACGAGTCTCTCAACCACATCCTATGCCAACAATCGTTTAATCGCCTACCCACTATCGGAATGTTTTCCATTCTCATTCCTCTGATAAAGTCTCAGCATAGTTTTCGTGGCATGTGTTTAATAAAATCACCGAAAGACAGGAATGGAAAATGGTTTTTTTCTATTTATATGGCGAGCAACAAGCAACTACTGATGACGTCATTCTGCTTTCAAAATGAGAAGATAAGACGGTTATTGTGGACACTATCATCACCGTGCCCCTGTGCTCCTGTGTTTCTTCTGTTTTAAAGTATTTAAATGTTTAAAATATCGACGAGAGCATGAGGTGTTGTACTATTCCAAAATACAGAAGGATAAAACCTCAAAAAAGCTGTTTCCTTTTTTAGGTGATAAAAAAAATTAAAAATGCGAAAGAAGCTGATTCTAAAATGATATAATCAGCATTAAAATGAGCGTAATCCAATCTATATTTCAAGCTAGCTATTGTATACATGAACATGCAGTTCTTAGAGCATCTTATTGGTAACTGCTTGATCAAGGAATGTTAGCTATCGGATTGAATTCTTATGTTTCTTTCTTGCCCAGTTACGTCATTGCTATTTAAAATGTCTTGTCTCTTCCAGATGAAACAGCACAAGGCAGCGATAAACCAAGCCTATACGACATCTTTCATGTCAGCAATGGACGTAGAAAAACAGCTCAGGTGAGGAAATCTCCGCAAACACATCAAATGTTCATTAAAGGCTGTTTTCTGTAATCGAATACTCTGTAAGAAATATTTTTCAAAGCAATTAGACATCAGTATAAAGTTGTTATGACAATATAATGTATTATGGTAGCATTGTTATAGTTTATTGGCTTCAATTTAGATGTTTATTTGCTGTTCTTGATTTGGTGATACAAGAAAGATTATGACACCCGTCTCACGTGCTGCTCGGATACCGTAATCACAACTGCCCTACCATTTCATGCAGTTTGTCATTAAATTTATTTTAGAGTTTTTCTTATAAAAATAGCCTGCTTTTTTGTTCCGGTTGATCGTGAGTAAAAATTTTCATTTTTGCAGAGATAAATTTAGGGACAGGTACGAAAGCTTCCGCAAGGCATTCGAGCAAGTCGACAAAAATAAAGATGGCTATATTTCAAGAGCTGAACTCATGAAAGTTTTGTATGACCATCACTATTATATGGATGATAGCGAACTGGCACTGTTACTAGATAGGTAAAGCTATTTGGTATTTACCTACATTTGTAAATAAGAGATGAAGTTTTTATTACAATATCACAACAAAGTAGTTGACTGGACATTTTAAATCTATGATGTATCGAGTGTTTGGTCTCAAGTTGTATCGAGTGACTCAAGTTTTCTTTTTTTCATAAAGATTCTGTTTTCCTATACAGAATCTAGAATGCATGAAAGAGTTTCTCCGGTACTTCTATTTTTACCCATGCGATTTTGATTTTGTTAATTAATTTATCAGATATTTGGCGAACATTTTTCCCGTATCTATGAATTAATGCAATATAATGACAAACTTTCCTAACTTCAACGCTACCTTGAGAACTAACTCGCTTATTCTCTTGTCAAACAGGCTAGGATTTGGCGGCAAAGAATCTCTGTCCTATGGGAACTTCTTATCGGCCTTTCAGGACCCGCGGCATTCTCGGAACCCGCGGGTAACACTAGACTCGCGCTCCAGCTTTGCAAGTAAAGTCAATTTTGAGAATGGCGAGGATCTCAGCCCTGAGGAGGCACTTATTAAACTGCGAAGGAGAGTTGCCGATAACTCTGAAGCAATTCGAAGCGTAAGCAATTAATGCTTTATTGTTTTCAGAAATGCTTAAATGGCCTGCAAACCAGCTACTTTTTTGCTATATATTCTCGATATCTGAATTTCTTGTCATGGTTTTCTCCGTTTTCTGTAAGCTACCTTAATGATGTTAGCAAGATGGGTCAAAACGTTTCATATAAACATATTCCCATGACTGTTCATTATTGTATTTCTCGAGTAGCATTCCTTTCTTGAAAGAATCCTGATTATAATGAGATATTTGTAACAACTTACTTCAGCAACAGCCTTTGGAATGAGTTTGATTCTTTTCAATCGCAGGCTTTTGCAGCATTTGACAAATCTGGGTCCGGACGAATTAATGTTGCTGATCTGCACATGATCATCAATTCGTTTTGCTTCAAGCTTTCTGACAAACAATTCAAGGTAAATTGTCGAATGATACTAGTGTTGTGGCTTCTAATTGCATTAAATAGAAATGTAGCTCATGCACTACAACATTCACACAGCATAAACAAAATAAATAAGAATTTTTAATCGGACGAAAACTTCAAGAACTATTAAATTGCTGTTATATTTGTTAGCCCTGTTACAAAGAAAGGTGCTTAAAGATAAAATATAAATACATCACATTTACAATTGCATGCCTAAAAAGTCGTTTTGTATTATTAACAAGGTAAAATTTTATGCATATACATATTGTTCATAAACTCCCTAAAAGTATCGTGAAATGTATCAGATGTTATTGAAGTTTATGCTATGCCCTTTTTTACACGATATGATAAAATATTGTAATATAATGTAATATGGTATAATATAATATGATTAAATATAATATTGTAATATAATGTAGTATGTGAACAATATTATGTTATATAATAAAGCTTATTGTAATGTAATACGAGGCACAATTCAAAGTATATTGTTTGATTGCAGCATTTGCTTACCAAACTGTCCGTTCAGGCAGATGGTGCCATTGACTATGAAAGTTTTATCGAAAGTTTCCAAAGAACTGATGCGGAAGCCAGCAAAACATGGCTGGAAAGTGCACTGAGAGACGAGCTGAAGAGTTTGTCTCCACGGTCAACAGCACAAAATGGTCTTCCGAGCTATGGTGTTTTGGAAGAACAACTAGGTGATATGATCCAAGCAAAGTATAAGAAGATATCAAAGGTAATGTTACAATGGCCTTAATTTTTGGATGAATGCTCATAAATTTCCTGTTTGGCTTTTAGTTGCTTCTGCTTTGTATGAAAATATCTGTAGTTATCTTGATTACTTGACTTCTGATTAATGCTTCATTTAGGCCTTCTCTGATCTCGACATGGATGGCAAAGGTCGAATCCAACCTGAATCACTTCGCATGATTTTGAATGAACATACACTGAGGCTGTCTGATGACCACTTTAGCCAGCTCTGGAATACATTTGATCAGAATCGTGACGGCTCCATTAATTACAGAGACTTTTTGCGCCGCTTTGGTGGTGACGATTCGCCAAGAGAAAACAAGAAGTTAACACCACGCAACGAGAATAATATTAACAGTCAGGTGCGTAGAAGCGATACTAGTTTAAAGCTTTTAAATGATAGAGTAAGTTGATTTGAATACAGTTTCTTTGATATTGAGCAGTTTTTTCTGTAAAATTTTATATTTGCTCTATAGTGTTTGGAAATATTCTTAGCATCTTCGGATATTGTTCGATTTTGTTTATCAATTGTAGTGGTTACATTTATTCGAAATATAAATGTATTCATAGGTATCCTCTCCAAGAAGACCTATCTCGCCGATAAAAGGCAGCAATCCAGTCTCATCAGCAGATGTTGAACAAAGGATCAAATCTCAGGTATCCCGTGTTTAAACATTCGATTTATCTTGGATATCATCATCACCGATATCACTGATCAAATTTGTCTGATAATCATCCTGATTACGACCATGATCGTCATGATCATAATTATTTATTTATGATTCATTTTACCTTCAAATAGAAAAAGATCTAGTCTGTGATTTCTTACGTCAGATCCTTTAATACAGACAGCTTTAGTGCACCTGTAGTTATTTTATTGAAGGTAAGATTTATAATTGCAACTTTTCTTTTTTTATATATATTCTTAATTTTAATGTTACCATTTTTCAATATTATAATCAAAGTTTTACTCAGAATCAATCAATCAATTACTCTGATTTTAATTCGCCCACCTAATACTTTTTCAGATACAGAAAAATTGGAAAGCTATTTCAAAAGCGTTTCGAAATTCAGACACCGATGATACAGGTGAAATTCAATTGGGCAAGTTCAAAGGTATGTTACCAAGTAGAAGATTATTCATCTAATGCATTCATTCTTCAATGCATTTTGACATTCCCGTACATGACAGTAGATGCAAATGTAAAATTGAGATCTAGATGCAATTGTGCAAAATAAGTTATGTCGAGCTTGCTATCGCTAGATAAATGCCTCCCGTTTAATCTTCAGCAGCAAAGATTTATCGCAGTCTCATCTTAAATTATTATATTTTGCGAAAGAAAAGTCAATTGCTTTCCGATCAAAAACGAAAATCTGGAACGCTTTCAAGCGCGGGAGAAAAAGTGGAGGTGCGGGGTTTCGAACCCCGGGCCTCTCGCATGCAAAGCGAGCGCTCTACCACTGAGCTACACCCCCAGATGAGAAGTAATGAACTCGAGCCTGAATAGTATTTTGTTGATTAAAAACTGGTAGCATAACTGTTCAGGAGAATCAGCTCCACACGTTCGTAGTTTGTTATGACGAATTAAACACTACACTCTATGATGTTAATTCAACTAATAATTATTGTAAGTTAAGATTCGGCTATTTTTCTTTACAATTCAAATGCTTAGGGTTTCGAAGGCTCCAAGGTTTTCCTTTTTATCCCATATAGAGTATCCATTAATGACATGATAACATTATTTTTAGCCATTTTGGAAATACATGGTGTCTGCTTGAGTGACGAAGAATTTGCCCTCATCGCCAGGAAGTTTGATGTGAATAACAATGGAAGGTAGGCCTAACGAATCACGTGATAAATCATTCGCTTGCTTTTGGAAGATTCATGGAGGTAAAACTTCTATAGTTGTCCTGGTACGGCTTACATTTATGACTTTTTTTGTTAAAAATCTTTACACTGGGAGTACCACCGATACCAATGCCTTGTCATTTTTAGGTAAACATAAGCTTTCATCAAAAAAGCCTTGCTGGTAGGTTTTATTCTGGCACAAAACTTGTTTTCGGCGGTTGGTCTGGTTATCAGGCTATTTTAGATTTCTTCTCCCATTTTTCACAGAATTCAGTATATGGATTTCCTCAAAAGATTTTTAATGCAGTCAAAAGAAAAGCCAAATGGAACATCAGAATCATTGGTAAATTCACTATCCTTTGACTATTGATTGATTTTCTTCTGGCTTTAATGATTCTATAATATTAAACGGAGCATTTTCTTTTCTGGACCTGGTTTTGACACGTCCCTCCCAGTTTACGCTCTTGTATGATGAGTTACCTTCACCTAAATTGAAAGTGAAATTATAATCATAAAAAAGTCAATTATTCACTTCTCAAGTTAATGCTATATATTCTATTTTTGCAGAGAAGTAGCCTGACTGAGAACGATTTCTTGAATTCTGTCATGTCCCGAATCAGGCTGGATATTCAAAATGATTGGAAAGTGATGAGGAGGGCCTTCAAGGTGAATCTAGTTTCTATACCACCTAGAAACAGTACTGGAAACCTTTTACTGAAATTATTTTTTATTCACTATTGTATGTAAGCCTTTCCGTGATGATCCCTCCATTATTAGAGCACAAATGATCCTGTTTTATCTGCTATTACCGTTTGCAGTTTGTTTTAGATAAAGAGGTAGAGAAAATAGAGAAAATTCGCTTTTTCAACACAAATGGAACATGCGCTTTTAGTACTCCCTCAAGGTTGACGTCTCGTATCTTAATTATTCATTCAGACATAAATAACGTGTCCTTATGTGTAGCATATTGTTTATTAGGTGTAAAAAATTAATTTCTTTCTATTCAATGTACTCAGTGCTAACTTCGCGTGCTGTTTCGAGGTGAATATTTTAGGTATTAATTTCATTCGGATGCAATTATGTTTTTCCATCTCTTAATGAAATTGTTTATGTTAATTTTTACAAAAAATTATACGGAATAACAAAATTTGATTCTAGGCTGCCGATCGTGCGGGAACCGGCGCGTGCACTGCCGTTGAACTAAGGCAAATGCTACGAAAATTCAAGATCGATTTGTCAGAGGAGGAGTTCTTTCAGCTGATGTCATATTTTGACAAAAACATGACAGGAAAAGTTTCTTACAACGAGTTCTTGAAAGTCCATTTGACATAAAAGAAGGACAGAGTTAATTCGAAAGTTTAAGCATGAATATTACTTTGAAACAGCGGTGTAAATATTTTTCAGTATATTGTGAACACAGGTATCTGTTGCTGTATTTTGTGTAAGCAAATTTTATCGATAATATTAGGGAATTTTATTGCATATGAAAATGATAAGGAATTAAGTGATATGGGCTTCTTTTTTGTTTCTAATACCATCACACCTAAATTAAGCGTTAAAGTTTTTTGTCACAGTATATTTTATTAATGTATTAAATTTCACCATCCTGACATATTATCTACCCACTTATGTATGTTTTTAAGTATGACACAGCATATATTTGTAATTATATCTTTTTGTTAGCATGAGAGGGAAGTATATTTTCATTGAAATCCACGCAAAATGAATTGTATTAACTTGCTATCTCTACTTTCTTATTATCGAGCTATGACATAAAAATACAAAATTTTGTCTCATTTGTTGAACATATGATTCTTTGGTGGTTCTCACATTTCTATAGAGGTTTTGCAAACAAAAGAGGCAATGCCGTTTTACGTTATGACGTCACTACTGCGCTAGTACTCTACACTCATATTATTATATCAGTTTTAATGATAGATACTTTAATGAGAGTTTTTTCTGTATTTATTTATTGACGTGATTTCTGGCGTGAAGATCTTATCTAATAGTCAACAGCTGCAAACTAACATGCATATTCCAAGGAAGTCCTAAAAACCAAAAATAAGTTAAAATTTTCATGTGACCCAATGACCTATGTTTTATAATGCTCTGCCTTGATTATGATATAACAGTGATTATATAATAGATGTCTAACTTGGGCATATTATTATAGTTTCGTTTTTTCGACTTTTACCCAACATAATCAGAGGACAAAGTAAATTTTAATGTTCATTTTTTATATTGAAACATAATTTTAAATTTATCATTTTGAGAGCATTTTCAAGTAATATCAATGATCAACTTTTTGGTACTTGGAATTCGAATGTTTATGTGACCTGATCCGTTCCCAGCCCCTAGTTTAGTTGAATTATATCCAATTCAACGAATCCCTCTGTGCAAACAACTCTGAAACACGGAAATGGCTTCACGTGCATTCGGTGCACCGCGGAACTGGCCTTCGCATCATTTTGTTTAAAACAATTTAATGTTGCAAGGCTAGTTTACTGAGAAAAGTGAGGGAATAGTGGAAAATGGATCTCAGACGTATCGTACAACAGCAGTCGATAAGAAAGAGGGCTGCAGAACAAGGCAATTTTATTTATAATTTTCTTTGCCTTCTTTCAACATTGAACTTTAACCATTGTCAATATCATTCACATAATTATTGTTCAGTAAAAAGTGACTCTTCTGCTTCGTTTTATACATATTCTATAGGGCCTCCGACGAAGGGGGAAGGGGGCGGGGGGGCCATGGCCCCCGCATTTTTTTGTAGAACAATAGAGCTTTTCTTAATATCTTTTGTTATGATTGTTAAAGTCTTCCTTGGCCCCTCCACTTTCCAACCGGCGTCGGAGCCCTTGTTCTAGTTTGTTACATAAATCGCTAATCGTCTTTAATACGCAGTTTTCCCATACTTGCTCATGTTGTTGACCAGCTCCAGTTTCGCTGCCTTTATTGCTCTGCATGACGTCATAAAAATAGTCGACCTTCGCTCCTATCAATACATTTCCTTGCAAAGTTTTTAACATTTATAAGTCTTCCCACCGAACACACCATTTGAACCGAAACTAGCATTTGGAGTTCCTCATTAGTAATTACTGCTAGCTTCTGACAAATGACAAATTTAGAATTTTACAGATTCCAATTTTCAGGGAAGATGAAGAAATTTTGCGCAAAAATTACATTGTTTGTCCGTTTTCCAACGTAGCTAGATTGTTCCGACATTGTAACACTGCTAACTTACTATTGTTCTTGAAATGTCAACTTTCGTCAACCTTGTTGATAATGGTTCATTCTGCACTTTGCCAAAGACGCTGCGGTTAAAGTGTCTAGCCCTAAGGGAATTCTGTATACCACCCAGAGCCTGAAAATACTATCATAAAAACAGTAAACATAAAGTTTAGATGTACAAAACTATTGGATTCCATATTTATCGAAACCGCTCTTTCTTATCTGAAAGTTATTTTCAGTGTGACGGATATACCTCTCTGGTTAGTGTATCTGAGTTGGTTGAGTCGCATAAACAATGCATTCTTCAGCCACCCAAACATTTTGATTGCGTAGGCATCAGGCAGTGACTGTCCCAGCATTATCAACCCTGACAATATTCATTCCAGCGGAAGTCTTGATCAGAACAGCATCTGAAAGGAAGGTCGGGTTGCTGGAAATGTCAACACTTCCTTCCTTAAATGGACCATGATCGGTGACAAACATTGGAGTGATAGCCATGAAATATGAAAGCATTGGACCTATCCCTCCACTCCTAGTTCAACGCGGTTTAGAAGCAACTAGAGAAGTCCTTCAGAATTCCGTGTTACTTCCCAGTCTCCAAGCTTGAGAACAGATGCCCTCTAAGAATTCTCCTTTTAGGGGGCCCCGAACAAATTTTGTAAAGCTGATAGAAAGTGTCGCCGACTAACCAAATTAGCCTGAACCTGAACCAAAATTTTTTGGCACAATTTAAGGGGCCCAAATTTACTATTGGCTGAAGGCCCTGGCAGCCGTGAATGCGGCTGTGCTCAAGGTCGCTGTATAGAAAACTGACAAGGAACACCGGGTCAAGGGTCATAGACCATTGAACTTTCTCTAACTAGACTAAGTTTTTGTGACTTTTACGGCCTTCCTGAAATTGGGCTTCTCTGCCCTCATGAAAAATTCAAAAATGGGTGGAGCCCTACGTATTTCCGGTTACAACTCTCTTCATAACGAGGGTGGGTTATCAAGCAACAAAGATGGCGACCTCGCCTTCTCCTGGAGGTACTTTAAAAAGAGATAAAGGTTGGATGGGAACATTGACACGACGAAACAGAAAAGCCGAAAAGGAAGGTAATTGACTTGTGAATTTGAAGTTACCACGCTCTTGTCCTTTTAATCGAAAGGTGTTGGAAAATGGGGGCTCGAAAGGTGTCAGAAAATTTGGCCTATGTACAAAGATTCCCCTAACCGCGTTAAACAGAAACCATATGTGCTGTCGTTCGAAGGTTTTTATGTGTCTATTGGTAACGCTTTGTTGCCAAAGTAAAATGTTATGTTTGTTAAGATTGTGACAACTGTGTATGGTATTCAAGTTTATGATCTAGAGGTAAAATTAATACATCTGAGAAGTTCTTAGACAATGTTGGAATTCAAACATTCCTAAAATCGCTGCATGATAAGCGGCGCTCCAGCAAAGAAGAAAAATTCATTATTCAAAATTCATTATCTTAAAATTCTATATCATTTCTTAATTATTATCACTGAAAACCAAACTTTTATAAAGGAGCAAAGATATGCGGCAGTAAAATTAAACGATCTAAAACTCTATAAAGAGATATGTCAACATAAGGTTGGTAATCTGATGTCTCTATTGTTCATAAAATAAACTGGTTTTCATCTGGTTAATAATCTGGTTATTCTTAATAGTGCAAAACGATGCTGTGGAAAAGTTATTTTACATCATATAAAATAATTTCTTTATCATATTATCAATAATTTAGCAAAATTGTTTTCTCGTTATAGGTATGATATTAAGTTAAAATCTTATATAATTTTCTTTTGCACTTGTCACCAAATGAATTGTGTGAAGCTTAGCTTGGTTAATAACAAGCTGAACTTTGTTTTTTAGTTAATGAGCTAGAGGAGCAAGGTAAAAAATCAATTGAAGATCCAACATCACCAACTGTTGCTGTTTCCCCAGATTCATTTCTTCTAGGTTTGTTTAGTACCTTGATTATAATTCAGTCAACTTTTTTACACAATTGTGATGTCACTGTATCATAGGAATGCATTTCAATGAATGTGATTTTATTATTTTGAAAAATGGTGATACTAATCAAATATTCTTATCTTTACACGTATTGAAAATTATTAGAAAAAGCAAAAAGCAGATAAACTCCTTTGACATTTGAATGGCTTTACACCAGATTGCTATTTTATTGGCCAGTTGAAACAGTTTTTTTAAACTCACCCCTTTGTTGTACCAATGTTCAAATTAATTGGTTTAATCCAAGTTTTTTTAAAAACCAGTGGATAAAAGAGAATTGAATGTACAGTTTCAGGGCTTTCATGAAATATGACATACAGGCTGTTCTTAAAAAGGAAACTCAGGATGAAGATAGAAACAATATGGTTGAAACAATTCACTGTGGAGAGTGATGTATCAATTGCCATCTAAAAGGCTCATTGTTAGGCTTGACTTTCATTTATTCTATTCCTCATGTGTTCACTCTTTTTAGATGAAGGGCAAGAAAGATACATGGTTGCACCAAATTCCTTAGATGACCACAAAGTCAGGGAATTGTGTAAGGTATAAAAACATTTCCACACACAAACTAGTCCTTGTGCATTTGTCATGTAGTCTCGCAAATGATTAGTATCTGAGGTCTTGAATTGCTAATACTTCATCATTAATATTCCATGTTATTTAATTCTTTTAATTACAAATTTGGCCCAAAGTCGGGAGCTGTTTGAAAGCTCATTGCATCATGTTTGTCATTCTTGTTCTTATTTTCATTCAGGTACTCTCTGACTGGATAAATGATGTTCTGCAAGACATGAGAATAGTTGTTAGAGACATTGCAGAAGATTTATATGATGGCCACATCTTAGCTCTGTTTATTGGTAAGCATTTTTATATAGGATTATCATAACAATATACCTAAGATGTTGCTAAGTAACAAAGTAACAAATGAACCTTATGCAGCATAGTCACTTTTTATGTTGATTTCCAAATCAGTTTTGTGGTACATCTTTTTCACCTTCTGATAATTATTCCTGCAGAAAAATTGTCTGGTCAAGATTTAGGAACATTAACAGAAGTAACTCAATCTGTTAATGTCCAGAAGCAAAAGCTTGATCAACTTGTGACAATTGTTAATGAACTCCTTGACAGACATGACACTGACAAGTGGTCCATGGAATGTAAGTATTGTATTGCTAAAAGCTTTTCAATGTATTTGAACTCAGTGATTCAATTTTTCAAATTTTCAAGGTTCATCTTTTTAAAATATTTAAAGCTGGAAACATGTATATATGTTAACTGTTTCTATTAATTACCACCAAGTAAGTTAGATGTGTATATGTGTTAACTGGATATCTTGGACCCATTGTTTTCAAGGATAGTAGGTTAGGAAATTGTCAGAGCCCTCTTTAAGTAGAATTTTAGGTATATATCATTTTTATAAGAAGGTTTGAATATGTCTCTGATGCATACTAATTGAGATTCAAGTGTCCATGCAAATGCATATAAAACGTTTTTTTCAGTGATCCATGCCAAACATCTGCCACCAATCTTGTATCTCCTTGTTGCTATTGCAAAGAAGTTTGAGTGCCCCTTGAAGCTCCCAACAATGTTGTCTTGAACGTTGTTGTTGTCCAGGTTTGTTTATTTAGTTGTCCTATGTTAATTTGGATTTCTTTTAAGTTTTTCTTCTTTTTTGAATTAGAAAATTGCTTTGAAAGTGGAAAGGATTTTAATGCCTTGCTTACTTTCAAATTTGATCAATAGTTGATACCTCAGTAACATTGTGTCTTCTTACAGAAACGCCAGGGAATCCTGAGAAGTAAAACAGTCGCTGAAAATGTGACTGAAGACTTCTCGTAAGTTTGCTTAATTTTTGCATGCATTTTCAATTGATAAGCCCAGGTTTCAGTCAGAAGATGATAACTTCTCTCACCAAAAAGTATGAAGACACTACTAATTTATATTTGAGATTACCTTTTGCATTTTAAGCTTTTTAAAGGCTTGTCAATGCATCTTCTCCTTGCTTCTTGAACATCAACTGATATGTTTAAGAGCAAAGTATTGTATCTGAAAACCTCATATAAAGCAGCCAATGCTGACCAAAAGATTAATTCTTTCATGAATGATGACTTATCTTTTACTGTAAATGACATATATTTATTCTCTTACAAGTAGCTCAAACTTTGTACTGATAGTCTTATTTTCTACTTATTATTGTCTTATTGCAAAACAGCAGTTTGCATTTGTTTATTCATAATTTTTATTTTGCAGGAAAGATAATGAGAGTAGACAAGGTATTTAAACTCCTCTATCTTGTTCTTACCTGCCTCTAGTTAATAGCAAATAAATATAATTGAAAGGTGTTATTGTTTGTTGTATTGGTAGTCATGACCAGCCTGCATTGCAATACTTATTTACCGTTTAATTTCAGAAAATGTCCCTTAAGTATTCTTAAACTGGGATTAATGTAGCTTTCAATTGGTTTCTTTTTGCCTTTTTTAACTATGCTTCTATTAATGTATGTTTTCTATATTCTAGAGCGAGATGCTTTTGATACTTTGTTTGATCATGCACCTGAAAAACTGACAGTGGTCAAGAAGGTGAAGAATCATTTTTCGATGCTGTTTAATTCCTTTTACTATGTGCGAAGCTGCTTTATAAAACTGGCAGTAAATAGATTTGTAGATGCTTATCTAGGGATTCGTTCATTGGAAGGAAGTTACATTACTCTTGCTATTTTCTAAAAAAAATCATTCATTTTATGATTTTTTTGATTAGAGTTTCTTTGATTAGAAGTATTAGATTAGATTTTTTACAACCTAAGTACATTCTTGTAAAGGTATATGTAATTATTATACATCATAATTTCAAAAATTTTACTCTCTGTAGTCACTGCAAGGATTTGTCAATAAGCATCTTGGCAAGTTGAATCTTGAAGTTTCTAGTCTTGACAAGCAGGTCTGTTTTAGCATTATGTTTTGCTTTTGTTGATGTGATAAACTCTTCCTATTTGCAGGTTTTGTATTAATATTTATGTAGCATCACCGTTTTGGGTAAATTTTTAAAGTTTCAATGAATCATAGATGAACACTTCTTATGAATGCCAAACTTGATACAAGGATTGTTAGAAGAATCCATGTCACAAATTTCTCAATGGGTCAATAATATATTTGTGGTTGTTGTTTGCAAACTTGTTGTTTATTCAATTGCTTTCAGTATGTATAATTTGAAAGAGTTCCACTTTGAAAAGTACCTCAGAAGTAGCAAGTCGATTTTTTTCCAGTTTCATGATGGAGTGTACTTTGTCTTGCTGATCGGGTTGTTGGAAGGCTATTTTGTGCCTCTTCACCTTTTTCATCTCACTCCAAATGGCTTTGAGCAAAAAGTAAGATTGACTTGCTTGTCGTATTACCAAAATTTAAGGTTGCCATTACTTTTCTTTGTAACCTCCTTACATGATTTCCTCTTTTATCTTCTTTTACAAGTGCACATCTTTCTGCACTTTTTATGTTTTTCTCTCAGTCCAAACAAGACTGTGATGTTCTAGCTATGATGGTCATAGTAAATCAGTTTAGGACCAGATGCTATATTTTTCTGATCAAAGCTAATATATATGATTCTTTTTCCTTTCTTAAACTTGAACATTACATGCAAGTACAGTAAATTGTACTCTACCTTCATTTAATTTCAATTTTTCTCAGGTGCATAATGTTGAATTCGCTCTTGATCTCCTACAAGATGCTGGACTTGGAAAACCAAAGGCAAAGCCTGAAGGTAATTTGAGAAACAGCAGAAACGACGTCTCTTTTTTCATGTGTCATCTTAAACAGCCCTATTTTTCCAAATGGAACCAAAAAAATTGATAAATAATTGAGTAATACGCACAAGAGAAAGCTTGTAAAATTTACTTCCTGTCTCTCTTTTAGACATTGTCAAGTACGATCTTAAGGCAACTCTCCGCGTTCTTTATGCTTTGTTTACAAAGTATAAGAGCATATAACAAGACAAGAGAGGAGAAGGACAAATGCTTTTGACTAGAAGACAAGGTTTGTTGCAGGTCCACTTCACGCTCTTGTAAATATGAATAATTTTAAATATAATATTTTATAAATATGCATATCAGTTTTATATTCAGCTAAACTGCAAATCCTTATGCCTTGTAGAGTAGGTTTATTTTAACAGTTTCCCTCTGTGAAGATTAAGATATTTTATTGATAATCTTTGGGCACTAGCGTGTGATTTATTTGCATTTGGTAAACACACTTCAAACCAATTCACCATTGCTGCCAATCACAGCGATCCCTACTCACAACTGTTCATGTTTATCCCCACCCCCTCCCCCACGCTTACCATTACCACCCGTACTTAGCCTTATGACTGCTGTCCAAATTCAACACCAACAACGCTTAACCTCACCATCATTCAAACTTACTTTCACTTACCACTGCCCCGCTCAAGATGTCTTTGCTGCTTCACTCATTACCCCTCAAACTTACCGCTCCATCCCCCTTCATAGTCCCTTAATAAATGAGTTTTGTTATTATCATGTCGTGTGGTTATAGACGTTCCTTGTTCTGTATTTAGTATGCTAGAACGACCAGATGTGTCTTTGATACCATCAGTTATATCTCTGCATATGATACAAGCTTATTAAACCACCAATTTAGGCTGGAAAGCCATGCCTAGATATACTTTATTGACTTGCAAAATCGGTGAATGCTAAAAGGAAAATTTGCGACTTTGATTGCCACGAATTGGAAAGCTCTTTCATAAAAATGCTTATATGAAAGCCAGAGCATCCATTTGAAGAAATTGCCATCAATTAGAAGCCCAGTTAATTTTCTCATTTGTATTTTCATATGCTACTTTTGTTCTATACTAAATATTTATATTTAATTGTAGCATTGTATCAGAAGTTATAGTAAACATTTATATCCTGATATCTGCCCTAACGAGGTTTCAATTTTCCCTTTATGTGTTTTCCCTTTTTAACTGTAACATTCTTGAGGAAGAAGTGGCTTCTTTTGCAGTGTCAAACAGAGGCCTGATAGCGAATTATATGAATCTATATTACATCAGAGCATCAGATGGACGTGGGGTACTTATACCATAGCCCCCATCACACTCCCCTACACTCATTGAACCCTTAACACTAACAGGTCCAGTTGCTCCTCGCTGTTCCGAAGTTCTTTTGGACTACTGTTAACTGGGTTCCCGGTGCCCTTCTGTCCAATTTTCTGTGAACCAGTGTCACCATCTAGCAGTGCTGATTAGGGTTGTGTGTGTCTTTCAGAGCTCGCAAAATAATACCGAAGTTTGGATCAATGTGACGCTGCGATCCCCCTTGAAGCTTCGTTTTTGTTATCATTGCATAGTTGTCTCTGATAAGTTCGCTGCCCGGTACACCATTTCCGCCTTTTACTCTCCAGTGTTTCAATCTTTCTGGGCAACTCATTGTTCGTTTGGTATATTTTTATATGGAGGGAGATCTTCTCAACTACTAACAGGCCTATCACTGCAACTGTAATGTAGGATAGTTTCTTTTCCACTTCCATTTTAGGCTGTTCTTAACTACGCACGTTATAGTGAAGCTTAGGCAGGTTAAAACGCAAGCAGGATTGTTTATCGTAAAGTGGCATAGTTGTCTTTTGATTGTTGACCTGCTACAGGACACGTCATCCAGCATCACTTTTGACCTCGACAAGCTAAATAGATGTCAAAGGTCTTTTAACCCAAGGACCCTTGAATACAAGCATGCTGCTACGTGTTGTGAAATTTTGATTCCATTGTTGAAAGAGGATCGTTATTCAATCAAAAGAGACGGGAATAAAACCAGACGACTCATCAAAACCACGATGTTGAGTTGATAATGGGCAATAGCTTCAACATACAGGCAATATGCTTGATGAAACAAAATAAGCGAATAGTAATGTTTTTATGTAATCATTTGGGATAAGAGAAACTGTCATCTGGTATCGACGCCTTGAATCAGCAATGCAAATAGATTGGACTAAACATGACAGATCTTATACACAGGCCCATGGATGCACATAAACAAACAGACCTATTGTCTTTAGAAAGACACCTTTTTACTTGAAGCTTCTACGTAGGAGGCTCGATATTAGATTAACAGGATGCAAAAGTTAGGCTCCATTGTTAAAAAAAGATGCAAGATGTTTTCTCTTGTGGTAGATTTTGAATTTACAGAAAACCTTCTTTCCTTTTACCATGTAACAAACATTTCTACTTTAAAATCAAATTTCTCATTGAAGGCCCAAAGTGATAAAAGAGCAGAGAGAACTGCATGCAAGATTGAGAATTATATAACTATTCTGATTAGCAAGAGGAAAAGGTCGAAGTTTGCAAACTAGATCTAGGTACTCTCCACCTAGCATTTTCAACTTCTATTTGACAATGCAGACTTCAGAAGTATGAAGTTCTGATATGTGGCCTTGTCTTGAAAAACTCATTCGGATTTGCAAGTCGGTCTTAGGTCGCTCATTGGTCCCTTGGGCTTAATGCTAAGCGCTTGAAACTGGAAGAAATCATCTGTCATATACCTTATCTAAGAAGGAGCCAAGTATCATGTCACTCAGAGGTCTATTGAATTCATGCATGCCGCGACATGTCGTGAAACTTTGATTCTTAATGCCTTGCATAGATATTACAGTATGATTTGGAAAATGCCTTTGGAACATACAATTGATTCGTCGCACAGCGCCACAAAGACTTCAAAGCTTTAATTAGTTGAGCGATGTGTACAGTGCGGAGCTAGAATGGAAAGAAGGATGTAGACGCAAATGCAGAAGAGACACGCACATGCGCAGAAAGACGGGAAGCAATCACACCACCGTGAAGTCGGGCACATGAAATGGGCCAAGAAAATTGTGAAGCCGTTTTCCGCATATGTACGTGCTCTAAGTTTAAACTTCTCTTGCTGCACATATTTATCCATTCTGCAATTGCTGTTGCAGGTAGTTTTGGCATTTCCTCATGATGCAAGCTGTTTAAATACACTTAGCATTCAGCCGAGTGCATTGAGAGGGATTTCTTCAATATAGGTGGAAGGAATTAATTAGCGATTAAATCCTCATGCCCTCAGACTTCGAATTTTTGTACCCGCTGAAACCAAGATTAGGCGCTGGTGTCGAACTCTTTACGAAAATGGCAAAATGACCGTTGTTTGACGTGGAATATAATTAGATTTTTACGAATTTTAACATTTTATCAGTTAACTGGATTTTATGGGATTATATACATTTGCAAAAGTACTTGCAATTTTTTGTGAAGAAGCTGGTGTTTTTATTGCATTTACATCGAGCAATTTATTTTTCACACCGCATAGTTTCTAAGGCAACATTGTAACTGGACAAACAAAAGCTCTTGTAATAGTTTGATAGCTGCTCTTAAATGTTTTATGAAATCCAAATTTTCGAACAGACTTCTGTTGACATCAGCTACAATTGCTGAGTTGCAGACTTCAATCAAGAGCCACAAGTTCTGTAGACAGCTACTGGGAGGGTTGGAACGCAGTAAACGAATCATCACCGAGGCTCGCAGATAGCTTTGATTAAAGATGAATCCGGGTACATCCGGATCAGATATGCTAGTCTTTGGAATGCGACCGGACATTCAGACTGAGAAACAGCTACACTTCAGAGCAAAAATTGCCGATCTTGTGCAGCGTTCCATTAAAGGGGACTGCTTGGCACATGGAGTTGGCTCAAATGTTCACCGGTTTTGCGGAGATCGTAACGAAACCTGTCATGATTGCCTTGCCATTGCCAGAGAATTGCTAGAAGTGTACAACAGGGAAAGAATTATGCCGTCGAAACTGTTTCGACAAAAGGTGCCCATATGTACATGCGATGTAGATTTGGTTATGAATAAGGCAGATGTATGCAAATTGGAGAGAGATAAAGGACTGGCCGTTTATAGAATGTGTAGAAGAAAGCATCATTCAAGCAACAGTAAAGCTAGAAAGAGTGCTGCAAACATCTGTCATAGCATTGGTTTTATCAGTTTGTTTGATATGAGCTGCGACTGACATAAAGCTGGACCTTTATTGCCTTACATGAGTGAAGTATCAATCTGGTTTTTGTCCATTGTAGTGTAAAATCAATCAAGAATAGTGTTTTTAATGAAAAATAGAGACTTTAAAAGCAATAAATTTAGTTTCCAAATGTACTTACATGGATGATGCTATTTCATCAGCATGCTCGTTAGAGCTACACACAAGAAAATGATGTCATTTCGTAAGCCTTCACTCGAGTTCTTGGCTAGCTGGACTATGCATGACTTAACCTACTGCTCATTCCCCTGCAATGTCCTCATGATGAAGTTGGGTACATGATAAAAGAAGAACTTTTGGGAAGAGTAAGGGCCTATAAGTTCTTCTGTCTGTCTAAAGAAGAACTTAGAGGCAGACAGGACAATAACCAAACAAAGTAATCATTTCTCGATATCCTCGTGTTACATCTCTGTATAAATAGACTTTGTAATTCACAAAATCTTTGCTTTAGAGTAAATAAAGCGTTTTGTTCTCATAATGTTTCTTTTTATAGGTAAATTTTTTTGCGTAAAGGTTTCTAATGTCTCTAGAAGCAGGAGGCGGTGGTTTTGTGAAGTTCCTCAACTCCTAAGTGCAGGTCGTGAATCATCGATGCTGCATCCTCGATCGTCACATCTGAATTTTGTAGCAGGTCTTTGATTGCCTACAACGCAAGCATAGATATTGAAATATTATATCAGCGTCTAGTCCATGCCTGCTTAGGCCAATTTCCCTCACAGATTAACTCTGTATTACCTATGCACATAGGTGGTTTGAGTCTTGGTAAGTGTTCGATGGCATGTATGCCGTCAAGTTGTAACATAAGGAGCTGATCATGCGCAGATAATATGTTAGATAGCACATCTGTAGAAGCGTGTGTTTTCTACTGGTGTCATTAGAATGACATTAGGCAATGGCAAATAATGACGCATTGCTTGTGCTTGTCATGTGATGGCATGCCATGTTAACCATACATTGGGAAGTGTGATTGCTTTATGGTTAGATTGGAATATGCAATAGAGATACATTTGTCTGTCGTCTGTATCTTCCTGTTCGCAACAATGGCAACGCGGTAGAGCTATATACACCACATGCATATTCAAAGCCAGGCTATATCTGTTTCATTCTGCTGTGCTTTAGTTTTGGTCTAGTCACATGCTGCCTGGTTGCATTTTCAAGAGTAACCAAAGCCTAGCCTTCTTCGCAAATGCATTCACCGACTAATTCAACTCATTCTTAGCCTTCATCCTGATCATTCAGCCAAAATTCGTTGGCTCCCTATTGCCTTAATTACTTAATTTACCTACTTAGTTTACGTAGGTAGTGGGCTTGATAATGGATAACGTAATAAATTCTTGTGTTGAAGCAAGTTTCTTTGGAGTGATAAATTACCCTTCCCATCAACATCACGTGTAAATTCAATTGGTTCTGGCATTGCATACCTGGCTGACATCAGAAAGTGCTTTGTCAGTCGTTGATTTCTTGGCACTGGGGACATTCGACCTGGCATATGCATTGCTGACAATTTCATGCATGTGACCGAAGGCATTGTGAGAGCCATAGTAGTCCCTCATGTCAGATCGCCAGAACGAAAGGCCTTGCTTGTTTTGTGTTTCGATTTGGTGCCCTTTAATTTGCGACCACTGGTTCATTCCTGTGAAAAGGAAAATGTTTTTTCGTAGCCATCGAAAATGACTTTTTAATTATTTTCTGGCTCTAACAAAGATAACTTGTTTCAAATATATTTAAAGTCATTTAAACAAAATATATGGATTTTGGAATGCATATTACTGGGACCAATATTACTAGGAATACCACCTAGATTTCAACATCCAGACTGTGACGTTGAAATAGAATACTATCTTTGAATACATGAGAAGGAACAGTTATTCATTGAATTCAAGAATTTATTGAAGCTTCAAAGCACAAAGGCTACAGGAAAAGGAAAAGTCAGGGTTGGTTATTGTAGACCAATAGAAAAGTTGCGATTTAAACTGGTGCAAACCTTCTCTTGTGATATGATACCAATGGAACATGTCCTTCACCTCGTGTGGGCCCATTGAAGTTTTATTGGCTAAAAAGTGATTGTTTGAAAGTTATGGAGCAAGGATTGCAAATTGCGAGTTATGTAATGACAAAGGGAAATGCTAGTTCGACAACGGATCATAAAAGAGGAAAAAAATTGATTTTTAAATACTCTTTCTTTGCTTTTTTTTAGTTTCTAGCATGTTATCTGTAAAAATTGGCACTTTTAAATGCACACATAGTGCGAACAAAGACAGTTATTTCCTTCCTATTCTTTTGAATGACTTTATTGAACTATTCTTGATGACTATGCCAAACCAACAAGCAACAGTAGCGCAGCAAAGCCTACCTATATCTGAGAGTTCTGTGAAGGAGTCTTCGAGGTCCTTGGCTATTGCTTTCTTTTCTTGGTTGAACGCAACTTTTCCTCTTTTGTAGTTCACAACAACATGCCTAAGTCCATCAACAATGCTCCTGTATTCACCAACAACCTGACTTGCACGATGGCATGGTTCTCCTAAGTAGCCAATAAAATGTTCATTTTTAGTACTTGAATCAGCAGCCACTGTCGTCCAATATAACACAACATAAGCATGATAATTTTGATTTGATAACCCTACATAAGCCTAATAATTGACGTATTCGTGTAACAGAAGAACAATTCAATTCGTTTGACTGTAAAGACTTAGAGCTACAATCTAATCCAGAAGGCCTTACTAATTGACGTTTCCTAGAAAAACCGCCCTTACCTTTTATTGTTTCAGGATTGTACTTGATACTGATGTCAGATTTCTTGGCGGAGGCAAAAGGCCTTGACCTTCTGGCAACAGCCCAAGGAGAATAGTGAAGGAATCCCATCATGGTCCTGTCGCTCTTTGTAGTAAACATAGGCATTCGTCTTTCTGTCATTTCCACTAACTGGCTCTCAATCGAATCGAAGGTAGATTCAGCATGACCTTTGACATGTGACCTCTTCAACTCGTCACCTTTCTTCTCACTTTTCATCTTGTGGCTTGCCCGAGTTGCACTCTTCTTTATCACCTCAATCTTCACATAACGATGTTCTGCTTCTTCGATTGCTTTGTACATACCGTCAACCTGGTGCGCATTTAAAAAGATTATTTAGCATCTGAATTGTCATGGCAGAGCAAGACAATTAGCTACAGTTTGTAAAACAGTTTTGTTGCCATCTGTGAAGAAGAAGACTTTTTAAACAAACATTCTATCAAAGCAGATTAGCTACGTTAGTTTGCAGTTACTTTTCATACCTCTATTTAAATAAACCTTTATAGGGCCAGCATTCTTAGAAGAGTATACACGGGCCATTCCTTTCATCATTTTTCATCATGAATCGTTCTTGTTGACATCATCTAGTCTTTCTATCTTAATTTGTATTATTAAGTGTCGTTAAGTCAAGATAGTTACGATCAGCTCAGAAACAGTTCACAAGCATCCTCTGACAATGTTCTTATTCTTTTTCCTCTGAACCCAAAATAAGCAGCGAATCACAATATGAAAGAAGGAATTTCAATAAGCAGATCGCTTGATGTTGCCACTCATCACTAGCGTTAAATCGCAGTAGAAGTTCAATGGTTCGAATTCTCGGTGGTTGCGTTTACTTGCTCGTTGCTAAGACTTTGTTCGTATTTCATAGGAAAGACCTCTATATCTCTATAGGAAAGGCCTTTATAACTCTGCTTTTAAAGGCTTATTTTGTGTTACAATTGTGAAACATCAGCCTTGACATTACAGGAAAGATGCTTCAAGATGCTGCAGCCAAAGTTGTTGGCACACTTGCGGCAATTTTTTGACTCACGTTAACCCATCCTTCTCCCCCCCTCCCCCCTATGAACAATTTTATCCTGTTGCTAAACGAAGCGTCAATTTTACACCAAACGTTTTCCTCATAATGAATGGATGCTATACATTGCTACTAGCATTGTTTTAGGGGGGGGAGGAGATGGATTAACAACTAGTGGCGTTTTAAAGAAATGAAAAATGCAAAAACCAGAGATAATGTTGAGGTGTTCCAAGGACTTTTGGCAGGCATTGTAGGACAGATTCACATCATGTACCCAGGGCTCATAAAAACTGAACCAATCTTCTTTCATCTTTAAACCTCCACATAAACATCGAAGTAAGAGTCAATATCATTCAATCACTTTCATGGAAAATAGAATCATTACCTTTGGATATGAGCTCCTTAAGATTTGAACACCAACATTTTTGAAGAATTCTCCGTTGAAGCAAATATGGTGGAGACCACGGTTCTGAACTGGTGGCACGCTGTTCAAGGTGAAGTCGAGATCGAACTGAGGGCAGGGAGGGTTCAAGTTGTTCACGGATTGATCTATTTTCAGTTTGTTGATCGAAGCCAGCTGGCCACTCTGTGCCTTTACAAGAAGGTCAGACAGTTTCTCTTCAAAGTCTGTCCTTTCGGCAATCATTTTCTTGGTATCCTCGGCAATCTTTTTACTTTCTTCGATGATTGACTTCAACTTGTTTAAATTGTCGTATAACACCTTGGCTTCCTTGTATTTGTTGAGGAGAAGCTAGAAAAGATCCCAAGTGTATATGGTGAAAAGACTTGGCAGATAAGATATTTTCATTTGTGGATTTAATCAAATATCTATAACAGACTTTCATTCAAAGTTGCCAAGCAAATTATGGCTAGCAGAATTGTTTAAGTACTGAATTAAACGGAGTTTTAGATATCAGAATCAGAACCAATTAGAAACAGAGTAAAATGCGTTGTGAATATATAAAAAACAAGCTGGAGGTGGTAGGAAGAAGAAAAACTGTTTCTTTTGAAGTTCTATTGAAAGCTGACATGCTCGCCATTCGCATGTCGAGTAACTGTAGCTGAGGGCTAGGAGTAGTAGTAACGAGTTAAGAGCAGAGAAGAGAGGCTTAGAACTTAAGTACCAAGAAAACAATTCGGCTTTAGGGCAGCACCTTGTGGAGAATCCAGATTGCACCAAAACATACAGAAACGTCAATTTTCATATAATTAGGCAAGCTAGGTCGTCTTTTTACCTAGGTGTTTTGGAGTCTGTCTACATTTCAATTGAAAACCTCATTCTTTGTAGACAGAAAGAGTTCTTCTTTTTCATTGGGCTCTTCTAAAGTTAGGTACTAAGATTGGTTAATTGTAACCAATTATGCGCTGATTGGTTAGAACGTTGATTGGTTAATTATAACCAATGATGCGCTCTTCTTATCACCCTCTAGTGTTTTCGATCCGCAACTGGCTATTTATTCGGTCAGTTTTTGGTTATTTTTCGACGTTTGCATACTCTGAGGAGTTTCGGGCAAAAAAGTACTTTAAGTAGGCAAAAACTTGTTCCGCTATTTCTAGCTATTGGGAAAGCAAACTACTTTCCCTCTCGTTCTTTTTTTCAAAAAGTACGAGCCATAATGTTTGCACACTGCAATAGTGCATTAGACAAAGCCCACAGATTGTATGGTGTTTAAATTATTATCCTAAATTTTTTCCAAATGGGATGTCTAAACTAAGCTTCCAGGTCGTTGTTGAATAGCTAGTGTATGGGAAGCAAGGGTGCGCTATATTTGACGACCACTCTTATCAAAAGGAAGGTCTACCAAAGATAACATAAGTTGTGGAACTCTTCAGATCGAATTAAGTTTTTGATCTGTGCTTGGTAACTTAACAATTTGAAAACATCTGAGCAAGTGCTTTGCGGTACAAAACTTCACAATAGCTAGTAATAGTGGCTTCTTGCAAATTAAAAGTACTTTTTCGTCCGATACTCCTCAGAGAATGCAAACGTCAGAAAGTGACTAGAAGCTGACGCAATAAATAGCCATTAGCGGATCAAAACAATAGAGGGCCGCAACAAGAACAAACACCTAACTTTTAGAAGAGCTCAAAGGAAAAGACAGACTCTTTCTGACTACAAAGAATGGAAAACACTTAACGTAACTTAACAATTTGAAAACACAGACATACCCTGTTTTCTTTTATCTTAAACACTGCGTTGCTGGATGCTGCTATCTTCTTTGCCTCGCATTTAAGCATGCAAACAACATTGACAACTTTATCCTTTCCTTCGTTCCACGTCAAGCATTTCATGTTCTTTCCTCCTGTTGACTTAACGCAGTCTTCCTTCCATTCTATTCCTCCCATTGGCACTAAAAATAGACATAATGTTGCAAATAGAGCGGGAGAATAGCCTTACATTATCAATATATAAAGAATACACCTCATCCATGGAAGATTATCTTTCTCTAAAGAAGAATTAAGATGTTTTTCTAGAAGATATTTCAATGGAAAAGGTACAAGCATTGCTGAAAAAGATAGATAAAACTACTGAAAAAGCCGACGAAATGGGAAGTGGCGAGCAAGCAATAAAAACATGCATTTATTTCCAATATTTGTATGCTTTCTGGGAACTAGAGAATGGGAGAGTTTATTGGTCAGTGTAAGAAAAAATCCCCCATCACCTAGAGCATTGTTAAATCATTACTTCTCTTAAAGGATATGTTTAGAAATGCAGAGAGGGATGTTAAACATAGCATGCTACAGCCATCTGAATAACATAAATGAAAAAAAGTGAATTTGGTCATAAAAAAACTTTCAAGGAAGATGCTTGTTTGCAGAGTTTGATCAAATTTATAGAAGGTCCTAAACGAAGCACATGATGAATGCGACGTGTTATAAAGGAAAGCCAGAGAAGGTGCTTTCCCACGTAAACATCCCATTTAGCCTCAGAAACTAGAGAGCACCTGAAAGAGCACCTCTACAAGGCCGGGGGTCTACCAATCACACTCTTTAGCCTAGAAAAGCGTCAAATGTGGTCGTCAAACAAAAAACCTTAAACTACAGATCTATATTGACGAGCCATAAGAAAAGGCCTTCGGTCTACCAAAATCTCATGCTCTAGCCTTGGAAATTAGAGTTTTCATTAGAAGAGTGCGTCGTACCCGTTTTGCAGGACGAAATGCAGTCGTCATAAATAGCAAACACGGCTTGATCAACAGCTTGGTTGTTTGTTTCGATTGTCTCTTTGGCGTTTATCATTTCTTGGTCCCTTTGTTTTATCTGGCTATCGTAGTCTTCATAGAGCTTCAGTGTTGAGTCCATCACCTCTTGGGCTCTTTTCTTGCTATCTGCTGATGCCTTCTGAACTGCAACTAATGCCTCCTTGATATCATCGCCTGCACGTGCCGCTACTTGCTTGGTTAAATCTACTTTGTACTGGAAGAGACAGTTTACGTAACGTCTTACACGAGGAACACAATATGCCGAACGGGGAGGGGGGGGTCAGTGGGGTGGGGAAGCGTAGTTAGGTGTCACGAGTAACCAATATGTGAATTTAAATAATTTTAGACGTAAAATACTCCAAAAAATAAAGAAAAGCTCCAGCAAATGTATGTTTTGACGTCAATACGGCAGTAATAACTATGTGTACGCTATGTGTAACAAAGGCCGGGATGTAATCCGTCATGGCGGCAATTGGTTTGTGAGCTGGCCGGTGGGGGTTCTGTTGGTTGCGACCTGTTTTTGCATCGGCCGTCCTAATTGTGCCTTTTCCATTTCAGTCTGTAGAAATTATGATTCCATTGTTCTATGCAATTTTGATTAGTGATTATTCACGACTGTGATAAGCGATATCTTCAAAGACATTCTTCGCATTTTGTTTCTTTGCTAGTTAAAAGAGTGATGCTTGTTGCCATGCACTTATTGACATGTGAAATAAACTTCCGATTGTATGCAATGGTATTAACGCCGTATTTCTGCTGTTCGCATTAACTATCTATCAAAAGGAGGCATTTTAAGGATGCTTACGTTGATTTCCATATCTATCGGCAAGCCTTTTCCTTCTGCTGCCAAATACACTGTGACGTCATCTATGAATTTCATGAATTTGCCCTTGAACTCCACGGAATATGCAGTGTTTTTATCCTTTTGCTCAGTGTTCACCTCAAATGGACCCTCTAGTCCAAATGTCTCCCCGTACCCTACGATCTTTTGTACTTTGCTTCCTTCCGACAACTCAACAATTAGACGGGGTCCGACTGAGGTTTGGTCCCTTGCTCTGTACATCTTCAAAGTCGTTTGAGCTTTGTCGTCATCTTCCTGCCTCTTAGTTCCTTGCTTCTTTGGTCCATGCAAAATCGGTTTCAATTGAACAATGCATTTGAACCCAAGGGATTTGGTCAGCTCGCACCTCGAGTCATAGATACCACCGCTCCTTAGCTCAAGTTTACCGATGAAGAAAAATCCTTTCCCGATTTTAAAACCTCCTTCTGGTACCTCCCATTCTAAGTTCGAATGAAAAATGGTAAATTAAGTTAAAAGGAAAGAAGGGGTAAGTGAGAAAGATTAATTTGGCCTTTTAACTGCAAGTAATTCTTGAAGTAGGTCTAATAGCTTTCACAAAGTTAATCACTTTTACAAGTCTTTGATATGTACTTGAAGATCATACGAGAACAACGCGGAGGCCTTTGTATCCCTAACGAGATCTGGTATTTTAAAACTCGTAGCATTCTATGATTCACAAGTTGTGGAATCATTGTTTTTACAGTTAACAGTAATTGTTCTAGGCTTTTACCTTTTTGCTAAAAGCTAGAAATAAACAAGAAACTTACTCTCATCTTTAGAATTGTAGGCCGCTATGACCTTGTGGACAAACTTTGCACCCTTCAAAAGAGTATCCGGCTCCACCGAGATGCCAAATGCTTGAAGCAGCTTATCTAGTTTGGGACCATCTCGTACCGCATACAGCCTGAACAGGGTTGGATCAACGAGTCCAACAAACTGGCGTGTATTGTCACCTCCTGGAAACTCCATCCGGTATTTTTCTATGCTTCCAACATGTAGCCTTGATCTGAATTCTGGATGAGAATTCAAACAGTATTCTATCAGCTTACTCGCTCAAGATGCAATTATGTTCAATTAAGGCTACATTTTGACATTTTGACATTTTGACTACACTTTACAATTAAGTACACTTGATGGTGCTCTATAACTAATTCTTGTTAAACATACGTACAGGAACTTTGCAATGAAATAATCAAATTTTTACCCTTTGTATGAAATTCACGTTATACCTGGGCTGATTTCGATAGTCTAAAATTTCAGCTTCTTACCCATGTGCTCGAGATAGCCAGACGGGATATTGTACAAGATTCGTACAGGACGCATGACAAT
Source organism: Nemopilema nomurai (assembly GCA_003864495.1). Lineage (NCBI taxonomy): Eukaryota > Metazoa > Cnidaria > Scyphozoa > Rhizostomeae > Rhizostomatidae > Nemopilema > Nemopilema nomurai. The sequence continues at coordinate 476,220 of ML133465.1, read as the reverse complement.
GTACGACAAGTCGAACAACTTCGAAGAACCTTCTTCACCCACGGCTTTCAGAACAAGTTGGTTTGATCCATCGTAAACAATCCTTGCTGCAAAGTAAGTGAATTCTTCATCAGTTTGTCGATATTCATATGGCAAAATTAGTTGCGTAGCTAGGGGCTTTCTCTTTTTCCTTGTGAAAATGAGCCAATTCGACCAGAACTTTAGAATAAGCCTTATCTTTCGATAAATGAGCCTATTTATCAATTTTCCTAGACACATTGCATAATTCAAAGCAAGAAATCGATCGAGAAATGCATAAACAGCAGTTAACAGACATTACGAAATATATTCATCGTATCTCCATGTGCAACGACAAGCGAGACAAGAGCTAGTTATTGCCGTCGTAGCAGCCAAGACGAAGCCATGGTTGATGCCTTTGGCCTAATCGAATCACGAAGTAAATTGTAATACATGAAGGTCAAATGTTCTACTGTAGTGCAAATCGAAGCGCTAGCATAACTGTTTTAGAGCTACGTATAAAACACGTGGAAATTGAAAAGAGCTTCAAACCGTTATCGATCGCTTCTTCAATCCTGTTGAAATGGAGCTTTCCGGCAATGGATAGTCTGTCACCATCTGTGGTGGTTGCGATCCTTATTGTCATTCGATTCATGTTTACTTGGTTACCCAGCTTCATGCGCTCCCCACTCAAGTAGGCTTGAATGTACGTCTTATCTGGCTGCATTGGCCCTTGCATCAAAACTGGCAACTTTTCTCCGAATCGAGTCTTTAGAAACTCGCAGAACTGCACTTTCTTGTCACCAACTCCGCAGACAGATAAGTCAAGATCTTTGCACACCACACCAATTGGGTTACTTATAGCTAATGAAGAAAATTGACAGCATCACCAACATACTATTCCAATCAAATATAACTATGCAGGGACTTAAAGTAATACTGAGACTTGCATTGATGCTGGCGCGCCACGACAGAACGTAGTAAGAAGACCTTCATTTGATGAAGAGCTGAATTTTGACCGGATCTCATTTTGTATCTCATTCTAGCGTGGAGAAACGCTTTTCCTTCGACCAGTTGGATCAAAATTGCACAACAAGGTGAAGTTCAATGCAGTTAGCAAAATGTTTACATCAATACTTTTACTTCTGGTCATCATTTTAATCTCTTCCAAACTTGAGCTTTTGAAATTAAATCAAGAAAAGAAAATTGAGAATGCTTTGCACAATAATGCACCTCTTATGTTCCAATAGCATTTACCATGTAAAGAGAATCATTTATCTCTTGCAATAATTGAAGTACTAACGAAATGAGTGAGCACCTTCAGCCATAGCTATCTCGTGGCATCTCCCACCGATGACTTACCTTTGTCAGCGGCATTGAAATGTTCCTTCTCGAACTCAAGATTTGTAGCTTCTTTTTTAAAAATGAAGGCTGTTGATGAGATTATTTTCAACAATTAGCAATGAATCAGGTGACTCGGGAAGCCTTTATAAATTTCAAAATGACCGTTTGATCGATTTTTTACTGCATGCAATCATATTTGATTTCATTCTAATTCAAAATGGAATTTAGTATAGATGCTCTTACATTTCATAAGACTTAAGACATTGTATTAGAAATAAATGTAGTTATGTAACATTTGACTTCTCTGTTTGCTGCAATATTTCTATATTATACATAAATCATATCTTACAGTCCCTCGACACAACTTATGCATTGTTGCAAGCTGGTTCACTTTGCGAATTAACAGCAAATGATGAAATTGATTCTATATTTCAGCTCTTATTTCAGCTTAATCGTTAAATAAGTAAGAGTAATCAAGTCTGTTGTACACGAAAACTCCATTACTCATTGTTGAACAACTAACATCTACAGATGCACCCATGCATACATACTTGTTGATGAGCAGACAATCCAAGTGGATTGCATAGTGTCGTTCTCATATATAGCGTTGACAATTTTATTCAACGGGGTATTGATCCACTCGACTCCAACCTTCATACCAAACCCTTCTTCTGATCTTACATACAAAATAATCTCAACATCAGGTTTCTGGTCGGCTGGAGCTACGCCAAAGTCTGCTTTCCCCTTCAGTCTACGAAATAAATATGCGTTGACACAGATGTCCCTTTTAAAACTATTTATGATGCTGTTCAAGGCTTTTTACGTAAGTTCAAGGCACATTTTCTAAAACTTTGAATTTTGCAATTACTTTTTCCGATGGCAATCATTGCCATATTTGTTTTCTGAAACGTAGCCTTACAAATTAAGCATGTTGATTCATGAAAAAATGGAGAGATCCCTCTTTTCTCCTTTCTATTCGAAAAAGTCTATACTTCATCAGAAAGGCTACAAGCCATTAAAAATTTTTATTACCGCTTTTGGAAGGTAATGATTGGCTTTTTAATTCAATGACAAGCAGATGAAGCAAAGGAATATTTTTACGCACAAGGAATTGTGCACAGTGAGGTATAGAAATTGTAAATCCACTAGAGCGGAAGCAGATCGCTATTCTTTGAGATGTTTTCGCAAACGAGTAACTGCTGCAGAACATACCTTAAAAATTCTGGCTTCTCGAATTGAGCATAGAAAACCATTTTCATAAGGTCAAAAGTATAGGAGACGTTGAAGGCGGAAATGAATTCTTCTGGCAAGTAGTCTGCTTTTGTTCTGTTTCTGACAGTAGCGATGTTGTAGATTTCGGCATCAGCAGTCAATTCTGTGCCTGTTTCAGTCTGCTTTATGCTAATATCAACCAACTCATCTAAAAGATGAAGAATGTTATCTTAATATCTTACTATTAAAGTTTATCATTTTGGCATTCACCTTGATTGGCATCAAGCTGGTTAGATTCTGCACATCAAGATTTATTTATATAGATATGTTTGGTAGTGCGTATCAAGAGAAGAATTATCTGTCTACGTGGAAGTCAAGTATAAGAGAAAAAACAGAGATTTATAAATGAATCTACAGAGGTGTATGACAGAGCATTTAATACAAGATGAGGTGACAGAGTGACTATTAAGGAAGGGCTAAGGACCTTGAGTGTGAAACAACGACGTAACAAAAGGAAAGGAAACTCAAAAGTGTTTTTGCCTTATATAATTTGCAAAAACATTTCAAATGAAAGGTTAAAGGAATGAAAGCGCTCATTTGCTCGATTCACTTGGGTTTTAATAGCCTCAATGATTAGCTATCCATATACTCTTGGAGTGGTATATCGTCTTATTTGAAAAGTAAGAGAGGAAAAAATCAGGAATGAATAGAGTGTTGCAGTGTGGAGGCAATAATAATGGACTTTTTAATAGAACTATGATTCGGAAAATAAGGTGCGATAAACTTTAGTTAATATAGGTAATTGATTGGTTATTCAGAATGAGGAGACTACCAAGCATAAACGGCGTGACATACCCAGTTATATAAGCTGACAAGTTAAAAGATTCTGATATAGACACCCGGATGGGTCACTTAACCCTCCTATGGAATATACACAACCAAAGTTGTGGTCTAGATTGTGACTCACTTTCTCAAGTCTACTTTTTTCATTTCAGATCTCAAGCTACTTCAAAACGCTTTCAGAGGGGTGAAGTGCCAGATTTATTGAGGTCAATTCCAATGCCAGATTTATTGAGGTCAATTATCACACTTCTGATTTGCTAACATTGTGCCTAACTATTGTTGAAATGGGAAGGTAAAAGCGTTATATCAATATGATTTTAAAGCAAACAAGCATTGTTACTGCTATCACTGAGAAATCCATCTGCAACCAATGCAGGGTGTTTCAAAGATACTTTGCGTTTGCATGCTATCATCTTATGAAGGGATGTCTGCTTCAGAACTGAATATTCAATCTATAACTTGACACCAGTAGATGTAGTCTAATGCTTGCTAGTAAACCTTTGCTGGTAGTCAAAAATAATGCTTCTTTAAATTTTACCCGATCTCTTCAATACCATTGTAGTATTACAAAGTTCTAATAATTTCTCTAGAATCAAATAGTACTTACCCAAAATAACCTCTCTCCCCTTGCCACCTAGTGCCCATTTGCCATATTTTCCATCCGCTTCTTGCTTAGAGAAGAGCGTGATGGTAGAGTTCAGCAAAGTTAGCAATCCGTTGTTGAGAACAGGCCATGGTTTTGTCAGGTTAAAGCTCATCTCGATGCTGCTGTCTTCTTTGTGAAAATCCATATGTTCAAAGGCTCCCTTAGTGTTTTGTTTTATAGGCAATTGGCTAATTCCTTTCTTTGACCATGCGAAATTGGCAATTTCTTGAACGGTCGTCTCAACTCTTTCCGGGGTGATCCAGGTTATGTGCTCTTTTTCAATTCTTACTCGAAACAGAATGCTCTTCAATGTCTAAACAAAATGAAATAAAAGTTGTACTACCAAAAAAATATCAAAGTTAAAAGGAATGGGAAGTGTTCCTGTCGCTATCATGAGACAGGCAAGAAAATGGCCTTGGATGAATATCTGACAAGCTGGTATTGCTTATCTTTATCAGTCCTCTGTGCTTCATGTTCTTCTTGAACAACCCACGCCAGCGATCTCAGCCTACATAGCTTTTGGAAGTGACAAGCTACTACTTAAAATGCAGATGACTGGCAGCTCCGTTTAGAGCAAATATGCAGCGTTTTAATCGCAAAGTTCTTTACTTTGACTAACTTATGAAGTATCATTCTTGGTGTGTAATAGTAGATAGTATGGACATGTCCTGAGACAGGAGAAAGAGTATGAGACAGGAGGTAGAGTAGAGTATGAGGGACTGTGTCAGAGGACGAGAAAGATGATGGTGGTTACGAGGAAAAGAGAGCGACCGAGATTATTCGAATGTGTGTGGGAGGACATGAATATAGTGGGTGCTACAGAAGTGGAAGCTTTACACAGGCCAAAATGAAGAAGAAGAAAGATCAACACCGATGATTCTACTTAGAGAAGAAGAAGAAGATGAGGAAGAAGAATAGTGGAAAGAACAGATATAAATGGGGGATCAAAAGAGGGGGTGAAAGGAGAAGGGACAGACATGCTAGAAGTCAAGAGGCAAATTTTCAAGTAAATAGCTTTTCTGTACGCAAATTCAAAGAAGGGCTGTTCAGGACACACCCTCTTCTGCACTTGTTATGTTTCAATAGTCTTCAGTTCAGTATAGAAAGCATAAGACGAGTAATCATAAAGTGCTGTTTTGGGTATGGCAGTTACTTAAAAACTCCAGTTCAGCTGCCTCGAGCTGTAGATCAACTTAAGAGGAAAAAACGTATGACCAAGATTGTTCTCTTATTTGGTAGGACTTATACTAAACATTAATTAATTGGGTGAAGGCGGTAACAGCCTTCAATGTCATATACCTTTCCATCTTCATCCTTGATGTCTGGATTTGCGTTTTCAGTGAAGTGGATCATCCGCAGACCAGGTTCAATGAAATCAACACCCTTCTTCGGTGTAAACTTGTTGACAATACCTCGCAATTCTTCGCTATTGATGAAAGTGAATGTTTTAGTGGAGGCTACGAGGCAAAAGTCTTTTTTACCCTCGAGAATATTGAGAGATGTTGGCACGGTTTTTCCAGTCAGTTTGTAAAGTATGTCGCTGATAGATCTTTGTTTATAGTCAGCAAATAAGGCCACAGCTGGCGTATCAAAAGCTTCTTGCACCTCCGCAGAGTCTGCTTTCTTGAAATCTTGTATAACGATGTAAAGTGCATCGGATCTTTTCAGCAGCTCAGGCGCTGGAACAGACCCTTTGCATGTGATCTCGAATCCTTGACCTGGAAGAAATTTCGTTCAGTTTGATAATTTGTTGCAAACCCAAACCGAATGGCTTGAAAACAAAACGTTGCAGGTAAAATATCTTATCATTTGTTATAAACCCTAGGTGCTGCGAAAATTAATGTATCTAAGTCAGATCATATGAAGCGAGACCAAAAATAGAGGGAAAGGCAAGTTGAGCAGGAAAAGTATAATCCGACTTCGCTGGATCTATAAAGATAATGGGGTTTAGATAGAAAATCAATGTTATGATGGCAGACTTTGTTTATTGTTTTTGAACTGACTCTAAAATAAATGAGTATATGGAACAATTCATCTATTCATCAAACTATTAGCCAACTGGAAAAAATTATTGAGAAGATGTGTCTCCTATATTCTTTATACCATGAGACAAAATATCAAGAATACTGAAGCAGTGAGCTCATTTACCGTGACTTTTACCAGCTCCAAATAGCAGTCTTAAACTAACAAATATACAAAGTGTTAGCAGCTGGAATTACAACCAAGGCAACCTTGAGGAGTGGCGGATTGGCTCAGAATTTTAAAAAAGGCACGAAAAACTTAGATGAGGCTTGGTGGGTGTTGTCAGAAAGTAAAGGCATGGTCAAGTAAAAATATTTTTCCTAGCACCTGTTTCCTGTTAATTACCTGAAAGTGCAAAAATAGAACATCAAAAGAAAAGCCTTATATAATGCAAAAGAGACTTCTTTTCAGCAAAAGTGTTGCAAGATTGAGAGGAAGCCTTTTTTGTAAGAGTGAGAGGGTGTCTTTAGGAAAATAGCCGGTCCGATACCCTTAAACTCTAGATAAAGCGTATTCAAAATTTCCTGAAATTGCACCTTCTGCTTATCGCATATCATTTTTTTAAATCTAATCAAGTATAGTTGAACTAACCTGGCGAAAATATTCCTTTGATTTGCGGGCTTTGAAAATTGATGGCATTTATGCTCAGTCTTGATTTCTCAGGTTCCATTCCCTCAAGGATGCCAGGCTGTGCTTTTCCTTCGTTTGACATTGACTTTAGGTCTTCGGCAGAGGTGCCAAATTTGGCCAGAAAATCTGTCACACTCACGCTGGTCATTGGCATGGCGATTTCGAGTTCTCGTCCATCCGTCCCCTTTGAAAATGTGACACTAACTTGATGATCATTACCTGCGAAGTGAATGAAGCAGAATTCGTAATTTTGTAGCTAGTTAATAATGACACTGGAATCAGAAGTTTCACTAGAAATAGCTGTTACTGCTAGATATAATCTGAAATGAGAAATCAACAGAAATCAAACGTCCCGACATCTGATGGATGGTATTTAGAGGCAAGCATGATGTCGTAATAATCATATGTATACCAACCAACGGAAGTCTTTCCAGATACTTCAATTCGCATTCCCGCAAGTGTAATGTCTGCATCTGTATGCTTCCATCCAACCAAAAATGTGCTCTCGGCAGCTAGAACCAAATACCTAGAAGCAATCTCATACGATTCTCTTGTTCTCAGCTTGAATTGAACATCGTTCTTGCCACTGCATGTATCGAATACAAATTCCTCAACGTAAAACTTCTCTGGAATTACGAAATTCTTTGTAATCTAAAAACATTGAAAAAATAATGTTAGTTTAAAAGAAAACTATCAACAGGGGCAAAGTTGTGACATTTAATAGGACGTTTGCACTTAAAAATCGAATCAGATAAACTTTCAATTTAGCAAAAGGATGATCTTTTGTTTCTGCTTCAATCATCAAGTTTAAATTGGATCAAAATCTCTAGTTACAAAATGCAATTGAAATTGGCCCACATAAAAATTTTAAAAGGCTTTCAGAAAAATATTTATACATTGGCGGTGCATAAGAATTTTAGAGTTTTTGCTCTTTTGTCAGAATTGAACTCAATCTTGTATGGGCTTCGAATGGAACAGTACAAAGGAACATAGCAATGCATAAGTTTAGGTGAAGAGTTCAAGGTCAAAGAGTTAAGGTCAAATGTCAAAAGCCAGCATATAAATTTCAAGAGGCTTACCTTGCTTAATGAGACTCCAGAGAAAAATTGGCCCATCATGTGGTCAAAAGAGCAAAGTCCGGCTACTTTTGTGTACTTTGAATTACAGCCATTTTTTTCTCCCTTAAATTCACAATCAGCGGTACCTATTTTCAATTTGGCTGGACTTGTTCCTTTTAATGTGTCGAAATTAACTGAAAGAGAAACGAATCAAAAGTCAAAGTAGAGTTAAAGAAAGAACAGTTAGCAGCATGCTCATTTGTAGGCAATCATAGGAGCTGATAAGCTCTTTTAATTAGCGTCAATCATTTATGCTCATTGCAATATAATATTGCTACTTACGTAACACACTTTAGTGCATCTCTTCTTTTGCGAAATCATTATAAAAATAATAATGCGTCAGATACTTCTATGAAGCTGAAGAAACATTAGAACAATATGAAAATTTCCAAACATGAAATACTTTTGAAAGCATGCAAAGCAAAGACAGAAGCAAAGTAGTGAGCTAAGGAAAGCCAACCTTCTCCGTATGTAGCTGTTATTCCAAGCATCAAGAGTAGCCACGAAAACTTAACCATTTTGTATTTACTTTCCTGTAATTTATAGATCACAAATAAATCTTCAATTCTTCATGCAGAGATTTTACACAAAAAATTAGTATAAAAGTTGCTTTAGTCAGTGATGGCTGATGAATAGTCACAACACCTTTGCATGTCGGCTTAAAAACTGCATGTTTATTTATGCCTAGGCAAGTAAAAACTATTCTCTCCTAAGAATATTTTTTTGTCACTTCTACGGCTGTAATTAATTTCCAATTTTTTTGGCTTGGTCGACGCCTCCACTGGTAGTGATAACACTATTACAGGACTTTCTTCGTTCTATGAGGTGGTTGATGTGTCATATGCCTTTCCTGTTATCCACTTGGTTACGAACAATTAAAATTTCGATTGCGATCATTTATTCTATATGCCCCATGTTTGTATTTATCTATAGGCAGCTAACTCAAAATATTACATATTTATTACACCAAAATCTGTAGCATATCTTTAATGTTTTCCTTCTATATAAATTGTGGCCTAGTAGGCTTTAAGAAACAAATGTCTCCAATCCCTAACAATCTCAAATAAAACGCTTCCAAAGACTAGTAATCTCAGTTTGAACGCTTCCAGCCTTAAGCAGTTTCGGATTAAGTATCTGTAGCCTCTATTCATCTGAAGATTTTAAAGTAAATGTACAGTAAATCCTCAAGTGCAATTTCCAAAAACCTTTGACCCTCTCTTTTCATGTTATTTAGGGTCCATTCAGTACATGTGTTGCATGTTAGCACATATTTAACAGGCGATGTCATGTTCGTAGCTTTGAAAAATAGGTCATGCGTAGTGAGAAATATGCATTATGAACACAAGAGAAGGATCTACTCGTTACACTAGCCAAAGTAGATTAACAAGTCCGCAATCAACTCTTTATGTTTAATTACTGAGTATGTAATTTGATTTGCTAGCTGGCATGTAGGTTACCAGTAACACGACCCGAAGTGAAAAAAGTACCAGAAGTTTTAAAGCAAAATGCTTATTCAAGTCCCTTTACCATTGGTCATTAATGTGATAGATAGTCTAAGTGAAACACATGAAGATTCCTTGAGAAGTTTCCATACCTCTAAAAAGTGAAAACTTCAGTCGTAGCAACTGGGCTAATATCTAATATATGTTAATATAAATCGATTTGATATCAATCGGTATATCCTTAATCGAAGTCATTTGAAAATTAATCATTTACACTATAGAACTCAAGCGTTCTCTATAACATGAAAAGGCAAGAATATATTTAAATTTTGCAAACCTAATTTAAATTTTGCACACCATACTAAGCCCCGAAACAACAATAGGCGACCTAATAGAGGAAAACTATTTCACCCATTTTTCATAAAAGAAATTCATCATTCTCTCGCTAGAAAGGATTTTTCGCGACCAAGATTACTCAAGCCATACTCAATGATTTTGCGAAAAAGACTTTGTTCTTTGGCGCTGGATAATTCAAACGATCAAAGAAGAACAGACTAAGATCACGAACATTGCATTGGTGACTAAAGAAACGAGTAACTACTTACTGAATAACCAAGTTATGCTTAAAGAAAAAGAGCTGTTTAGGTATAACGGATTTTGGTGATTTGTCGTTTGACCATGCTTGTTAACTGCTAATTATTAATCTACACTCTTGTAATCATCAAGAACTGGAAGCGAAGCAGCCTTACCGAGGGTGACAGTCTTCCAGCTGACAAACGGTTCTGTGTCCACAAGACAGGAATTCCTAAACTGTTTGTCCAGCCGTAGTTTGTATACGTGTGTCTGAAAAAGTGGTGTTTGGCTTCTTTTGTTTGCCGGTGTAAGCTAGAGTCGCCTTGATCTCTGACGGTTCACTGAGTAAAGAATCTCTTACTGCTAGCTTGCCTCGGGGACAAGACTCAAGTCTTGCCAGTTACGCTATAGTATCCAAGTTAAACTTATTGGTGCTTAGCAGAGCTTTCAAGCATTTGAGATAACCTTAGCACAGAGACAGGAAGTCTTATCACGACCAAGCTCGTTGTGATCTTTTGTGTAGGCAAGTTGCAAGTGACCTTCAAGCTGGTATGAAAGTCACTGGTACTTTCTGTCCATAATAGACATACATTTTCATTAATTCGGATCAATAACTAAATACTCTGAGACCAGTAAAGTTGTAACGTTTATAATTTTGATTGATATGCTTGTCAATCACCGTAGTAATATGAATTCTTTTCAACTATTTTCACCCAGTCCGCTAAAAAAGTAGTATAGTTCGTTTCAAAACCTGCAACGTTTTTCAATTAGCCCCACCATTCCCAGCTGCACATTCCTTTCTTTCTAGCTACTTTCTGTTCACAAAAACTTTCAAAATTTTAAAAACCTTTAGTATCTGAACAATCTTTCATCTATTGATAAATGTAATAGCTTGATTACATTATAGAGTCTAATATCAGTGTCAAAAATCCAAAAACGTTTTTACTAACCGAATTTGCTTATCATTGTACTAAAAGGGAGAGTTAGTTTCAGCTAAGGAAGAGAGAAATACTTAATCTCATCACAGTAAAAAAGAAACGACACGATAAGGCAGATGAAGTGTTTCATTGATGCAACACTTTTTGAAACAATTTTTGTGCTGAGAAGCATTGTAAAAATCTCAACCACAATCATAAGCCATTTAGCCTATCCGACGCTCGGAAGGCATATTTTCCTTGAAGCATTCAGATTTCTAAGAAACATTATGACAGTTTGACTGTAATTACTGGCCAAGCTGAACGCATTTTGTTAGCAATAGGTAAGTACTTTCTGGTGTCCAAAGAAAAGCCTTCCTATTGCTCACTGGTTATAAGAGGCGTCAAAAGAGCAGGTGACGCATGCGTCCGTATAGCCCTGCAATTGCCTTATAACCACCTGTCAAGACGTTTCTTGGCTCATTCAATTGTTTGAACTCAATTGTTCTTTGAAGCAACTGAGAAACCACCATGTGCTTGTTGCTGCGACGACTCGTTGACAGTTGAATCACCATGAGAAATACAGCAGGTTATACCATTTTTGTGAAACTTGTGAGTGAATTTATAGGTTCATCTTTGATCTCCGATCACAAGCTTACTCTGGGCTGTGGATCTTGAGATTTAACTTTGCCCCTACTAGATTTTCAGACATTGCTTTTAAAAGCAATGAATTGCGACTAAGTTGTTGTTATTCATGAACCAGACAAAAATTTTACTTGATAAAACAAGTATTGACTGAAAATCAACTGAAGTATTAACAATGCTTTTTACAAACAAGCCCTGGTGGTATCTTATTACAAATAACTTTGACGGCCATATTATAGAGTTGATCCTCAAGTCAACTACCACTTAAGCTGGACTCCCTTGATCTTGAAAGTTTCTCTTTTCTATTGCCTCTGATATGCCTTATATATAGAACGTCGTCCCGGGTAGGTTGCATTCCTTGATAATTGGAAAAAGCTCTTTGTAGAAAGTAACTCCGTTCAAGCCGGATGAAATCGGTAAGTTAAAGGTAGCTGGGAACAATTAAATATTCCCTGCAGTAATTTTTATAAACACTTCATCAATCAATCTTAACAGTTGACGTCTCAACATACTGCCTATTCAACGAACTGCCTATTCAAAACCATCTTAACATTCTCAGGATCATCAAACTTCAATTTACACTTGACTTGGATTCCATCTTCATTATTAAAATGAACTTCTTGTTCTTTCACTTTAATAATGAATTTACTTTTAAATGGCTAATGTTCAGAAATAAGCAATAATTTTTAGAAAATTTCAATTACTGCTTTTCCTCAAACAACAAACAATCTGGCTTCCAAACAAACAAGCTGATCAAAGTGATTCGATGGCTTTGACATTGATCAAAGTGATTAGATGGCTTTGACATTGATCAAAGTGATTCGATGGCTTTAGCATTGATCAAAGTGAGTCGATGGCTTTGACATTGATCAAAATTAATCGATGGCTTTGACATTGATCAAAGTGATTCGATGGCTTTGACATTGATCAAAGTGATTCGATGACTTCGACATGGATTGTGCAAATCTCGACAGATCGAAGCCTTGACAAAGCTTAACAAATTTGCGTTTTCCTCCGCTGTTTCTCGAAAAGAACTTGATTTTCCTAATGATATGAATGTGCATGTTTGTGACTTTATACGTCACGAGTTATGATTTATCTCGTACCAATATGTGAACTACGTTATGTTCGTTTAAGTATAAATTGACTGATTTAGCATTCTTATAAGTTTGTAATGTTTTAAGAATAGTCAGTTGATTATGAAAAGCAGTCGAGGAAACACGTTGCTGATCTCTCACTCGTCTCCCTGACGAACCCTGAACGCGGAACCGATTTCGTTACATGAAAGTAATTTTTCGTTTGACAATCCTTAGAGTATACAACTGGCTATTGATTTTGTCAGTCTTTGGTCATTTTCGACATTTCCATACCCGAGTAGCGTTGGACGAAAAAGTACCTTTAGCATCCAAAAACCGGTTCTGCTATAGAACTTTGTTGAGTAAATCCAAAAGCTAGACAAACCAACCATGTCGATAACTGTTCAGTTTTAAGATTTCACTCTGTTTATGAGGTCAAGGAAGTAATTGTAGTTTTAAGATTTCACTCTGTTTATGAGGTCAGTCAACGGTTGACAACCGCCGTCAATGTCAGTGTCATTTAATCTAGTTTTCAGGCTAAAAATTTATTTTCCAGGAGTTGTCAGCGGACATGGAAATATCATGGAAATGACATTCTTTTGTTTGATACAAGTTACAAAAGTTCCCTATGTGAAATCTCCATCAATCTTTTTCTATGCACGTCTATAAAGTGTTTTTTTATATAGAAAAAAAATTATATTTACGCGTAGTGAAAACAGCAAGGCTTTTTACTAACTTTGCTGCGTTGTAACTTCAATTTTTAATACATTTATGGCGAAATCAATACAGTAGCTATTTGCCTAGTTAGCGAAGAGACTTTACACACATTGGCATAAGTTATATTTATGCCAATTGTTATTAAAGTTTCTTACATGAGCCGTGAGAATGCTTCTAGTTGTGAATGCAAGGGAGTTCCGGATAATTGAGCTAAGAACGTAAATTATAGGACATATTCATTACAGGGGTTTTTCTAAGAAAAATGTACAACGCCACAAATTCAATCACTGGTATTTTTTCGTTAAACTTTCTAACTCTACTATTGTTATTTTTAACCTCAGTGCAAGCATTGGCATTGGAGACTGTAAATTTTGAGGGGATACGGAGGGTAGTGTAGTTTTTTTTAATAAGAAAGGTAATACTAAAAAAGCAGTAGAACTCGATCTGAATAACAGGGCACAGCCCCCTAGGTTCTATGCACACAAGTGCTAGGAAATTGAGAAAACTTAAAACCCTGTTAGACTAATAAACATACAGCCTCTTTGGCACCCACTACAAAGTGCACGATAATAGAATGTGCTTAGATCTGGACGTTACGAAACTGGCATTTCAGCATCAAGATGTGTTTAATTCTATGAATACCAAAATAAAAATATGAAACTGGTGTATTTGTTTATGCCTCTAAACATAAATAAACATGTTTATCCGTTTCTTATGCAGGCATTGGCTAGGGTGCTAGCTGCATCGCCAAACTCATGCGATGTTAGGAGGCTAATGAGTGCATGCAATGATTTGAAAACATCCACGTGAAGTAGAATCATCATTATATCATTTAATGTACCGCACGAAATCTGTACCTGCATGTGCATTTGAATTTGCCAGTGCTCGAAATGTGGAACCCTAAACGGGCTTTACCTTGGAAAAAAATCATGGGATGTGCCTTCTGCAATATTTTTTGAACCTGTCCTGGAATAAAATTTACATTAGGCCTATCCTAGAATTAGAGCTTTAATTCCCAATTTGAGCTTTAAGTGAAGAACCTTTTATTTTAAATGACAAATCTGACCTATTCTGAAAAAAATAGTTTTCATTTTAGATAATATTAAAATGTTTTTAAAACAAACGACTGTATGAAATATTCTGAATAATATCTTAGCTAATCTGAAGGGAGTGAAATGTATCTTAGGTAATCTATGCTCCAAGGTGGACAGGCTTGAAACTTTTTTATACTGTTTAATGTATTTTTGGCCACTTTACACAAATCAGTTTTACACGTAAATCATTTTCTACTCGCCTTGCCTTACACGATTCAGAATATAAGAGTAAGAGGAATTGCACCCTGCTTGCCAGAGCCTTGTTTCTATTCCCCTTCGTGATTCCTTTCCCCTGTTCTTCATCCTTTGACTTTCTAAGGTTCTGACACCCCGGTTAAAGGCTTTGTTATATAAAAAGACAGTTGCAGGGGTCAGTGACAAAAAGCTGCATATGACTGTTGTGCTTAATTAGCCAACCATTGCTACAAAGAAAATACCATGGCTTTTCCAAACGCATTTTCAAAACAGGGTGTTTTCCCAAATTTTTAACGGTGTGATCAGCAAACATTTTCTCCTCTTTGCCCATCCAATCTTCCAACCCTGGCTATGCCACCGTTTTTAATCTTCTTTACCTTAAAGTTAAAAACAGAATTTTACAAATGGGTGTTTCAATCATTTACCAGTGACCTTAAGGGTGTGGCACAGAGATCCAATTAGTGTCTAACACCCAGTCCTTGCTTCTTAAATCTGTCCCTGCTGACTATTTACTATTATTCTTCTGTTGTGTTAAGTTTTTGTTTTGATTTGAAATTCTTATAGTTTTACCAAATGATTCCATATATTTCACGAAAAATTGTTCCAGCGAGTCAAACTTTTTACAACACCACAAAATTAAAATCACAATACCACAAATCAGATTTACAGCACCACAAAACGGTAACAAAACCAGTGAAGTGGAAATTACTCAAGGAAATATAGAATTGGACATAAAGAGACGGTAGTTTGAATTCTATTTACGCGTATTTCTTTGAGCCTTCGAGCTGTGTAAATGTGTTACTTTGATAGAGAAATAGAATCTTACATGAAAAAATGAAAGTTTAAAATGGATAAATCTAATTTTCTTAACCAGAAAGTGTAATATACCTTGTATATAATTTGAATCAATCTCAATCCAAGCAATAGATGACAATTATTTATGCTTGAATATAAATGATTTTGTTTGAATTGTGCTTGGATTAGAAATTACTCTTTAAATTTCAATCATTATGTTTTTGCTTACTTGCTTTCATCTAGTTTTGGTCACCAAATGTCTTTGCTTTTTATATAGAGCATGGCTCGGCAGATTTATGAAATTTAGAAATTTCATTTTTCAAAATTTGGGCGTTGGGAGAGGTATCTTTAACAGAAATCAACTGACTGACACAGATGGTTCAACAACATCAATAGAAGAAATAAAACTAATTGAGTGCTATAAACCAATAAGCCTATAAACCAATGTTGTCAAACATGTTTATTTAGTTAGAGTAATCCAGAATAGGATGGAGAGCTTGGAAAGTAGCTTTTAAAGAAACAGAAGAAATTCGATACAACATTACCACGTGCACTTTGATATGGCGATGCCACCGGGTAATAAAAGTTGTGAAAAATTGCTTTAAGATGCAAAACTGATATATCCTAACGCGTTGGGATGACTCATCGTGCAAATCAATTGATTATCGCGCAACTCAAACTGCAAGTCAAATCAACCTATTATGAATCAAGACTGGCATGTACTGAATTTAAGTGCCTTTGGTTGAAAACCAGGCACGTTTCTTTATCAAGGTTGTATCTGTTGTGCATTAAGTCAATCTTGTAAACCACACTTTCTTACTTGAGCAAGTAACTTTGTTGAAGTATCCACGTGAATCTGATCAATGTTAGAACGCGCTTGAGAATTTCTAGTCATTTGTAGCAGTTATGCATCGGCATTTGAATGATATTAACAACCTATGAATTGGAAGGACTTTTCTTGAGGTTATTGAGTAGTGCCTCAGGTTCTTCTTGCACCGATTTCTTATTAAATGATATAGCATCTTTCCGCGCTGGTAGCTTATCACGTTTTACACATAATGCGACCAGAACTTATAAGGGTTTCTGATACCATAGTTAAGCTATTTGCATTTTATGGTCCCTTTAAAAGCACGAGAAAGAACTATTTATAGACTACATAATTATTCCAGGGCATGAAAATAACTAGCAATGCTGCAATACAGTGGGGAGACGATTTTTCTCAAGTGGAAGGTGGAGGATCTAAACTATACGTAATAATTTCTAATTCATTCTTCATTTCTTCGTTTACAAATTATCCAACTCTACAGTCGCTATTGATAAGAAGCTTTGTGTATTTGAAATGAATAAATACGAAACATATATTAAGGTTACGGTAAACGTTTTCTGGACGAAAACATCCATTTTTCGATTACTTCACATTCTGATAACGGAATTAATAAGGTACATAATGATACCATGTTTGAAGCTAGAAGAAGTTTTGAAAATAGAGAAAATCCCGTATAAACGTAGGTTTCCACAATTTCCTTATCAAAGTTTCTAGCAGCGGTTTTATAATCCCTCGACCTAATAAGCCGATTATCCTTGTTCTGCTTTCTTTGGTTTGTGTGAAAGTATGGCACATCCATGAATTGTTATGCTTATTTCAAGACGCTAATTAATCTTAAACTCTAAACAACTTGATCAGGAATACATTGTTGGTAACATGATCTCGCTGGTATCTTGCTAGTGCGATCGGTAAAATCCCGTTTTCTCCGGGACTCAAAATTCCTCTACATACAGGTACGAAAAAGCTATTTTGTACCCAAGGAACCAATCAAATGGCTCGAAAATTTGCACACGGCCAGGGCAGATATTGGTAAACAAAGCATGTCTCATAATTTTTTTATTTGCTTTGGTCCGTCTTGTACACATGCTGGAAAAATTGCTTGCCAATTTTTGACAGGGTATAGTTTCAAGAAGAGGAGGAATTTAAAAAATCTGAGACACTCTTGTAGCTTAGGATCTGCTCTTTCTGCTGGGTTAAGTCAGATTTTGTTACCTCAAACGCAAGGATACCAAATAGCTTTTGAAGGTACAATTTTTAAGCAATAAATTTGCCTGGAAAATAACATTTAACATTATTTGCCAATAATTTTGATCTGGCTAGATACGCCAAAATCTTGTGCATCGAATGATATATAGTTTACCCAGATTCCTTGAACAGTTTGGAAGGAAAAACCAATTTTCGTGTTGAAAGCGTTTACCGGAACCTTAATTTATATTCATCAATTTTGCATACTTTTCAAAACAAATACCAAACATTTAAACAAACAGATTCCTATAAGTGAACAAGTGCTTTGTGGTGCAAAACTTCACAATGGCTAGAAAAAGCGGAACTTGTTTTCGCAAACTTAAAGTACTTTTGTACTTAAAATACTTCGTAGACAGAAAGAGTTCGTCTTTTTCCTTGGGCTCCTCTAAAGTTAGGTGTTAAGTAACGCTGATTCGTCAATTATAACCAATCACCCACTCTGCTTACCACCCTCTAGTGTTTTCGATCCGCATCTGTCTATTTATTCGGTCAGTTTTTGGTTATCTTCCGACGTTTGCATACTGAGTGTCGGACGATAAAAGTACTTTTAGTATGCGAAACCTAGTTCAGATTTTTCTAGCCATTGTGAAGATTCCTATATGTTATTTTGAAAAATCTCATGAAAATATCAGGCTATGATTTTGGCAATAAAAGCAAGTAAAAATCGTGTCATTTATCATGTCATCTCTTAAGACCAGCACTCAAATTTAAGCCTTCGGTCGGCTGTTACCCTTCTTAGAAAGCCTTCGGTTGATCTTAGCTTCTTCCGTCAACCAACTCCCCCCCCTCCCCACAAGCATTCTACTAAATCATACCCACGATGTTTTGTGGTTTCTTCATTATTCTAATTTAAAACTAATTAACTTCATTTAACATTTACAATTTTTTATTTTATTGATCAATAAGACATTAAGTGTGCTTGCTTCAAGCTCTTGCGACAACAAAGAATAATTTGATAAGGCTTGCAATACATTGCATTATTTCAGTGACACGAAAAACAGTCAAATCTACCTCGTACTTTAGCCCCACTCAAAATTTCATACATAGCTCAAGATTAGAGAAGAATAATGTTGTAAGATGAACGTTTCTGCAGTAGCATTTGCAATGGTGGGAAGATTACCACAAGGAAACAGCTTTGCACAAACCTGAAGACGATTTTTGAATCCAATACATGTCATTTTTTGTGTTTAGTCGTAAAATTTATTATTTTCCGTAAGCCTGAATATTTTCAAAATTCTTGTAATGCACTAAGGTTTCACTTGGACTGTTAATTTTTCATAATCCGTAATATTATTCTGCTTTATTTTGCTTCGTTTGTATTTCTGCATGTTTTGAAGATTATCCATGTCATATTTGAATGAAGAGATTGACTGACCTTTAAACGTAAACATGCAATATTTAAACACCAAATACTACACCCAAAATCTTTTTGTTCATTTAAAGAAATGTGAAAATTTTTTGAATGAGAATGTTCTTCATACTTCGATACATATGGAGATGAAATCAATTTATTTTGCTCAAGAAATAAAACCCGTAACAAAAAGCAACATCTGTCAAAAATAGCGCTTAGCGGCAGTTGCAGAGTTTATATTTGCTTTTATAATCAAAGTTTTTGCCAGGTATCTCCGACTCTCCTTGAAACTATTGAAATGTAAACCATTTATTTGAAAAAGCATTTTGGGAAAATAAATAACAATATACATACCAAGAGTTTCTATGGAGCATATTGACAGACTTTGTAAGCTTACTAAAGACAGTTCACTAGTAACATCCGTAGAAGCGAAGTTCTTGACAACAGAATCATAAATAACTCAGAATCATGCACATAAAGAACGTCATTCTAATTTGCGTCCTTTTGACAAAAGCGGAACACCTCGACTCTACAGTTATGGCAAGTGAGAAATATTTCAGGGAAATGCAGGCGTCAAGGGGTGACATTCTCGAGGAAAGAGACAATGAGCTTGTATCAACTGAGATCCTTCATTACTGTGCCTTCAATTTGAATTGCCGCTACACGGTATATTCTCCAGAAGCAGAAAGATACTCCAAAATCACCACCTTGGCAGAGATACAGCATAGACCGGGAAAAGCTGAATTGTGGAGAAAGGTTTCTCGTCAAAACATTGCCTTAAGGCAGCCGTCTTATCAAACATCAGTTTACCAATCCCGCATCTCTGGATATACGGCAAATTATGGCAACGATGGCGAGTCAGATCAATGCAGTGCAACAGATGACACAGCTTTTGATTGGTGGCAAGTGGATCTCAGGAAACAAACTCTAGTAAAGGGGATCCGAATTAATAGCATTCATGTCGATCCATTTAATGTTAGTGTTGGCAATCAAAAGGCAAGTGATGGCATATACAACCCACTTTGCATAGAAAACGGAAAGCTAGAAGAGTCAAGAGTAAAGACATTCTTTTGTCCAGAATGGCTGGTTGGTCGCTATGTGACGATGTTTTTCAACAGATACGATCATTTGGTTTTGTGCGAAATGGAGGTGTTTACAGGTATGGTAATCAGCCACATATTTCATTTCTAGATTTTATCGGTAACACCTTTGCATCTTATTCTTCGCACAGCCCTATTAATCTAGAGCAAACTCCAAGTCATTTGGTTGGTCGGGTACGTAATCCCAGTCTTAGTAGCCTACGCACAGCCACTGCAACTGAAACATCTTGAAACATTGTTTGAAGGCCTATCTGAATTAAAGCTTGGCTTATCAGCAAAATGTTTTGATTTGATGTTGAACAAAGAAGCTTCATGGGATGCTAAGGCAATATTGTGGCTTTTACAGCTGGATGTTAGAGAAGTTAAGCTTGACTAACGGATGAAAGTCGACGTTGATAAAGTAAGAAGTTAGTATGCTATCTAAATGTTTAACTCACTTTTCTTGCAAAAATCAACTAAGTTGTCAACGGATTTAAGGAACATGCTGAATAAAAAACCAAGTGAAACGATAAACCAGAAAGAGTCGAGAAGACTCAAGCAGGATAACTGAAGGACAGATAAGTTGAAGTCTCGTCCTGATTCAAATTAAACTTTAAAATTTAAGGACAACGCTAGGAACGCAAAGTCCTGTACTATCAAAAATAATTTGAACATATGGCTATAATAAGGCATAATCGTTATGAAGCCAATTACAGATTTTAATTTAAATAATGACAATGTTTGGGCCGTCAAAACTGCTAGAACGAGCCATATACATTGATCAATACCTGATGAACTTGCATCTCCTTGTATATAAAAAATGAAATTGAGCATGTAAATAACCGACGGTTGCCAAGAGTATTTCAGTGCACCTTGTTGTCCCCTTGCCCAGGCATGTGTAATGGGGTTTGAGTAGGCAGAGATCGACAGCGAGAGATAGCGTGCAACTCGTATTGAGGTAATGAACTGACTAATGATTCCAAACAGCGATTACAATATATACAAACAGGAAGATGATCATAGGCATATTTAGCATAAATTTGTGATTAGATTCCAGTCATACTATACATTCTTCCTTTTACCTTGTTCAATGTCAACTTTTCTAATTTTCCAATTAGAATTCTACAGTTAAATAATATGAAAATAACGCACCTTTAAAGCGAAATGACTTCACTTTTCAATTCATTACCACTCATTCAATTCGTAGTAACACTCATTGAACATTTTTGATCCTTCGGATGGTTTACTAGACTTGATTTTTGGCTGCAGAAATGTTCGTCTCTGCTCCTCGCCGTTTTGCACTGCCGGTGGATAAAGCCCGACAAAGAAACAAGCAAGACTAGGAAAATGGAAGCATAGCTGACATTAATTAATTCCTAAAAAGATGGTATGAAAAGGTATCAAAATATGCTGGCAGATCTTACATCGGGTTTATTAAAGAAATGGTGGTTGAAATCATTAAAATAGACCTCCTAAGGTCGATTTAAGTAACATGATTGTTAGATTTCCTGGAAGATTCCCAAGAAGGGGATCTCGCAAACAACCAATCATAATTTGTTGCTATTCCGGGAATGAAAGTGGAATGAGGTATAGGTAAACAAAGAATGGCTGTATTTGTAAAGCAACCAGCACTTTGATGAAGATTAAGCAATCAGAATGTATCAAGACGATAAAGTTGATACCTGTGGTCAGTGGTTATGTTTACTTAAGTCAGCATGATCAGAAACGCTCAACTAACAGGGTGAAACTTTTGATTTTCTACTTTAATCATGCCGTAAATCATCCCCCAATCAAACAGATGCTTGAGAAAAAATTATTCCAGTGCTTTTTTCTCACGTTATTAGAAAACTACAATCTTTAGCATCCGCGCTGAAATCCCATTCGCTTTTTGTGCTTATTCACCCGAATTGGACTACAGGGCTTTACATCATTGGTCGCATGAATCAAGCCTTCAATCAAAAAATGAAATAATGGAATCTGCAAGACAGGTGCATTAATATATCTAATAAACATTTATAATATCTAACAGCAGAAACAATGCTACACAACTATATCACCTAATACCAGATTCATGGAAAGTATTAGAAATGACTTTATGTTGCTTAAGAGGGCCGAATCATGTGCTTGTGTCTTTTATTCTATATTCCTTGGCCTAATCCTCTATAAGTATTTAATTAACGTTACATCACAATGTAAGCTAATTTAATGCGAATATTGCACTATCAAATTCAGTTTTCATTCATGTTCATTAAGTTAAACTGAAAGCAAAAAAAACGTTTCCTGGTCCTAATTACAAAAAGCTTAAATTAAGTTGGTGTGAATAATTTTTTTTGCAGTTAGAAGAACACGAAAATCTTTATCGAGATTCCAAAATTCTTCCTCACAGTAGATTTTTTTATTCTTTTTTTAATACAGGAGTCAACATTTATGATAGAACAGGGAACAAATTTTGTAAGTGAACAAATTTGGTTTGACTAGCCGCTCTCAATTTCTTGCGGATGGAGTTTGTCTGGTGTAAATGCGACGTCATTCTGAACTAATTTAGATACAGCATGATTTATTCACTCGTCTTTAGCCACTAAAAAACTCGTAATTCCAACTCGTAATGTAATCATTGGCAAATTTTTCTCTAACATCTGTAATAGAGAAAATGAAAAGCAATGGCCAACATAGCTATAAACTCTCTCCTCAAGGAAATTAATGACAGATACTGTAAAAGTTGAAATGGGAGAGAATGGATAAAGTGAATGGATAAAAGAAGTGCTTTTTTCTTGAAAAAACCTACAATCGAGGGCACATTTAGCATCATTTTCTATTTTCCTTCCTCGTCTTGACACTTTTTTTTTAATGAATATTCATTATTTCAATACGATATTCATTAAAATTGTTGGTATCACTCTCGTTGTTCTCAATTTCATCACATTCTTCCATGTTGCGAGTCGTTTTCCTCATCAAAGTGATAATCGAATTTTCGCGCCCTTAAGCCGAATGTGCGTGCGCATTGCCGACAATGTTCGATGGGAGTTGCCAAGCGACTGAACATATCACTTGACACTTCTGACACAGAACAATAGCTTTTTAGTCATCAGCAGCCAACAGGTTGGGCGAAATAATGCATAGTAGAGACTATTTGATACTTGTTAACAACGCAATCGTTAGCTATAGAGCTTTCAATATTGCAAACCAATTCTTCTTAATTTTACTGTTCGGTTTGAGGCTATCTTACTGCCTTTTGGTTTGCAATTGATAATATTTGCAATTGGTCTCACATAATTTGAACAGTGTTGTTTCCCAAGTGTTAGAGTTAAAGAGTGCCAATTACATTTCCATACACCTCCACTTCACAAACTTGAAGATGCTGTATTCTGTTTAGGAACACAGTCACGTATCGACCATGCAGACCAGTTGGGCATGTGAAGTACTTGAACTCTCCAGCGTTTAGGATCCCGTCATCCACACACAGTGCATTGTTTCGTCCACCATTTGAACTATCGTCTCCAACACTGACTTTGAATGGATTGATCCTATGTGGATCCCAAGTCACACCACTCTTTATTCGCACACTCGACACTGCCGCTTGTTTTGTCAGATCCACTTGCCACCAGGGCATGTTTTCTTTCTGCGTGACACTGCACCTTTGCCATTCCCCAGTGCTGTCACCATCATTCCCATGGCTGGCAGACAACGTGTATTCGCCGTAGGTATGCACCGATGAACTGGACGATGGCCTCTTGTAGGCAAGGTTTTCAGCTAATAATAAAGAATTATACTAATGATGATAACAACAGTAACAATAATAATAGTAATAACCTTGGAATTACCTAGGTAGACTTAGTAACCTAGTCCTTGTTATGACCCAAAGATGCAGCCTTTGTTACAACTACCTCCAGGTCACCATTGAGCAAGGTGAAGAGCCTGATAGTTCTTATAGAACATGAGGCTTCGAAAAACTGGGTTGGGGTACGGTGCGGGCCAATTATTGTCACTGGAAGAGGGACCTTTTCATCCTTGGCACCAAGTGATGATGTCGGGATAAAAATACTGCTTTGTTGGTGATGCACAGCCTCATCTTTAGACGATAATAATTTTCAAACTAACATAGGGAACGACGAGGTGCGAATTTAAGAAGCAACGATTGTTGGGAGGTGGATGATTGGATTTTAGTGTCACGCCCTTCAGGTGCCTGGGAAATAATAGAAACGCTCACTGTTGAATTTTTCTTTATAGCTTTAATTTATTGAATCTTTGCTTTCTGTTACCTGAAATTTCTGCCGTAACTAGTTACACAATATTCAATTATAAAATATTCCATAATACGTTTAAGGCTATTATCGCGCATCTAGGTAATGTAATTGCATCTGACGTCACTTTGAAGCGTTCTTCAATTTCAAATGGTTTAATTATATTGAAGGAAAAAATAAAACTATTACTAATACTATTACTAATACTATACTATAAAACTGTTACTCGAGGAGAAGAAAAACAAGGAAGAAACAGGCGTCATTACATCACTGCTGACTACCAAAAAAGCTATTTACCAAATCAAAACAAAATTTACCGGAAAGCACAAAAAATTGGGCGGTTGTGTCGCATCCCCTACACCCCAACCTCCCCGATTAGTCCTTCCCTCTTCCCTAAGAAAGACGTCAACGGGAGTGAATCCAAAAGTGAAGCTGTCGCCCCCGGCATTGCAGGCGGTGCTACGCAGGCCTGCCTCGGTGGATATCATGCTACTGCGAAAACAACAGTAAGGAGTAGAGCTAGAAATCAGTGGACAAGAGAAGGTAACCGCACGATGATGGAGTGCCATTGCTTTAGCAAGCCAAGCAATAGTGGTTACATGAAACGTATGGCAAAGATGTGGAAATTTCGCTAAGGCACCAGAGCAAAGAGTGCTATATCAAGTTAGGCAAGTACGGTAAATCGCCACATACAAGAGCCTACAAAAATTAGAACCTAGAGGCCGTTTTTCCAAAATCATGCACCTTGTAATTAAGGACCTGTTTCAGTGTGATAATATACAATGAGTGTCTCTTCCTAGCGAAAAATAGAGACTGAAGTTGATAAATGCATCATGCGCTTCAAAAAACACCACTGTAATTGAAATATCTGGCAAGTAGTTTGGCACAACTCTTTTTAAAAACTCTTTTTGAAATACACATGAAGGAGAACTAATAGCAACTGAAGCACTATTTATGAAAATTTTTTTGTTCCAAATCTCACCACAGCATTATAATTGCCAATCTGGCAAGGCTACACTTATAGATGATAAACTTTGAAGACTACATGTAATTTTTATGTGATTGGATTGCATTTGAGGGCCATTGATAAACAAGGTTTGTCTGCATTGGCCGTAAATATGTGAACATACCCTACAGTGTAATGATAAATGTTTGGTTGAGATTCTGATCAGGGGCGGATCCAGAGGAAATGTTCACTGCCGCACTTACCGGAAAAGGGGGGCCGTAGGGCGGAGCCCCGTAAAAAAATTTTTTGCCGCGCCCTCTATATCTTCCGAAGCAGCAATTGTAAGGAAACACACAAGAGCCACCCATATGACATAAACTGATTCAGTTATCCTTTACACAAAGTTGCCACCACTTCTACTGATGAACTGTGTAGAGCATAAAATTTTGAAAGCGATTTACGTTGACCACAATAACAAAAACTGCGTTTATTGATCTAATCTATGGCACCTTCCACAATTCGAGATCTAATCATTCTTAGAAGTTCCAATTTTCTTTTCCGAGGTATTTTCCAGCGTTCCTTGACTTAATCCCGCCAAAATAAATTGTTGACCACTGGGTTTAAAAGCTTCGAAAAGTTGTTTTCTGTCTCAGGCCGAACAATCTAGTACAATGTGCGGCGGTCCCAATCGATTGTGCGGCATTCGAGACCGTTTTGTTATTTGAGGGAACAGCATTGTGTAAGCTGTCAAATCAATTGTTCTACCTAGAAGTTGATTGTGCGGCATCTCAAAATTCCAACAATGGCTTGTGCAGCATTTCAAACTTCTGGATGCCACACATTGTTTCTAGCGCCGCACAATTGCTTTTCGCTGCAGCACAATTCTTTGGAGCTCCGACACAATGCAACTTTGACAGAACGCAATGCCGCACGATTGTTCGAAATGCAGCACAATAAAAGAGATTACAAAGAGATAGCCAAATATGGAAGGAACCTGGCTCGTCTCTTTCGAAATTCACCAAACCGAGATTCAAGCGTAGATATGGATGTCATTGCTATTTAAAGGCGAAAATAAAGCAAAACAGCGGGGGAAGTGTTTAAACCCGTAAAAAATCTTAGAATCGCCAAGATATCTCTTACAAGACTTTGAAAGTTCTGACTGCCTTATGTAAGGCGTTGGCGGCGGCCTGGATCCGCCCTTGATTCTGATCTTAGAGTTGGTAAATTTGCCAATGATTTACCTTGAAATTAATCAAAGTACCTTTTCAAGAAGAGCCTATTTCAAGTTGAATCTCAGGAAGTAGCTTGTTATAAGCGGGTATTTCCTGTAAATCTTAAGGATTAGATTACAGAGTTAGAGATGGAGGATGTCAGGAGAGAGAGAACTAACAAAGGATGGAAACAGAGGTGATGACAAAAACAAGGGCGAAGGTGTGGTAAGATGATCATGTTTGGCAATGTAAATGATGTAAAAGATTTGCTGACCAACAGTATGGAGGAATGGAGCATCATGATGCCATCCAAACTTTTCGGAAAGCTATTGGTGATAAAAAACTCTGCAAAGAGATTATTCATGGAGACGGCTTATTGCCATCAATGTTTCTTGTTGCTATGATTCTATTAACGTTGGTGTTACGTAAAATAAAAGCGCACCATCAATTTAGTTCAAACGGTAAAATGTTAAATCAATCAATACTTATGGATCACATTAAACTGGATTTGAGGAATGAGAGTGGAGTAGATAGTTTGGTGCAGTCAATAAGAGTTGCTAGTAATAAATGATATCGCGGAATATTGTCATCCATGTAGAATGGAAGCATGGAATTTGGGATACAAAAGTGCACCATAATGGTTATCAAGCAAGAAAAATTCATTGATTCTAATAGCATCGACTTACAAAGCCATTAAAATAAAATACCTGGAGAATGGTTATAAATATCCAGGAGTTATGAAAGGCTGATAAAATACTACATGTACAGATGAAAGAAAGGCTAATGAAAGAATATAAGAGAAGGGTGAAAGAGTGAAAAAGATTTTAAAACCTAAACTCAATCGAGGCAATGTGATAACTGGTGTAAAAACGTGGACTGTCACCATGATGAGATCCACAGCACCTTTTATTGACTCGAGAAAGGATCTGCTAAAAGGAGTAGATCGGGATACTCGTAAGATTATGAATATGTACAGGGCACTGCAACCCAGGGATAGTTGGGCAAGACTCTAGCGACCCCGTAAGAAGGAGGACGAGTGCTTGAAGCTGTGGCTGATTGTGTTCAGATAGCGATTTTTGGCTTAAAAACTATGTCAAGGAAAGCAAAGAAAGAATATTGTCATGAGCACGATGCGAAGAAAGGAAAATAGTACTAGCGAAAGATTTTAAAAAGGCCAGAAAAAAGGAAAGCGATTAGAACTGGAAGAAAAAGGTTCTTAATGGGCAGTTCTTAATGGGCAGTTCTTAATGGGCAGTTCTTAATGGGCAGTTCTTAATGGGCAGTTCTTAATGGGCAGTTCTTAATGGGCAGTTCTTCGGCAGACAAGGGAAATACACGATCCACTCAGAATCATGATCATGGCTCCTGGAAGAGGAATTGAAAATTGAAACTGAAGGCCTAATGATGGCTGTACAGACTCAGTCATTGCGAACAAATACAATTAAATCAAACAGTGACAAGACGCAAGAGGACTTGAAGTGGAGAATGTGTAAATAGAAAAAGGAAACGGTAAGCCACATAGTCAGTGGATGTCCAAATTTGGCGCATTGTGTAGGACGAAGAAAAGCAAAAAGTACCTCACATTATAGAGAGAAGAGGAAAGGTCATGGAAGGTAAAGGCACAAGTAATCCATATTGTCTTTGGTGCTCTTGGGACAGTAACACGCAATTTGAGCAGCTGCATCAAAGCAGTGGGAGACGAAACACAGTTAAAACTGATTTAAAAATTGCATTTTTAGGACTTGCCAGAGAGTTGAGAAAAGTTCACGAGATTTAGGATCACTGGTTGTGATCTGATCCCAGGAATAATCAAGAACATGCCAGTTGTAACATCAGAACTTTTTAAATGAGCATGATAATAACATAGAAAGGGCCTACTTGGATTAATTTATCAAAGGACCTTCCAATCAACTTAAGGTCCTCAAATTCACGGCAAACATGGCAACACCATTTGTAGTAGAAGTAGCACACCACAAACTTCGCCTCCCAACACTACATCACATTAAAGAAATGCTTTGATACCTTAATACTCTTATTTCGCATCACCTTTAACTTTTGAGAGGTGTTTAGTACTTTAGAGATTAACATTGCGCACTTTAGAACGTATCTTGCTAGCTATGTCATAAAGATCTTTGTATCTTAGTAATTCTCATTTACCAAGCCAGTTACGTTAAGTTGTAAACTAATCTTTCTTTGGGCAGTAAAGTATGTTTTTATAAGTATCTATCTATAGTTTATCACATTCTCCATCTGCCAAAGATAGCAAAAAGTAAATACAAGATACAAAGAAATCCATCAAAGATTGAACTAAACCCATCCATACCTATTCCGGATTTTGTCCAGATGATAAGATTGGACCTTTCACTCGGGACTTCCAGCTCACTGTTAAACACCTGAAACTCTTTCTTCGTAACATCTTGAACGACATAATTACATGCGTCGTCGATGCCGCATTGGTGAAATGTCTTATGAAACATACTTGAAACTGTTTTAGTCGGGTTGTGAACCTCTAGAAAAACAGCTTTTCTTTTAAAAGCACTATCACCTGACAGCATCGAAGCACATAATGCTATTAAGCCAAGAAACAATATTTTCACAGTGGTCACCGAAGCCATGTTGACAAGTCAATCTATCATGCGATTCCTGGAATTTAAAAAAGAGCACAAAGTTATAATTTGCCGACTATCGGCCTAGCTTGCGTAAATTGCAAAAGAAAGATCTGGACAACAGAGGATTACATTGAAACATCGCAGTTTAAAGCAAGTCTAATCTAGAAGCAAGTTATTGTGATAATATTTGTAAAATTAAAAATAAGGTCCATTTACAGTCGTTACTATCCTTTTATGTCATCTACAGTTAAATACTCTCATTTATTAAATTTGAAGACAAATGATTCAAATCAGACAAAATTTGCCTTTTCAGGCAGAATCGCCTGACGTCTTGTTTTGATTTTTCTATAAAAAAAATTCTGGAATTGAAAAGTTAGCTTCGATTTATATAAATGAAAAGTCACACTGCAAGACTACTTCAAAGAATAATTATTAAGTTTTCGGAGCATTAAATTTTCAATCAGCTTCTTTTTACTTGCAAAAACGCCAATGAAATATAATGCAGGACTCCGTTTAAGATGAAGATAAACAAGAGCTGTAAAAAATGTGTTTGTCAACATGGAAGCAGAGAATTTTTGTCTTTGCTAAAGGTGATAGATCAAAGAACGAAAATTTTGCAATCTCTAAAATTTAGGAAGTATGTCTCATTTATGTTAAATATATAGCTTTTATATGAATTGATCCTCAATTTAATTGGAAAATAAAAAACGAAAGAGTGTATCGAATATTAAAAACACTGTCTAGGTGTTTTCTAGTTTTAAGAAATTATACTACAAAGAAATTAATTTGACCAAATAAAAAGTAAAAAACAATAATGGAAATATACTTTTGCCTCATCACAATCAATTGAGTCTTGCTTCATTTTCATACACCACGACTAAAAAGTAGCTTATCCTCTTAAATATAATTAGGACTTATCTCCTGCATTGAGCGTGTGCACAGAAACTAT
The DNA here is from genome assembly GCA_003864495.1 of Nemopilema nomurai. NCBI lineage: Eukaryota > Metazoa > Cnidaria > Scyphozoa > Rhizostomeae > Rhizostomatidae > Nemopilema > Nemopilema nomurai. The sequence goes on along the minus strand of ML133465.1, from coordinate 446,500 downwards.
TTTCTTACTTGTGTCATGGCTCACTATTATACAACCCTTGTGAAGACCAAAACACTTGATTTTGTTGCAAAATGAGAAAGTGATACTCATAATAATATTGTAAACTTAGAGTAAGTCTTTGTAGTTATGGACTCCTGCCAATGATGCTTGCATACCTTGGAAAGCGATTGCTTCACTAAGAAGATAAACGGTCACTTTTGCAAAGCATGGCAGCTCTCTTTCTCTTCCATAACGGTGTCACAGCCTTTATTGATTACGTATAAAGACAGTCACAAAATTATGGCCTCCAAGGACGTGAGGAAATTGATTTTAGCGAATAAGCAATTAGGCTGCTACATTAAAGTTTGAGAAGTTCCGAGTTAGCATTGTTAATATGATACCAATCACCATGGTAACCATAAAAAAATTCTTCTAAACAGCAAAGAAAAACTGAGTGAAGAATGAAAAGTAGTTATTAACGAGTAACGTGTAAGCAAATTCAATATTTAGTAAGACTTGAACATCTCAACCACTCTGAAATAGAGAAGCTTTCAATAAATACTGTAAGCATTTCCCATGTGATGCTGTATTGATGTACGTTTTAATGGTGATATGTGCAAATACGAAAAGTGGCAAGTAGCAAGCATATAGTGGCAAGAACATTCCGCAAATTTGAACTTACTGGTAAAAATGCTTTACATTACTCCATAATCGATCTTATTTATACATTGAGTTTATGTGAACAAGAAAAACAAACGTCCCCCAATTGATAAAAACTTCGGATATTATTATATGAGGATAAATCAGTCAATTATTAAGGTTTAATGCTTAACTGATAAGATGCAAACAGATTACTTAGTAAATGAAATGGCATACTTGATTGCTGCCTTAACCGTCCTTTCTTCCGTCTCATCAGCTGCATCAACTTGCAGACTCTTGAGATTCTATATCACGAGCGTCTCTAATTTGTTGATGTGTTCGTAGTGATGGTTATAGTTTATTGATTTGCCATACATAATTAATCAATAATAAATTCTTGGTTCAGTTTTGTTTGAACCAAATAACTGCTTGCATTCACCATTTTTTTCACTTGCAGCATTATTCAGCAATTACGTAACATTTGACTATATCGGTCACTATTTAAACGCCAAACTTAGGCGGCAAAAGTATGGAAATGATGTGGTTTGTCGCCATTCTTGATCAATTCTGCATTGATATATTATACACCTGCTACTTTATCGCATTTCAGAAATGCTGATTCTATTTAATCTCTAAGTATGCCTTGTCTACCAGTTTCTTCTTCTTCTTGGTTCGTTATGAAATATAATGACATCTCTACTTTTACAGACGAAACTTAATTTTGACTTTTATAGGCACAAGATGTTCAGGCTTAAGGATAATTTAATAAGAATAGTAACAATATGTTCCGTTGCAAGTGCTTCAAATTCTATTCTTACAAGGGTTGCTGTTCTTAAAACACATGCTACATGCAACGAGACAGTATGCTCATATTAAATACATCTTGTATTGCTGTAAGTTTTAATAGTGATATGTGGAAAATACGAAATACGTGCAAATGACTGCGGCAAGTAGCAAGCATATAGTGGCAAGAACATTCCGCTTCTATTTTTTATTATCTATGACCTTATAATGTAGGCAATATTTGTCAGCACCCTCAAGCTCTACATTTAGAAAAAACTAGAAGATAAGGAGGCGAAACTGAACTTACTGGTAAAATTGCTTTACATTTCTCCATAATTGATCTTATTTATACACTGAGTTTGTGTGAAAGAACAAGAAAAACAAACGCCCCCCCCTCCCCCCAATTGATAAAAACTTCGGATATTATTATATTAGGATAAATCAGTCAATTATTAAGGTTAATGCTTAACTGATAAGATGCAAACTGATTACTTAGTAAATGAAATGGCATACTTGATTGCTGCCTTAACCGTCCTTTCTTCCGTCTCATCAGCTGCATCAACTTGCAGACTCTTGAGGCTCTATATCACGAGCGTCTCTAATTTGTTGATTGTGTTCGTAGTGATGGTTATAGTTTATTGATTTGCCATACATAATTAATCAATAATAAATTCTTGGTTCAGTTTTGTTTGAACCAAATAACTGCTTGCATTCACCATTTTTTTCACTTGCAGCATTATTCAGCAATTACGTAACATTTGACTATATCGGTCACTATTTAAACGCCAAACTTAGGCGGCAAAAGTATGGAAATGATGTGGTTTTGTCGCCATTCTTGATCAATTCTGCATTGATATATTATACACCTGCTACTTTATCGCATTTCAGAAATGCTGATTCTATTTAATCTCTAAGTATGCCTTGTCTACCAGTTTCTTCTTCTTCTTGGTTCGTTATGAAATATAATGACATCTCTACTTTTACAGACGAAACTTAATTTTGACTTTTATAGGCACAAGATGTTCAGGCTTAAGGATAATTTAATAAGAATAGTAACAATATGTTCCGTTGCAAGTGCTTCAAATTCTATTCTTACAAGGGTTGCTGTTCTTAAAACACATGCTACATGCAACGAGACAGTATGCTCATATTAAATACATCTTGTATTGCTGTAAGTTTTAATAGTGATATGTGGAAATACGAAATACGTGCAAATGACTGCGGCAAGTAGCAAGCATATAGTGGCAAGAACATTCCGCTTCTATTTTTTATTATCTATGACCTTATAATGTAGGCAATATTTGTCAGCACCCTCAAGCTCTACATTTAGAAAAAACTAGAAGATAAGGAGGCGAAACTGAACTTACTGGTAAAATTGCTTTACATTTCTCCATAATTGATCTTATTTATACACTGAGTTTGTGTGAAAGAACAAGAAAACCAAACGCCCCCCCCCTCCCCCCAATTGATAAAAACTTCGGATATTATTATATTAGGATAAATCAGTCAATGATTAAGGTTTAATGCTTAACTGATAAGATGCAAACTGATTACTTAGTAAATGAAATGGCATACTTGATTGCTGCCTTAACCGTCCTTTCTTCCGTCTCATCAGCTGCATCAACTTGCAGACTCTTGAGGCTCTATATCACGAGCGTCTCTAATTTGTTGATTTGTTCGTAGTGATGGTTATAGTTTATTGATTTGCCATACATAATTAATCAATAATAAATTCTTGGTTCAGTTTTGTTTGAACCAAGTAACTGCTTGCATTCACCATTTTTTTCACTTGCAGCATTATTCAGCAATTACGTAACATTTGACTAAATCGGTCACTATTTAAACGCCAAACTTAGGGGGCAAAAGTATGGAAATGATGTGGTTTGTCGCCATTCTTGATCAATTCTGCATTGATATATTATACACCTGCTACTTTATCGCATTTCAGAAATGCTGATTCTATTTAATCTCTAAGTATGCCTTGTCTACCAGTTTCTTCTTCTTCTTGGTTCGTTATGAAATATAATGACATCTCTACTTTTACAGACGAAACTTAATTTTGACTTTTATAGGCACAAGATGTTCAGGCTTAAGGATAATTTAATAAGAATAGTAACAATATGTTCCGTTGCAAGTGCTTCAAATTCTATTCTTACAAGGGTTGCAGTTCTTCAAACACATGCTACATGCAACGAGACAGTATGCTCATATTAAATACATCTTGTATTGCTGTAAGTTTTAATAGTGATATGTGGAAATACGAAATACGTGCAAATGACTGCGGCAAGTAGCAAGCATATAGTGGCAAGAACATTCCGCTTCTATTTTTTATTATCTATGACCTTATAATGTAGGCAATATTTGTCAGCACCTTCAAGCTCTACATTTAGAAAAAACTAGAAGATAAGGAGGCGAAACTGAACTTACTGGTAAAATTGCTTTACATTTCTCCATAATTGATCTTATTTATACACTGAGTTTGTGTGAAAGAACAAGAAAACCAAACGCTCCCCCCAATTGATAAAAACTTCGGATATTATTATATGAGGATAAATCAGTCAATTATTAAGGTTTAATGCTTAACTGATAAGATGCAAACAGATTACTTAGTAAATGAAATGGCATACTTGATTGCTGCCTTAACCGTCCTTTCTTCCGTCTCATCAGCTGCATCAACTTGCAGACTCTTGAGATTCTATATCACATGCGTCTCTAATTTGTTGATATGTTCGTAGTGATGGTTATAGTTTATTGATTTGCCATACATAATTAATCAATAATAAATTCCTGGTTCAGTTTTGTTTGAACCAAATAACTGCTTGCATTCACCATTTTTTTCACTTGCAGCATTATTCAGCAATTACGTAACATTTGACTAAATCGGTCGCTATTTAAACGCCAAACTTAGGCGGCAAAAGTATGGAAATGATGTGGTTTATCGCCATTCTTGATCAATTCTGCATTGATATATTATACACCTGCTACTTTATCGCATTTCAGAAATGCTGATTCTATTTAATCTCTAAGTATGCCTTGTCTACCAGTTTCTTCTTCTTCTTGGTTCGTTATGAAATATAATGACATCTCTACTTTTACAGACGAAACTTAATTTTGACTTTTATAGGCACAAGATGTTCAGGCTTAAGGATAATTTAATAAGAATAGCAACAATATGTTCCGTTGCAAGTGCTTCAAATTCTATTCTTACAAGGGTTGCTGTTCTTAAAACACATGATACATGCAACGAGACAGTATGCTCATATCAAATACATGCTGTATTGCTGTAAGTTTTAATAGTGATATGTGCAAATACGAAATACGTGCAAATGAATGCGGCAAGTAGCAAGCATATAGTGGCAAGAACATTCCGCTTCTATTTTTTATTATCTATGACCTTATAATGTAGGCAATATTTGTCAGCACCTTCAAGCTCTACATTTAGAAAAAACTAGAAGATAAGGAGGCGAAACTGAACTTACTGGTAAAATTGCTTTACATTTCTCCATAATTGATCTTATTTATACACTGAGTTTGTGTGAAAGAACAAGAAAACCAAACGCCCCCCCCAATTGATAAAAACTTCGGATATTATTATATGAGGATAAATCAGTCAATTATTAAGGTTTAATGCTTAACTGATAAGATGCAAACAGATTTTAGTAAATGAAATGGCATACTTGATTGCTGCCTTAACCGTCCTTTCTTCCGTCTCATCAGCTGCATCAACTTGCAGACTCTTGAGGCTTCTATATCACGCGTCTCTAATTTGTTGATATGTTCGTAGTGATGGTTATAGTTTATTGATTTGCCATATAATTAATCAATAATAATTCCTGGTTCAGTTTTGTTTGAACCAAATAACTGCTTGCATTCACCATTTTTTTCACTTGCAGCATTATTCAGCAATTACGTAACATTTGACTATATCGGTCACTATTTAAACGCCAAACTTAGGCGGCAAAAGTATGGAAATGATGTGGTTTATCGCCATTCTTGATCAATTCTGCATTGATATATTATACACCTGCTACTTTATCGCATTTCAGAAATGCTGATTCTATTTAATCTCTAAGTATGCCTTGTCTACAGTTTCTTCTTCTTCTTGGTTCGTTATGAAATATAATGACATCTCTACTTTTACAGACGAAACTTAATTTTGACTTTTATAGGCACAAGATGTTCAGCTTAAGGATAATTTAATAGAATAGCAACAATATGTTCCGTTGCAAGTGCTTCAAATTCTATTCTTACAAGGGTTGCTGTTCTTAAAACACATGCTACATGCAACGAGACAGTATGCTCATATCAAATACATGCTGTATTGCTGTAAGTTTTAATAGTGATATGTGCAAATACGAAATACGTGCAAATGACTGCGGCAAGTAGCAAGCATATAGTGGCAAGAACATTCCGCTTCTATTTTTTATTATCTATGACCTTATAATGTAGGCAATATTTGTCAGCACCTCAAGCTCTACATTTAGAAAAAACTAGAAGATAAGGAGGCGAAACTGAACTTACTGGTAAAATTGCTTTACATTTCTCCATAATTGATCTTATTTGTACACTGAGTTTGTGTGAAAGAACAAGAAAACCAAACGCCCCCCCAATTGATAAAAACTTCGGATATTATTATATGAGGATAAATCAGTCAATTATTAAGGTTTAATGCTTAACTGATAAGATGCAAACAGATTACTTAGTAAATGAAATGGCATACTTGATTGCTGCCTTAACCGTCCTTTCTTCCGTCTCATCAGCTGCATCAACTTGCAGACTCTTGAGGCTCTATATCACGAGCGTCTCTAATTTGTTGATTGTTCGTAGTGATGGTTATAGTTTATTGATTTGCCATGCATAATTAATCAATAATAATTCCTGGTTCAGTTTTGTTTGAACCAAATAACTGCTTGCATTCACCATTTTTTTCACTTGCAGCATTATTCAGCAATTACGTAACATTTGACTATATCGGTCACTATTTAAACGCCAAACTTAGGCGGCAAAAGTATGGAAATGATGTGGTTTCGCCATTCTTGATCAATTCTGCATTGATATATTATACACCTGCTACTTTATCGCATTTCAGAAATGCTGATTCTATTTAATCTCTAAGTATGCCTTGTCTACCAGTTTCTTCTTCTTCTTGGTTCGTTATGAAATATAATGACATCTCTACTTTTACAGACGAAACTTAATTTTGACTTTTATAGGCACAAGATGTTCAGGCTTAAGGATAATTTAATAAGAATAGTAACAATATGTTCCGTTGCAAGTGCTTCAAATTCTATTCTTACAAGGGTTGCTGTTCTTAAAACACATGCTACATGCAACGAGACAGTATGCTCATATTAAATACATGCTGTATTGCTGTAAGTTTTAATAGTGATATGTGCAAATACGAAATACGTGCAAATGACTGCGGCAAGTAGCAAGCATATAGTGGCAAGAACATTCCGCTTCTATTTTTTATTATCTATGACCTTATAATGTAGGCAATATTTGTCAGCACCCTCAAGCTCTACATTTAGAAAAAACTAGAAGATAAGGAGGCGAAACTGAACTTACTGGTAAAATTGCTTTACATTTCTCCATAATTGATCTTATTTATACACTGAGTTTGTGTGAAAGAACAAGAAAACAAACGCCCCCCAATTGATAAAAACTTCGGATATTATTATATAAGGATAAATCAGTCAATTATTAAGGTTTAATGCTTAACTGATAAGATGCAAACAGATTTCTAAGTAAAGAAATGGCATACTTGATTGCTGCCTTAACCGTCCTTTCTTCCGTCTCATCAGCTGCATCAACTTGCAGACTCTTGAGGCTCTATATCACGAGCGTCTCTAATTTGTTGATGTTCGTAGTGATGGTTATAGTTTATTGATTTGCCATGCATAATTAATCAATAATCAATTCCTGGTTCAGTTTTGTTTGAACCAAATAACTGCTTGCATTCACCATTTTTTTCACTTGCAGCATTATTCAGCAATTACGTAACATTTGACTATATCGGTCACTATTTAAACGCCAAACTTAGGCGGCAAAAGTATGGAAATGATGTGGTTTATCGCCATTCTTGATCAATTCTGCATTGATATATTATACACCTGCTACTTTATCGCATTTCAGAAATGCTGATTCTATTTAATCTCTAAGTATGCCTTGTCTACCAGTTTCTTCTTCTTCTTGGTTCGTTATGAAATATAATGACATCTCTACTTTTACAGACGAAACTTAATTTTGACTTTTATAGGCACAAGATGTTCAGGCTTAAGGATAATTTAATAAGAATAGTAACAATATGTTCCGTTGCAAGTGCTTCAAATTCTATTCTTACAAGGGTTGCTGTTCTTAAAACACATGCTACATGCAACGAGACAGTATGCTCATATCAAATACATGCTGTATTGCTGTAAGTTTAAATAGTGATATGTGCAAATACGAAATACATGCAAATGACTGCGGCAAGTGGCAAGCATATAGTGGCAAGAACATTCCGCTTCTATTTTTTATTATCTATGACCCTATAATGTAGGCAATATTTGTCAGCACCCTCAAGCTCTACATTTAGAAAAAACTAGAAGATAAGGAGGCGAAACTGAACTTACTGGTAAAATTGCTTTACATTTCTCCATAATTGATCTTATTTATACACTGAGTTTGTGTGAAAGAACAAGAAAACCAAACGCTCCCCCCAATTGATAAAAACTTCGGATATTATTATATGAGGATAAATCAGTCAATTATTAAGGTTTAATGCTTAACTGATAAGATGCAAACAGATTTCTAAGTAAATGAAATGGCATACTTGATTGCTGCCTTAACCGTCCTTTCTTCCGTCTCATCAGCTGCATCAACTTGCAGACTCTTGAGATTCTATATCACGAGCGTCTCTAATTTGTTGATTTGTTAGTAGTGATGGTTATAGTTTATTGATTTGCCATGCATAATTAATCAGTAATGAATTCCTGGTTCAGTTTTGTTTGAACCAAATAACTGCTTGCATTCACCATTTTTTCACTTGCAGCATTATTCAGCAATTACGTAACATTTGACTAAATCGGTCACTATTTAAACACCAAACTTAGGCGGCAAAAGTATGGAAATGATGTGGTTTATCGCCATTCTTGATCAATTCTGCATTGATATATTATACACCTGCTACTTTATCGCATTTCAGAAATGCTGATTCTATTTAATCTCTAAGTATGCCTTGTCTACCAGTTTCTTCTTCTTCTTGGTTCGTTATGAAATATAATGACATCACTACTTTTACAGACGATACTTTATTATTTTATAGGCAAAAATGTCCAGGATAAATGACAATTTACTCAGGATTGCAACAATATGTACATATTGCATTGCAAGTGCTTCAAATTGTATTCTTATTTCAAGTGCTTAAGGTACATGCTACATACAACGACACAGTATTCTCATATTAAATACAAACCTCTTTAGTTCATAGTTCTTTCAAGTTAGAGGCATCACTCAACATATAATACACACTTCAGCGTCCTACAATATAAATTGGTTTAGTGGTTTGAGCCGAACCACAATTGGGTTGTACTGTCTTCACCTTCTGTACACCTGAACTGTGGATTTATTGAACCGTAGTAGCCAAAGTTGTCTTCACTAGGAACACTTCCATCTTTCAATGATGGGATATCGCTTGACTGAGTATACAACATCGTACCACTAAATTGCCAGAAGGATATCATTGATCGAAATAGATAATTTCCTCGTACATTCACAAACTCTACCGTAGCAAAAGCTTTGCCATCCAGCGTTAGTGGGTTAATCTGGTTTTTATTTGCTCTGATATAATCACGATAATCAACTCCATATTCAGGGAAGCTGCATGTGATTCTCCATTTTGAAGAAACAGACAGAAGTGCCTCCATATTTTGCTTGCTTTGCCTGAAAAAAGCAATTAGGCGTACTTTACTCTCATGTTTCACAGGTAAAAGAGAATGTGGTATGAAGCAAAATTTAGTAAGTCAGAGTTTTCCGGATTTACTCTATAGATATGCCTATTTAGCCGAGCAAAACCGTAGATAACTAGACGAGTAAGGAACCATTAGTATTCAAGGCAGAAGATAATTGTTTCCATTTTCGGGGGCTTTTCCGCTAAGCATAATGATTGGGTATGCGGTCATTACAGACTTTTAGATACATAACTATATTTACCGCAAATCCTCGAATTAGCCCCCCTGGATTTCCTTTATTGCCATGAAAAATCCTTTATCATTGCAGTTCTAGATACATTTACGTCAATCAAAGTACATATAACTAATGCAGAATAAAGACTTGGTTTGAATTGACAGTTGTGAGGATTAAACATTTAAGTCAAAAGAAGAAATTCACAAAATTTTTGCTCAACTTTACCCTGCCTGTACAATTCCCATTGAGCGGCATTTTCATTTAGAGGATTGTTCTCAAAGTATGGAACATTTCTAAAATGATCCACGTTTTTCAATGCAAATGATGCAACAAGGGTCCAAGATGAATTGCTTTCTGTTGTCAAGTCACAATACACGATATGTGGCTTAGCCGATCCATTCAATACCGAATAGTTTCCATTCTTCCTGGCTCCCATTCGAAACCAATCAAGGCAGGAATAGAATTCTTGATAAAAATGAACAAAGTTCAATTTAAAATGAGATAAGCACAGATAATCTTCATTTCAAATTTCTCTGGGCATAAAGCAATCAAGTATCAAGTAAAAGCCTTTTTAAAACTGCCACCTAGTTCCTTTACTTTTGAGAGAATTCCTAATTTAGGGGCAAAAGTGTTAGCTGGCAGAAAATTAGCGAGAAGAAAAATTCGTGAAATTGAAGGCATAAACTTTCGCGAATGACGTTTTTTTGTAAACCTCGCGACAAAATCTATCGAGATCGTTAAAGCTTTGCTAGTACAATGTATGTTAAAAACTGGTTTGATATTGAAAAACATGCAAAAAATGGTTTTCAAGTAAGCTTCCATTTTTAATCAATAAAATCGAATATGAAAATCGAAAACCATTGAAAACTTTATAGCCTTGAAATAAGGGATGGTTACATAGCAATCAGCAATGCAAAGCATTGGCATCGCAGTTATGTGTTCCACTCGTGCATTCGTTTTTATCTAAAATAAAATCCAGTTCTTTCAGTTCCTTAACAAGTGAACATTTCACTGAGGAAAAAGAGCGCATTTCTTTGTGATGGTATATGGATATCGAATTAATATTTATCTTGTGGATGACTCTATCACAACAACTGCCTCAGTAAAACCCAAAATTACCGTACCTGTACATGTTGTTCCATCTCCAGTAAAACCACTGTTACAAGCGCAAGTGAATGATCCTGCAGTATTTGTGCACGCAGCATTGGCATCGCAGTTATGTGTTCCACTCGTGCATTCGTTTTTATCTAAAATAAAATCCAGTTCTTTCAGTTCCTTAACAAGTGAACATTTCATTGAGGAAAAAGAGCGCATTTCTTTGTGATGGTATATGGATATCGGATGAATAATTATCTTTTGGATGACTCTATCACAACAACTGCCTCCGTAAAACCCAAAATTACCGTACCTGTACATATTGTTCCATCTCCAGTAAAACCACTGTTACAAGCGCAAGTGAATGATCCTACAGTATTTGTGCACGCAGCATTGGCATCGCAGTTATGTGTTCCACTCGTGCATTCGTTTTTATCTAAAATAAAATCCAGTCGATACAGTTCCTTACCAAGTAAACATTTCACTGAGGAAAAAGAGCGCATTTCTTTGTGATGGTATATGGATATCGAATTAATATTTATCTTTTGGATGACTCTATCACAACAACTGCCTCAGTAAAACCCAAAATTACCGTACCTGTACATGTTGTTCCATCTCCAGTAAAACCACTGTTACAAGCGCAAGTGAATGATCCTACAGTATTTGTGCACGCAGCATTGGCATCGCAGTTATGTGTTCCACTCGTGCATTCGTTTTTATCTAAAATCAAATCCAGTTCTTTCAGTTCCTTAACAAGTGAACATTTCACTGAGGAAAAAGAGCGCATTTCTTTGTGATGGTATATGGATTTCGAATTAATATTTATCTTTTGAATGACTCTATCACAACAACTGCCTCAGTAAAACCCAAAATTACCGTACCTGTACATGTTTTTCCATCTCCAGTAAAACCACTGTTACAAGCGCAAGTGAATGATCCTGCAGTATTTGTGCACGCAGCATTGGCATCGCAGTTATGTGTTCCACTCGTGCATTCGTTTTTATCTAAAATAAAATCCAGTTCTTTCAGTTCCTTAACAAGTGAACATTTCACTGAGGAAAAAGAGCGCATTTCTTTGTGATGGTATATGGATAACGGATGAATAATTATCTTTTGGATGACTCTACCACCATAACTGCCTCAGTAAAACCCAAAATTACCGTACCTGTACATGTTGTTCCATCTCCAGTAAAACCACTGTTACAAGCGCAAGTGAATGATCCTGCAGTATTTGTGCACGCAGCATTGGCATCGCAGTTATGTGTTCCACTCGTGCATTCGTTTTTATCTAAAATAAAATCCAGTTCTTTCAGTTCCTTAACAAGTGAACATTTCACTGAGGAAAAAGAGCGCATTTCTTTGTGATGGTATATGGATATCGAATTAATATTTATCTTTTGGATGACTCTATCACAACAACTGCCTCAGTAAAACCCAAAATTACCGTACCTGTACATGTTTTTCCATCTCCAGTAAAACCACTGTTACAAGCGCAAGTGAATGATCCTACAGTATTTGTGCACGCAGCATTGGCATCGCAGTTATGTGTTCCACTCGTGCATTCGTTTTTATCTAAAATAAAATCCAGTCGATACAGTTCCTTACCAAGTAAACATCTCACTGAAGAATATTAGTAGCAAAAAAGCATTTCTTTGTTATGGTATGTAGATATGGAATGAATATTCATCTTTCGAGTAACTCTACCACATATCTGCCTGAGTAAAATCAAAAATCTGGGCAGACAATGGAAATATACCCCAACAGAATCATGTTGATGGCTCCGGGAAATTGAATTGAACATGGAGACTGAAGGCCTAATAAGGGTTGCACAGACTCAGTCATTGCTAACAAATACAATTAAAGAATTGACTAGACTCACGAGGATAAAACGTGTACAATGAATAAATAGAAAGAGGAAATGGTAACCTACATAGTCAGTGGACGCCCAAAAAATTGAGAAGTTTCTCACATGATAGAGAGAAGTGGTAAGGTTATGGAAAGAAAAGGCAATAGTGATCTCTATTGTCATCGGTGCCATTGGAATCGTAACACTACGTTTGAGAATCTGCAGCAAATAAGTGGGAGTCGAATCATAGAGAAAACTGATTCAAAAGATTATACTTTTAGGAACTGCCAGAGTGTTGAGAAAAGTTCTCGAGATTTAGGGTCGCAGGTTGTGAACAGATCACAAGAAACATCAAGATCATGCCAGTTGTAACACTAGAATTTTTGCAAATCAGCATGATAATAACCTAGCAAGAACCTATTATGGATTCATCCAGTCATCCAAAAGTACTCAACTTCACAAAAAATATAGCAACACCATTTGTAGTAGAAGTCATCACATTAAAAAAATGCTTTGATACCTTGTTCTAATGTTGCATCGCCTTCAACCTTTGAGTGATGTTTAGTACTTTAGAGATTAACATTGCACACTTTACAACGTATTTCGCTAGCTTTGTTATGAAGATCTTTTTATCTTGATTATCTTAGTAATTCTCACTAACCAAGCCAGTTTCGTTAAGTTGTGAACTAAACCTTCGATGTATAGTTTTTTAAAGCATCTATCTACAGTTAATCTACTTCTTCATCTGCCAAAGATAGCAAAAAGTGTATACAGGATACATTTACTCCATTAAAGATTAAAATAAACCCATCCATACCTATTACAGTTTTTTTCCACATGATAAGATTGGACCTTTCTCGCGGGACGTCCTGCACACTGTTAAACACCTGAAACTCTTTCTTCCTAACATCTTGAACGACATAATTACATGCGTCGTCGATGCCGCATTGGTGAAATGTCTTATGAAACATACTTGAAACTGTTTTACTCGGGTTGTGAACCTCTTGAAAAACAGCTTTTCTTTTAAAAGCACTACCATCTGACAGCATGGAAGCACATAATGCTATTGATCCAAGAAACAATGTTTTCACAGTGGTCACCGAAGCCATGTTGACAATTAAATACATATATCGATTCCTGGAATTTAAGAAAGAGCTCAAAGTTATACTTTGCCGACTATCGGCCTAGTTAGCGCAAATTGCAAACGGAGATCTACACTAGGGAGGAATTACATTGATACATCGCAGTTTCAAGCAAGTCAAATGTAGCATAGTTATTGTTAAAATATTTTTAAACTTAAAAATAATGTTAATTTACTACTGTCAATCTACAGTCGTTACTATCATTTTATATCATCTACAGTTAAACACTCTTATTTATTTAATAAGATGACACATGTTTCAAATCAGACAAAATTGGTTTGCCTTATCAGGCAGAAACGCCCGAGGTCTTGTTTAGCATTTTTCAAAAAAAATGCTGGAATTGAAAAGTTAGCTTCGATTTATATCAATGAAAAGTCACACTTAAAATCTATTTTAAGAATAATTATTAAGTTTTCAGAACTTTAGGTTTTGAACCAGCTTCTTTTCACATAAAAAACGCCAATGAAATATAATGCAGGACTCAGTTTAAGGTGAATATCAACATGGGTTGTATAAAATGTGGTCATCAACATGGAAGCAGAGTATTTTTGTCTTCGCTAAAGCTGATAGGTTAGAGAACGAAAATCTCTAGAATTTAAGAATTATGTCTCATTTATGTTAAATGTATAGCTTTTATATGAATTGATCCTCATTTTTAATTGGAATATATAGGACGAAAGAGTGCATCGAATACTAAAAACACTGTCTAGGTGCTTAGGTAATTATTCGACCAACAAAGAAGTAAAAACAATAATGGTAAACAACTTTGTCCTCATCAAAATCAATTGAGTCTTGCTTCATTTTCATGCACCACGACTATAAAGTAGCTTATCCTCTTAAATATAATTGGAACTTATTTCCTGCATTGGGCTCGAGAGCATAGAAACTGTTATCTTAATTGTGTCATAGCTCACTATTATACCACCCTTTCGAAGTTAAAGAAGGCCATAGATTTTGTTGCAGATTGAGAAGGTGATACTCATCATAATATTGTAAACTTAAAGTAATTCCTTGTAAATTTGAAAACTCCCGCCAATTATGCTTGCATACCTTAGTAAGCAATTTATTCACTAAGAAGATCAACAGTCACTGTTGGAAAGCTTAGAAGCTCTCTCTTTCTTCCAAAACGGTGTCACAATCTCTATTGATTAGGCATAAAGATATTCACATCATTATTGCCTCCATGGAGTAAAAAAATCGATTTAAGCGAAAAAGCGATTGGGCTACTATATTACAGTTTGAGAATTTCCTTTTTAGAATTGTAAATATGATACCAATCACCATGGTAACTATACAGAAAATATTGGAAAACAGCGTTAAAAAATGAGTGAAAAATGAAAAGTCGTTGTAACATGTAGGCAATTTTAATGTTTAGTAATACTTGAACATCTCAAGCAATCTCATATTTCCAATGTAATGCTGTAAGTTTTAATGCTGATATATGCAAATATGAAAGGTGTAATGGCTGTGGCAAGTAGTAAGTATATATTCGCCATCATCTTCAAGCTCTACATTTAAGTTAAGGATAAATCAGTCAATGATTTAGGTTTAATTGTTTAACTGATCAGATAAATACAGATTACTAAGTAAATGAAATGGTATACTTGATTGCTGCTTTAACCGTCCGTTCTTCCACCTCACCAGCATCAACCTGGAGCTTCTTAAGGCGCGATATCACATCTGAATGTATCTCTTATCTGTTTTTGAGTTTATAGTGTTTGGTTACAGTGTATTGATTTGCCATACATAATTGATCAATATTGAACACTGTTTCAATTAAATAACTGTCAATCAAATTTTTTATCTTTCGAATGGATTACTAGACTTGCTTTTTCCTTTTCTTCATCTTCTTTTTCTCTATGCCTGTCCCGCCACTGCTGTTGAACTGCCTCCACATATGCGCCCACTTTTGACGATTTAGTGCCACTTGCATCAATCTACTTTGCGGCAATTGCTCAATATCCAGTCTCTATCTGCGCTTTGGTGTTCCTCTTGTTCTTCTTCTGTCCGCTGGCGTTCATTCTGTTGTTTTCCTGGCCCATTTGTTGATGTCCATTCGGGTGGTATGCCCTGCCCACAGCCCTTTAGCCTTCTCCACTTTCCATATATTATCTTTCATCCTTTTCCTAGCGCTTTTGATATCATTTCTGATCCTTTTTTTTGTCGGTATTCCAAACATTGCTCTTTGCATGCTGCGTTGAGCTACTGACACTTTATTCTTTAAACTTGGTTTTAGCAGCAGAAATTTTCGTTTTCGCTCCTCGCCCTTTTGGATAAGACCCGACAAAGAAACAAGCAAGACTGGGGAAATGGAAGCAAAGTTGACATAAACTAATTTCTAAAAAGATGGTATGAAAAGGTTACCAAAATATGCTGGTAGATCTTACACCGGGTTCCTTTAAAAATGGTGGTTGAAATTATTAAAATAGACATTCTAAGCTCGATTCTAGCAGCGTGATTGTTAGATTTCCTGGAGGATTCCCAAAGAAATGGATATTGCGAGCAACGAATTAAAGTTTGCTTGATATTCTGGGAATGTAAGCAACCGGTAGAATGGGTTGAAGGTAAACAAAAAATGGCTGTATTTGTAAAGCAACCAGCACTTTGATGAAGATTAAGCAATCAGAATGTAGCGAGACGCTAAAGTTGATACCTGTGGCCAGTGATTATGTTTGCCAAAGTCAGCATGACCAGAAACACCCAACTAACAGGTTGTTATTTTCGATTTCCCACTCTGATCATGTAGCAAATCATCTCCCCAATCAAACTAATAACTTGATAAAACTTTATTTCTGTGCTATATTCTCGCGCTATTACAAAACTAAAATCTTTAGCATCCGCTCTGAAATCCCATTTGTGCAAATTCACCCTAATTTAACTAAAGGGCTTTATTTCAATGGTCGAACAAATCAAGCTTTCCACTACAAAATTAAAAAATTAAATCTGCAAGACAGTTGCATTAATATATCTAATAAATCTAACATTTTTCTAATATATCTAACAGCAGATACAGTGATACATATCTCTATCACCCAATACCAGATTAATGAAAGCGTCACAATACACTTCAATTCGATATATTGTAAAATGATATTCAAGGTATTTGAATTGAAGTTATGTAGCTTGAGAGGGCCGAATCATGTGCTTGTGTCTTTTATTTTATACTCCTTGGCCTCATGCTCTATTACTACTGAAGTAACGTTTTTCTGGCCCATTTGTTGATGTCCATTCGGGTGATATGTCCTGCCAACAGCCCTTTAGCCTTCTCCACTTTCCAGACATTATCTTCCATCCTTTACATTTTTTATATAATATCATTTCTGATGTTATGTTTTGTCGGGATTCTCAGCATTGCTCTTTGCATGCTGCGTTGAGCTACATCCAATTTACTCTTTAAACTTGGTCTTAGAAGCAGACATTTTCGTCCTCGCTGTTTTGCACTGCCGGTGGATAAGATCCGACAAAGTAAAAAGCAAGACTAGGAAAATGTGAAGCAAAGTTGACATTAATTAATTTCTAAAAAGATGGTATAAATGGGTTACCAATATATAATGGCAGATTTTAAACCTGTTTTTTAAAAAATGGTTGTTGAAATTATTAATTAGACCTTCTAAGCTCGATTGGGGCAACTTGATTGATAGATTTCCTGGAGGATTCCAAAGAAATGGATATCCCAAGCAACCAATCAAAGTTTGCTCGATACTCTGAGATTGTAAGCAACCGGTGGAATGAGTTGAAGGTAAACATAGAATGGCTGTATTTGTGAAGCTACCAGCCCGTTGATGAAGATTAAGCAATCAGAATGTAGCGAGACGCTAAAGTTGATACCTGTGGCCAGTGATTATGTTTGCCAAAGTCAGCATGGGCAGTAACACTCAACTTACAGGTTGATACGTTCGATTTTTAACTCTGATCAAGTCGTAAATCATCCCCCCAATCAGACTGATGCTGAAGAAAACTTTATTCCTGTGCTTATTCTCCCGCTATCAGAAAACTAAAATCCTTATCATCCGCGCTGAAATCTCTTTCGCTTTATGTGATAATTCACCCTAATTGGACAACAGGGCTTTACATCATTGGTCGCATGAATCAAGCCTTGAGTCAAAAAATTAAATAATGGAATCTGCAAGACAGGTGCATTATCATATGTAATAAATCTAACATTTCTCTAAAATAACTGACAGCAGATACATGGCCACATATCCCTATCACTCAATGCCAGATACATGTACAAGTCACAATACAAGTTAATTCGATATATTGCAAAATGATACACAAAGTATTAGAATCATGTGCATGTGTCTTTATTCTATACTCCTTGTCCTAGTGCTCTACAACTTGATAAGTAACGTTGCATCATGATTTATGCTAATTTAATCAGAATATTGCAATATCAAATTCAGTAATCATATATATCCATTAAGTTAAACTGACAGCAAAAAAATGTCGTGTCTATCGTTTCTTGCGGTAAAAACTACTCTTTTTATTGTAAGAGTGATAAGATTCTACGTTTACTGGTGCAGAATGCAAAAGCTCAAATTAAATGTGTGTGAAAAACTTTTATTGCTGTTAGAAGAACACATTGAAAATCATGTTGCCCAGATTCCGAAATTCTTCCTCACAATAGATTCTTTTAGTTCTTGTTCATTATAGGAATCAATATTCATGATAAAACGGGAAACAAATTTGTAAGTGAACAATTTTGGTTCGACTAGCCGCTCTCAATTTCTTGCGGATGGAGTTGGTCTGGTGTAAATGCGACGAAATTCTGAAATAAATTTAGATACAGCAAGATTTATTCACACGTCTTTAGCCAAAAGCCAACACTCCAACCAACTCGTAATTCCAACTCGTAATGTAATCATTGGCAAATTTTTCTCAAACATCTCTAGCAGTGTAAAAGAAAGAACAATCGCCGCCATAGCTATCAACTCTCTCCTCGAGGAAATCAATGACTCATACTGTAAAAGTTGAAATGGGAGGGAATGGATAGAGTGAATGGATGAAATAATTGCTTTTTTTGAAAAACCTACAATCGAGGGCACTTTTAGCATCATTTTCTCTTTTCCTTCCCCGTCTTGAAATTTTTTTTAAAATGAATGTTCATTACTTCAATATTCATATTCATTAAAAATTTAGGTATCACTCTCGTTGTTCTCAATTTCATCACAGTCTTCCATGTTGAGAGTCGTATCCCTCATCAAAGCGATAATCGAATTTTGGCGGCCTTTAGCCGAATGTGGGTGCGCATAGCCGACAATGCTGAATGGGGTTTGCGAAACGACCTAACATATCACTTAACACTTCTGACACAAAACAATATCATATCAAATTGCTTTTTAGACGTCAGCAGCCAACAGGTTGGACGAAATAAAGCATAGTAGGGACTATTTGATGCTTGTTAACAACGGAAATGTTAGTTAACGAACTTTGAATATTGCAAACAAATTCTTCATGATTTTACCATTCAGTTTCAGTCCATCTTACTTCTTTTAGGTTTACAATTGTTAATATTTGCAATTGATCTCACATAATGTGAAATATGTTATTTCCAAAGTGCTAGAGTTAAAGAGTGCCAATTACATTTCAATAGACCTCCAGTTCACAAACTTGAAGATACTCTTTTCTGTTTAGGAACACAGTCACGTATCTACCATGCAGCACTGTCGGGCAGTAAAAGTACTTGAACTCTCTCGCGTTTAGGATCCCGTCATTCACACACAGTGCATTGTTTCGTCCACCATTCGAACTATCGTCTCCAACACTAACATTGAATGGATTCATCGCGAATGGAGCCCAAGTCACACTACTCTTTATTCGCACAGTCGACACTGCTGCTTGCTTTGTCAGATCCACTTGCCACCAGGGCATTTTTTCATACTTCGTGATGCTGCACCTTTGCCAAATCCCAGTGCTGTCACCATCATTTCCAAGGCTGGCAGGAAAAATGTATTCCCCATGGGTAAACACCGATGAACTGGATGACGGTCTTTTGTACGCAATGTTTTCTGCCCATAATAAAAAAATGATACTAATAATCATAACAATAAAAATATCAATAGTAATAATCTTGAAATTACCGAGGTACATTTACTTTTTGACGCTGGACGATAAGGTCACCCACTGCTTCAACTACCCCCTGGTCATTCTTGAGCAAAGTGAAGAACCTAATAGCTCTCCTCGGGGCTTTGAAATAATGGGTTGAGGTACGGCGGGGGCCAATATTCCTCACTTGTGTGGGACTCTTCGACCTTGACCACCTCCAAAGTAGGGGTCTCACGATATAAATACTGCCTTTTTGGTAATGTAAAGCTACAGCCTCATCTTCAGACGAAAATGATGATCAGTTTTGAAAAAACCACAGAGAAAGACGTCAACGGCAGTGGATCCACAGGTGAAGCTGTCGCCTCCGGCAGGGCTGGCGGTGCTACGCAGGCGTGCCTCGGTGTGAGAAGAAGAGCTAGAAATCAGTGGACAAGGGAAGGTAACAGCACGTTGATGGATTGCTGTTTCTCCAGAGAGCCAGACAAGAAATCTTTCAGGAAATGTGTCATAAATATGAGGAAATTTTACTAAGGTACCAGAGCAAAGAGTGCTAGATCAAGTTAGGCAAGTACAGTAAATCCCCACATACAAGAGCCTACAAAAATTAGAACCTAGAGGTTGTTTTTCCAAAAATATGCACCTTGCAATTAAGGACGTGTTTCAGTGTGATAAAATACAATAGTTTCTTATTTCTATCGAAAAATAGAGACTGAAGTTGATAAATGTATCATGCGCTTCAACAAACAAACTTCAATTGAAATGTCTATGTGGCAAGTAGTTTGTTACAAGTGTTTTTGAAAATATTTTTGGAATACATATGAAGGAGAACTTATGCCAACTGAAGCACTGTTTATGGAAAATAATTTGTTATTTTAAAATAATTATTTGTTCCAAATCTCACCATAGCATTAGAGTTGCCAAGCTGGCAAGGCTACACTGATAGATGATAAACTTTGAAGACTACATGTAATTTTTATTTGATTGGATTGCATTTGAGGGCCATTGATCAACAAGGTTCGTTATTTATGACTTTGAAAATGTGAACAAGCCCTTCTATGTAATAGCCAAGTTTTGTTGATATTCTGAGCTTAGAGTTGGTAAATTTGCCATTAATGACATTGTCAGACATTGTCAGACATTGTCATTAATTACAATCTTGAATACATTTCTCTATGATGAATCCTAAAATTTTTTGTAAGAGATCTTTTGAATAAGAACTTTCTTACCTTGAAATTTATCCAAGTACCTTTTCAAGAAGAGCCTTTTTCAAACTGAATCTCAGAAAATAGTTTCTTATATGCAGGGATTTACTGTAAGTCTGAAGGGTTGGATTAGAGAGTTAGAGATGAAGGAAGTGAAGAGAGAGAGAGAGAGAGAGAGAGAGAGAGAGAGAGAGAGAGAGAGAGAGAGAGAGAGAGAGAGAGAGAGAGAGAGAGAGAGAGAGACAACAAAGGTCGGAAACAGAGGTGATGACAAAAACAAGGGCGAAGGTGATGTAAAACTCTGCAAAGGAATTTTTCAGGGAGACGACATGTTGCCATTAATGTTTGTTGTTGCTATGATTCTATTAACGTTGGTGTTACGTGAAATAAAAGCGTACTTTAAATCTAGTTCAAATGGTAAAATGTTTCATCAATCAATACTTATGGATCAAATTAAACAGTATTTGAGGAATGAGAGTGGAGTAGATGGTTTTGTGTGGTCAATAAGAGTTGGTAGTAATCAATGATATTTCGAAATTGTGTCATCCATGTAGAATGGAAGCATTGAATTTGGGATACATAAATGCACCATAATGGTTATCAAACAGGGAACGTAATTGATTCTAATAGCATTGTCTTACCAAACCATCAAGTTTAAATGCTATACGATAAAGTCGATAATACATGAAGCATTACGTAACATACCGTTACATATTGTTCCATCTCCAGTAAAACCACTATTACAAGCGCAAGTGAATGATCCTGCAGTATTTGTGCACGCAGCATTGGCATCGCAGTTATGTGTTCCACTCGTGCATTCGTTTTTATCTAAAATCAAATCCAGTCGATACAGTTCCTTACCAAGTAAACTTTCACTGAAGAATATTTCTAACAAAAAAGCGCATTTCTTTCTTACAATATGTAGATATCGGATGAATAATTATCTTTTGGATGACTCTACCACAATAACTGCCTGAGTAAAATCCAAAATTATCATACCGGTACATATTGCTCCATCTCCAATAAAACCACTGTTACAAGCGCAAGTGAATGATCCTGCAGTATTTGTGCACACAGCATTGGCATCGCAGTTATGTGTTCCACTCGTGCATTCGTTTTTATCTATAATCAAATCCAGTAGTTTCACTTCCTTACCAAGTAAACTTCTCAGTGAAGAGTATTTATAGCAAAAAGCGCATTTCTTTGTGATGGTATGTAGATTTCGGATGAATAATTATCTTTTGGATGACTCTACCACAATAACTGCCTCAGTAAAATCCAAAATTATCATACCTGTACATGTTGTTCCATCTCCAGTAAAACCACTATTACAAGCGCAAGTGAATGATCCTGCAGTATTTGTGCACGCAGCATTGGCATCGCAGTTATGTGTTCCACTCGTGCATTCGTTTTTATCTAAAATCAAATCCAGTAGTTTCACTTCCTTACCAAGTAAACTTCTCAGTGAAGAGTATTTATAGCAAAAAAGCGCATTTCTTTGTGATGGTATGTAGATTTCGGATGAATAATTATCTTTTGGATGACTCTACCACAATAACTGCCTCAGTAAAATCCAAAATTGTCTTACCGGTACATATTGCTCCATCTCCGGTAAAACCACTGTTACAAGCGCAAGTGAATGATCCTGCAGTATTTGTGCACGCAGCATTGGCATCGCAGTTATGTGTTCCACTCGTGCATTCGTTTTTATCTAAAATCAAATCCAGTTGTTTCAGTTCCTTACCAAGTAAACTTCTAAGTGAAGAGTATTTATAGCAAAAAAGCGCATTTCTTTGTGATAGTATGTGGATGTCGGATGAATAATTATCTTTTGGATGACTCTACCACAATAACTGCCTCAGTAAAATCCAAAATTGTCTTACCGGTACATATTGCTCCATCTCCGGTAAAACCACTGTTACAAGCGCAAGTGAATGATCCTGCAGTATTTGTGCACGCAGCATTGGCATCGCAGTTATGTGTTCCACTCGTGCATTCGTTTTTATCTAAAATCAAATCCAGTTGTTTCAGTTCCTTACCAAGTAAACTTCTAAGTGAAGAGTATTTATAGCAAAAAAGCGCATTTCTTTGTGATAGTATGTGGATGTCGGATGAATAATTATCTTTTGGATGACTCTACCACAATGACTGCCTGAGTAAAATCCAAAATTATCATACCGGTACATATTGCTCCATCTCCGGTAAAACCACTGTTACAAGCGCAAGTGAATGATCCTACAGTATTTGTGCACGCAGCATTGGCATCGCAGTTATGTGTTCCACTCGTGCATTCGTTTTTATCTAAAATCAAATCCAGTAGTTTCACTTCCTTACCAAGTAAACTTCTCAGTGAAGAGTATTTATAGCAAAAAAGCGCATTTCTTTGTGATGGTATGTAGATTTCGGATGAATAATTATCTTTTGGATGACTCTACCACAATAACTGCCTCAGTAAAATCCAAAATTATCATACCTGTACATGTTGTTCCATCTCCAGTAAAACCACTATTACAAGCGCAAGTGAATGATCCTGCAGTATTTGTGCACGCAGCATTGGCATCGCAGTTATGTGTTCCACTCGTGCATTCGTTTTTATCTAAAATCAAATCCAGTAGTTTCACTTCCTTACCAAGTAAACTTTCACTGAAGAATATTTCTAACAAAAAAGCGCATTTCTTTCTTACAATATGTAGATATCGGATGAATAATTATCTTTTGGATGACTCTACAACCATAACTGCCTCAGTAAAATCCAAAATTATCATACCTGTACATGTTTTTCCATCTCCAATAAAACCACTTTTACATGCGCAAGTGAATGATCCTACAGTATTTGTGCACGCAGCATTGGCATCGCAGTTATGTGTTCCAGTCGTGCATTCGTTTTTATCTATAATCAAATCCAGTAGTTTCACTTCCTTACCAAGTAAACTTCTAAGTGAAGAGTATTTATAGCAAAAAAGCGCATTTCTTTGTGATAGTATGTGGATGTCGGATGAATAATTATCTTTTGGATGACTCTACCACAATAACTGCCTCAGTAAAATCCAAAATTATCATACCTGTACATGTTTTTCCATCTCCAATAAAACCACTATTACAAGCGCAAGTGAATGATCCTGCAGTATTTGTGCACGCAGCATTGGCATCGCAGTTATGTGTTCCAGTCGTGCATTCGTTTTTATCTATAATCAAATCCAGTAGTTTCACTTCCTTACCAAGTAAATTTCTAAGTGAAGAGTATTTATAGCAAAAAAGCGCATTTCTTTGTGATGGTATGTAGATATCGGATGAATAATTATCTTTTGGATGACTCTACCACAATAACTGCCTCAGTAAAATCCAAAATTATCATACCTGTACATGTTTTTCCATCTCCAATAAAACCACTATTACAAGCGCAAGTGAATGACCCTGCAGTATTTGTGCACGCAGCATTGGCATCGCAGTTATGTGTTCCAGTCGTGCATTCGTTTTTATCTATAATCAAATCCAGTAGTTTCACTTCCTTACCAAGTAAACTTCTAAGTGAAGAGTATTTATAGCAAAAAAGCGCATTTCTTTGTTATAGTATGTGGATGTCGGATGAATATATATCTTTTGGATGACTCTTATATAATAACTGCCTGCGTAATATCTGAAATTTAGGCAGACAAGGAAAATACACCATCAAGAATCATTGTGATGGCTCTTGGAAGTTGAATTGAACATGAAGATTGAAAACCCAATAGTGGTTGCACAGACTCAGTCATTGCGAACAAATATAATTAAAGCATTGACAAGACCCACGGGGTAACAAAGTATCAAAAGAATATATACAAAAAGGAAACGGTAAGCCACATAGTCAATTGGCTCAGAAAGACTACAAACGTGGAGATGATTGTGTAGCGAAGGCCCTTCGTTGGGATTTCTGCTACCTGCATAGCATGGTATGCCGAAATAAATGGTATGAACATAGACTAGGTTGAATGTTAGAAACAAAAGGAAGACAATGAAAGACAGACAAGGCGACCTGACATAATGGTGGAAAATAAAAAAGAAAAGAAGGTGTTTCATCTTTGAATTTGCGGATTCGGGAGACGTGAGAATAGAAGAAAAAGAGAGGGAAAAATAGAAAAGTATCGTACATTATAGAGAGAAGTTTAAAGGTTATGGAAAGTAAAGGCAATAGGAATCTCTATTGTCTTCAGTTCCCTTGGGACAGTAATACTACGTTTGAGCAGCTATATAATAGAAGTGGGATTCGAATCATAGAGAAAACTGATTCAAAAAATTGTATTTTTAGAAACTGCCAGTGTGTTGAGAAGAGTTCATAAAGTTTAGGATTACTGTCTGTGATCTGATCCCAGAAAAAAGTCAAGAACATGCCAGTTGTAAAATCAGACATTGGAAATCAGCATGATAATAACCTAGGAAGAACCTAGTTGGAATTTTTTATCAAAGCACCTTCCAGTTAACTTAAAGCCCTTAATTTCACAACAAACATGGCAGCACACCACAAAATTCCCTTCCCAACAGTACATCAAATTAAAGAAATGATTTAATACTTTTTTCTAATTTCGCATCGCCTTTAACCTTTGAGTGATGTTTAGTACTTTAGAGATTAACATTGCACACTTTAAAACGTATTTCGCTAGCTATGTTATGAAGATCTTTTTATCTTGATTATCTTAGTAATTCTCACTAACCAAACCAATTTCGTTAAGTTGTGAATTAAACCTTCGATGTACAGTTTTTAAAAGCATCTATCTACAGTTTATCAACTTCTTCATCTGCCAAAGATAGCAAAAAGCGCATACAAGATACAGAAACTCCATAAAAGATTGAACTAAACCCATTCATACCTATTACAGTTTTTTTCCACATGATAAGATTGGACCTTTCTCTCGGGACTTCTTGCTTACTGTTAAACACCTGAAACTCTTTCTTCGTAACATCTTGAACGACATAATTACATGCGTCGTCGATGCCGCATTGGTGAAATGTCTTATGAAACATACTTGAAACTGTTTTAGTCGGGTTGTGAACCTCTAGAAAAACAGCTTTTCTTTTAAAAGCACTATCATCTGACAGCATTGAAGCACATAATGCTATTGATCCAAGAAACAATATTTTCAAATTGGTCACTGAAGCCATGTTGACAAAGTAAATGTATCATGCGATTCCTAGAATTTAAAAAAAACTATAGTTATAATTTGCCGACTGTCGGCCTAGTTAGCGCAAATTGCAAAAAAGATCTGCACAACGGATGTCTAATGTATCATAGTTATTTAGATAATAACTGTAGAATTAAAAATAATGTCCATTTACTACAGTCAATCTACAAGCATTACTATCATTTACTATTCCGTCTGCAGTTGAATACTATCATTTATAAAATTAGAAGACAAATGTTTCAAATCAGACAAAATTGGTTTACCAGAAACGCCTGACGTCTTGTTATGCATTTCTCTAAAAAATAATGCTGGAATTGAAAAGTTAGCTTCGATATATATTAATAAAGAGTCACACTACAAGTCCATTTCAACGAATAATTATTAAGTTTGCGGAGCATTAAATTTTCAACCAGCTTCTTTTTACATACAAAAGCGTCAATGGAATATAATGCAGGACTCAGTTTAAGATGAAGATAAACATGATTTGTAAAAAATGTGGTCATCAACATGGAAGCAGAGTATTTTTGTCTTCGGAAAAGAGCTGATAGGTCACAGAACGAGAATTTTGCAATCCCTAAAATTTAGGAATTATGTCTCATTTATGTTAAACGTATAGCTTTTATATGAATTGATCCTCATTTTTAATTATAATATATAAGACGAAAGAGTGTATCGAATACTAAAAACACTGTCTAGGTGCTTAGGTAATTATTCGACCAACAAAGAAGTAAAAACAATAATGGTAAAATACTTTGTCCTTATCAAAATCAATTGAGCCTTGCTTCATTTTCATGCACCACGACTAAAAGCTAGCTTATCCTCTTAAATATAGTTGCAACTTATCTCCTGCATTGGTCTCGAGAATAGAAAATATTTTCTTACTTGTGTAATTGTATACCACCCTTTTGAAGTCAAAAAATGATCATAGATTTTGTTGCAGTGTTTCTCAACACAATATTGTAAACTTAAAGTAATTCTTTGTGAATTTGAAATCCCGCCAATATTGCTTGCATACCTTAGTAAGTGATTTATTCATTAAGAAAATCAACAGTCACTGTTGGAAAGTATAGCAGCTCTCTCTTTCTTCCAAAACAGTGTCACAGCCTCTATTGATTACGTACATATACAGTCACAACATGTGACCTCCACGGATGTAAGAAAATCTATTTCAGCGAGTAAGCAATCAAGCTACTATATTACAGTTTGGGAATATCTAATTTGGCATTGTAAATAGGCTACCAATCAGTATGGTAACCATAAAGATCTTATTGAAAAATGAGTGAAAAATGAAAATTCGTTCTTGTCGTGTAGCATGTAAGCAAATTTAATGTTTAGTAAGACTTGAACATCTCAAGCAATCTCATATTTCCAATGTGATGCTGTAAGTTTTAATGCTGATATGTGCAATTATGAAAGTTTTATTGGCTGTGGCAAGTATCTCTTCAATTCTTTTATTAACCTCATAATGTTATCATTGCTCGCCAGCATTTTTAACGTCTACATTTATGTTAAGGATAAATAAGTCAATGATTTAGGTTAAATCATTTACAGATCAGATAAAACAGATTACTAAGTAAATGAAATGGTATACTTTATTGTTGCTTTAGTCATCCTGTCTCCCGTGTCATCAGCTGCATCAACCTGCAGCCTCTTGAGGCTCGATATCACATCTGAATGAATCTCCAAATTGTTATGTGTTTGTAGTGATGGTTACAGGTTATTGATTTGCTATACATTATTGACTAATATTGAACTTCTGTTTCAAATTAATAACTGTCAATCAAATTTTTCAAATTTTAGAATGGATTACTAGACTTGCATTTTCTTCTACTCCTTCCATTTCTTCTTCTTCTTCCTTTTTCTTCTTCCTCTTCTTTTTTTTACAGTCTGTCCCGCCATTGCTGCCTGATAGTCTCCACATATGCGTCCACTCTTGACGTTTTTGTGCCACCAGCATCAATCTACTTTGCTTCTATTGCTCAATATCTAGTCTCTATCTTCGCTTTGGTGTTCCACCGGTCCTTCTTCTGTCCGTTCACGTCCATTCTGTTGTTTTGTCTGGCCCATTTGTTGATGTCCGTTTAGGTGACATACCAAGCCCACTGGCCTTTAGCTTTTTCCACTCTCTAAACAATATCATCCACTTTTGTCCTTTGTCTTAGATTTTCATTTCTGATCTTATTTTCTCTCGAGATAACAAGCATTGTTCTTTCAATGTTGCGTTGAGCTAAAGCAATCTTTAAACATGGTATTTAGCGTCAGAAATGTTCGTCTCCGCTCCTCACCGTTTTGCACTGCCGGTGGATAAAGCCTGACAAGGAAACAAGCAAGACTAGGGAAATGGAAGCAAAGTTGACATTAATTAATTCCTAAAAAGATGGTATGAAAAGGTATCAAAATATGCTGGCAGATCTTACATCGGGTTTATTAAAGAAATGGTGGTTGAAATCATTAAAATAGACCTTCTAAGCTCGATTCAATCAATGTGATTGTTCGATTTCCTGGAGTATTCCCAAGAAGAGGATCTCGCAAACAGCAAATCAAAATTTACCTGCTATTCACAAAATGAATGCAACCGGTGGAATAAGTTGAAGGTAAACAAAGAATGGCTTTATTTGTAAAGCAACCAGCACTTTGATGAAGATTAAGCAATAAGAGTGTAGCGAGACGCTAAAGTTGACACCTGTGGCAGGTGATTATGTTTGCCAAAGTCAGCAAGTCCAGAAACACTGAATTAACAGGTTGAAACTTTCGATTTTCCACACTGACCATGTTGAAATCATTCCTCCGATCAAACTAATGCTCGAGAAAACTTTATTCTTGTGCTATATTCTCGCGCCATCAGAGAACTAGCATCCGCTCTGAAATCCCATCGGTATTTGTGCAAATTCATCCTCATTTAACTACAGGGCTGTACATCAGTGGTCGCATAAATCAAGCTTTCCACTCCGAAATGAAATAATAAAATCTGCAAGACAGGAGCATTAACATATCTAATATATCTAACATTTATCTAATATATCTAACAGCAGATACAGCGATACATATCTCTATCACCCAATACCAGATTAATGAAAGCGTCACAATACACTCATATTCGATATATTTTAAATTGATACTCAAGGTATTTTAATTGACGATATGTTGCTTAAGAGTGCTGAATCATGTGCTTGTGTCTTTTATTTGATACTCCTTGGCCTAAGGCTCTATAGCTTTTTAAGTAACGATACATCATATTCTATGCTGCATCAATCATAATACAGCAATATCAAATTCAGTTATCAGTCATATTCATTAGTTAAACTGATAGGAAAAAACGTCTTGTCTATCGCTACTTGCGGTAAAAACTACTGAAATGCCACGCTTTACCAGGGATGATATTTTATTGTAAGACTGATAAGATTCAGAGTTTCCTGGTCCCAATGCAAAAGCTCAATTGAAGTTAGTGTGAAAATTTTTTATTGCATTTCCATACACCTCCACCTCCATACAACTTGAAGATACTCTATTCTGTTTAGGAAGACAGTCACGTATCTACCATGCAGCACTGTCAGACTGTAAAAGTACTCCATCGCGTTTAGGATCCCGTCATTCACACACAGTGCATTGTTTCGTCCACCATTCGAACTATCGTCTCCAACACTGATATCAAATGGAGTGATCTTGAGTGGAGACCAAGTCACACCATTCTTTATTCGCACACTCGACACTGCTGCTCGTTTTGTCTGATCCACTTGCGACCAGGGTGTGTTTTCATACTCGGTGTGACTGCATCTTCGCCAATCTCCAGTCCAGTGACCATCATTCCCAAGGCTGGCGATGTTTTCCCCATAGGTATACACCAATGAACTGGATGACGGCCTTTTGTACAAAATATTTTCTGCAAATAATAAAAAATGATAACAATAATGAAAGCAATAATAACATCAATGGTAATAATCTTGAAACTACCTAGGAAAACTGAGTTTTGACGTGGGACGAAAAGGTTACCCTTTGCTTCAATTACCTCCTGGTCATCCTTGAGCAAGGTATAGAACCTGATAGCTCTCCCGAGGCTTTGAAATATTAGGTTGGGGTAGGGTAGGGGCCTATATTTCTCACTTGGGGGGGGGGACTCTTCAACCTTGACCAAACCACCTCCCAAGTGGTGGTTTCAAGATAAAATACTGCTTTGTGTGTAATGTAAAACCACAGCCTCATATTCAGAGGAAAAAAATGATGATCAGTTTTGAAAAAACACCACAGAGTAAGACGTCAACGGGAGTGGATCCACAGGTGAAGCTGTCGCCCCCGGCGTGGCTGGCGGTGCTACGCAGGCCTGCCTCGGTGGATATCGTGCTACTACGAAAGCAACATTAAGGAGTAGAGCTAGAAATCAATGGACAAGAGAAGGTAACCGAATGAAAAAGAATAGAAATAGCAATAGAAATGGAAAAAGGCTGCAATAGAAAAAGCAACCATGTTTATACACAATGCACAAAGAATAATAACTAAAGATGACTTAAAAACACAGGCCTGACTATAGACAGATGTTTTTTAAACCTGCCATCAACTTTGGTGTTATATTGAAGACTTTTGTAGCAAATGTTCTGACAGTGCTTCGTGAGAGACGTTTAAAGCTCACAAAAACTTTCTAGATTTGCCAACACAAATTCCATTTTCAAACAACGGATATATACCTACAGAGAACTGACACCCAGGGCAAACGAATAAATCGAAAAGATGGCTTTCGATCTTTCTACCTCATTCTACAAACCTTCTAAAGAGCGGGCTTTTGTAAGGGAGACAGGTGGTTGCTCTCGCGGGGGACATACTGAAGGATGGTGTCAGGCTTTGTGGCGAGATCAACCACCCAATAACCACAACAAAACATATACCCATAAGCATCAAGAAACGTCTGTTATCACTTTCCTCTGACAAAGCATCATTCGACCAAGCCACGCCAGCATACCAAAAAGCACTCAACGAAAGCGTATACAAATACACCCTATACTACCAACCAACCTCGAGTACAGAAAACGGAGCATGATACTTTGATATAACCCCCCATTCAGCAAAAGAGTTAGCACCAACATCGGACACAGATTCCTCAACCTCATTGACAAACATTTCCACAAAGACCACAAACTCAGAAAAATCTTCAACCGCAACACAATCAAGATCAGCTACAGCCAGGGGCGGATCCAGACATTCTCAACATTCTCAATTGAGAATGTCAGATTTTCCTGGCTTGAATTTTCTATTTAAAGTGCAAAAGGTAATGAGCCCAAGTTTAAGATTCAAGAGAAGAATATATTTTTTATTATGTATTTAAGGTAGCTATTTCTACGCCATCGCTGTATTTGATATATTTACTCTCTTCTCCCTTTTCAAAACATTTTTGAATCTTCTCTGATGAAAAACCAAATTCTTCTCCAGCGAACCTAGTACCCAGGAAAGTGTTAAGACGCCGCGCCGCGTCCTGTGTCTAGGCTTGATTTTGAGAATGTTTATCGACTGTTGCCATGCATTTTGAGAAGTTCCTTCGCATTTTGAGAAGGTCACGCGCAGTTTCTGCATGCGCACGCACAGAAATTCAAAGCATTTTCGTCCCTGAGAAGTGGTCGACCTGAGCGATCTTAACGAGAGGAAAATTCGCCAAAATGACGTAAAAAACCAGTTCACTTTTAATAGGGTATATTTGGCATATGTTTAATATACGTTTTATGAGGTCTTGCCTACGTCAGAGTTTGAGAATCTTGAGAACTGAGCGGGCTGGTCCACGAAGTAGAAACAAGTTTTAAGAGCTCTGCATCCAGATTTCTATGAAAATTATGGAACGAAACGAATTCTGCCAACTTCTTGTTTAAATCTTTGTCCTTTGATGGAAGTAATGAATTTGATTACAATTTGCATTTAAAGTAGTTAGAAACAGTTGTGCAATTGGAAGATGGTGTCCTTTCATATTTATTATGGCATTAACAAGTGTAATACAAGCCCCACATAAGATAAATCTGCCGTAATGTTAGGTAATGCATGATTCTTTCCAAAAGAGAAAATTTCTTGAAATTCTCCAATACATTTACTTTGGACAGTTAGCTGCATTCCTCCTTGAGGTAAAATATCCATTAAACCAAGTCATGTTGTCCCCATTTTTGCTGTTAATGACGCTTCTTAAGAATTAAAAGTGCCTCTTATTTCTTTTCAAAGTGCTAGACCAAACTTTAAGACTTGAATTTTAATAGAGAGAGTAATTTGGATGAATTAGAAACAACAATTTGAACACTTCCCTGAATTTCCAAATGGAAAATTTGAATTTTTGAAATAGCATCCATCATAGGTTTTGAATATGTTCTACCACTACATTACTTATTATATCATTCAGAGGGGACAATGTTGAACAAGAAACATTTGTTGATATTCTCTTGATTGGTGACAAGGGTTGTCTGTCTGGAGTACCAAAGTTGGGAACCTCGATCATGGGTAATCCCTTGACATGGGGTTTATGCTTATTTGATTAGATTGGAAAATCTTTTCAAAACTAAATTACCCAGCACAAGTGGAGTATTTTTAACTGGTTGTTCATTGCTTTTGTTCCCTTTTGAACTTTAACTATTCAGAACTTGCTTTGTGCCTGTTTTACTTTGCTTTTAGTTTTACGAGCCTTGGTGTGTTTTATGGGTGTCCAAAAAGTGGGCGTGGCCCTTGAGTATAAATCGATTTTGAGAATGTCAGATTATTTTCTGGATCCGCGCCTGGCTACAGCTGTATGAACAACATCAAGCTGGTCATTGACAGTCACAACAAACGCACCCTAAAGTCACACGACACCAACACCACCCCGGAAAACACCAATGTCAACAAAACATGCATTTGCCGACAAACGAATAGATGTCCACTCAACGGGAACTGCCTACAATCATTAGTCATTTACCAAGCCACCGTCACACGCAGAGAAAATAACACTACAGAAACACACATCGGACTTACAGAAAACGAATTCAAGACAAGATACAGAAATCACACCGCATCTTTCCGTCACACAAAACACAGAAACTTCACAGAACTCAGTAAATACATCTGGACCCTAAAGGACAATAACATCGACCACCCCATTTCCTGGCGCATTCTCTCAAGAAAGCCATCCTACAGCAGCTCAAACAAAAGATGCCGCCTTTGCCTTAAAGAAAAGACCCTCATCATCTGCAATCCCGGGTTATCAACATTCAACAAACGAAACGAAATTGTATCTTCTTGCCGCCATAGAAATAAAACACTATTATGTAACACCTAAATCCCTTGTGTACCGCCTCTAATTAACCTTTTGTATAACCTCACACATTATGTAACACCTTCTGTACTGTATTATCTATTTATTCGAGGAATATTCCAATCTATCAACATCAGGCTTGTAGAGAAAAACATGTAGTCTTTTTTCTTCAAGTCTATAATACACATATATATATTCACATATATATGCATAATACACAAATGCATAATACACATATATATATTCATTCAAAAACTCATTCTATTAAATGTTTAGACGATAAGATATATACTCAGAGAAAACAATTTCGTAAGACGTTTCGCTTTCGCTTCATCAGTAATACCTTTACAAAATTAGAGGAGCCTATCTATCAACCTAAATTACAATAGAACAAAACAAACAATGGAAATCTAAGGGAAACCTGCTTAATACAATACATATTGTTAAATGTGTTAAAACACCAATTGTTATGGGGAACTGGGAAATAAGTGAATAGAAAGGTAGAATAAAGAATGTGATGGAGATGCTGGTGTTGACTGTCTTACAAGAGATAAATGATAGCAATAAACAGGAAACAACAGGAAACAGGATAAAGAAATAGAAAACAAGAACAAACAAAAAAACAGTGGGAGAATAAACAAATGCCCTATGTGTCTACTTGCCTAGTATCAGGACCCATAGGAGAAAAAGTGTTCAAGCGATATTGGCAAAAAAACTTTCTCTCCTCCTATCATTCCCTGTTAATTATCGATAACCTTAACACTTATGTCATTAAGAAACCCGCGATGTCCTTCCTCAGAAAAATGTCTGAAAAATTCCATCTGGGGCACTGAAGACCCTAAATTAAACTTGCGACTACACGTCTTGTAATTATTAAACCTGAGGAAGGATGAATCACAGTATTGGACGAATCACAGTTAAACGAATAGCTAATCTTATATTCTTTACCTGTAGTGTTAGACTTAAAAGTATCACTATTAGATAGACCTTACACACTTGACATCTGGACTGCTAACAACACGAACTTCCCCTGTTATTGTTCTCCCTCCCCCTCCCACCAGTAAGCCTAGCCCTAACCAAAATATCCTTAAGATTCTTACGCCTCCTAAAAGCAATAACTGGTGGCAAAGGAAACACCCTCTTGTGTTGTTCGGAACCAGTGAGCAAGGCATGGTGTTTCCTGGCAATGTTCCCCAAACCATTAAGTGCCGGATGGTATGTAGTAACAAGTGGAACCCTCTCACTCCTCCCTTTGTTGGTTTTCCTTTTTCCCGCATTTTCCCGAAGAGTCTCATTTTTCCACATTTTCCGCATTTTCCTATCTAGCCTACGTACCTTATCTCTTTGTTGATTAACAAGGGACTCTTCATACCCCCTATCCTTAAGCCACCCAGCGAGTTTACCTACAGGTTCCTTAAACTGGCGATCATCTGAGCATATCCTACGTCACTCCGTGTAAAGTCCAAAATCGTTTTACAGCACTGATGTCTGTCCCAAGCCACGTTGTAGCCACGCCCTTTAGAAAGTAGGGAGACGCCTCTATTAAAAGAACAACTGGCTTCTTTGCATCCTAGTTTATGTACACTTTCGGCTTAGAATAGATTTCAACAAGAAACTATGAAAATATGCACATATAATTACAGCTTACATAATGAGCAACGAAGCCTTTTCAGAGCAAATTTTAAAGCAAGTGTATCAGTTTGTTATTAAACATCATGATCACAGATAAAGGCAGTCTTGTGACATTTCGATGTTTCATGTTGCTTTAAAGATTCCATAGTTAGTGATTCCAAGCATACGCCTAGTTAGAGAATCCAGATGTGGTAAAGAATCTTCTTTATTCTTCTCTCGTGTTATGTTCTGCCTCGGAAAGATTTCCTGCAGAACAATCATGATGAAGCCATGGGAAGTTACTAAGAGCAATTTTATACCGCAAAGTACTTGTTCTAAAGCACTTACCTAAAAATGTTCAGTTTGATGTTTTGTACCGCAAAGCACTGGTTAAAAAGCACTTTACTAAAAATGTTCAGTTTGATGTTTTGTAAAGTATTTGACAGCCCAATCAAACTTCCCGGTTTCCTAAAAATTATATCTTTGGAAATGTCAATGGTTGGAAGATTTCTATTAGTTTGCATTTTCAAGCAGTCTTGCTAGTGCCATCTGCCTTCACGTCATTTCGGCAGGCATCTTGAGTTTATGTTCAGAAAACCGACATGTCGATGGTAGACAATGATTATCAATCTTCGCATTCTGAATACTTTTGGCATGCATAATCAAGTCAGGGAACTTTTGCGATGCACACAGAGCTTGAATTTCAACGGAAAACTTCAAGCATGAATTTTCTGGCATTGCTCTGTGTAGTCAGACAACTTTGACAACTTGGATAGATGAGAACAGAATTTATTGTTATTCCGATGATGTTGAATTCATTTGGTAGACGGTGACTGATGTGTTGTTTTTTTTGCTTTCTTTCTCACTCATTCATATCTTCTATTTCCTCATCTACCTTTATAACCATCTAGATGAATCATAAAAGAGAGGGAATAGGTGTCATCGAAGGAAAGTGGCCAAAATATCATATGATGCCTTTTTATAGGGACGCTGAAACGACAACAGGGATTGAACTTGTATCGCTGGCCATAGATCCTCTATGCTATGGCTATTTTTTGTTATCAACACTTCACGTATTGTTCATCCGAAACAGACTATTGGACCTTTTTTACATTAAATTGATTAAAGAGTTAAGAAAATTCACATAGTTCAGTCAATATATCGTTGTTACTTAAATAGGAAAGGAGCCTTTTTAATTCCAAGAAATTTTTGTCTAGATACCTTTTTGAGAAAAATAAATGCTACGCCTCTCTAACATAACTGTTTATAGGCAGGAATATATCCGTTCAAGTCCGGTCATAACTTACTTGTATTGTATGAACAATGTCGACAGAATCGATCACCAGCGCGAATTGACATATGGAAGTGAACACAATTTATAGCAAACTTTAGCTTAAGTGACCTTTTTATTTAGAACAAATGTAACAAACGTGTGACAAGAATATACGTCAATACATAATGCAAAAGTGCGGCAAGAGTTTACGTGCTCGAAACAGATAACAGTTCTCGCTTCCAAATAATCGTCAAATAAGAGTTGTTGCTTACAACTGTAAGATTAAGAACAAAATGTAGATTCAATGCACAAGTTAGACAGCTCGTAAGGACACCCAGCAAAACAACAGACTTTCTTTCAGGAATGCTGTTACATGAATTTTGATGTAAGGGTTGCACATAATAGTTATAACTATTACCGTAACCTTAAGTGACCTTTTTTAGATAAATGAAACAAACGTGCGGAAAGAATATACTTAAATACATAATGCAAAAGTGCGACAAAAGTTTACGTGCTCGAAACAGATAACAGTTCTCGCTTCCAAATATTCGTCAAATAAGAGTTGTTGCTTACAACTGTAAGATTAAGAACAAAATTTAGATTCAATGCACAAGTTAGACAGCTCGTAAGGACACCCAGCAAAACAACAGTCTTTCTTTCAGGAATGCTGTTACACGAATTTTGATGTAAGGGTTGCACATAATAGTTATAACTATTACCGTAACCTTAAGTGACCTTTTTTAGATAAATGAAACAAACGTGCGGCAAGAATATACTTAAATACATAATGCAAAAGTGCGGCAAAAGTTTACGTGCTCGAAACAGATAACAGTTCTCGCTAGCAAATAATCGTGAAATAAGAGATTTTGCTTACAACTGTAAGATTAAAAACAAAATGTAGATTCAATGCACAAGTTAGACAGCTCGTAAGGACACCCAGCAAAACAACAGTCCTTCTTTCAGGAATGCTGTTACATGAATTTTGATCTACGGGCTGCACATAATAGTTATAACTTGGTCTGAATCCCTTTCCCAAGTAAGCTCAGGGTGTGATTCTCTCTTTTGAAGAAAGATCTACAGCATAAGTTTAAGCAAATATCTGGCTTAATTGAGCTCATATTTCAAAGTTAAATTACAGCAATTTTTTTTCGAAATAGCCAACGAGAAGCCAAATCTAATAAAAGGATTCGAATTTTTCAATATGCAAGCATTTTACAGACTTTTCTAGGGCCTACTGACTAGAAGGAGGTCTTCATTTTCATTATTGTCCCCAAAACAACGCAATACTTAATGGTAGCATCCATGCACTTGAAAGGATAATATCCCACATACTCAGTAATTTCCGTTGAGTAAACAACAGATAGGAAGACTGCTATCTACCTTGGGATAAATGTAAGAGAGGAGAGGTACTTTCATATGTTCCCAGCTTGCAATTTTGCAGCGTGCAATTTCTTAATCATTTTGCTTTTCCAAACCAATACTGTGTTGTACTAGCAGCACTTTCAGTGCATCTGAAGTTTTTGTTTACCTTGCTATAGAAGCCAAAGTTGTCCTCACCAACAACAGATCCCGACACGGCAGCAGTAAAGCAGATATCAGAAGCTGAATTGACATGAAGAAAAGAACCAGACATCTGCCAAAGCTGGACTAGCTGATTGGTTGCCCTGTAGCCTCTGATATCAATGTATTCAACACTCTTGCATCCAGATTGAAAAGTTAGAAGATCCATATCTGAAAGTCGAGCTCTCATGCAGTCCCTTCCGTCGAAGCCGTATGCCGGGAAGCTGCAGGTACACCTCCAGTGCGTCGAATCGGATGCTATTCTCTGCATAAAGTGCTTCGAAAGTCTACAAATAAGACAGAACTTGCTCTACAAAGAAGCGCAGGTAGAGAGAAGCCACGTATCAGTGAGTTATTGCAAAGCTTTAGCAAAAGCAGTAGCAAAGCTTAGGGCCATGTTTGCTAGAGTTTGTCAATATTAAAACTTTTTCTACTTACAATTTCAGCCAACTCAAATTTGTTTACCATTTTTTGTTTGCAAAATTACGTAAGCATGTGTAGTGATGGTGGAGTAGTTCTCATAAACCCCCACGTCACAATTTATTTCGCTCTTGCAACATAATTTCTTTTGAAACTTTGAATGCTTGAGTTTTCTACTTTCCTAGGTTTTAAAAACCCAAACCTGAATTTTCTTAACTATTCAATGGGCTGAGTGCAACTTTTTTATAAAATACTTTCTTATTAAAAAATGTGCAACCCCTGGTTTTTGCTTGTATACTATTTTCTATCAAGCATAGTAAGCTTAAAGAGTTACGAAACGATTTACCTTACAAAATGTTTTAGCATTTTGCATATACAAATAAAAGCCTTCCCAATTTAAGCTTCTTCCAGACATCAGATCATCTTACAACTATCTGAAGCTGTGTCTAGGGGAGGATTGCCATTGCCCCTTCTTATTGAGCCTGTTAGCAGTCTAACCCTCTTTACGATCTTTGCCCCCTCTTAGAAAGTACCTTTCACATTGGAGTCCTTAAGATTAGTAGCACTTCTCAATGAAAGATTTTACATGAGACGAATTGTGGAAAATTATCGTTTAGTCCTCCATACGTATTCTGTGGATAGTGGAAACGAGACTTGTACAATATTGTACTTTAATCAGCCTAATCTTAGAGCGAGCTGTTAGAACTCTCCTGAATCATATTCGCCCGGCTGTGGAGAAATCAATAAGTGAAATATCGATTCATGATTTACAAAGCACGTTCAATCATTAAGTGGATTGTATAAGAGTTTTAAATGCCTTACTGCTGTGCCACCTTTCGGAGACGTGCTTAGACTTTTGCACAAGGTGGACACGTCGGAACCCTAGAGGAATTGGGGCCGTACCCAAGATTTTGCAGTTAAGAAAGAAGTTCCCTTCTTGTCCACAAAATGCTCCCTTTGATCAATTTCTTGCAAATTAGCTTTGATTATTTTTTCAAAGGCAAAATATATCAAAGACAAAAATCAATAACAATATAATACTTGATAAGATGCATGCCAAATAAAGTCAGTGATTCTTAGCTTACTTACTTGTGTGTCCCCGTTGACATGCTAAGGGCTGAGCTTAAGCATTAACGTAAAAACAGCCTTTGTATCCCATATTTCTAAGCAAAACCATATACAAACGCTATCCTATTTTGTTAATAGATTCTCTACTTAGCAGAAACAACATTCCCATACCAACTTTGTTTGGAGCTATCAAACAAAGACCCCAAATCATTTCCAATAGATTAACTGCCAATAAGATAACAGATATGCAATTAAGCTTAAAATATCTATATTCTCTTGCGAAGTTTTTTCATATGATGCCCTGGCTTGCAAAATAATATTTTGCAAAATAATAATGATACTTCTATGGCTGAAAATATTAGCAGCTATATATTATACTAATTTGTTTATGTTCCGTAGTTGTTAGCCACTATTAAACAAAGCGTTCCCCTTGATTTGTCGCGGCCCAACAAGTTTAAAGTGCTTCAGAATTGCCTGACTCTAAGCAGCAAAATTTTCAGTATTCTGATAAAAATTATTTGTGTGGTTTTCAAAGACAGTGAACTGGTGAATTGAATCCGTTGTTTTGGACCCAAAAGGCGTTTCACTTGAGTAATATTTTAGACAGGTGGTCCAAACCAAGCCTTGTTAGGATCTCTTACCATATATTAGCTACGTTGTACAGTTTTTACCTTATTAATAAAAACCTAAGTCTTTCCTATGAAAATCCTTTTTGTGATTCATCTGAGTGGTTCTAGATGGCGCACCCAGTGTGATGCTTCATAATAATGGCCAGAGAAACAAGGTTCCAATATGGAAACAAGTGCTTCCATATTTCTTCATACTAATGCCCAACAGCAACAGCTAATATTAACTTCCTTGTCAGGACTGGAAATCATTTTAAGAAAGTTCAGCGCATGCGCTGTTAGAAACATTTCAAATACACCGTCAAAAAGATACAATTCTCTAGAAACATCTCACCTGTGACTGCCCCAGTTTGGTTGGTACTCGTTTATCGGTGCATTGTCTGGGAACTGTTTTGTATTGAAGAGGCTATTGTTTCCCAGAGAAAAAGAGAGAATAAGAGTCCATACAAAATTTGCTTCAGAACTAAAGTCACAATAGACATTTTGTACTAAGCCAACTTCATCTTCGATTCCATAGATTCCATTTTTCCGCGCACCAGCCTGGTACCAGCCGTCACAAGAATGCAGTTTTGCTGGAAAAGATAATATTTTTATCAATCATTTGGAATCAATCAAGCAATCAATAATCATTTGGAATCAAATTATCATTCAATTAATCAATTGAAATCAAGCGTTCACTTATTCTACCACCGAGCTGAGCAGTATATCAAAAAGGCAAAATTTCTAAGGAATAACATTGCAGATTGACAGAATAAAATAGATTATCATGTGCTGGTAAACGAGACAGGAATTGGTTTTCTCGTGTGACGGTGACAATACCTCACACTAACATTCTTACATGATCTTACTTTAAGAAAGGTTTGGTCGCCAAGTTAAACTCATGGCTGCCTAACTTTAACGCTACATAACATTGTTCAAAGGACACGTAATCTGATTTTGAAACATGCTTCCCTCTCCCAGGTCAACTTCTTCAGGTGTCACCGACGTGTTCGCGATCATTGCTTTACAAGATTTCGCATGGATCGGGGACTTCGCCGACGAAATGGCATACCGCGTGACATTTCAAATCAATCCAACATTGCATTGCGGTCAGCCATTCGCCTGTGCAGAGAGATGTCAGCTCCCCGACTGTTACTATTATGTGGCATGGCAACATTCAGTAGGAATATGATCGGCGATGGCGACTGTTTATGACTTTATGGATACCAGGCTTAAAAAGGGGGGGGGGGAAGCTAGAGGTAATGAAGAGGAACATACAAAAACGAATATGAGCAAACCACGTGGCCAGCAGTTAATTTCAAGCGAATGCAATAGAGGTCTCACTTACTAAAATTTGGAAAAATATTGAATGTAGATTAATGGTCTTCGTAATTACGATCTATGAAAAAGAAGCAAGAATGTTGAGTGATATAAAAGCTTACCTTTATACACTTCTAATTCACATAATATAAGGTGTACATTCCTGTTGAGAAACACGCTGACGTATCTTCCCAAAAGATGCTTCACGCATGTAATCTCCTTTGGCTGACCAATTACTACAACCTGATCTTCTGCGCACAGCGGATTCGATCGCCCACCATTTGTGTTGTGGTTCCCAACACTTACGCTGAATGGATTGATATATTCTTTTCCAAAGTCGGTACCACTTTGGATATATATGCTCCCTACTAGGATACTGCCACCAAGGTCCACCTGCCACCATGGCATAGGTGAATATTTTGCCCATGCGCATACGTGCCATTGCCCGCTTCTGCTCCCATCGTTTCCAAAACTTGGAACCAAATCTATGTTATTATAGCTGTGTAG
The DNA here is from genome assembly GCA_003864495.1 of Nemopilema nomurai. Taxonomy (NCBI): domain Eukaryota; kingdom Metazoa; phylum Cnidaria; class Scyphozoa; order Rhizostomeae; family Rhizostomatidae; genus Nemopilema; species Nemopilema nomurai. Next base: position 404,834 of record ML133465.1, on the reverse strand, counting down.
CAATGATAGTGAAGTGGGCCTGCCAAGTGCTACGTTGCCTGCGGAGGACACTTACGTTGTCAAATGGCGAGTCAGTACCAGTTTATTAGGAAGCTGCAATCTAGAGGGCTACCGGCTCAGATTAATGTTGGAACAGGCTTTGAATTATGTGCTATTGGATAAAGTACTATGAGACAAGGTACTATAGAAAAATATAGTATGGGACAAAGTACTATGAGCAACGTACTATGGAACCAAGTACTTTGGGAAAAAGTACTATGGGACAAAGTACTATTGAACAAAGTACTATAGGACAAAATAGTATGGGACGAAGTACTATTGGAAAAAGTGCTATGGAATAAATTACTATGGGACAAAGTTCAATCTAAGACTGTATTCTCCTACCTTCGTAAATTTCCAGTTCACAAACTTGAAGATGTTCATTTCTGGTAAGTAGCACGCTGACGTATCTTCCGATAGCTGGCATTGCGCAAAATATCACTTTGATTTGGCCACTTTGTACGCTTTGGCTTCCTTGGCAGATCGAATTCAAAGCTCCACCATCACTGCTGTCATCTCCAACACGCACGTCGAATGGGTTTATTATTGTCTGTTCCCAAACTGAGCCACTTCTTAGAAGAACCTTTCCCACGTGCAAACGTCTACCTAGATCAACTTGCCACCACCGCATTGGGGATTTCGATGTTATAGCACACACGGACCAGTGTCCGCTTCTGTTACCATCGTTTCCAAACGCTGGGACCAAATTGATCCCGTCCAAATTGTGAATGCTTGACTGGGACGAGTCCTTTCCAAAAGCTATGTTTTCTACAGAAAGAGTCAAGTGTGAGAGTTAGTCTTCTGTGAATAAACCTTAGAATCATCTGCATTAGCTTGAGGTGGTTAGCACTTGATATCCGTAAGAGTAAAGGTAAAGTAAAGATGACGTGATTTTCTTCTTTTCCGAAGTTACTTGCTTGTAGCAACAAAATTGTTTACTTGATTCTGTATATATATATCAATAATACCAAAAGCTATAAAAACAAGAAGAGCCAGATGCCATGAATTTATTTTTTCGAAACAAATGCTACTGGACTCCGTAGTGCAATCCTTTTCTTTAAACTCGAATATCATTAATTGGCATCTCTGCACGTAGCTGATATGACGTGTCAAGAATCAATTTGGATTGACTTATATCAATTGCACAGGCATATGAGCTCTCTTCAGGAAGTTGTTCGCTTTTCCCTTAACTTCGAGGATGTTAACGCTTCTAAAATATATAGCTTTTCAAACTGATATAGCTTTTCAAATTTATGAAAACGGCTATAAAAACTTTTGGTATATACAATGAATCATTTTGAAAAAGGAAGATGAGTCTACCTAAATGAATAAAAGTTATCGGAGCTTCGCTTAGCTCAAGATATATAAACTTACCGGTACAAACGAACATTCCATCAAAGTTTTTGCACTCTGTTTGAAATGGGCAGCTATGAAGTGCTGCAGCGCATTCATCGACATCTATCGAATAGTATTCAGTAATACATTAAAAACTCGCTTATGATAATCAAAGTATCAAATAAGCTGACAAAAAATATCATTGCAATAAATTAATTATTTTATCTTAATGACCTTTGAGAAGGACCTGTGCTGTATCATAATGAATTTTTTTAAACACGAAGACTGAAATTACCGATGCAAGAAGTCCCCTCTCCAGTGTAACCTTCCATGCAAGTACACGTGAAGGAGCCAATAGTATTAGTACAACGCGCATCAAGATGACAATTGTTTGTGTTGTCTTGGCACTCATTAATATCTGAAAATAAAACATCATAGCTTATTCACTAGGAGACATAGCATAATGCGAATTGATATAAAAATAATCATCCTTTTCATAGCCCCGTGTTTTGTTAGATTTGAAGAGGCTGAACATTTTTGGAAAAAATCTTCCAACGTTATTAATTGTATTATAAAGGTTCTAATAAATGTAGCCAAGATAAAAAGAGCATTTCGCATCGAAATGTAGACAACCTCTAAAACACCAAGGCGAAAAGACAACCTAGTATACCCAATAATACGAAAATTGTCGTCACTGTATACTTTGGCACCATCTTGGTTCTCCAAAGGTGTTGCCCTATTTCCGAATCAGATTTAACTTGGGCCTCGCGTGGCTTTTCGAAGTGGCTTTTCTCTTTCTACAGAGTTTTTGGTCCTTATTCTCGTGTACACATGCTGTGGGAACACGAGAAAGGACTTGGGAACATGCTTTTGTCAGCCTCTAGTTTTTTTTCGATTCAGAACTGACAATTTATTTCGTCAGCTTTTGGTCATTGTCCGACGTTTGCGTACTCCTTAGTGTCGGATAGCCCCCAAAACCCCATTACGAGGGCCTTACTACTTCTGTGGAAATAGAGTTGCCTCCTAAAACTAACCCAAAACAAATTAGGCAGATTAGCCTCGGTAAGTCAAGTTTAGCCACACAAACAGACAACCAAGATTTCAAATGTTGACTACGTCCAGGGGGCAATATTTATTTTCATAATTTTCTTATAAATACTTTTAATTTTTAATTTTAATTATTATAATAATTTTATGAATTTTATATATTATATATATTATATTTATTGGTTACCACAAAGCTGATGCAGAAAGTTTTAGAGTGGAATGCCTGCCACTCATTGAGCTGATGACGTAGGTCTTTAGCAATTCATGGCTTAATTCAATGCAATTGGGACAACATTTTTTTGCGATGAGAATGCTACGAAAATATAACCACATCTATCCTTTGCTGAAATTGTGGAAACAGAATTAAACTGAAATAAATTAGACGAACAGTTGCAGTGTATTGAAAAGTTATGCGAATGCCAAGCAGCATAGTAAGTTGATAAGTGGCATCTTGCAAGAAAAATTTAAATAATGATAGGGAAATTAATTAAAGACTATATTAAGGAATGATTTCATCATCAGTTATTATCGACTTGAACTAGTCATCATCAATTGCTATCAATTCTTTTCATAATACTAATCTTTTCTTTTCATGATCAATAAATTGTCTCAGTATCAAAGTTTGTTCTGCTGTAGGATACTGGTTGAATAATGCATGAAAGCTGCAATATCAAAACATTTTAGCAACCACCAAGTTTAATTTTGACATAGCTTGTTCACAGTTGATTCTCTTATACCCCTCGCATGTACCTATGTTGAAACACGGTAAACTGGCACACTCATCAATATCTATATATCTTTCCTGTAATGGAGACTACGGTGATCACATACGGTGAATGAAACAATTGCTATAGACATTTTCATCAATATCTAGAAGGATAAGCGTACTTCGATTGCAAATGTCACGTCAATCTACATTGATTGTATTTCAATTAATTTTAAAATATATTTAACCTCTGGGGTGCTTTATGAAATGAAAAAGCCAATGATGATAGATTTAGCGACGATATCGTTTGCCAATACTATCTGATTAAGCTTTAAAAGCCATTAAAACATGAAAAATGGTAAGTTTATTCTCATATGATTCAGTCATACCGACGTCACAATTCTTTCCTGTATATCCCTGGACACACTTGCATTCATAGTCATTGGTCTTATCAAAACACTGCGATCCGTGCTTGCAGGGACTGCTCGTGCATGAGTCCAAATCTATGGGTGCACAAAGAAGAATTTCTAAATTGTTTGTAAGTGCATAGTATCAATTAAATTCAAAAAGAGAAAAACAACAGTTCACATTCTTTGAACAGCACAAGTTTTAGTAAAGCTATTTAGTAGCTATAACGTACAACAATGCGAAATAAAGCTAACAATAGAACAATATTCTTGAGAGAATGCATTGATGTTTTTTAGCTAGATGCCAAATGCTTTTGTTTCTCGATCACTGACTTGTGATTAATTCTATACTTAAATAGAAGCAAAAAGTTAGCACTGAAACTCTTTGCCAGGATCACACCTATTGGTTTACTGCAGTGTTGACCAGTATCAAAGGAATCGCAGGACGAACATTCTTAGAACGGCGGACTGCATTTTTCAACCCATAAAACTCCAGGCTCGGAAGGTTTCAACGCATTGCATGTTGGTCCAAACAAATTTTTTTCGATCACTCAACTACTTCAGCAAGGTAGTCAACGCACTATCTTTGGTATTGCTGGCTCTATACCATTTACTTTTCAGGTCATATTCAAATGTGCCTACCATCCAAGAACGACCTCTCTTTAAGCGCGGCCTCTATTCAGTGCCCATTTTCTATTTCTTGTTAATCCGTATCTTTATATCTTAGCCATGTTGTCTTTATGAACTCTTGTTTTTGATCAACCTTATCCAGAGGATGCCTATACAAGTAATTTTGGCTGTTTTCGTTCTACCAAGTCAGTTTCGACTATATTGAAAGCATTTGGTTACCAACAATTACGCTCGACGCTCTTGATGCTGTTCGCTGGGAAATTCTAGTGCCTCGCATCTTAATTACACTTTATTTTCAAAACGATCTACTGTTACCCAATACTCAAATCTACTCACCATCAGTGAAGACGCCTCAGAACGGCTATCAGAAATTATAATCCTAGTCAACATGTTCTAATTCTAATTCTACCCTTGATGACCAATCACAGTTGGTCAATCGTTAAAACAACAAGTGGTTTCTTTGTCTGCAAAATGTTGGATTGTCTAACGGTGTGAATGGAGCGCAAAAGGCTGGAATGTCTCTTTGCGGCATTTATACCTTTGGCAACGCCCTTGTCTCTCTCATATATAGGACAGTGTGACCCGAGTTGATGGATAGCTCTAATATAGGGCTGGCCTTAGCGCGGCTTTTGGAGAACCAAGAAGTCGAAACTATCCCATTTGCCTCTGGCCAGTTGACATTATTATGTAGCCTCCTTCCAATTCTAACAACAGCTGATTTTGGTCAGTGAAGGATCAATTGAGCTTGCTTGAAAGTGACCGCTCTCTTGGATCAATAACTCAACGCCTTCAGTTTTTTTATTCAAAAAGAATTTTCGCTGATACTTGATCATTTTAGAGACTTAATTGAATATTAAAGTGGTTTCTGGATGTAAATAAATCAATAAATAAATCAAATCAAATTAAAATGTCACCTGAAGAATCAGGATTATAATTTTAATAGTTAGTATACTTGTTCATTTTACATTCTTTAGTGTCTGCAACCGTTGGAAAATGGGTCAATTCTGCCAAAAATAATAGTCATTCATTAAATGTGTTAGCTTCTATTCCATTCCCACTTATGCATACCTAAAGTCAGACGAATCGGTACTATGCAATGCTATGGTTCGTTGTAAAGTGCAATGTTAAAGTCCTTGCAGCTCATAGCATTCGCCTGAAACAAAGTTCAGTTTGATCACGGATTTCCTTTTTTATTTTCATATCAACTTATCATGGTGTAAATGAGAAATTTCTTTATAGTTTGGTATCAACATTGTGTCGTGGTTGTATGAGCGCGTAAAAGCAATGCGTGTTGATGATGGAGCAATGCTCAGTTTCTGAGGGTGTGAAGAATGAATGGTAGGTACTTTTACGTCATATTTAAGTCGTATTATGAAAGAGCCAGCTCAGGTCTCAACAAAGAAATCACGTTCTCTACAGTTACAGTATGCTAATTGTCCTAACTCAAATATATTTAGAACGCGAGGAAAAAGAGAGGGAAAAAATCGATAAGTATCTTACATTAAAGAAAGAAGTAGAAAGTTTATAGAAAGTAAAGGCAACAGTAATCCCTATTGTCTTCGGTGCCCTTTGGACAGTAACACACAGTTTGAGCAGCAACATCAAAGAAGTGGGAGTCGAAGCAGAAATAAGTTCATGAGATTTAGGATCACTGATTGTGATCTGATCCCAGGAAAAATCAAGAACATGCCAGTTGTAAAATCAGAACTTTTTAAATCAGCATGATAATAACTTAGAAAGGGCCTACTTGGATTAATTTATCAAAGGACCTTCCAATCAACTTTAGGTCCTCAACTTCACGACAAACATGGCAACACTCCTTGTAGTAGAAGTAGCACACCACAAACTTCGCCTCCCAACAGACATCACATTAAACAAATGCTTTGATACCTTACTCTAATTTCGCATCACCTTTAACTTTTGAGTGATGTTTAGTACTTTAGAGATTAACATTGCGCACTTTACAACGTATCTTGCTAGCTATGTCTTTAAGATCTTTTTTATCTTGATTATCTTAGTAATTCCCATTTACTAAGCCAGTTACGTTAAGTTGTAAACTAATCCTTTTTTGGGCAGTAAAGTATGTTTTAATAAGTATCTATCTATAGTTAATAACCTTCTTTATCTGCCAAAGATAGCAAAATGTGTATGTAAGATACAAAAATTCCATCAAAGATTGAACTAAACCCATCCATACCTATTGCAGTTTTTTTCCACATGATTAGATTGGACCTTTCTCTCGGGACTTCCAGCTCACTGTTAAACACCTGAAACTCTTTCTTCGTAACATCTTGAACGACATAATTACATGCGTCGTCGATGCCGCATTGGTGAAATGTCTTATGAAACATACTTGAAACTGTTTTAGTCGGGTTGTGAACCTCTAGAAAAACAGCTTTTCTTTTAAAAGCACTATCACCTGACAGCATTGATACACATAATGATATTGATCCAAGAAACAATATTTTCACTGTGGTCACAGAAGCCATGTTGACAGGTAAATGTATCATGCGATTCCTGCAATTTAAAAAAGAGCTCAAAGTTATAATATGCCGACTATCGGCCTAGCTTGCGTAAATTGCAAAGGAAGATCTGGACAACGGAGGATTTACATTGAAACATCGCAGTTTGAAGCAAGTCTAATCTAAAAGCAAGTTATTGTGATAATATTTGTAAAAATAAAAATAAGGTCCATTTACAGTCCTTACTATCCTTTTATGTCATCTACAGTTAAATACTCTCATTTATTAAATTTGAAGAAAAATTATTCAAATCAGATAAAATTAGTTTGCCTTTTCAGGCAGAAACGCCCGACGTCTTGTTTTGCAATTTTTTATAAAAAATGCTGGAATTGAAAAGTTAGCTTCGATTTATATTAATAAAAATTCAGACTGCAAGTCTACTTCAAGGGATAAATATGAACTTTTCGGGGCATTAAATTTTCAATCAGCTTCTTTTTACTCGCAAAAACGCCAATGAAATATAATGCAGGACTCAGTTTAAGATGAGGATAAACACGAGCTGTAAAAAATGTGCTCGTCAACATGGAAGCAGATAATTTTTGTCTTTGCTAAAGGCGACAGATCAAAGAACGAAAATTTTTCAATCTCTAAAATTTAGGAAGTATATCTCATTTATGTTAAATATATAGCTTTTATATGAATTGATCCTCAATTTAATTAGAATATAAAAAAGGAAAGAGTGTATCGACTATTAAAAACACTGTAAAGGTGTTTTCTAGTTTTAAGAAATTAGACTACAAAGAAATTAATTTTAACAAATAAAAAGTTAAAAACAATGGAAAGATACTTTGGCATTACAATCAATTGAGTCTTGCTTCATTTTCATACACCACGACTAAAAAGTAGCTTATCCACTTAAATATAATTAGAACTTATCTCCTGCATTGAGCATGGGCACAGAAACTATTTTCTTACTTGTGTCATGGCTCACTATTATACCACCCTTGTGAAGATCAAAACACTTGATTTTGTTGCAAAATGAGAAAGTGATACTCATAATAATATTGTAAACTTGAGGTAAGTCTTTGTAGTTATGGACTCCTGCCAATGATGCTTGCATACCTTGGAAAGCGATTTCTTCACTAAGAAAATAAACGGTCACTGTTGGAAGCTTGGCAGCTCTCTTTCTCTTCCATAACGGTGTCACAGCCTTTATTAATTAAGTATAAAGACAGTCACAAAATTATGGACTCTATGGACGTGAGAAAATTGATTTTAGCGAATAAACAATTAGGCTGCTACATTGCATTTCCGAATTTCTAAGTTTTAGAATTTCCGAGTTAGCATTGTTGAAATGATACCAATCACCATGGTTCAGTTTTGTTTGAACCAAATAACTGCTTGCATTCACCATTTTTTTCACTTGCAGCATTATTCAGCAATTACGTAACATTTGACTAAATCGGTCGCTATTTAAACACCAAACTTAGGCGACAAAAGTATGGAAATGATGTGGTTTATCGCCATTCTTGATCAATTCTGCATTGATGTTATCTTTAGAAATGCCGATTCTATTTAGAAATGCCGATTCTATTTAATCTCTAAGTATGCCTTGTCTATCAGTTTCTTCTTCTTCTTGGTTTGCTATGAAACATAGTGACATCACTACTTTGACAGACGTAACTTAATTTTGACTTTTGTAGGCAAAAATGTTCAGCCTGAAGGATAATTTAATCAGGATAGCAACAATATGTACATACTGCATTGCAAGTGCTTCAAATTTTATTCTTAAAAGGGTTGCTCTTCTTAAAACACATGCTACATGCAACGAGACAGTATGCTCATATCAAATACATGCTGTATTGCTGTAAGTTTTAATAGTGATATGTGCAAATACGAAATACGTGCAAATGACTGCGGCAAGTAGCAAGCATATAGTGGCAAGAACATTCCGCTTCTATTTTTTATTATCTATGACCTTATAATGTAGGCAATATTTGTCAGCACCCTCATGCTTTACATTTAGAAAAAACTAGAAAATAAGGAGGCGAAACTGAACTTACTGGTAAAATTGCTTTACATTTCTCCATAATTGATCTTATTTATACACTGAGTTTGTGTGAAAGAAAAGAAAACAAACGCCCCCCCAATTGATAAAAACTTCGGATATTATTATATGAGGATAAATCAGTCAATTATTAAGGTTTAATGCTTAACTGATAAGATGCAAACAGATCTAAGTAAATGAAATGGCATACTTGATTGCTGCCTTAACCGTCCTTTCTTCCGTCTCATCAGCTGCATCAACTTGCAGACTCTTGAGGCTCTATATCACGAGCGTCTCTAATTTGTTGATTTGTTCGTAGTGATGGTTATAGTTTATTGATTTGCCATGCATAATTAATCAATAATCAATTCCTGGTTCAGTTTTGTTTGAACCAAATAACTGCTTGCATTCACCATTTTTTTCACTTGCAGCATTATTCAGCAATTACGTAACATTTGACTAAATCGGTCGCTATTTAAACGCCAAACTTAGGCGGCAAAAGTATGGAAATGATGTGGTTTATCGCCATTCTTGATCAATTCTGCATTGATATATTATACACCTGCTACTTTATCGCATTTCAGAAATGCTGATTCTATTTAATCTCTAAGTATGCCTTGTCTACCAGTTTCTCTTCTTCTTGGTTCGTTATGAAATATAATGACATCTCTACTTTTACAGACGAAACTTAATTTTGACTTTTATAGGCACAGATGTTCAGGCTTAAGGATAATTTAATAAGAATAGTAACAATATGTTCCGTTGCAAGTGCTTCAAATTCTATTCTTACAAGGGTTGCTGTTCTTAAAACACATGCTACATGCAACGAGACAGTATGCTCATATCAAATACATGCTGTATTGCTGTAAGTTTTAATAGTGATATGTGCAAATACGAAATACGTGCAAATGACTGCGGCAAGTAGCAAGCATATAGTGGCAAGAACATTCCGCTTCTATTTTTTATTATCTATGACCTTATAATGTAGGCAATATTTGTCAGCACCCTCAAGCTCTACATTTAGAAAAAACTAGAAGATAAGGAGGCGAAACTGAACTTACTGGTAAAATTGCTTTACATTTCTCCATAATTGATCTTATTTATACACTGAGTTTGTGTGAAAGAACAAGAAAACCAAACGCCCCCCCCCCCCCCCCCCCCCCCCCCCCCCCAATTGATAAAAACTTCGGATATTATTATATGAGGATAAATCAGTCAATTATTAAGGTTTAATGCTTAACTGATAAGATGCAAACAGATTTCTAAGTAAATGAAATGGCATACTTGATTGCTGCCTTAACCGTCCTTTCTTCCGTCTCATCAGCTGCATCAACTTGCAGACTCTTGAGGCTCTATATCACGAGCGTCTCTAATTTGTTGATTTGTTCGTAGTGATGGTTATAGTTTATTGATTTGCCATGCATAATTAATCAATAATCAATTCCTGGTTCAGTTTTGTTTGAACCAAATAACTGCTTGCATTCACCATTTTTTTCACTTGCAGCATTATTCAGCAATTACGTAACATTTGACTAAATCGGTCGCTATTTAAACGCCAAACTTAGGCGGCAAAAGTATGGAAATGATGTGGTTTATCGCCATTCTTGATCAATTCTGCATTGATATATTATACACCTGCTACTTTATCGCAATTCAGAAATGCTGATTCTATTTAATCTCTAAGTATGCCTTGTCTACCAGTTTCTCCTTCTTCTTGGTTCGTTATGAAATATAATGACATCTCTACTTTTACAGACGAAACTTAATTTTGACTTTTATAGGCACAAGATGTTCAGGCTTAAGGATAATTTAATAAGAATAGTAACAATATGTTCCGTTGCAAGTGCTTCAAATTCTATTCTTACAAGGGTTGCTGTTCTTAAAACACATGCTACATGCAACGAGACAGTATGCTCATATCAAATACAAACCACCTTAGTTTAAAGTTCTTTCGAATGAGAGGCATCACTCAACATAGAATACACATTCCAACGTCCTACATTATACCTTGTTTTAGTGGTTTGAACCGAACCACAATTGGGTTGTACTGTCTTCACCTTCTGTACACCTAAACTGTGGATTAATAACCATATAGTACCCAAAGTTGTCTTCACTTGGAGAACTTCCCTGTCCAAGTACTGAGTTAAAGCTTGAATCTGTATGGAACATTGCAGAACTACTTTGCCAGAAGGGTATCATTGATTGAAATAGATACTTTCCTCGTACATTCACAAACTCTACAGTAGCAAGAACTTCTAAGCCATGAAGCCTAAGTGGGTTAATCTGGTTTTTATCTGCTCTGATATAATCACGATAATCAACTCCATATACAGGGAAGCTGCATGTGATTCTCCATTGTAAAGAAACAGACAGAAGTGCCTCCATATTCTGCTTGCTTTGCCTGAAAAAAGCAATTAGGCGTACTTTACTCTCATGTTTCACAAGTAAAACTGAATGTGGTATAAAGCAAAATTTCGTAAGTCAGAGATTCCCGGATTCACCCTAGAGATATTCCTATTTAGCCGAGCAAAACCGTAGATAACTAGTCCAGTAAGGAACCATTAGTATGCAAGGCAAAAGTAATTGTTACCATGTTCGGGGGCGTTCAGATAAGCATAATGATTGAGTATGCGGTCATTACAGACTTTTAGATACACAACTATATCTATTGATAACCGAGCAAACGATGATAACTTAGCAACCGCGCTGTTTGACAAACCAATATAATTGTCACAACCTTTTTCTCCAGCTAGCTTTAGGTTTAAAGGCCCGAAAACTGCACATAAAGTCAGTTCTGTACATCAGTTAAAAGATTGGCTTCTAATATAATGGCGCATCTCATTTCTGGCCGACGTATTGACTCTGTTATATTACAATTATGTATTTAATTTGAAATGATGATGACAATAGTTTTAAGCAAAATGCATCATCATACATGTGTCTCTATTTGTTCTACAGGCTCTATTCAAATGAAAATATAACTGTATAACTTACATTCTGTTACATTTTTGTTAGGGACTTAAAATGTAACATTAACATGCTGAAAAAATCTTAGTTTTCGAAATTTAACTTCTGTGATTATTTCCAGTTCTTTAACGGTGGACTTTCAATACTCTAGTAGCTAAATAGAACAAAGTTCTGCTTTTGTTTTCCTTCTTGCTATTGAAATTCCTTTATTATTGCATTTCCAGACGCATTAACGTCAATCAAAGTAGATAAATTGATACAGAATGCAGACCTTGTTTAATTTGACCGTTCATGAAATTGCTTGTTTGTGAATATTTAAGTGCTAAGATTTTTTACAATTTTACTTTACCTGTACAATTCCCATTGAGCGGCATTTTCATTTAGAGGATTGTTCTCAAAATATGGAACATTTCTAAAATGATCCACGTTTTTCAATGCAAATGATGCAACAAGGGTCCAAGATGAATTGCTTTCTGTTGTCAAGTCACAATACACGATATGTGGCTTAGCCGATCCATTTAATACCGAATAGTTTCCATTCTTCCTGGCTCCCATTCGAAACCAATCAAGACAGGAATAGAATCCTTGATAAAAATGAACGAAGTTAGGTTTTTAATGAGATAAACACAACTAATCTTCATTTCAAATTTCTCTTGTCAGAAAGCAATCATGTATGAAGAAACAGCTTTTTAAAACTTCCACCTAATCTCATTATCTTTCAGAGACTTGCTACTTTGGGTGCAGAAACTTTCACGGGCAGAAAGATTTGCGAGAAGAAAAATTCGCGAAATTGATGGCATAAACCTTTTTAAAACACGTTAGTACAAACTTTGCGATAAAAGCTTACAAAATAGAGAAAAACTTGCATTTTTGCATGACGAAACTTTAGTGGTTGAGGAAAAGTTAAGAGGAAAACACAATTTTCTAGTATTCGTTTTCGGTACTTCCAACATCAAATATTATACTAACTGTCACTTTCCCCTTCTTCTCACTCTAAATTGCCATCAATTTCGTCCTCATTCGACCTCACAATTCCCTCTGTTTGGCCTTAACAGTCATGGTGACAATTTATAGGTTTCTATTGCCCAAGAGACTAAAGATTGGAGTGATCAAGGAAGAGTAACGCAAATAAATGAAGAAACGAATACAAACAATTTAATGCAAAAATTTCTCTTGACGAGACTTTTTTGTAATTTTGCACACAAAAAACTTTTTCGAAATTCAATTTTGAATAATGCTTTTTCAGAAAATTTCGCGAAAAATTCCCAAAACGTGCAAACCGCGAGACTCTCAGACCCTAAAGTAGTACATTGAGTGTTCACAATTGTTTTGATATTGAGAAACATGCGCAAAACGTTTTTTCTAATAAGCTCCCATATTTATCAATAATTTTGTTGATCATATGCTAAAAAGTCGAAAACTGTTAGAAACTTTATAGTCTTGAACTAAGGAATAGCTTCATAGCAATCAGAAATACAAAACGTTAGACTTGACGAATCAAATGCAGTCTTGATCATACCTTCAAAAATCTCAACGCTGCAAATTTGCAAGTTCACGTGACTGGAAGTAGTGATAGTAACAAACTGGCCAGGTAATGGCTTCAAGCACTGTAAAGTTCTTGTTTCGTTGCTCCCAAAGGTTTCACCGGCGGTGCAAAGGTGACTTTCTCGGAGAAAAGGGTCATCCACTGAAATGTTGAGTGCGACAGAGTTTTGCCAGTACTGTCCAACTTGTATCACAACGAGGTCAACCAAAGCCTTCCGATCCAAAAAAACTCTCCACCATGATTTCACAGTTGACATCAATAGATCACTTGGTGAATAGTACATGGTTAGTTTATTCTCTGAACTTACTAATGGTGATCCGTCAATGGTCAACAGCTTTGATTTGGTATTTCTTCTCTTATATGCTATGTTGGCTTTATTGGAAAAAAAGGAACTTGATTAAAGCAAGATGCATTTTTATATAAATGGAGCAGCTGACATTGCTTAAAGCAAGCAATGTTGTCAAAGTCTGCAATGAAAGTAAGGATCTCGAATTAAATGACGTAAATGATTTTCAAGTAGAAAACTTCACGAAAAAAAGAGGGGGGGGGGGGTAATAATATGTGTTCAAAAAAGGCTAAATGGTCATACTTATGGGAGCGTAACCTCATAGAATTTCGCAGACAATCTTCTTCTAAGTTAAACTTTTACAATGAAATTTATTTCAGTAACTAACGTTACTTGTAATGCAATTCATAGAGGCAATGTATTTCCAATTTATAATGCTTTTACCAATAATTTGAGCTGTTTGTTAATACAATAGCGCATCAATATCGTGATTACGTATGATTGATGGCTAACCTTCATAAATCTCTACTTCACAAAGCCACAATCTTGATTCCTTTGTTGCCATGACAGTCACATAGCGTCCATACATTGTTCTTGGACATGACAGCACTTGCAGTTGACTATGTTGCAGTGATGCATTTGTGGCGCAAGGAAGATTGCCCACTCCGCCACTTGCATTATAGTTCCCAACAAGAATGTTATATGTGATACCAGGATGTATTTGTGAGAACAATACAACTACTCCTGTGATAGCAAACTCTCTTCGAAGGGCAACCATCCACCATGGATTAGGCATTTTCATGGTCACAATACATGTTGTCATGTTACCATCAATTACCTTATTTGAGCTATAGGCATCACTCGCGCTAGAATATTGACCTTCTCTGATGTTAAATGCGACATTGTCGATACCTGTTATATAATCAATATAAAAATTTAATCAAATTTTTGGAGGAACGTTGCAGAGAAATACATTTTGGCTACCATTGCTGTGCTGAAGACTTTTAAGATCGGAATCTACTTCTTTCCACTAGATTAGTTTTTGGATATTGCTTAAAAATGTTACTAAAGAAACCTGATTAAGGTTGCACTTTGTAATAGAATGCATATATTGCGTCATGTCAGGAAAAGACAAAAGTTAACTTTCATAAAGTTGAAAAACAAAAGGTCACTGATAAAGGCTAGGATTCACTCACACTGGTGTTGGAAGGCAGTACACTGTTTTCTCCAGATGCGTTGTAATAAAGCTTTGATATTTTAGCCTTACTATCATAACATTGTTGTTCCATTTCCCTATTACTCTTATTAGACCACTGTTAGCATTTTGAACTACAACTTTTATTATTGATTAAACTCTGTTTGTATTACTTGCAGAGGACAATCTTTCACTTTTAAGAACTTGCTAACTGAAAAAATTGAAGACTTTTACTTCAATGTCCATACCTAGCCATACACTTGTATTTCCGACAAAGTTTTTCCGCAAGCAAAGGAAAGACCCAACTGAGTTCTGACAAATCTTGTCCTCTCCACAAGCATCCCCATTCTTCGTGCACTCATTGATGTCTTACGAGCAAATATATATTTAGAACATCTATCATTACTTGAAAAAATATGAAAATATACATCTTGAGACATAAAAATGCTAGTCTTTATTAATTTTTCTATTCAAGAATTCAATCTAAAAAGTAGATAACTAGCTTCTTTGGATTACAAGTTAAGTTAAACTTTATAGAAGAGCATTTTCAGCGCCATCTAGCAATGAAAGAGCTCATGATTTACTGGTGCTCTAAATATTTTGACCCAATCGTGTTAACTGCAAAATGATATCTTTAAACTATTAAAAACACTCTTGATGATTGGCCAATAATTGCCGTATAACTTTTGGTCGGAATATCTAAGAACTGTGTCGTATTTTTTGCTATCTTGTGGAAAAGACTTTACTTTGTAGCATCATAACTTCAAAATGCTCAAAGCAACCAACTCTATGATAAAATAACGTTTTGGTGTAAACGCTTTTAATTTCAAAATTTATTTGGTCTTTAAAGATGCTTTTACAAGATGAGTTTAGGCCTTGACAGTACAATTTTTCAGTTAACTGTTCAAAGCATTTTGCTGTACAGAAATGCATTCTGGCTTAAATTTTCTTACCATTGCAACGCTTCCCGTCTCCTTCGTAGCCCGTTCTACATGAGCAGTTGTATGAGCCTTTAAGATTTATACATTCAGCTCTTGTGCTGCAATTGTGAGAGCCCATCAGGCATTCATCAGAATCTAAAAAATTAAATTAAAAGAATAAATTTTGTATTCTCAAGTGACATGATAACATCTCATATTACTTGTATTATTTTCCGATGTCATAGAATATGGTCTGATGTTAAAAGATGCTTAGAATTTAAACGATCCATCCTTTGAGTAAGCAGTAATTGATAACAGACATTCAGGATAGATAAAAAACACATTTATTGATGCCACACTAGAAAACACGATGATAGATTTATGTTTATTAGTGCGTTCATAATGCATTTCAATTTTGTTTTCCGACAAAAACATTTGGCAATGAATTTCCAGTACATGCCAAATCTACCTTATATGGGAAAATGCCCTGCCATCTTTTGTTTAGTCATTTTCATAAGAAATGACCAATATCATTAGACATGGTTATCGTTTATTTTTGGTACTGCGTCGATGTTCCTTCAATCTTTAGTTCAAAAAGCTTGATTCACTCTTTGGATCAAACAATCATGTTTGAATTTTACAGTAGCATGCTACTTTTCTATAAGACGATCGGTAACTGCAATTGATTGATCATTCATAGTCGCAGCTTAAATGGTTATCGATAAAAGATAAATGATTATGATTATTAACAGATTGTCGATCAGTCGTGATCACAGTATCACGGTAGCTAGCAGATTCTTAGTTCATCCGTAAGCATCTTATCAAGGTGTCTGTGGATACACAAAATGAGACATACTGATGCTTGTGGTGCAACATTTTACGCAAGGTACGATTAAATCAACAATTTCTCAGTTGGCTTAAACTATAATAATAATCTTGCATTTATCGCTAACTCTACGCAGTTTATTTTTACTGATAGATCACGGAATAAGAAAGTGCTTTTCATATACCTGTACAAAGGGTTCCATTGCCAACATGTCCTAATTTACATTTGCATGAAAATGATGAAAAACTGTTTGAGCATGTGGCGTAAATGTGGCAGTTGTGGGTACCTACTGCACATTCATCAATATCTAAATATAAAATAAGTATTTATTGAGGAATGAAATGCTTATTTACTATCAATTCTATCCTGCACAGAAGGAAGGCTACCTATCTTCTAAAAAATGTTTGAGGATAAATGAATATTGAATTTTCAGCATATATATCAAAGCATAAGTCTTGATTTACTTTCATAAAGAATTTTGGCCTAGACATTCCCATCAGCCATTTGAAGGAATTAAATCTCATTTGCTAACATTTTTAGCGCAACCTGTCAATTGAAGGTGGTTTAATCATCAAAAGGCCTTCTCAATGCATTCTAATAAAGTCGATAGAAATGCAAGCCTTATAGTATCTTGTTAACTAGCGCAAAATATGTTGCTTGACTTTGGTAATAAAAGTAAACATTACAAACCGACACACTGGTAGCCTGGGCACGAGCAAGTATCCAAGCATTTCAGTCCAGAAGAACATTTGCCAAACGATCTGCAGTTATATCCAACCTGTTTGCAAGAAAAACTTTCATAATTCTGTCATTCTATCGAACACTTGTTGGAGAGACAAGATTGAGGCGCCATTGTTCAGAGCATAAGCGTGAATGTCCCCTTTGCCTGTTTGCCGTAAATTGCAAAGTGCGCATGCGCTCTCACTCTCTTTACTGGGGGCTACGTATTCTTTTCGGATATACCTCTAACTCGTTTCCCCAACGAATATCCAAAAAGTATAAAAGCAGAATTTTTTTGAGGCGATGGTTTCCCATTGATTCTCTGTAAATATGTGCTTTAAATTATTCTGATATAAAATTTGCCCAAGAAATAGCAATCATGGCAGAGATAAATATTTTCAAGCAACCTTAGCGACGACAGTTCATGGGTTGTTGCAAAAGAACTTCTTAACTAGACTTTAAAGGGAAAACATGTTAGGAACAGTGTTCGAAGCCCAGACGGAAGGTAAAAATAGAAGAGATGAAGACGAAAGAAGATGCTACATGCTAAAATAAGCGTAGACTCTCGTTTCAGATGACATTTCTCCACGAAACATTATTGTAGCTATGCTTCCAGGTTTTCCTTAAGCCCTCCACATGGATCTAAATTTGTAAACATTCCCTTTTAACACAGATAAGAATAATTTTGAGTCATTTATTGGTTGTTTAGCAATCCAGATTATTCAGTGAATATGGCTATTTGAGTAGATGGTAGATGATAAGTCTGTGACGCAAATGACAATGCTCAGTCACTTGCATACCGAATCGTTTAAGTAGCGAAACTACCAACTTCAAGGCGCTGGTTGCCTTCATCTATTGCCAACTTACCGTGGCAGCCCTATTTTACCCCCTTTCTATACGAAAATATTAACAAACACTAGTTGTATTCTTATGAACGTTAATTTCAACACAAAAACAAAGGAAAATGCAGCCCCCCTGCAGTCAACGGCATTGAAATCAGCACCCTCGATTACCCTAGGTTTGGTCAAGGTTCTGGGTTTGTATCTCTACGTTTTCAAAAAAAACTCAGACAATCTCTGCCAAAAGTCTTGGAACACTTGCCCTAATTTACGCATCACGCAAATTGCCAAATCCCCTCGCCCCGTAAACAATGTTGTGTAGCGCAAATGTGAATAATCCTAAAAACAAAAGTGAAGTATTCCCATGTACCTATGGTCTTTCTCTAAAGATGCAACATTGTTTAAGGGGGCAAGGGGGTTGCAGCTAACAAGGAGAGACGGAAATAGAACGGGGGACGCAAAATGAAAAAAATCTCACGGTGTTCCAACTACTTTTGGCAGAGATTGTATATGACATAAAAGACGGGGACTATGTTCAGTCTAAAGGCAAAGAACCGTGGTAAATAAATGGACCTGCTGTAATGAGTAAGTAAGAGTTTAAGTCGTTACCAGTACCAAATATATAGCAACACCTCACTTACTGATGTTTCGTTATACTTAGTCGAAAAGTATGTCCAATTATCCTTCACAGTGGTCTGAATGTTGTCTTTCGAGTCTTGATCTGACTTGTTGTTCAACTGGCAAATACCTTCATCTTCATTTACATTGATCGATTTACACTGTGGGTCCATGATGCAGTGCGATTTGCACATCTCCACATTGGCATTGATGGAATGGTATGATGCAGCTAGGAACTTATCACTTGAAACCACAGAGAAGTCAGCAAATATCTTGCAAGATAAGCGTAGGATTTCTCCATTCACTGCTCCCACGATTGTCACAGTCCTAATGTGAAATTGAAAGTACCCAAAAGAATGAAAACATTGCTGCCAGTTATAAATTCAAAATGTTCAAAGCATATTTAGCAGCTGGAAAGTACCAGAAGATCAAAATTACCAAAGATTATTACTGACTCCTTCCATGTCGCATCACGACAGTGTGCAATTCAAAGTAACTGCTCAAACTCAGATAATACCAAAGCCCAAGAAAACTAATTCCGATTATATTAAACTCTTGTATTTTTTCAAGGTAGGTATAACTCTAAGCGCTATCTTTCCTTAGAAACTTGGCAACGAAAATGCTTTAAAATTTCAAAATGAAAGTCAGCTATGAGTAGGTTGACGTAACTATTCATTTAGATTTGTCCTCTGTTTTGTCATTAGAAAGGAACAAGTTTAAAGCTGTGATATATCAATTTGCATTAATTCAAACAACGAATTATGTCTGCTGTTCTGATTTCAGAGCTTTAATACGACTGGACTTCACCAACAGCTAGAACCTATTACTTAATGTCAAAATCCCAGCGTCTGGCCTGTACGCTTATTATGGAACAACGCGATTTTTTACAAGTAAAAGCTTGCCTTTTCCGTCAGCCTCATTTACTATTCCTCTTCAAAAGATAGCAAAGGTGTCCACAAGTATAGTGTTAAAACTGTTCAAGCCTCATAACTTTCGTAAATGCATTGAAAAAGTCTTGTTTAACAAGATTGTGTGACTGGTAAAGGGGGTGTTTTGCAGAAATATGAGTCGTTATATATCGGTTGAAGCATGTCCACAAAATCTGTAACCCGTTGTAAGAACATGTTTTCAGTCCCAAGGTTGCAAAAAATGTAGACAGTGAATGTTTTAAAAAAGATCATTAATAAATAAAAAGCTTAATTCTAAATTAAAGCAGGATTCTCTGATATCACTAACAAGATTGAATAGCCACCAAGAGTCAATTGAACTGTCAATCGTAAACCTGCCACAATACCATAACCTGCAATAACAATTGTGCCTAGAACCTTTTGCTTTCATAACTAGCATCAAATATATTCAAATAAAGCCACTTATTCATTTATTCATTTATCCTTGGATGTGAAAATATTTCGGAAGATCCTTCACAAAATAATTTGCTATGTCAGACTTTTGTTCTAGGTCTAGAAACATCATAAACATTTTTACCACTATGTGCCTCTAATATTTGAAATCTTTCAATTGAATATTTTGGATAATGATTTATGAATGGTCTCTCCAGGCTCAGTCCCTTTCTTATTTTTGCATCTAATTCTTACTTAATTTCCATTAAGTACTTTTACATTTCAGATTTATTCTTTTAATAAACCAACAGGGACAGCCAACAAAAACCTTGGAATTTCGTTTTGAGTAATTTTCTAGCTATTTGAACTCGTTAGCCTAACCTTATTGAAAACCCGCTGCCAAACCTTTGCCTTAAATTTTGGAATAATAGTTTGTCTATTGTAGACAATATTATTCATTAGTATCACCGTTATATTTGAAAAATCATGTCAAACACATGCTTTTAGCTACTTACAGTAACGCCACTGCAGAGAACTTTACAGTCTGCTTACTGTCCATGCTTCTTTTGCCTTGGACGTTAAGTGGAATATCTTTGAAAAGAAACATTCATAATGAGGGATCTTAGCTATGGCTGATTTGTCACATGTTAAAAAGTTTTACCATGCTTGCAAAGTCAATTATTGTCTACGGTAATGAAGTACAAGCTAACAAAAGGCCACATATCTACAAAGGATATATAAGCTACTGAAAAGTGTGCCTTTCATAAACCAGCACGGTTATAAGTAAACAACATAGATAGAAGTGGAGTAGATCAATCTTATTCTTAGCCTAATTAAATTTTCAAAACTTCATGAATTTGTTTACAATCCAATTTCAAAAACATTTCAACTACATAATTTCGTATTTAATGTTAAAAATTGATATAACGTTATATTCATCAATTGAAACATTGCGAGGACATCAGTTCCGGGTATGTTTACGTTTGTTCGGCATCCGATTTCTAATTTCAAGTAAAGCATTCGTTTTCTTCTATTTGTTTAATTTTCCATCAAAATAGAGTATAGTTATTCTCATAGATTCAGTATAACATTGAAATAGTGACATCATTCGTTGATAGAAGAATCCATACCCACAACTTAATGAAAATTTTCCAAGCTCAGCTCTTCTGTTCCATGGTCAGAAAATATCATCTCATAACAGCAAGAGTCATAACAGAATAGATTTACCAACAATGTAGATAAATATTTCATTATATCGCATTGATTATATTTGAATTGATAGCACATTGGATGAATGAATCCATTTATTTTGGATACAACTTGTGGCAACTAACTGCTGTCGCTGTTAAAGAGGTCTTCTTTGGTGTCACTCCAAACGGATTGAATTCAAGACTCTTTTTCTAGTGACTGACAAATAACTGTAAACATGTCGAAGTGACTGACGAAGGGTTGAATTTCACTTTAGCGCATCAGTAGCTTTATTTATACTTTTTTGCTTTGTGTAGAATTAAGGACTTTAGGTAGTCACGGATGGAAAGGCGTTCATGAGCCGGCTGCGAATGGATAAAGTTAGGAGCAGTTTTGACAGTACTTTAATGTAGAAGTATTGATAAAAAGCTCTTATAACCGCATCTTAGAAGAAATTACGGTCAAAAAGGATCTGAAACTGCTCAATTCCTATTTAGCACACTTTACAATATCTACATATCATGATCTCTGTATACAACTGCTGAGAAAAAATTGAATACTGTTAATATTGAAACTTATTTGCGACAAAAGACCATCAATCAAATAAGACATTAATTTGTATATTTCAATGTTGACTTGCTATTATGAATATATAAAGATGTTGACATACTTATGATTCCTTCAATACTTTTCATACGTGATGCATTAATATATTCCCAACTAAGACTATTCTTACAGATTTTATAACTGTTTTCCTCAATAAAAATAAGCAAGTTTCCCATTCACATCAATTGGCGCCTTTCATTCGATACGAACTATACTTGCATTCAATGATCAAATAGAAGAATGAGTCATCAACTACGATATTGTTACCTTCAATACACTTTGTAGCAATGCAGTACCTTTGCTTATCAATATACTGGTTCTTTAAGATTAGAATATGCTTGAGTGCCTACCAGCATAACTGTCAGTTCATACTTCTCAAAACAAACTTTATATGTTGACCGATCTTCCCTTATTCTATGCCATAATCAATCGATGAGGATTTTGATAGGTATGATTGCATCAAAGGATATGATTAATATACTGTATTCTTTATTAATCTACTTGAAAATTGATCTATTATATTGATTTAATTTTGTGTTACCTATTTTTGTGACAAAAAGGAGTGTTTGGGACAAATAGCTTTATTCAACTGACTGTAATGATCTCTTCAAAGAAAAATATACATCAATTTTTGCATTAAAATCACAAAATTGTATGGATGTGGTCTTAAGCTACATTTCTTAGAAGGACATTAAAAAGCTGTTTCCTTTGACAGCATTTCCAAGGTGATGCAAACCTTACTATTGGAGTTGATTAAAACAAATTATGTTTATCACGAATTTTTAATATGTCTATTATCATCAATATTGGGTAGTATATTTCTATAGAGAGTGAAAAATTAGATCTCTGGTAGAGGCTATATCCTTGTTGAGAAGGAAACCACGAAAAATCAAATTGTACTTAAAAAACAAGAGGCCAAACCTGACGTATGAGCAAGTATAACACAATGTATTTACAGTCCGCATAATAGAGGAAACTGAATCATAGGATAAAGGGAACATCAACACCCCCCTCCCCCCTTATGACAAGCTACTTAAATAAAAGCACAAACAATGAATGGCTACTTAACAAAAAGATTAATTAATTTACAGCAAATTAGTTTTTTTCTGCACCCATTCTCATGGTCAGACTGTCTTAGCCAATCGGGTGCTGGAAATTCAGCGAAAATTCAAGTTTGCAAAAAGGACAAAAATTTCAAGATGATGGAAAGAAAAATCTACTAAAACAAAAAGAAACAAAGAGGAGTTGTTCGGGGAGAGGATTAATTGCAAGAAAGCAAAGAAAATCTTTGCACATTAAACAGACAATAGGCAGAGATATCAATGACTAATTTAACCAGCCTTAATCCACCAATTGACTGCTATCCTTGAGTTATCCAAGGTAACTAACATATTAGCTACCTTGAATACTTTTGCACGCAAAATTATTATTCTGTACCGTCAGACCGGTTTAATGAAGCACGTGTCTTCTCCGCTTGGATACCTGGTATGAAATTAGAGTTACCGCCTAGAAACTGCTTCACCTTGCATTAATTATTCATCCTCCCAAATGACGACACAGTCCACTTTCAAAACCATCCAAATCGCGTCCCAACGCAGCAGTCAAAGAAAGACAAGGTGGCGAGAGCAGCTGTGATACATTGATACGTCTGACAATACGTAACATTTTTCAAGTAAACTTTGAAACAAACACGACAGTTTGTATCTAAAAGGTGAGTTTTCTACAAAGAAGCAACATTGTCTAAACTATAGCCATCCATTGGTGAAGGTTTTATGGGGTATCGTGCGAGGGTTTATTCCTGCCCCGACATATGAAAGATTATTAGATACTTCCTAGTTGGAGCACACAGTAAAGAGATGCGCCATTGCACTCCCCAACGTTGACAGCTAAATTCGTACTTCTGTAGTTTCAAAATTGCTAAAAAGAGTTTAACACAAGAAAAGCTATAGTTTCAACAAATTAGACATTAATGACATAGTTTTTATAGCAAGTCTGAATTCTAAAACAGTATTCTATATGGAATCTGGATTGTGCCAAAACATACAATTTGTGACGGCACTTTTCGCTTAATTTGGCAAGCTAGGTGTCTTTTTCCTCTCTTCACCTATGTGTTTTCGATTTTGTCTACATATCAATGTAAAATCCCATTCTTTGTAGTCAGAAAGAGTCTGTCCGAGCTTGTTCTTGTTGTGGCCCTCTATTGTTTTCGATCAGCGAATGGCTATTTTTTGTGTCAGCTTCTAGTCACTTTCTGACGTTTGCATACTCCGAGGAGTATCGCACGAAAAAGTGCTTTGGGTATGCCAAAACAGGTTCCGCTATTTCTAGCTATTGCGAAGTTTTGTACCACAAAGCACATGTTCAAATCAAGCAAGGAGCAAGAACTATAATAGACTCAGAGACTTCCTTTAGGTTTACTCGAAAACTGGATGAATTTACCCAGGTAATGTCAATGAATCATTTTTCACATTTTGCATAGGGAAGATGCCAGAGGTGCAAAAATCAATGCTTGTTCTCCTTGTATTCAATCTTTGGAACATAATTTTCTGCGTGAGACGATACTCTGCCGTATTCGAAGCCGTTCACAACCAGGAGATGGAAGTCGGAAACATGTTAAACGAAGCATTTCACAGCTGCAGCATAATGAGACGATGCAGTTTTGTAGCTAAAGATCTCAAAACAAATTTGTACTATGAATTCGAGAAGAAGAAGGATATTCCGCAAAATAAGGAGAACATGGTGATCTGGAGAAAAAAGAGTATGAATCACTTATTATTCATGTTTTTTGTCACAATAATGTATTTCATAACAATACTAT
This sequence comes from Nemopilema nomurai, assembly GCA_003864495.1. Classification (NCBI taxonomy): domain Eukaryota; kingdom Metazoa; phylum Cnidaria; class Scyphozoa; order Rhizostomeae; family Rhizostomatidae; genus Nemopilema; species Nemopilema nomurai. The sequence continues at coordinate 380,292 of ML133465.1, read as the reverse complement.
GCCTATTATGACGAGGCATGTTTCCTGTTTCAAATGGTGTTAGCAATTTATTCGTTAGTGTATTTATATGAGATGCAACATGGCATGCACTCTGCCTACATTTGTGCGGTTTATTTTATCCTGTTCCAAATCACCATACATCTATAGCCTTTAAATTAAAATGTATTGAAAGCAAGACAGATGAAAAAATCTTCAGCGATTTGTACAGTTGAATTAGAACGGAGAGAGCTTTATATTTTCGCCACTTTTCAACAAAGTTACTTAGTGTTGTGAAATAACAAAGGTAATATTGCTTCTTCTTCATTTTCTCTGCAAGTAAACATGTATGTTGCATAATCCAAACTTCTTAATTTAAACAGGAAAATATTCTTGTCTTGACTGGCTGTATGAATCGGGAAAAGTGAATGGTGTGTACACCGTTTTGGACGATGATGGTACAGAATTCAAGGTCTACTGCGACTTCACCTCAGAGCCAAAGACAGTATGGACACTGGTTACATCGTTTTCTTTGCACACAAAAGCGACTTGTTCAACCGCAAGCCTTTCGCTGATGATTTTCCTTACATGGAAGAAACTCCAAACTGGCAAAGTTACAGGTAACAAAGTTTATCACAACAGTTGCATACATTGTTGTAACCAGCGAATAGCTTGGTAGGTCAAGCTTTTTTCTTGTGTGACCTTATCTACAGTGACCTTTGGAGCATACTGGTGTCTATTTCTTTTTACCATTGCAACTCACATTTTAATACCTACCTTGGTAAATAACTTGCGTTTTCTTCAGGCTTGGTAAGTCAAAGATGGAAAAACTCAAGTCAGTATCTACCCACTGGAGAGCAACATGCAACTTTAATGGATTTGGTATCGATTACAAGGACTACTTCAGAGCAAAGCTCTCTGAACTGGATCCACTCTGTTGCTATTTCGACAGGTCAGCAAAACGTGTTGAATACGTAAATATTAGAGGACACAATGCCATCAATCAATTGGTGGAATTTTGGCACCGTCAAACAGAACATCTTCACATTGATTCCTCTGTCAACACCTATTTTGTGGATGCCAAAGTTGGTGCAAGTTACAGTGAAGATAATTTTGGAGCCTACAAATATACAAATCCAAATTTCAGATGCACTGCAAGCAGCGAGAGCACAACTGAGCATTGGATTGGAGCCTATTATTGACTTCGTGGGGCCATCAAAAAACTAATTAACACTGACTTCTATTTTAATATGCACCCTTGCATCCAATGATTAGTTAAATAAAGAATAAGAATTTGTGTGACTTCATTTGTCGATGATGAAACGAAAGTCGTCGACCAAAGGCTTGCGTTTGAAAAAGTGGTTGTTGTGCACAAAAAGGCAATGTAGCCAATGTCAACACTAACTTTGGCTCTGAGGTAATGTTGCAGTAGACCTTGAAAACTGTACTACCACCATCAGGCATGGTGACAGACCATTCACCTTTCTTGATTCATGCAGCTATTAAAGACAAGAGCGCTTTCCTGTCAATCCTATTTATGTTTGAATGGAATAGATCTAATGACACTCAATTCAGTTATTCGATTTATTAAAATTTAGATAGCTAGCAAGAAGATAAAATGGTTCTGAGATGTTCGAATTGACCTTGCTTCAACAATCTTGTTTTAGTACTAATTTGCATAAAGGATATACATAAATGCATGGAATTTTTGAACAGATGTTCAGTTAACCGAAATCTGCACTGCAGGCATACTGTATCTGCTAAAAATTATTGAGTTGAACACATAGCTTAGGGCGCGTCTTCTGTATCAAGATACATCCGTTGTTGTGGTATGCATAAAACGATCGAGAAATGTACAAAGCTAAAATTGTGACGAATGAAGATGTGATGGCAAAACTAATGCTTTATAAGTGACTAACACTCTGTCTCATACAAAGAGGATTTTAAAAAAATTTGGTCATGTTTAGAAGGAGCAAAAACAGTGGTATTTTCAATGCTTTCAAACTTTCTAAGAAATAGGGGGATAGTGAATCATGTGCCATTAAATGGGAAAGTATATCGATTTTCTAAGCTGATAGAGAGGAAAACCATTTATATTCTGACGCTTTTTCTATACCTATCTTGTATAGGTACAAAACATTTGCTAGTTTTATTAAACATAAATGAAGTATAATTGTAAAAACAAATCCCAAGCGTTGAATTAGCGTAAGTAAAATCGATTATTTTCTTCAAACATTTAATATGTAGCTTTAAAGAATGCAATGCTAATATTGCATTGTCTTTCTGCTAAAGAATGCTTTAACCAGGCAGTCTCTCCTTGCCATTTGACAAAGCTTTGGTGGAGCCCCGTGTTCTAAACCATCAAACTGCCTTTGCCACTCTCGTTCCAATGTCATTGTTAACAAAAAACATTTGCTATAGTTTAGGCAATTTGGTTCATTTATAAATGTAACTCCTTTTTCAATACAACCTGACGTGTTTGTTACAAGTAGTGCTTGAGGCGATGTGATTGCTTTTAAATGAACAATGTTGCACTTTCCCTGATTATCAGCCTTTGTGAAATTATACCTTTTTCGATTGGACATCTTTTCGGCACAATGCGGCAACGTGGTAGCATACGAAGTCAATACAAACCTAAGGAAGCGTCAAGGCAACCTAACTTGACTGACAAGAGAAGCAGATGAGTACCAGTTTAAGTCTGGCATATTTTAATGAATATTTTAGCAAATCTTAGCAATTACTGTGCCCCGATTAGACCCTTTACAAGAGCCTTTTTCTGAATCATTTTTAGTATTATGCACTTGGAGTGCTTCAACTAAGGTTCGCATTTAAGCGGAGAGGCTTGATATAGAAATGATACTTCTGTTCCAAACCGATTTGGTTTGAAATATGTTCAAAAAGGTCAATTTCTAACACAACTTGCTTATAAGTAAAAACATAAAATTTCGAGCCACCAAACTGACTAAATTATAATTTAACATTGAATGGAAATCAGCAAATTTGAGATTGAATTTCCGAAATCCTACAAAACCCGAAATCCAGAGATTCTACAAGCTGGACTAATGCCACCTTAATGGATTGCCCATTCAAGTAGCTTTTTACAATGAACGACTTCATTTAGCTTCATGAGCCAAAACTTTCAAAATTTGCACAAATCTCGCCACTCTTAGGCTGACGAAAGTCGTTTGACGAAAGCTTCTTTTTGAATGCTTTGCATCCAAGAACTAAACGTCACAATTGACAACTAAAATCGTTGGCTGGTTCTCTACATACCAAGACATATCTACATAAATTCTCACTCAATGTGAACGGAAAGAGTTGTTTTTTTTCTAAACAATTCTTAAAGAAGGTGCCAAGTGGGAGTTTCTTAGTTCTAGACAGCCCATTGCATGACATTCTTGCTATCATCTAATATTTTTTGTTCCATAACTGGCTGTTTTTTATCTCAAGGCTTGGTCATTTTTGGAAGTTTGCGTACCCATATGTGCATCTGCAGTAAATGTCCTTCAAGTTTGCAGCAATTGCATTCTTGCTGTTGCTCGCAATTTTTAAATGAAGTTTGAAACATTCATCTGCAACAAAAGGAACATGAGTCTAAACCGATCAATATTTAACAAATCTGGTTGATCCATTCAAATTACAGAACCGTTTAAATTAGGTACCCATTGTCAAAATCTTATGTACCCATTGTCAAAAGCTACATAATTAAAATTCATTAATGAAACATTATTTGGACGGTTTTTCTAAGGCAATAGAAAAGCCATAAACAATATTCTGTTTGCCATCCTGAAATGACAATAGCCTCTTTTCGTTGATCAAAGTAAATGTCATTCTTCGTGACAAGCTGTGTCAGCCTATGCATAATTAATTCCTTGAATTATTGTTTATGCTACTTTGAAGCCTTTATTTTGCTATCTATTTAATTGATTGTTACTTTTTAATTTTGAGCACCTGAAATGCAATGGGACTCGCTACTTAGAAATTTGCTTCAATTGCCATTAATAATTTACTTCTCCTTGCAGCAAATTGAAGTCAAAACAATTGCTGGGTACCAAGTTTGTCATTTTTGAATAGCCGATTAAAAGGCTGCAATATGATGTTATACTTGTACCATAGTCTCAATCTAGACGCAACTGCGCGATAGAGTCAATTTGACAATTTTAGATTTGGAGTTTGACCCATGCTCTTGAATTTCCAGAGAGGGCTACTTCCTAGTTGACTTCTTCGGTATGGAACGGTATCTTTAAAATGTTTGACCCGCACTCGTGACAGTTCCATGACTACTACCAGTGCTACTATCAACATTTCCGATTGAAATTCAGGAAGTTATACAAATTTGACAAAATCATCGTTTCGACTCAGACATAAAAGTTTATTTGTGAAATGATTCTAGAAATACATTTCATGTATTTCTAAAAGCTCTATAGCTATATAAATTGAGTAAACAAAAGAAAAGGCATTTAGATCAGCTTGGAATTTAAATTTCGTTTGATATAGTCTCAATACCTATACCTACACCAGGGATGTGCGAATGGAGGGAAGGGGGTTTGAAGGGCGTAACGCCTTCTAATTTTTTGGAAAAGAAACAAAAAGTTGGTCATGCAATGGGAAGCTCAATGTTGATTTGGAACTTTGACCAAATTTTAAACTGTTCAGCAAATTTTCTATGGAGCAAAAGTTGGTCAAAAAGTACAATTGGTACTGAACCCCACCCTTTCCCTTATCTAAATGGGTTTCGTTCGTGGACTGGGAAATTTTTTGAGGCCATACTCTCTAGAAAGTCAAAAAACGCAGCATGGTTCGGAATAGATTTCAACTATCTACTATGTCAAGATGAATACATCATTATAGCCAACTAAATTAGCAGAGAACCTTTTTAGAGCAAATTTCAAGCAAATACATTTTTGGAACAACATGCTAATAGGTATAGGCAGTATTGTGACATTCTGCAATTTAATGTTAGTTTAATATTTTCAGGGCATACTGCAATCCAGATGTGGTAGAGAATCTACTTTATCATTCTTTCGTCCTTGTTCTGCCTCAAGTCACTAAGTCTTCAGAAGGACCATGAAAATTTCCAGGGCATTTTTTAACATATAAAGTGGTGGGGAAATTCCCCACCAGCCTCTTTCATTGCCCCACCAGTGGAACATGTTTGCCTCACCATTTAAGTGCCCTTATGATTCGGTGACTTTTATACTTTTTACTTTATTTGAGATATTTGTTGATGAAATCTTCATTGAACAGGTTTCAAATCTCACTTCTATAGGCGATTCCCTTCCTAATTCGCAAAGTCTGAAATTGGAAAGCTCATATTTCAAGCTAGGGCACTGTGCTTGAGAGCACGTGGCGCCACACGAGAACAATGTAAAAGTACCTTCTGCTGAACTAACTCAGTTTTGTAAGTGGGAAAACTGTAATGTTTTTTTTTGAACCCAAAGCAAAGAATTTTGTTTTACACTTGCTAGAGCTGAAAGAAGATGCCAAGGGCGGAAAGAAATGAGAAAAGGAAAAAAGACCAAGCAACGACTATTGCCAGCAAATGCAGCAAAATAACATCTTTTTTTAATACACAGCAACAGCAGGGTGAGGGTACAAGAGTACCCATTTGGCCTAAAGCCAGCATCCCACGTAATAATTCTGAACGCAATGTCATCAATTCCAGCAGTTCCAGAAATACTCAAGAAACTCCTCAAGGAGAGAATTCCTCGGGGTCCACAAGGAGACAGTCCACAAGGAGACAGTCCACAAGGAGACAGTCCACAAGGAGACAGTCCACAAGGAGACAGTCCACAAGGAGACAGTCCACAAGGAGACAGTCCACAAGGAGACAGTCCACAAGGAGACAGTCCACAAGGAGAAGTACAAAAAGAGGTTGCTGCTCTGGATAAAAATTACGAAGAGCAGAAAATTGATAATTCTACAAATGATGTCTCAAGTCATTATTATCATGGAATTAAGCTTAGTTTGACAGGCATTATTGCACAATTCTCTGAATTACAGAAATTTGAAGCTGTAAGAAATAGGAGAAAGCGCATCCATGTACGTTGCAAAGTATGCAAGCAGCACGAAGACGAAGCGGAAAAGCTTTCTGAAAAATGGGTCAGTTGCTATTGCACAAGAAGTTAGAGCAGATGGGGAGGATAGACTCAAATTGATTGTAGACCACATACAATCTTCAATACATAAAGCAGCAAAAAATCGACAACAGTTGCAATCTGCTTGGGAAGAGAAAAATTTCAAGCATCCATCGTTGAGATGTTTAACAAAACAAAAACCAGATGTGGTACGCTTTTCAATAAACTTGGCTTACCATGTCTACAATGATTGTCTTCTGGAAACAATTTCCGCTTATTCCTGGCCAGCTCGATCACTGGCAAAAATTGCTGCCGAAAGACTTGTTGCCCTCGTCACTGATGAAGTACCCGATGCTGTCCTGCCAGATTTTGTCCCAGCTAACACAGACTTGCATTACAGAGATCCAGTCTACTACCGAGAGAAGTTGTCAGCAATCTATGTAGTTGAGCAAAAAAACAAAGGAAATGTACGAGCAGTGTGTTGCTTTCAGTATACAGATTGACGGGAGCATAAGCAACATATGCGGGACCACAAATTTGTAAGCTGTCGTATCGTTATGCTAAATGGTGAATACAACACAAAATTCAGGATCATGTATTCTCCCCAAGAAAGAGGCTCTCTGGGCTTATTGCAGGCAGTTAACGAAGCTTTGAAAGTATGCAAGGTAGATGAGAATAAGTTAATGGGTATAACCAAAGATGGAGCAGCTGCGAATACTGGGTGCAATTCAGGACTCTGGAAGCGTCTAAGTGATCAATGTAACAGAAATATTCAAAACATTCTGGTGTTGCGCTCATCGTTCTGACCTTGCAGCTGGGTCTATAATTCAAACAGTGCCGGAGTTAGAAATATGGAAATCTTCGCTCACTGGAGTCGCGAGGTACTTTCGTACGTCAACAGTGAAAACAAAATGTTAAAACAAGTGAAGCAAGATGCAAAACAATTTCCGAGACATCATGAAGTGAGGTTTGAAGAGCACTTTCCCCAACTCGTTGAGACCATACTTGCTAATATGACCGCATGTAAGGAAGAGTGAAATGAACTAAAAGTAAATGGGACCGTAACGAAAAGGCAGGAGAAGTGGTTTCTTGAAGACTTGGGACGAAAACACATTTGGCTTACATCTCTCATGGGTGACATCCTGGAAATCTTTACAGTTTTGCAGAAAAATTGAAACTTTGAAACTTATAGCAGACTTCAATTTGTAAAGAAATTTTTCAGAAAAGATGGACACTTTTAGTTATAAACTAGCTATCAGTGATTTTGTTTTATGGTCTTTAGCAATGTTTTAAGAATATTTTTGAAAGCCTGTTTATCTATGAATTCTGCCTTTATCTATATGCCCTTTTCCCAAATGCCCCACCAATGGAAAATTCTTAAAAATGCCCTGAAAAGTTCCTAAAACTTTTGTACCATAAAGCACTTGCTCGCAAATTTCCTGAACCTTCAAATAAGCCAAATTGTTTTGGAAACATGTCGCAATGGATGACGTAGCACTGTTTTGAATAATAACTTACGCAGGAAGAGAATACTTGATAGACGATAAAGCTAAGTTTTAGCATGCCCGGGTGTTCTGTGAGCTAACAATACATAAGTCTATACACTGGAGTTGGGTGGCTGAGTTTCGGGAAAGGGCACATCTAGGGAAAGCTGGAAGCACAAATTCATACCAAACAAGAGCAAGCCAAGTAAACATTAAATGGGAGGGCTAAAAATGAGACAGTTAAAGATTTGCTGGTTCCTTAGAGTAAGCTTTACACAATGCTAAAGTTAACCTGTGCAAGTTGTCGGAATCCTGCAAAACACGGAATCCAGAGATTCTACAAGCTGGACTATTGCCACCTGAATTGATTGCCTATTCAAGTAGCTTTTTACAATTAACAATTTCATTTGGCCTCATGAGCAAAAACTTTAACACTTGTTCCGTGCACAAATCTCGCCTCTCTTAGGCTGACCAATGTCATTTGACGAAAGCTTCTTTTTGAATGCTTTGCATCCAAGAACTTAACGTCACAATTGACAACTAAAAATCGTTGGCTGGTTCTCTATATACTAAGACATATCTACTCATATTCTCACTCAATGTGAACGGAAAGAGTTGTTATTTTCAGCTTGAAGCAAGAATTCATACCAAACAAGAGTAAGCCAAGTTAACATTAAATGGGAGGGCTAAAAATGAGACAGTTAAAGAGTTGCTGGTTCCTTAGAGTAAGCTTTACACAATGCTAAAGTTATCCTGTGCAAGTTGTCGAAATCCTACAAAATCCGAAATCCAGAGATACTACAAGCTGGACTATTGCCACCTTAATTGAATGACCCATCAAATGAAGATAGTTTTGGACTTTACTATGCTTTAAATCCAATTTTCAGATGCACTGCAGGGAGTATAAGTACATCTCAAAATATGATCGGATTAAAATTATCGATTTTGTGGCTTTTGTTCTCTAAATCTGAATTGTGAAAGAGTTTACCAATCAGGGAGAGATTTTATCATATGTTTGTTCATAAGTGCTTTGTCAGTTCTCTGTCAGTTCATTTTGTGATGCTTATTTATTGAGCATTGCAAGATTTTTTGATTTAAGAATCCTTCAACTATACACTTTACACTTAAGGACAAGGTAGTTTCTTGCTTGAAACTTAATAATCTGATGTCATGTAGAAGAAGAAGTTTAGTGTCAAAATGCTGTGAATTGCTTTCATCATTAACTGCAGAAACCATAGCTACCAGTGACAAATTGAAAAATAAAATTCATTACACACATGTTTACTGGCTTTTAAGTTGGCTTGCAAATTCAATAATTTTTACATGCAAGTCAAGATTGGCCAATTGATTGGTTATCTGGCTCATTTCAGCAAATTTAAAGCATTTGACAGTAAGACAAGTTCACTGCTGAGAAAAGGTAGATGATAACAAATTCTATAAAATTGAGGAAATACAAAAAAAGAATAATCAATAGATTTATGATTATGTTAAAATTATATGACTGTTTATGCATACCTGAGAATTCCAATGAAAATAAAACAATCTTTTTCTTAAAGATTTTCAATGAATCTTTGACAGAAAGTTTATATGACAATAATTCTAAATATTCAAATCCAATTGTACACATCTATTGGCAGCATAAAACATCGTATTTAGTCTGATTTACCACCATTTGGTATTGTCTTTGATGGTTTTAATCTCATCCATGCTCCCAGGTTGATAGGCCATTCAAACTCATTTGGCAATCTACCATTGCAATCGCTCTCAAAAAACCAAAAAAGTGGGAACCAGATGCGAGTCCGCTTCATTTCAGACCTATTAAAAATGGATGCACATGCCAAGGTATGATAATAAAGAAACAAACGAGATGAAATATAAAAAGCAATCACTACATCTATTGTGTAATGTTCATGGGCTGCAAGGATAAAAAATATAGCAAATGCATTCAAAAGCCAGCAGAACGTATGGATGAAATACCAGCGCCTTGGGGTATCTGCAAAGAAAAAAGGGGATTAATTAAGACAAATAAGTTTTGACTTTACTTGAATTTTGCAATAATGCAATAATAATAATAAAAGATTGACATCTGGTGCTGATTTCTTGCATGCATAGCTACTTTTCTATTCAAGAAGCAAAGATTTACTTCCAAAGACTAGATGAAAACTGTCAACTTCATAGAATTTCAACAACCAAAAGCAATACCTGATTAGGTAATTCAATCAATTTCCTCAATATATACCCTAATTAATTAAAGGCAAAAGATGATATGAAGTTTCAGAAAACTTCAAGACTTATATTTATGATTGGTTATTTAACATTTAAATTTAATTAACATTTAATATTTAAAATCTCCAAAGTCATCCATTGAAAATTAGTTTTCAATCTACAAAGGGAAGATTTGGTCAAAACAATGGTTAAGATATGTTGATAAGGGGCAGATACTCACATTCTGTGATTAAAAAGTTAAGTAGGGTCACAACAGAAGTATGACCACTGAACATGTAATCCCCACATGTTCTTACACCACTCAATGCCATCCCCATGCCAAAGAATATCTCTAAGGCTCTTTTAAAACGAGCTTGAAAATTCCCATATACCTGGAATAAAGAAAAATTCATGCTTTCACAAAGAATAGAGAAATTGACATTTAATATAGCCAACTCTTAAACTAAATTCAATACTTTGCTGTACTGAAAACTGCCTAAATGCAAAATTGAAACAAGGAGGTACAAAAGTTCACTTCCTTTGAACTTAAAAGCTTATTAAATTTTCAGTTAATCAAACTCTTTACAAAATATACATTTATATTAAACATACCATAAAGTTAACAGAACTACTTGATTTAAGATTCTTCAAAGTATCTCAAGTTTTAATTTTTGTAACGCTAGTTTGCATAAAAAAAATGTTCTGTTGCAATGGTTGCTTGAATGAACATTTGATTGGTTGGTTATTTGATTGATGTACAAAAAATATGTTTACCAAAAAACGAAAGGAATGCATAATTATTTTTAAGGAATAACTTACTGTCGAGTTGCACTCCAGATGGACACCTGGTACACTCATTGATGTAACATACATTGTGAAGGCCCTTAGAAGGAATATGGTCCCAGATAGGGCACACATACGACGAATGAGAATGAGACGGTGCTTGTGAAAGACCAGCACCAGGAGCCACATGAGGCCCAGGATACATGCACAAACTTCACACAACTCAAAGGCCCAAGGAATAAATGGGATATTGTCCAGCACTATGTCTGGCAGAGGAGGGTACGTTTTCATGTCCGGAACACGGTCGTGGGCCAGTGTCATAATAAATGAAGTGAAAAGTAGGGATGACCAAAGGTAGGCAATGCCGATCATGGTTCTTGATAGTTCTGACACTTTCTCCTTCTTCTCAACTTCATTGTCTTCTTCGTCAGGTGAGAAAGAATCCAGGCGATCAAAAGATCTATTTTTCTTTGTTTTGCGCCTTTTGGATTTCTGTTTTGAACCTGGTAGATATTCCCCTTCACGCAAAGATTCGTTCGCCTGTGTTTTATTATCCGAACCAGCATTTGAGCAATCCGATGTGCTGCTGGCGGAATCTAACGGATCTTTTTCCCTTCTAAGTTCATCGATTGCTCGAATGAGTCTCTTTACATCCCCAAGAACGCTCATACCCACTGGTGGTGTTCTGAGATCCTCTTCAGTCAGTGACAGAAGAGCTTTGCCATCGATTTTATGGGTAACTGTTAGAAGAGTGCAGTACTCGCCCAAGTCCTGGATATCTAGCCATGCAGAGACACCCTCGCAGGTCCAGTTTTCTACAATTCCAAGGTCTTTCATCTTTTAGGTAAATTTTTTCGGCGATGAGGACAAACACGAATTGGTATGAGATTCTCGTGACTTTCGGCCAGAACGAAAGAGGTACGTTGGTGAGGAGACCCAGAAAATAGCGGACCCATAAAATAGCGGAATCTCAGAAAATAGCGGAATCCCTTCTAGCTCGTTATTTATGCCGCGAATGCCGATAATTGAGTAAGATAACCATGCTATGGCTAATTTTACGTGTTTCTGTCAATTTTGGGCACAAATAACGTTAAAACAACCCATTAAATCAAAAGTTACAGTGTACCGTAAATTCGTAAACATGCAAAATCAACCGTTAAATCATCTAAAATTAAACAGAAGACTAAAAGTGACCTAGAAATGGCGAAAGCAAGGGAAATCCTTTGCGTATAGTGGAGAAAGAAGCGAAATTCAGGATGAGAAAGAGTTGTCCTAACGAAGAGAGAGTTTTCATCTCTGAAGAGTTCCCCAGTGTCATATGTCTGAGGTAGCTCTCCAAAAACTGGTCAAACGGCCACAACTCTTTGGATAAAGAAACTCTAATTTCCAAGTAAAATTTACAAACCTAAAAAGCTAAAGAAACAAAACTACTGATTCTACAGAAAATATTAGCATGTAGTGTAGTGGGCGGGGGAGAAGTTAAATTTTTTCATGTTGAAGTTTCGGTGAGTGACCGCGTTGGCCGCGCCAGTTGGCGTACGAGTGGCCTTGCGCCAACCAGCTTTGCAGACGGCCGCTGAGTGAAATTTCCAAACTTATACTCTCTGCACAAAATATAGGTGAAAGTTCAACTGGGGAAGTGCTTTTTCTTCGGAAAATCCGTGTTTGAGGGGTCAGAATGTCATGGCTCTTTATGGAGAAAGCTCCCAGAAAATAGCGGAATTTTGAAATAAATGCAACAAATCAAGTCTCCTTGACGAACAACTGTTTGGAATGGAAGGAGATAGGTGCTAGTCACTCAACCAATTCATGAAACCATGTTGGTTAGGGTTAGGAAGAAGTTTTTTATCAAGTTGAAGTTTCGGTGAGTGACCGCGTTGGCCGCGCCAGTTGGCGTACGAGTGGCCTTGCGCCAACCAGCTTTGCAGACGGCCGCTGAGTGAAATTTCCAAACTTATACTCTCTGCACAAAATATAGGTGAAAGTTCAACTGGGGAAGTGCTTTTTCTTCGGAAAATCCGTGTTTGAGGGGTCAGAATGTCATGGCTCTTTATGGAGAAAGCTCCCAGAAAATAGCGGAATTTTGAAATAAATGCAACAAATCAAGTCTCCTTGACGAACAATTGTTTGGAATGGAAGGAGATAGGTGCTAGTCACTCAACCAATTCATGAAACCATGTTGGTTAGGGTTAGGAAGAAGTTTTTTATCAAGTTGAAGTTTCGGTGAGTGACCGCGTTGGCCGCGCCAGTTGGCGTACGAGTGGCCTTGCGCCAACCAGCTTTGCAGACGGCCGCTGAGTGAAATTTCCAAACTTATACTCTCTGCACAAAATATAGGTGAAAGTTCAACTGGGGAAGTGCTTTTTCTTCGGAAAATCCGTGTTTGAGGGGTCAGAATGTCATGGCTCTTTATGGAGAAAGCTCCCAGAAAATAGCGGAATTTTGAAATAAATGCAACAAATCAAGTCTCCTTGACGAACAACTGTTTGGAATGGAAGGAGATAGGTGCTAGTCACTCAACCAATTCATGAAACCATGTTGGTTAGGGTTAGGAAGAAGTTTTTTATCAAGTTGAAGTTTCGGTGAGTGACCGCGTTGGCCGCGCCAGTTGGCGTACGAGTGGCCTTGCGCCAACCAGCTTTGCAGACGGCAGCTGAGTGAAATTTCCAAACTTATACTCTCTGCACAAAATATAGGTGACAGTTCAACTGGGGAAGTGCTTTTTCTTTGGAAAATCCGTGTTTCAGGGGTCAGAATGTCATGGCTCTTTATGGAGAAAGCTCCCAGAAAATAGCGGAATTTTGAAATAAATGCAACAAATCAAGTCTCCTTGACGAACAACTGTTTGGAATGGAAGGAGATAGGTGCTAGTCACTCAACCAATTCATGAAACCATGTTGGTTAGGGTTAGGAAGAAGTTTTTTATCAAGTTGAAGTTTCGGTGAGTGACCGCGTTGGCCGCGCCAGTTGGCGTACGAGTGGCCTTGCGCCAACCAGCTTTGCAGACGGCCGCTGAGTGAAATTTCCAAACTTATACTCTCTTGCAAAATATAGGTGACAGTTCAACTGGGGAAGTGCTTTTTCTTCGGAAAATCCGTGTTTGAGGGGTCAGAATGTCATGGCTCTTTATGGAGAAAGCTCCCAGAAAATAGCGGAATTTTGAAATAAATGCAACAAATCAAGTCTCCTTGACGAACAACTGTATGGAATGGAAGGAGATAGGTGCTAGTCACTCAACCAATTCATGAAACCATGTTGGTTAGGGTTAGGAAGAAGTTTTTTATCAAGTTGAAGTTTCGGTGAGTGACCGCGTTGGCCGCGCCAGTTGGCGTACGAGTGGCCTTGCGCCAACCAGCTTTGCAGACGGCCGCTGAGTGAAATTTCCAAACTTATACTCTCTGCACAAAATATAGGTGACAGTTCAACTGGGGAAGTGCTTTTTCTTCGGAAAATCCGTGTTTGAAGGGTCAGAATGTCATGGCTGTTTTTGCAGAAGCTCCCAGAAGTGCTCTGAAAGTCCTGGAGGACCTTTTTTTCTTCAAGAGAAATATTTAATAGATACTTTCAAAGGGGCACAAAAGTTTGAAAAATGGGCGCCAGAAGGGCTTCATCTAAGCGCTTCCAGCCTTTGCTGCCAGCGTTATTTTTTCTTTCTTCGCTCTCAATCCATTATTGCTGTAAACTGCTAGAGATTCCTTTAGAGGAGAAGCTCCAAAAATTTTTTTCATTTTTCATTTACACTTCTAAAGCTCTAAAGATTTTAAAGGAATATAAGTTACCTTTTTACAAAATATAGCCCTGATGAGGATTAAACTTTGTCTTGAAGGTAAGGAGTTCTTCAAACTTTATAGATAGAACATTGTTAATTAAATCTTTATGTCATCAAATTACACGGTAGATTGTTGAGGAATCTCCAAGTTTTCCAACAGTTGAAGGTTCCTTTTCATATATAAAGAAGAATGTGCAGATAGTTCCAAAGTAGCACCAACAAAAGATGCAGTTCAAGAAGCCACAGAAGCAGGCTTGAAGTTACCATAACTGTAGCAAGCGACATCCAGTGAGAAAGATAAAAAGATTCATAAATTTGCAGTCTTGGCATTCGCGAAATTTACAAGGAAAACCAAAAGGTGTAATTGCATGTTTCTATTGCAGAGACATATCAAACGTGGGACTTCTAGCGTCCATTTTTCAGAGAAGACATTCTATGACAAAAACTTTTGCAACTGGAAGTAGTTGTTCGAAAGGATCGCAGAAAGACGGATACTCTCATTGCCATGCTGAATCTATTGAAGTCATATTTTATAGGAAATTTGAATAAGAACAGGAAATTCACAGAGAATAGACATGGACATTTTGTTACCTATTAAAGACATAACCGTAGGATGCAAATATAGATCGTGAAAATATAGATGGAGAACAGTCAGTTCACATGTTTTGTCCGAGCAATACTCTGATCGACATGATGGGCGATGATGCTTTCTGGTACCTCCTTGAGGTGGTTATAATAGCCCTGGGTTGTTTGGCTTCATAGCCGATAACTTACCAGGCATTTGTAAGGAGCAGCTCACGTGCATCTTGTGGTGGATCCTTGTTTTCTTGAGCTTTGCCAGCACATAAAATGACTGAAGCAGTTAAAACCGATACTGATACAGTTATTGTCTGCCTCAAAGGTATCCCAATCAGATGCCCTCTTCTGCTTGATGGTCTAGTATTCCAATGATGGGCAAAAGAAAGTTAAAGTGATACACGACACTTTCACATATGTTGGAGATTTTACAGCTTTTACGAGAAATTCCCTCCCAGGTTTTCTGTGGTGCATACCAAACCTCATCAAACATCGGATTCATTTCTGCTATACAGGCATCGAAAGTAGATAGGCAGAAAATATTCTCTTGGTTGTTGCATACATTCCTTGAGCTTATTGACTCCAATCATGGTGATTTGTGCTGTTTTGTTTTCGTTTGGAGTGTCTTGTCAAGATGAACATGTTCAAGAAAACTCTTCGCCTGAAGTAGATATGGAGCTCAGTGGCGCTTCTAAGTGGGGGCTAGAATCTTTGTCGGCCCCTGCATTTGCGCCCCCCCCCCACCTTTCTAAGAAGACCTTGTTTTATTAGCTAGTGTTTCTGCCCATATGCTTAATACACAGCTTTCAATTAGTTATTTTAAAAACAAGTTTAAGAAAACGAAAGAGAGAACAATAATTGATATGACTTTCTCGGGCATTCTCTCCTAACTGCCGCATGCATTAATTCTATATTTCAAAGATTTGGAAACAAGAAAATTCAGATCACCTTATAGAAGTGGAAGACTTGGGGGGTTGGGGGCACTCCATTCGCAAAATCGAAGCTGGTCTGGCGTCCCTTTTTTGAAATTTTGGGCCTATTTTGAAATACGTGTTTTGAATATTTCTCTTAGCCACTCTAGAGAGTTCAATTTCAAAACTTTTCTTTTGCGTCGAACCTAGCCGCGGTGGGTCATGTAATATCACTAATCTAGATTCTTAGAGGCCAATTTCGTGGTGCTGCCTCTGAAAATAGATACCTGAAGTTATGTTCAGACTATCTGCAGGGGCGAAAATCCCGGGGCAGTTGGGGGGGGGGGAGGGAGGGCTGTGACAAGCACAACTCTGCATAACGTGAACTTCGCTCAACGTTCTCTCAGCATTATCACTCTAAAAAACTTATTCTACATGTAACATACATGCTGCATGAATCACATTCTAAATACACGTGTGTAAAAGTATCCGGAGGCTAATAAAGTCACAACGTGTGCGCTAAATTTGGATTTTACATCTAGCTAAGAAGCAAGAGCACTTGGCAAGAACAAGACCGTACCGAGAAAAAAATACAGTACTCGCTATGCAAGAAGGAAAGTTACAAATTTGTTTTCATTGCGTATGAATTTATAATTAGTGAAGTCAAATTTAAATTGGTAGAGCTTTCACTAGTAACCTATAGACAAACTTTTGCTTCGAGTTCTGCAGGGCCCTGACAATCTAGTACTTCTTCTATGCAATTGATTTGAAATAATTTTCATAGAGCGTGAATAGAGGATCAGAGAATCTACTTGTCAGGAGTTAAAGTCAGAAATTGATATAAATAGCATACACTCGTAACAAATTCCTGAATATTTTCCGACGCCCATGTTAACAATATCCCCTGTTCAAATTTTTCCTGTACCCGCTCCTGCATTGGGGTAAGGCTTTATTTTATAAATACATTGTGTCCACAAACTCCTATTCCAGGATTATCTGTGATGCCCCCCCCCCCCCCAAGTTTTCTCAAGCTATAATCACCACTGTTGGAGCTTTGGAGCACTTTTCTTCCATTGCATTAGCCTGTGCATGTTCTGGCTTCTGCTCAGCTGAGTAAAGTCGGCCTAAATTTAAATCAGCAAGTCACTACACTTTGATTGGTTATGCTCAGCAAAGTCTCATAAACCACTTAATAAATTGCCTTTTGGTAGCAGAGGCAGCGAGACAGCAGATACAGACTTTTAACCTTAAAATCTATCCGGTAAGAGGCAAAGAACTCAGACTTTCAACTGAACTGCACCTGGCAAAGCTCAAGAAAACAAGATGCACGTGAGTTATTAATGCCTGGCAAGTTATCGGCTATGAAGCCAAACAACCCAGGGCTATTATAACCACCTCAAGGAGGTACCAGAATGCATCATCGCCCATCACGTCGATCAGAGTTTTGCTCGGACAAAACATGTGTATTGACTGTTCTCCATTTATATTTTCACGATTGAGACATCCTACGGTCTTGTCTTTAATAGGTAACATCCATGTCCATGTCTATTCTCTGTGAATTTCCTGTTCTTATTCATATTTCCTATAAAATATGACTTCAATAGATTCAGCATGGCAATGAGAGTATCCGTCTTTCTGCGACCCTTTCGAACAACTACTTCCAGTTGCAAAAGTTTTTGTCATAGAATGCCTTCTCTGAAAAATGGACGCTAGAAGTCCACATTTGATATGTCCCTGCAATAGAAACATGTAATTACACATTTTGGTTGCCCTTGTAAATTTCGCGAATGCCAAGGCTGCAAATTTATGAATCTTTTTATCTTTCTCACTGGATGTCGCTTGCTACAGTTATGGTAACTTCAAGCCTGCTTCTGTGGCTTCTTGAACTGCATCTTTTGTTGGTGCTACTTTGGAACTATCTGCACATTCTTCTTTGTATATGAAAAGGAACCTTCAACTGTTGGAAAACTTGAGATTCCTCAACATCTACCGTGTAATTTGATGACATAAAGATTTAATTAACAATGTTCTATCTATAAAGTTTGAAGAACTCCTTACCTTCAAGACAAAGTTTAATCCTCATCAGGGCTATATTTTGTAAAAAGGTAACTTATATTCCTTTAAAATCTTTAGAGCTTTAGAAGTGTAAATGAAAAATGAAAAAAATTTTTGGAGCTTCTCCTCTAAAGGAATCTCTAGCAGTTTACAGCAATAATGGATTGAGAGCGAAGAAAGAAAAAATAACGCTGGCAGCAAAGGCTGGAAGCGCTTAGATGAAGCCCTTCTGGCGCCCATTTTTCAAACTTTTGTGCCCCTTTGAAAGTATCTATTAAATATTTCTCTTGAAGAAAAAAAGGTCCTCCAGGACTTTCAGAGCACTTCTGGGAGCTTCTGCAAAAACAGCCATGACATTCTGACCCTCAAACACGGATTTTCCAAAGAAAAAGCACTTCCCCAGTTGAACTGTCACCTATATTTTGTGCAGAGAGTATAAGTTTGGAAATTTCACTCAGCGGCCGTCTGCAAAGCTGGTTGGCGCAAGGCCACTCGTACGCCAACTGGCGCGGCCAACGCGGTCACTCACCGAAACTTCAACTTGATAAAAAACTTCTTCCTAACCGTAACCAACATGGTTTCATGAATTGGTTGAGTGACTAGCACCTATCTCCTTCCATTCCAAACAGTTGTTCGTCAAGGAGACTTGATTTGTTGCATTTATTTCAAAATTCCGCTATTTTCTGGGAGCTTTCTCCATAAAGAGCCATGACATTCTGACCCCTCAAACACGGATTTTCCAAAGAAAAAGCACTTCCCCAGTTGAACTGTCACCTATATTTTGTGCAGAGAGTATAAGTTTGGAAATTTCACTCAGCGGCCGTCTGCAAAGCTGGTTGGCGCAAGGCCACTCGTACGCCAACTGGCGCGGCCAACGCGGTCACTCACCGAAACTTCAACTTGATAAAAAACTTCTTCCTAACCGTAACCAACATGGTTTCATGAATTGGTTGAGTGACTAGCACCTATCTCCTTCCATTCCAAACAGTTGTTCGTCAAGGAGACTTGATTTGTTGCATTTATTTCAAAATTCCGCTATTTTCTGGGAGCTTTCTCCATAAAGAGCCATGACATTCTGACCCCTCAAACACGGATTTTCCGAAAGAAAAAGCACTTCCCCAGTTGAACTGTCACCTATATTTTGTGCAGAGAGTATAAGTTTGGAAATTTCACTCAGCGGCCGTCTGCAAAGCTGGTTGGCGCAAGGCCACTCGTACGCCAACTGGCGCGGCCAACGCGGTCACTCACCGAAACTTCAACTTGATAAAAAACTTCTTCCTAACCGTAACCAACATGGTTTCATGAATTGGTTGAGTGACTAGCACCTATCTCCTTCCATTCCAAACAGTTGTTCGTCAAGGAGACTTGATTTGTTGCATTTATTTCAAAATTCCGCTATTTTCTGGGAGCTTTCTCCATAAAGAGCCATGACATTCTGACCCCTCAAACACGGATTTTCCAGAAGAAAAAGCACTTCCCCAGTTGAACTGTCACCTATATTTTGTGCAGAGAGTATAAGTTTGGAAATTTCACTCAGCGGCCGTCTGCAAAGCTGGTTGGCGCAAGGCCACTCGTACGCCAACTGGCGCGGCCAACGCGGTCACTCACCGAAACTTCAACTTGATAAAAAACTTCTTCCTAACCGTAACCAACATGGTTTCATGAATTGGTTGAGTGACTAGCACCTATCTCCTTCCATTCCAAACAGTTGTTCGTCAAGGAGACTTGATTTGTTGCATTTATTTCAAAATTCCGCTATTTTCTGGGAGCTTTCTCCATAAAGAGCCATGACATTCTGACCCCTCAAACACGGATTTTCCGAAGAAAAAGCACTTCCCCAGTTGAACTGTCACCTATATTTTGTGCAGAGAGTATAAGTTTGGAAATTTCACTCAGCGGCCGTCTGCAAAGCTGGTTGGCGCAAGGCCACTCGTACGCCAACTGGCGCGGCCAACGCGGTCACTCACCGAAACTTCAACTTGATAAAAAACTTCTTCCTAACCGTAACCAACATGGTTTCATGAATTGGTTGAGTGACTAGCACCTATCTCCTTCCATTCCAAACAGTTGTTCGTCAAGGAGACTTGATTTGTTGCATTTATTTCAAAATTCCGCTATTTTCTGGGAGCTTTCTCCATAAAGAGCCATGACATTCTGACCCCTCAAACACGGATTTTCCAAGAAAAAGCACTTCCCCAGTTGAACTGTCACCTATATTTTGTGCAGAGAGTATAAGTTTGGAAATTTCACTCAGCGGCCGTCTGCAAAGCTGGTTGGCGCAAGGCCACTCGTACGCCAACTGGCGCGGCCAACGCGGTCACTCACCGAAACTTCAACTTGATAAAAAACTTCTTCCTAACCGTAACCAACATGGTTTCATGAATTGGTTGAGTGACTAGCACCTATCTCCTTCCATTCCAAACAGTTGTTCGTCAAGGAGACTTGATTTGTTGCATTTATTTCAAAATTCCGCTATTTTCTGGGAGCTTTCTCCATAAAGAGCCATGACATTCTGACCCCTCAAACACGGATTTTCCGAAGAAAAAGCACTTCCCCAGTTGAACTGTCACCTATATTTTGTGCAGAGAGTATAAGTTTGGAAATTTCACTCAGCGGCCGTCTGCAAAGCTGGTTGGCGCAAGGCCACTCGTACGCCAACTGGCGCGGCCAACGCGGTCACTCACCGAAACTTCAACATGAAAAAATTTAACTTCTCCCCCGCCCACTACACTACATGCTAATATTTTCTGTAGAATCAGTAGTTTTGTTTCTTTAGCTTTTTAGGTTTGTAAATTTTACTTGGAAATTAGAGTTTCTTTATCCAAAGAGTTGTGGCCGTTTGACCAGTTTTTGGAGAGCTACCTCAGACATATGACACTGGGGAACTCTTCAGAGATGAAAACTCTCTCTTCGTTAGGACAACTCTTTCTCATCCTGAATTTCGCTTCTTTCTCCACTATACGCAAAGGATTTCCCTTGCTTTCGCCATTTCTAGGTCACTTTTAGTCTTCTGTTTAATTTTAGATGATTTAACGGTTGATTTTGCATGTTTACGAATTTACGGTACACTGTAACTTTTGATTTAATGGGTTGTTTTAACGTTATTTGTGCCCAAAATTGACAGAAACACGTAAAATTAGCCATAGCATGGTTATCTTACTCAATTATCGGCATTCGCGGCATAAATAACGAGCTAGAAGGGATTCCGCTATATTCTGGGATTCCGCTATTTTATGGGTCCGCTATTTTCTGGGGCTCCGCGCCATTATGGTTGGGAACGAAACGATGCTTTGTTGTGAGCTTTTGATATGATCTCGTACACGCGATTGCCTCGTTTTCATCCTGACACATCGTCTTTTGTCTTGATGGTCTTTGCGATCATCACATTTGCAAACAAATTTTATATTTCCTCTTTTAAGAGACCTTTTCTGCGTTTGATTTAGCCCATTTGTCTAATAAATATGCATTTAGCAGGGTTGAAATAAATGTGATTGAAGGATGGTCGTAAATGATACATCCTGATAGCCACAATATCCTGTATAGGAACTTAAAAAACGACTCCTATGTTAAAAAGCAAAACAATATTCTCTGTACTTGGACATATAGCGCTCTCCTACCCAATGCAACCTCCATCTAACAGAGGGATAATGTGCGCCAATTTTTTAAAAGAAATAACCAATCATGTGCACATTTTGCATCGGTTTTTATAAGGTTTTCTTTCATCCGACTTTGACTAACTTTGAGAAAAGTCAGACCAAAAAGAGCCTCAATCAAGAATCAAGCAATATCAGTTTATTTCTTCATGCGGTTCCGAAAAAATATCGATGATATAGCAGTGCAACCTTTTGGTAGCCTGGTTTGAATAGCTAAGCAAATGCAAAATGATTTATCTCAATGGCCTAATTAAAAGGGTCTAAGAATTGGAAATTGAAAGAGTAAATGTCCCTTTTAATTGCTTCCCAACTATATTTGCTCAGCTTTTCCTATGTGGACACATTTACTTCTTTCCTTTTGCACTCATATTTACTTCATTTCCTGTATTGTTGTGAGAATCAGCCTTTAGACAAATTATGTAAGTCATTGTTAAAAAGCACAGCATTTATCATCCATTTGTATTTCAAAGTAATAACGATGAAGGACTCTAGGCCTATCTAAGACCCTGGCTAGTCCGTTAAATCAGGACGTTTAACTTTTCGAAATACTCAAACTCAAACTCAAAATCTTTATCAGCAAAAACAAATGTTAATTACAATATACCAAGAATTAAAATTTAGAATACAAAAGTTAGCATTTTCAAAAATTTAATTAATTTATTACATCAGATAAAGTAGTTTGTTATGCTGAAGGACACATGAGAAAAACTCGCCAGGAGCTATCGAGTCATATGTCCCAGTGACGTATTTAAACTCAAGATTATAATTTCCATTTCAGTTTGAAGTAGTCTATAACAGTAAGAGTAAAAAATTAAGGATGTAAGAGTATAGAAAAAATATATATATATGTATACAGGCGGTAGGCTGGTAAATTTCACTGGTTAGGGATATGTTTAAAAAAGTAGAACGAATTCTTATGGCTTAGGAGTTCTGTAAAAGGTATAGTTTCATCATCTTTTTGAAGGCATTTTTGTTGCGGATATTCTTCAGTTCAATTGGCAAGGAGTTCCAATGCTTAACCCCATCAAATGTCAGAAAGTTTTTTTGAAGTTTGTAGAGATAGAGGGAAGAGAAAAACCAAGATCGGATGATTGTCTCGTATTATAGCAATGTAATTTACTAGTTTTGATGAATTCCTTTTGAAGAAAGTTACTATGATTTTCTTGGTTGATTTGAAACATAAATTTCGCTGTTTCGAGCTTGTATAGATTTTCTAGGTTTAATAACTTGAAACGTTTAAAGATTGGCTCTGTGTGAGCTGTGTAAGAAGCAAAATCTATTACTCTGACAGCTTTACGTAGGGTTATTTTCAATGGTTCGAGAGTAGTCTTATTAGCACAGCCCCAGTTAAGAAGTCCATAAAGAACATGAGATTGAATAAAAGAGTTGTATAGTGTTACAAGGGTGCTTTTTGGTATAAGATGTCTTAATTTATATAGGATACCAATACTTTTAGATACTTTGGTATTTAATTGGTTTATGTGGTGTTTCCAGTTAAGTTTGTCATCAATTAGTACACCAAGGTATTTTGAGGAGGTTTCTTGTTTTAGATTTTCGTCATTTATTTTAAGATTTACAATTCTATTATTTTTATGAGGTCTTATTATGAGAAAATTTGATTTAGCTACATTGAGTGATAACTTATTAGCTAGAAGCCATTCAGAAACATTTTTCATCTCATAATTGACTGTTTGTTCAATTGTATCTAGGCTTTTATCAGCAAATAAAATACTCGTGTCATCAGCAAAGAGACGAAAATCAAGGACTTCGGAGGAGTTGTAAATATCATTAATGTAAAGCAAGAAGAGGAGGGGGCCTAATATGCTTCCTTGAGGGACACCACAATTAATTTTCAATTCTGTAGAGTTCTCAGCATTCACAGTAACAATTTGAGTTCTATTATCTAAGTACGATTTAAACCAGCTGTGACCTACTCCCCTAATTCCATAGTGCTCTAACTTACTTAGTAGTATACTATGGTTGACTGTATCAAATGCTTTGGACAAATCGAGAAATATGCAGCATGATGTAAGATTATTTTCAATGTTGTAGATTAGTTGTGATTGTAGTTCCAGAATTGCTAGTGTAAATTGTGATTGTAGTGCCAGAATTGAAATAGTTTTGACCTCTGACATTGTAACTCCCTATGTTTAGTGAAAAGACAGAATCATTTAAAAATTTCTTTTCGTCACTCCAACTCAAATAAATAGTAGATTGAAAATTCAATTTCAAAAGATAAGCATTTTTGGCGTGTTTTTGCTGGGCGATGGAAACTTCAAGTTTCTACGAATAAGCAGTTTATTATTGTCACTGTACATCAAACGATCTTAATTTTATTAATTTAACATTTTATTATACTTTATACCTCAATTTTAACTACAATGATTGTCAATAGAAACACAGGTTCTTGAATGATAGCAGATGAATGATGAATGAACCTGAAAAAATATCAGTTATTATTGTTGATTATGGGAGGAGAGGAGGAAGATTGTAAGCGTACAGTTCCCGCAACATCTTTGTACCTGTGTGCCTCGGGCAAAGAAACAGTTTTATTCAATCCTTTTTACCAGTTTGACAGAGAACTAGCATGGAGCTGAAGTCTTGACATTTTCTTAGAACTTTATACAACACTTCACTATGAAATCACACACAATTTCACTAATAGACAGAGGCCTTCACAACGGGAGAGAAGGGTAGAGGAAGTTTGGTTGCTCACTTTGCTAATGTTTTGCCACTCTTTTCATATGCTGTTTTCCCTAGCCACGAACAAAGGCAGCTACCTACGTGCAACAGAGTTTGACCTTATTCTACTACGGACCTCCATGGTTGCATTAACTTAATTGTTCTTAACTGATGTATGGCAATTTATTTTGCATTTCCCAGAGGCCTTCCTTTACTTTCTGCTGTTGAACTTTCTTGATTATTTTTATCGAAATTTTGGACCGTGAGATCTGGTATCTTTCGTGTGATCCATGAAGAACCAAGGAGCTTTCAACGTTTCAAGACAACAAAATTCGAAAAAATTACCTATGTCAGCAAACTTTACTTAGATATAGCAAAAAGTCATAAAGAATTTTAAACTATTCAATAGACTCTCGAGGAAGTCATTAAAAGTCTTTAAAGGCAGTCTTTAAAAACAACATTAGCCCAAAGTCAATAATATGCTCCAATCCAATGCTCCGTTGTACTCTCGTTGCTTGCAGTGCATCTGAAATTTGGGTTCACATATGTGTAGTACCCAAAATTATCCTCGCTTTTGACTGCACCAGTCAATGCATTCGTATAGTGCGTATTCAACTCTGAATCAATGTGAAGATGTTCCTCATTAACCTGCCAAAAGTCCACCAATTGATCATTGGCATTGTGTCCTCTAATATTCACGTATTCAAGACGCTTTGCGGATTTGGCGAAATAGCAACAGAGTGGATCCAGTTCAGAGAGTTTTGCTCTGAAGTAATCCTTGTAATCGATACCAAATTCGTTGAAGTTGCATGTTGCTCTCCAGTGGGTAGATACTGACTTGAGTTTCTCCATCTTTGACTTACCAAGCCTGAAGAAAACGCAAGTTATTTACCAAGGTAGGTATTAAAATGTGAGTTGCAATGGTAAAAAGAAGTAGACATCAGTATGCTCCAAAGGTCACTGTAGATAAGCTCACACAAGACAAAAGCTTGACCTACCAAGCTATTCGCTGGTTACAATAATGTATGCAACTGTTGTGGTAGACTTTGTTACCTGTAACTTTTCCAGTTTGGAGCTTCTTCCATGTATGGAAAGTCGTTGGCGAAAGGCTTGCGTTTGAACAAGTGGTTGTTGTGCAAAGAAAACGAAGTAACAAGTGTCCACACTGACTTTGGCTCTGAGGTGAAGTCGCAGTAGACCTTGAATTCTGTACCATCATCGTACGAAACGGTGTACACGCCATTCACTTTTCCCAATTCATACAGCCAGTCAAGACAAGAGTTTTTTCCTGTAATTAAAGCAAAGCCACTTGATGAATTCTCTCAATTCTAGGCAGAAAACTAACAAGGAGTTTAAATGTTTTCAAAAAATTTAAATAAGAGCTTGTTTTGAACTGTCTTGTTTTTAGTACTAATTTGTTTAAAGGTATTGCATAGTTGTATGGAACAAATGCAAAGGTAACCAAAATTTGCACTCTGTAAAAACAAATAAGGAGGGAGTGCTAGGCACCAAGCCAAGAGTAGTTTACCCTGGGTACCAGACTCACTATATTTAAAATATTTTGACACATGGTGAGTCTGGTACCTAGGGTAAGGGTAGGTTAAAATCTGTTTTTATCGATAACCTTAGATAAAAATTAGAAAGTTAACGCAAGAAAACCAGTAGCAGTTTGATAAGTTAGCAACCATCATTAGGGGATGTGATCGGTAATACTATTTTAACGCACTTGGAGCAGGCTGTAACCCCATCTCGAGACCTTTTCGATACAGCAGGGCAGAAAATAGTGATGGGGATGCCTAGTGAGATTTTGTGTCAGTATATATCAGTGTTTTTAAGACTGTACCAAATTGCTTGCTCGACACTTTCAGCTTCAAATTGTCTGTCACAAATTTAGAAGTGATTGTTCTGTAAATCCAGTAAATTTGGTTGATGTATGAGTATCAATGTTGGTTCTCACAGCAATAAAGCGAGTCGAGGTAACTGCTGGATATGCTTCAATCTACGTAGAATGCTTGTTTTCAGCGCTTAACAAGGTAGACCAACCCCAACGTCACTGTCAAGCTACGAGAGTCGAGCCTCACTTTTCATCATTCCGAGTGTCAAACTTCTATGTAACTACAGTTTGATATCTATCTAAGGTTTTGGAGTCCAAATCTCAAATGATCTCTTCAAGTAATATGATGTTAAGGCGCATTGAGCCCGTTGTTTTAAAACTACACCTTTTCCTATTCAACAAATAATTTAGGAAAAGAGCATCCATTCTCAGGATCCAATTGAGAAAACGTATGATATATCTTGCCCCCTTTTACCGTACTCTCCTGCTTTCATTCTATTAACCTATTTACTTTTTAGCTTTCCCTAAATTCAAATTCAAAATATTTATCAACTCTTTATATCATGCTTGACCATACCACATCATACTCTATATCATATTTTTAATTGAATCATCGCAAATAATTTAGCTACGTAACTTGGAAACTAATGTAGGGGGCCTGACTTCAAAACCATTCCGCTTTCTCATTTTTCTCATCTCATTTTTTCTTTTCAAGAATACATCCGTCGTCGTGATATCCATAACGTGAGAATGAAAATAATGCATAAGAAATGTAAAAATCTATCATTAGGAGAAGTGAAAATGAAAAGCAGAAATTAGTGATTCATACTCTTTTTTCTCCAGATCACCATGTTCTCCTTATTTTGCGGAATATCCTCCTTCTTCTCGTATTCATAGTACAAATTTGTTTTGAGGTCTTTAGCTACAAAACTGCATCGACTCGTTTTACTGCAGCTGTGAAATACTTTGTTGAATATAGTTCCGACTTCCATCTTCTGGTTGTGAATTGCTTCGAATACCGCAGAGTATCGACTCACGCAAAAAATGATGTTCAGAAAGCTGATTATGATTAGAAAGAGGGAAAAGAGTGACTTCTTCAGTGACTTCATCTTTCCTAAGAAATAGAAGAATAACGGATCATAAGCAATCTTCTGGGGAAATATATGTATATTCTAAGCGTATAAAGGTGAGAAGCCATTAATTTCGATGCCTCTTCTGTAGCCTTACTCTTTTTGGTAAAAACTTTTCAAAATGCATTTAGCACTAGCACTAATTAAGAAAGTGTCAGGGAAGCAAAGAAAGTCAATCTTTCGAAAAGTAGCGTTTAAGATCGCAATGCAAGTGGTGGTATCATCTTGCTGCTTATGAATTTTTCAGTTTGGAATGAGCCATGAATGCATCTAAAAGTGTCAAAACACCTCTACCAATCAAATGTCGAGGCCACCACAGGCGTAAGAAAGTGGTAGTAATAAAGGTATCGTTTTGCATTAGCATCAACAACTTACCTTTTAAATACAACCTATCATGTTGGTTACAAAGAGTGCTTGAAGAGATGTATAATGCTAGATGTCTCACGTTTGTTCATCAACAACTTACCTTTTGAATACAACCTATCATGTTGGTTACATAGAGTGCTTGAAGAGATGTTTAATGCTAGATGTCTCACATTTGTTCATCAACAACTTACCTTTTAAATACAACCTATCATGTTGGTTACATAGAGTGCTTGAAGAGATGTATAATGTTGGATGTCTCACATTTGTTCATCAACAACTTACCTTTTAAATACAACCTATCATGTTGGTTACATAGAGTGCTTGAAGAGATGTATAATGCTAGATGTCTCACATTTGTTCATCACCTTGCCATTCTTTACGTGTGCCACAATAGAAACTCGTAAATTTCAATGGTCGCCAATCAATTTGTTTTGGTCACCGTATTGCAAGCAAAGCTAAATTATTAATGGCATCCAAAGAAATTAAAGAGAGATGAGCTCAAATATTCATACCTGGTGCTCAAATTGAGAGAATAGGGGTTTCCGAAAAAGCATTTAACCCAAAATCGGCATATACCATTTAACGTTGATAGCGGAAATTTAAGAAAATGAATCTTGCCTTCAATTATGCATAGGTCGATACAGCTTGCCTCGAATGATGACGTAGAATCCATGTCACAGATGTACTTTGCTTTTCACTTCAAATGCAACGAGTTGTGTGAAATTGCGTACATTTGTGTAAAATTGAATTATGTAAAGTTTTTTCCTGTATAGTTCTGTCTCAATAAAAGCCTTATAATCTTTAGAAAACCATAGAATTTCAGCTTCAATTCTTACTTGGCTAGATATTGTCATAGGTGATTCAGTTGAAGAATTGCTGATTGCCTTGTCTGTGAATAGATAGTTTGGATTAGTTTTTTATGTTCTGGCAGAAAACCTCTCAGAGTTTTAACATATAATTAACTGACTAACCTAATGCGACGGTTTATAAAAACAGATATATATTATGATTATTTTTTGTCAAAATTGTGTGGTGGAGATGTCTGGGTTGGTCAAAATTCTCACTAGCAACTAGCAACTAAGTAAACAAATGCTTTGGGGTACAAAACTTCACAATGGCTAGAAAAAGCGGAAAGCAAAAATTTTCGTCGAACACTCCTCAGAGTGTGCAAACGTCGGAAAATAACCAGGAGCTGACCGAATAAATAGCCAGATGCGGATTAAAAACACTAGAGGCTGATAAGCAGAGCGCGTGATTGGTTATAATTGACAAATCAGCGTTACTTAACACCTAACTTTGGAAGAGCCCAATGGAAAAGACGAACTCTTTCCATCTACAAAGAATAGGATTTTCCATTAAAATATAGACAGACTCAACAACACCTAAGTGAAAAGATGGCCTAGCTTGCTCAATTATACGGAAATTTTCGTCGGGATTCTCCAAATCTGGATTCTCCAAAAGATGTTGTCCTATTTTGCAATTTCGACGCGGCTGCTCTCTTTCTGCAGAGGTTTTTGTCCTTATGCTCGTGGGAACATTCTGTTTTATTCTATCCTCCAATCTTTGAGTAGTGCGTCCTACATTCGGAGTTTCACATCGGCAACAAAATTCGTAAACAACTGAACTTTTTTTTTAAGGCAGGAAAGCAATCCTTTTGGGCTGAGGGAAACATGGTCTTAACATTGTAGATTCACAGCTGAATAGCAGAAATTGATGGCTTACTTTATTCGATTTTCAAATTGTAGAGAAACATCACCAATCCAAGGTAATTCGAGATAAACAGGGCACTTTTCAGGTCCAAAATGCTTGTAAGAACTGAAACTGGCAATTTTTTGTTTGAAACACCTCGAGATGACATCATCAGGGTAGCCATTTTCAATTAGGATACGTTTTATTGTATCGAGTTGAGAAGTGAGCTTGGTTTTGGAGCAAATCATGAGCGCCCTGTGAAAGTTTCATGAGACTAATTTTCCTTTCTGCAAATTATCCAAAGCCATGAATGTTTGCTTTCCGACGCTTGTGTTGACTTCCCTGTTTGAGTCCATACTGTGCATCCGCTCATTTTTCGATGCCAATGTACAATAACAAACTGTTTCAAATCGTTGAAATAAACTTGCTACCTCAAAAACAAGTATCCTTTGTTTTCTGTGTTTTCTAATGTTACAATGCTGATTAGAAACTCAATGTATATATCCGGCTATTCATTTTGGTTAAGGCTACCAAAGTATCTTGTTAGCTCTTATCCCAATAACGTTTTCTTACCCTATTACTCCATGGAACGCACTGCCATGAACACCCCCCCCCCCCTCACCCACTTTTTCAAACATAAGTCTAAAGGCTCTAATAATATGAACATTTTAATTTGTTCACTGAAATTAATGGATAGAAACGAAGAAAAACAACTTGCACAGGAATCTATGTCAGCTATGATAACTTATGCATTGTGTAAAGCTTACTCTAAGGAACCAGCAAATCTTTAACTGTCTCATTTTTAGCCCCCATTTAATGTTTACTTGGCTTGCTCTTGTTTGGTATGAGGTCTTGCTTCCAGCTTTCCCTAGATGCACCCCTGTCCGAAGCTCAGCTAACGGCCTACTCAGCTTAATTGTCAATATTGCTATACCTATGAGCATGTTGTTCCAAAAATCAGAAATGCATTTGCTTTAAAATTACTCTGAAGGGTTCTTTGCTAATTTTGTTGACTGTGATGATGTATGTATCTTTTCATAGTAGACAGTTAAAATCAGTTCTAAATCAAACTGCACTTAGACATGGACGCAAAAAAGCTAGTTATTCTTTAAAGGCCTTAAAAATTTTCCAAGGCAAGTCCCTGCACCCAAAGCAGGTTTCCTACTCAGCTCCTCCGCCACCTCCACTATAAAGCCCCTGCGCGGTCCCTGTATTAGGCTCAGACAAAAGTCTGATAAGAAACTGGTAAATAACCATGCAAGTTTACACGCTTGCATTTCCCGGTGGATTTTCACACACTCCATGCCCCTGTATATTTTTACGTCAATTAGTTTCTAAATGAAACTTAAATGACCAATAATATCCTACGAATTCCAAATGCTCTGAAAAAAATGACAACAGAAAACTGACAATTTCTGTGTCAAAGCAGCTAAATAAGGGTGCTTAATAAAATATAATTCAGCGTTAATTAGTTTTTTGATGGCTTCACGAAGTCAATAATAGGCTCCAATCCAATGCTCAGTTGTGCTCTCGCTGCTTGCAGTGCATCTGAAATTTGGATTTTTATACGTGTAGGCTCCAAAATTATCTTCACTTTCAATTGAATCGGCTTTTGCATCTACGAAATGGGTGTTGTAGAAGGAATCAGTGTGAAGATGTTCCCCATGACCCTGCCAAAAGTCCACCAATTGATCATTGGCATTGTGTCCTCTAATATTCACGTATTCAAGACGCTTTGCGGATTTGGTGAAATAGCAACAGAGTGGATCCAGTTCAGAGAGCTTTGCTCTGAAGTAATCCTTGTAATCGATGCCAAATCCATTAAAGTTGCATGTTGCTCTCCAGTGGGTAGATACTGACTTGAGTTTCTCCATCTTTGACTTACCAAGCCTGAAGAAAACGCAAGTTATTTACCAAGGTAGGTATTAAAATGTGAGTTGCAATGGTAAGAAGAAGTAGTCGTCAGTATGCTCCAAAGGTCACTGTAGATAAGGTCACACAAGAAAAAAGCTTAACCTACCAAGCTATTCGCTGGTTACAACAATATATGCAACTGTTGTGATAAACTTTGTTACCTGTAACTTTGCCAGTTTGGAGTTTCTTCCATGTAAGGAAAATCATCAGCGAAAGGCTTGCGGTTGAACAAGTGGTTGTTGTGCAAAGAAAACGAGTAACAAGTGTCCACACTGACTTTGGCTCTGAGGTGAAGTCGCAGTAGACCTTGAATTCTGTACCATCATCGTCCAAAACGGTGTACACGCCATTCACTTTTCCCGATTCATACAGCCAATCAAGACAAGAATATTTTCCTGTTTAAATTAAGAAGTTTGGATTATGCAACATACATGTTTACTTGCAGAGAAAATGAAGAAGAAGCAATATTACCTTTGTTATTTCACAACACTAAGTAACTTTGTTGAAAAGTGGCGAAAATATAAAGCTCTTTCCGTTCTAATTCAACTGTACAAATCGCTGAAGATTTTTTCATCTGTCTTGCTTTCAACACGTTTTATTTTCAAGGCTATAGATGTATGGTGACTTGAACCAGGGTCAAATAAACCGCACAAATGTAGACAGAGTGCATGCCATGTTGCATCTCATATAAATACACTATCGAATAAATTGCTAACACTGTTTGAAACAGGAAACATGCCTCGTCATAATAGGCATAGTATTGTTATGAAATACATTATTGTGACAAAAAACATGAATAATAAGTGATTCATACTCTTTTTTCTCCAGATCACCATGTTCTCCTTATTTTGCGGAATATCCTCCTTCTTCTCGTATTCATAGTACAAATTTGTTTTGAGATCTTTAGCTACAAAACTGCATCGACTCATTATACTGCAGCTGTGAAATGCTTTGTTTAACATGTTTCCGACTTCCATCTCCTGGTAGTGAACGGCTTCGAATACGGTAGAGTATTGTCTCACGCAGAAAATTATGTTCCAAAGATTGAATACAAGGAGAACAAGCATTGATTTTTGCACCTCTGGCATCTTCCCTATGCAAAATGTGAAAAATGATTCATTGACATTACCTGGGTAAATTCATCCAGCTTACGAGTAAACCTAAAGGAAGTCTCTGAGTCTATTATAGTTCTTGCTCCTTGCTTGATTTGAACATGTGCTTTGTGGTACAAAACTTCACAATAGCTAGAAATAGCGGAACCTGTTTTGGCATACCCAAAGCACTTTTTCGTGCGATACTCCTCGGAGTATGCAAACGTCAGAAAGTGACTAGAAGCTGACACAAAAAATAGCCATTCGCTGATCGAAAACAATAGAGGGCCACAACAAGAACAAGCTCGGACAGACTCTTTCTGGCTACAATGAATGGAATTTTACATTGATATGTAGACAGAATCGAAAACACATAGGTGAAAAGAGGAAAAGGCGACCTAGCTTGCCCAATTAAGCAAAAAATGCCGTCACAAATTGTATGTTTTGGCACAATTCAGATTCCATATAGAATACTGTTTTAGAATTCAGACTTGCTATAAAAACTATGTCATTAATGTCTAAGTTGTTGAAACTATAGCTTTTCTTGTGTTAAACTCTTTTTAGCAATTTTGAAACTACAGAAGTACGAATTTAACTGTCAACGTTGGGGAGTGCAATGGCGCATCT
Source organism: Nemopilema nomurai (assembly GCA_003864495.1). Taxonomy (NCBI): domain Eukaryota; kingdom Metazoa; phylum Cnidaria; class Scyphozoa; order Rhizostomeae; family Rhizostomatidae; genus Nemopilema; species Nemopilema nomurai. The sequence continues at coordinate 347,470 of ML133465.1, read as the reverse complement.
CTTTACTGTGTGCTCCAACTAGGAAGTATCTAATAATCTTTCATATGTCGGGGCAGGAATAAACCCTCGCACGATACCCCATAAAACCTTCACCAATGGATGACTATAGTTTAGACAATGTTGCTTCTTTGTAGAAAACTCACCTTTTAGATACAAACTGTCGTGTTTGTTTCAAAGTTTGCTTGAAAAATGTTACGTATTGTCAGACGTATCAATGTATCACAGCTTCTCTCGCCACCTTGTCTTTTTTGTTTGACTGCTGCGTTGGGACGCGATTCGGATGGTATTGAAAGTGGACTGTGTCATCATTTGGGAGGATGAATAATTAATGCAAGGTGAAGCAGTTTCTAGGCGGTAATTCTTATTTCATATCAGGTATCCAAGCGTAGAAGACACGTGCTTCATTAAACCGGCCTGCAGGTACAGAATAATAACTTCTGTGCAAAAGTATTCAAGGTAGCTAATATGTTACCTTGGATATCTCAAGGATAGCAGTCAATTGGTGGATTAAGGCTGGTAACATCTTCACATTGCTCCCTTCTGCAACATTCTGCAATTTGTTAAATCTTGATTAGCTTAGTATAATGTCCCTTTTGTTGCAGATGAATTTTCATACTTCAATTTAAAATTGCGAGCAGCATCAAAAATGTAATTGCTGCATACATGAGTTACGTTTTCTTTAGATGCACCTAGGGGTATGCAAATTTGGAAAAATGACCAAAACTGAGATAAAATTCAGCCAGTTATGGAATAAAAAAAATATTAGAGGACAGCGAGAATGTCGTGCAATAGAACTAACAAACTCCCACTTGGCACTTTCTTTAAGAATAGTTTAGAAAAAAACAACTCTTTCCGTTCACATTGAGTGAGAATTTATGTAGATATGTCTTGGTATGTAGAGAACCAGCCAACGATTTTAGTTGTCAATTGTGACGTTTAGTTCTTGGATGCAAAGCATTCAAAAAGAAGCTTTCGTCAAATGACATTGGTCAGCCTAAGAGAGGCGAGATTTGTGCACGGAACAAGTGTTAAAGTTTTTGCTCATGAGGCCAAATGAAATTGTTAATTGTAAAAAGCTACTTGAATAGGCAATGAATTCAGGTGGCAATAGTCCAGCTTGTAGAATCTCTGGATTCCGTGTTTTGCAGGATTCCGACAACTTGCACAGGTTAACTTTAGCATTGTGTAAAGCTTACTCTAAGGAACCAGCAAATCTTTAACTGTCTCATTTTTAGCCCTCCCATTTAATGTTTACTTGGCTTGCTCTTGTTTGGTATGAATTTGTGCTTCCAGCTTTCCCTAGATGTGCCCTTTCCCGAAACTCAGCCACCCAACTCCAGTGTATAGACTTATGTATTGTTAGCTCACAGAACACCCGGGCATGCTAAAACTTAGCTTTATCGTCTATCAAGTATTCTCTTCCTGCGTAAGTTATTATTCAAAACAGTGCTACGTCATCCATTGAGACATGTTTCCAAAACAATTTGGCTTATTTGAAGGTTCAGGAAATTTGCGAGCAAGTGCTTTATGGTACAAAAGTTTTAGAAACGTTTCGTGTTCTTTCTGAAGACAAAGTGAGTCGAAGCAGAACAAGAACCACAGAATAATAAAGTAGATTCTCTACCACATCTGGATTGGAGTATGCACTGAAAAAATTAAACGAGCATTAAATTGCAGAATGTCACAATACTGCCTATACCTATTAGCATGTCGTTCCAAAAATGTATTTGCTTGAAATTTGCTCTAAAAAGGTTCTCTGCTAATTTCGTTGGCTATAATGATGTATTCATCTTGACAAAGTAGATAGTTGAAATCTATTCAAAACCATGCTGCGTTTTTCGACTTTCTAAAGAGTATGGCCTCAAAAAATTTCCCAGTCCACGAACGAAACCCATTTAGATAAGGGAAAGGGTGGGGTTCAGTACCAATTGTTCTTTTTGACCAATTTTTCTCCATAGAAAATTTGCTGAACAGTTTAAAATTTGGTCAAAGTTCCAAATCAACATTGAGCTTCCCATTGCATGACCAACTTTTTGTTTCTTTTCCAAAAAATTAGAAGGCGTTACGCCCTTCAAACCCCCTTCCCTCCATTCGCATATCCCTGGTGTAGGTATAGGTATTGAGATTATATCAAACGAAATTTCAATTCCAAACTGATCTACATGCCTTTTATTATGTTTACTCAATTTATATAGCTATAGATCTTTTAGAAATACATGAAATGTGTTTCTAGAATAACTTCACAAATAAAATTTTTTGTCTGAATCAAATCGATGATTTTATCCAATTTGTATAACTTCCTGATTTTCATTTGGAAATTTTGATAGTAGCACTGGTAGTAATCATGGAAATGTCATGAGTGCGGGTCAAGCATTTAAAAGATACCTTTCCATATCGAATTAGGAAGTAACCCTCTCTGAGAATTCACGAGCTTGGGTGAAACTCCAAATCTAAAATTGTCAAATTGACCCTATCGTGCAGTTGCGTCTAGATTGAGACTATGGTATAAGTATAACATCATATTGCAGCCTTCTAATCGGTTATTCAAAAATGACAAAAATGACAAACTTGGCATCCAGCAATTGTTTTGACTTCAATTTGCTGCAAGGAGAAGTATATTATTAATGGCAATTGAAGCAAATTTCTAAGTAGCGAGTCCCATTGCATTTCAGGTGCTCAAAATGGAAAAGTAGCAATCAATTAAATAGATGGCAAAATAAAGGATTCCAAGTAGCATAAACAATAATTCAAGGAATTAATTATGCATAGGCTGACACAGCTTGTCACGAAGAATGACATTTACTTTGATCACCGAAAAGAGGCTATTGTCATTTCAGGATGGCAAACAGAATATTCTTTATGGCTATTCTATTGCCTTAGAAAAACCGTCCAAATAATGTTTCATTAATGAATCTGAATTATGTAGCTCAAGAGATAGATTTTAGATTGGTCTCTACTTAGATTGCACTACAAGAACACATTTGGAGTTTCCTCATTTTATAATTCAGTAGTTCAGCATTTGTTCATAACATAAATTTCGCTTTACGCATAATACCTCAAATTCACAACACATATGCCATGTTAAATCGCATGTCATATTTCACACCGGATTACTCTTCCACACTGCATGTCATATTTCATACCGGATTACTCTTCCATACCGCATGACATATTTTATACTGAAAGAGTTGAAATGGTAAGATAGGTTGGATTTTTACTCAAAAAGGATGGCGAGAATCACAAGAAAAGTTGTACTTTTTTCTTTAACATGCCAGTAAGCACCTGTAAGCGAGATATTCTCGAAAAAATGAACGAAAATCTGACCATAGCTTCAAACAGCTTTGATCAAAGTGCAACATTGTTCACTTAAAAGCAATCACATCGCTTCAAGCACTCCTAGTAACAAACACATCAGGTTGTATTAAAAAAGGAGTTACATTTATGAATGAACCAAATTGCCTAAACTATAGCAAATGCTTTTTGTTAACAATGACATTGGAACGAGAGTGGCAAAGGCAGTTTGATGGTTTAGAACATGGGGCTCCACCAAAGCTTTGTCAAATGGCAAAGAGAGACTGCCTGGTTAAAGCATTCTTCAGCAGAAAGACAATGCACTATTAGAATTGCATTCTTCAAAGCTACATATTAAATGTTTGAAGAAAATAATCGATTTTACTTACGCTAATTCAACGCTTGGGATTTGTTTTTACAATTATACTTCATTTATGTTTAATAAAACTAGCAAAAGTTTTGTACCTATACAAGATAGGTATACAAAAAGCATTGAGATATAAATTGTTTTTTTCTCTATTAGATTAGAAAATCGATATACTTTCCCAGTTAATGGCAAATGATTCACTATCCCCCTATTTTTTAGAAAGTTTGAAAGCATTGAAAATACCACTGTTTTTGCTCCTTCTAAACATGACCAAATTTTTTAAAAATCCTTTTTGTATGAAACAGAGTGTGAGTCACTTATAAAGCATTAGTTTTGCCATCACATCTTCATTTGTCACAATTTTAGCTTTGTACATTTCTCGATCGTTTCATGCATACCACAACAACGGATGTATCTTGATACAGAAGAGGCGGCCTAAGCTATGTGTTCAACTCAATAATTTTTAGCAGATACAGTATGCCTGCAGTGCAGATTTCGGTTAACTGAACATCTGTTCAAAAATTCCATGCATTTATGTATATCCTTTATGCAAATTAGTACTAAAACAAGATTGTTGAAGCAAGGTCAATTCGAACATCTCAGAACCATTTTATCTTCTTGCTAGCTATCTAAATTTTAATAAATCGAACAACTGAATTGAGTGTCATTAGATCTATTCAATTCAAACATAAATAGGATTGACAGGAAAGCGCTCTTGTCTTTAATAGCTGCATGAATCAAGAAAGGTGAATGGTCTGCCACCATGCCTGAAAGTGGTAGTACAGTTTTCAAGGTCTACTGCAACATTACCTGAGAGCCAAAGTTAGTGTTGACATTGGCTACATTGCCTTTTTGTGCACAACAACCACTTTTTCAAACGCAAGCCTTTGGTCGACGACTTTCATTTCATCATCGACAAATGAAGTCACACAAATTCTTATTCTTTATTTAACTAATCATTGGATGCAAGGGTGCATATTAAAATAGAAGTCAGTGTTAATTAGTTTTTTGATGGCCCCACGAAGTCAATAATAGGCTCCAATCCAATGCTCAGTTGTGCTCTCGCTGCTTGCAGTGCATCTGAAATTTGGATTTGTATATTTGTAGGCTCCAAAATTATCTTTACTGAAAATTGCACCAACGTTGGCATTCACAAAATGCGTGTTGTAGAAGGAATCAATGTGAAGATGTTTCTCTTGAAGTGCATAGTGTATAGTTGAAGGATTTCTAAATCGAAAAATCTTGCAATGCTATATAATTACTAACCACGAGCATCACTGACCGAGGACTGACAAAGCACAAGTGAAAAAAGACACGATCAAGTTTTTCTCTGATTGGTACACTCTTTCACAATTAAGATTTAGAAAACAATTGGCTCAAAGTTGATAATATTCTCCCATCCAATGTTGAGTTGTACTTCCATTACTTATAGTGCATCTGAAGTTTTGATTTACAGTATAGTAAAGTCCAAAACTATCTTCATTTTCAATTGAATCAGCTTTTGCATCTACGAAATGGGTGTTGTAGAAGGAATCAATGTGAAGATGTTCCCCATGACCCTGCCAAAAGTCCACCAATTGATCATTGGCATTGTGTCCTCTAATACTCACGTATTCAAGACGCTTTGCGGATTTGGTGAAATAACAACAGAGTGGATCCAGTTCAGAGAGTTTTGCTCTGAAGTAATCCTTGTAATCGATGCCAAATTCGTTGAAGTTGCATGTTGCTCTCCAGTGGGTAGATACTGACTTGAGTTTCTCCATCTTTGATTTTCCAAGCCTGGAGAAAATGCGCCAGATACACTAAGCTTGGTAAAAATATCAGTTATAATGGTAAAAAGAAATCAACATTAAGTATGCTCCAAAGATCACTGAAGTCAAGAGGAAAGTTTAACAAGCAAGTGGTAGCCAACCTCCGGCAGGCTGTTACGGCTCTTAAAGGCCAGCATCTACTGCATCTATTCCAGAACATGTTGAACAAAGACAGCTTCTCCATTATTCATGTTGTAACTAAATTCAGGTTTTTACAAAGACAAATAATGAGTTTCAGAGGTCGCAACGTTGGCATAACATAAACTGATTTCAGGAGCGTTGTGGCTAGGCAGGAGATCTTCTGATGATCCCCTTACAAGTTACTTGAAAAACCCAGGAACATGTTAAAAGGGCATACGTTATTCTTTGATTAATCTCTTAACTATATAAAACTCAAGCTCGCTGTTATGTAATAGATATTTGGAGATAAACTTAAACGTAAAGAGTCGGGCGAATGGGGTGTGTGGAATTTGAAAGGCCAAACAGAAGATGACCCGCTAGAATGACGTTGTAGAGACCTGATGGAAGGGCCCTTGATTTCGAATCTCGCGAATTCAAAATTTTGGCCTCGTAATCAGACTGCTTTTTCATGGAGGCAAATTGTTTGGAGCCTGTAAGGGAAGGCGGTAGAAGAAGGCTCGCCTGCGTGGCTAACCAAAAGTCGCAATTTCATTGTTTACCCAGCATCATCATCACAAATTTTTTAAAGTTTCCCTGACTTTGTATTTCTGAATGTCATCGAATTCTCTGTTCTTAGCTAACTAGTGAGTCGCTTAATTTCGTCTAGGAAATTTTCTATCGCGTCGGCCCAACCCCTGGTGGGTCCTCTTATGTCGCTAAACATCATTCTTATCCCCTCCCAGTCTCAATAAGTTTTGCCCCACTTCTGTTGTTGCGTCATTACTACTTACGCTATTTTGCCCAACTGTCCCACTCTGGTACCCAGGATACAAGAGCATGTGACTATAGTGCCCTTGTAGGTTGGTCACTCCTGTATACGCTGGTTACAACAATGTATGCAACCGGTACGGTAAAAATTGTTACCTGTAACTTTGCCAGTTTGGAGCTTCTTCCATGTAAGGAAAGTCGTCGGCGAAAGGCTTGTCGCTGAACAAGTGGTTGTTGTGCAAAGAAAACGAAGTAACCAGTGTCCACACTGACTTTGGCTCTGAGGTGAAGTCGCAGTAGATCTTGAATTCTGTACCATCATCGCCCGAAACGGAGTACACGCCATTCACCTTTCCTGACTCATACAGCCAGTCAAGACAAGAGTAATACTCTGTAGGCAAAAGCAGGCTTTTTATCAAAATGGAAAAATTGCTACCTTTCAGAATACTATCTTTCCAATTACAGTAGATTTATGAAAGCTTGAACTTTACGTGAACTTGATTTCTAGAGACAACATATTTATTTGCTTAAATTACTTTTAGCTCGAAGTCTCTACAGGCACTGAATTATAATTTGCACAGGTTGCAAATTTAAGCCAATGTATAAAAGACTTTGTTTGAAAATATCTGTTTGTTGAAAGCTAAAGTAGAGGCCAAACGAAAAATTTGTAATACCTCTTTTGCTCCATATTATGAGATTCTCCTTATTATTAGGTAGATCTTCTTTCTTCATGTAAGCAGAATAGGTGCTTGTTTTCGTATTTTTCGCAACAAATTTGCAACGCATCCCATTCATGCTACACTCGTGAAATCGCTGATGTATCACGCTTGTGTCATTGCTGATTCGGCCATGGAATATTTCAAAGATAGCAGAGCGTCGATTGTCACCATTGATTGAAAGACTGATTGCAGTGAGGAGATAAAACCAAACAAGCCTCATCCTGGCTGCCGTTTCCTTCAAAGTAAATTTTGCAATAGGATCTGATAAACATGCTTTTCCAAAATATTTAGATGCAGGCAAAATCATGAAAGATGATTAATGCACTTTCAAAGAAAGAAATATAAACTCGTAGCTAGGTGTTTTGTTTAACTGTAGGTACATTTGATTGAGGGATCACCTGTCCTAATATTTTGAGATGGATAATAGAATTAAATACCATTATATGAATTGTCCGTGAATATTACTGTCCTTACCAGTTGATGTCAGTACCAACTTGATTTCATTTGCTACCCATTTCTATTATAGCGAATATGCAGACTTGTTTTTGAAAAAATACCATACTGAAGCGTATCATTCTGAGGCCCCGTTTACACGATACCGTTTTCATTTGATATCGGATTCATTTGATATCGGATTGGCCTTCTGTTAACACGAGAACGAATGAATCCGATATGCTTCATACCGTTTTTGCGTTTTCAAATGAAAACGATCTCAATGCGTTTTCAAATGAATCCGATATGCCTCTGTTCTCGTGTAAACAGCCGAATCCGATATGAAATGAAAACGATGCCTCATTATCTGAAACAGCATCGTGTTCATTTGCACATTTGGCGCCTTTTTGAAAAACAAAATATTCAAAGATGGACGCCTACAACTCGACAATCAGCTCTCTCATGACTATAATCACAAGTATCGCGAATGCTATGGCCTTGAATGTCCAGTTGTTTAACAATTTATACATGTGCTATATTGCCAGAAGAAAAAGTTTATGGAGAATGATTTCACTGTCGTCTAGGCCTGCAGTTAGTAAAGTTAGAAAAAAGAGCAAATAGAAGGTTTTGGGAGAATCCAGGAAGGGTGAATGTTTGGTGGCTAAACCTGTTGAATGGGATATCCATGGATAATGAATGGAAGAAAAATTTGAGAATTTCACGAACGAACTTTTTTAAACTTTGTTCAGAACTTCGTCCATTCATCACATTGCAAACAACCAACATGAGGATTCCTATGTCACCTGAAAAACAGTTAGCTCTGATGCTTTATTATTTGTCTGATGGAGGTAAATATCTTCTTTGGTTTCCTCTTTCCCCATACTGAGTTAGTTTAGTTATAATTTCGCAAAGTTCTTGTTCCCTGAAAGCTTCGGATTTGGCGCCAAGATGGCTTCCTTGGCAAAATAACAAAATGCTACTGCGCAGAGAATGTAGAACAAAGGCGAAATTCCCGCAGCGCCCACCCAAAACGTATTCGTGTAGACAGAGCCCCAATCCGATATGATATGAAAACGGTATCATGTAAACAGGGAGAAATTGCATATCGGATTGGGAAACCGAATCCGATATCAAATGAAAACGGTATCGTGTAAACAGGGCCTGAGACTCGTGCACAAATACTTGGAGGAACCCAGGGCTACTACTATCTGTTGATTGAAACCCATACTGAAGCGTATCATTCTGAGATTCGTGCACAAATACTTGGAGGAACCCAGGACTACTACTATTTGTTGATTGAAACTCATACTGAAGCGTATCATTCTGAGATTCGTGCACAAATACTTGGAGGAACCCAGGACTACTACTATTTGTTGATTGAAACTCATACTGAAGCGTATCATTCTGAGACTCGTGCACAAATACTTGGAGGAACCCAGGGCTACTACTATTTGTTGATTGAAACCCCACAAAAAGGAAAAGATATCATGCAAGCTACATTGATTTAAACTCAAAGTTTAGTGATACCACTTCTTTCTCATGAAAGTTTGTATTGCTTGAAAGTAACTGAGTGAAATAGAAATACGATGCCGGAAAGTCAGCTTGAAATATTGTCCTTTCCAGTTCCTTGTGAATGCCATCTAACACCGCTCAAGACTAAAATGCTTCTTGGTTAGGCTTCGTTTAATCCAAATCTGCACTTCTAAACTATAGCCAATTTGCTCAAGTGGTCAATATTTACCATTGTATCTGAATTTTGAATTGGCGTTACCTTATTTCATGAAGAAAAGATGAATGCTAAAAAAGAATGTAAATCACCAGAGCAGATGCTAGGAAGAAAATTTTCAAATATTCATTCTTGGCCTTGAGCTACAGTAAGCAACAATTAAGCACGAAAAATTTATTGGTTACCTTTGTGGATAAGTTTGCGACGGAACAGAAGACTGCACTTGGAACAGAATGTTCAAGGTATGGACATGTTGCTCACTAAACAGTGCAAGTCTCAACAATCACACAAAAAGCTTTGTTGTTTAAGTTAATCCATGACAGGTGCTGTTCTCGCGATTAACAAGAAATCTTCTGCAATAACATCATTATCATGGCAATGCGATTGCCTATGTTGCATTATGATGTTTACAAACAATAAACAATATATAAATTCTACAAAGTTTCCACAGGAAGAGGTTTTTATGAGGGACATTGATGAGAGAATCTGTTGATGCCTTCAAAGTGCAATGAGATTTATGATCAACTAAACAGACTTGGCCCTGTTTTTACTATGTTTGGCTACCTTTCACAACGCTGTTTGTTGACTGTGCATAGTGTAAAGACGATGTTTTGAATGTAAAGGCGATGTTTTGGATGTAAAGGCGATGTTTTGAATGTATAGGCGATGCTGTAAACGTGGAGTTTGCAGCTATAACCTTATGGGTATATTGTCCAAGTTGAACTCTAATTTTCAAGTGCCAGACAACATTCCCACATTAATGAATCAATTATCTGGCTATCTTTTGGAGCGATTTTTCACAGATTGGCGTTCGCTCAGTCTGTACCAAGCATTGGGCTACGTCTTGTCAAAAACTGAAAGCTAAATTCAAACAGACCTTCTAATCGAATTAGACATGTCTATATTTTTATTAACTTCAATGCTTGTTCGTGAATTCTTTTAATGGAAACGGCAATAACACATTTGTTTTTTTTAAATGAAATACAAAAGGGATTGTTAAACTTGCAGATTCACCATCTGCGCTATATTCTTTTAAAAAACTTACGAAAAGGTATAATTATGATCAGCTGGCAGTCTTCCTGAAAACATGGCCAGTTTTCATTAAAGACATTCAAGATCTGATACTCAGAGAAGCCACTAGCGACTTCAATATACAGGAGTAATATTTTTTCTTCAGTTACTATGCGGAACGGTGTTTGAGCATATCTCAAACGAACTAGATGCCTTGTCTAGTATTTTAAATTAACTTGTAAAGCAGTAGTTGCTTCCCAGAGAAAATCAATTTGTTTTAAGCCATGCTTTTGTAGATCATGTTTTTCAAATCAACATCCCTGTTTGGGAAACACAAACTAGAACTATGCATTCTGGTACTTGATGGACTTTTTGCTCCAATCAACTCAAAGACGATAGGTCAAGCCCATTTATGTATGGCCCATAGAGTTTTATAGCGTTGCACAAAAACTTTTGTAAAGGGTAAACTGTTTAATCACGGGAGACATCACAACAGCTAGAATTCTAAGAATGGTGGTCGCATATTAAGGTCAAGTTAGTTATTTCGACGTTCACAAAAAAACAATGCGTGGCTTGTACACAAAGAAGAGACTTTGAATTCTAATTGTCACTGCACTATTTCCATTTCTGTTGCACTATTTTTTTGAATTTCCCTCAATAACATTTCATGTTCTTGAATAGAATTTATAGTCCATTGCGAAAGTTTTGAACACAAAATTGAACCTCCAAAACTCTTTGCTATTACTCTTTAGTTTAAAAATTCTTAAAATTGAATTAAAAGTATGCATCTTGGCTATGCAACAGGGTCCTGCAAATAGAAAACCACTTTTTATATCGAAGCCTCAGAAAGTTTCTTATTTAAAGAGACCTTTTCATAATCAGGGTTCGAGTTTCTTATACAAAGGTACAATCAAGTTTAACCAGGTCAAGTCAAGGTATGAGAATTTACTGTGCATGCATCTACTTGCATTCGTGTATAATATATAATGCGCAGTACGATGTTCTAATATCATTAAATACTTCATGCATTTGAGAGCAATAATTCATTGGAAAGTCTAGGAATTTGTGGCATTCGAGAATAAACTGAGAGTCGATGCAATGCAATGACATAATTTTTACCGAAGTCTATTTGTAGTTATTCCTTACTTCAAATAACTTTAGTTTGATAGAAATATGAGTAGCATGCAAATTTATATCATGCTTAGATGTATAAACCTGTCAGAAATGAATATGTCTGTTGAACTATAATAACTAGCTTTAAAAAGTTAAATAAGACATAAATATAAGTCATTTTCTAATCTTGTCAATAATGAAAGACAAGCCGATCTTCTTTAGTGATAAACCGATTCTTACTATTTCTTGAAATTGAACACTTCTTTACCCAAACTTCGAGTTAGGGAGACGCGACTTTGAGATATGAATATAGCACGAAGATTGTAAAGTTATTGAAAGAACAATGAAATGCAGAGTTCATATGGGTGACACAATTATGAAATTTCTAATTAATGCAAATGGTACTGAATGGGAAACATGCTTCAATTACTTAATTTTAGGGTCTCCTAAACATTTTAACTAGGAGAGACTGCTTGGCTTTCGCTAACGAATGATTCCTTCCAGATGGCCATGTTTCATTTCAGCACCTGATTACCTTACAGCAATGTTGCAATCGCAGTCGATAATGCACACTTGCCTTAATCAGCCTTGGATTGTAAATCTCTTGGAGCCCCGTGATTTGTTGGTTGCAAACGCCATTCAGACCAAATTGCATCAAAAATACCTTGCCCAAATCTTCCCTATTGGCTTTGCTTCAAAAGAAACAAATTTAAAAACTTAATCAACCTATTTGAAGAATATTTGGGTAAGATACTCAAAAATTTTGTTGTGACAAATGTTTGCCCAAACGCAATTGCTACAAAGTTACTTTTCGAAAATAGCCAAGTTCAATATCTTCTAATTATTTATTTCTCGACGACAATTATCTGTTCTAAGATCTTATCACAATTTACGGTGCCAAGAAATAAAGATAACCAATTCAGTGAGGCAGAAAGCGATTTTTTGCAACTTTTCCTTCAAGGTCTCATTCAAGTTTGCCTAAACAGTTTGATAAGCGTCAAAGTCCCCACTTAATGGAAGTAGCCTTCGTACGCCACAAAACGCTCTTCATTAGAGAATTGCGTCTAGGGTTGGACGCATTCGTGTACTTCACTGTTTTAGTTTTTAAACCAAATGAACGAGCTAAAGTTTGAGTTTTGCCGTCTGTTATCCACTCTACCAAGGCTGATGATTTCGTCAAAACAACAAAGCTATGTACTAAACAATTTCACATCCAGAATACATAGTTATCATAGAGTGGAGAAGATGATCTCAAGGTACAATTAAATCTTTGAGTAAGTGAACTTGTTTTCCAAATTTATATCACTCGCTTCATGCCACCTTTCCTGTATCGTAGCTTTTAGAAATAAATTGTTCAATAAATTACTGCAATGGTTAATTATGTGGCGGCTAATGATTATTCTGTTGAGATAGAGAGCTCTTTCTTCTAGCATGGACAACCCAACCAAGAAAAAACAAGGTTCGCATTGTAAGAATGTCGTCTGTAGGTCGTACCAGGAAGAACGTCATGGTGTTATCTTTAGTGCTCTCCCAATTATTCGTTGGTATATCTATTAGATATTTAACTTCAGCTACTGTGCATTATACATAATATATAATTACATGTTAATATGATTATATAAGGGCTTGACGATGCCACGACCATAATTTGGTGATTTATGGCCAGTGGAATATTTCCAGTTTGTCAAAGAGTTTCTGTTATTTTTGCCTGGTTCATAAAAATTTAAACCAAGACCAAATTACAGAGGTTTGATGGAGAAAGATCCTGTACTCATGTGTCTTCATTTAAGCCTATTGGTTGCATAGTTAGCTTCCTTTTTACGTTTATTATTTTTTCAAAATGATCCTTTGGTATTTCAATATTAAAAGATAGGTTTTGTGACATTTCCACATCGGTACACTTATAATGACTAACAATTTGTAGTATCGCTCGATAAGTGGAAATGATTGAAGCTTGATGTGTTTAATTCTGTGATTGAGGTTGAAAATGGTTGGAACTGTATTGCATCCACCTAAAGTTGATGAAAAGGATCGACGCATCCATTGACGAAACTACGCTGAAAATCTTCCGTGAACTTGAAAAGGGACCAAAAACTTTAAGATCAAATGAACTTGAAGTGAGCTGAATATTATTCAAGATCATTTTCTTGTCAAAAACAAAAAGATAAAACAGATGACAAAACACAAATGACAAATGAAAATGGCAGTCTAGAATGAAAGATTTGAGAAGCTAGAAATAAAATCCACATTATTAAAACTGATGTGTATATTCCTGCACCTCAAGATTGTACTAAAGTCAGGGAAATGGAAGACCTAATTTAACTCTCCATACTTAATCACCAAAGACTTAACAATGATACGAATCTACAATTGCGACATCATGGAAATGAACAATAGGAAATCCAAACGAGATATGGAAAGCCGCTAAGACTGAGTATCCAAACGCAGATGAAGTGTTACAGCCATGGCAGTTTCTCGTGGACAATATGGTGCAACAAGATCAAGATATCGAAACTCTTTGTCGAAAAACCAAACGGCAAGTCAGAAATCAAAATTTTAGGCCTATCAAGTTTTTGGCTATCACAACGGAGGGCGGCGGTGTTGGAGAACGAAAATCAATGACTAGAAAAGCTCCTAATGTTTGGCTTCATTTAAGAACATATAGTTAAAAGATCTAAAAATCAAACTGCCCCTACTTAAAATTCAGTACCAAGGAGCTAGGTCGAAATAAACAATTGCAAACTGATCTGCTGTATATTTAATTATATCTAATCAAACGTTATCTAAGCAATAAAAAAGGAACTCACATAAAAATGATGAATATACGAAACACGAGGGGGTTGCAGGGAAGCACTAGAAAATCGTCAAGAATCCTAAGTCCACAGTGAAACCCGAGGAACTAGTTCGGGGGATCAACCTCTCACTTAGAGAATACATTTTCTGTCAAGATACGGGCCTTTTGGTTATAGCCCATAACCTACTTTGGGTTGTTGGTCTAATAAATGGGCCTAACGATCTTTTGGCCGTGAGGGATCGCAAAACAACTGTCCCGCTACAACATTGGAGTACTACATGCATACAGAAACCTGTTAGGTGGCAGAATCATAAGAGTTACCCAGCTATCATGGCAGAGGCGCATCGTTGAACGTTTAAAATGGTTACGTGCCCAAGAAATTTAAATTGAAAAGTCACCCTTAGCCGCTTAAAGGCATAAATAAACAATGCAGGGTTCACAAGGTTTACAGATTAACTAACACTACCCCTAAATTGCAATAAAAGTGCCACCTGCATTTAACATTGTTACTACCAGAGAAATAAGAATATAGTGGACACGCATTTGACGTCAAAGGGTGTGCAATAATACTTCTAAAAACAACTACAAACTTGGGGTTTGCACCAAGAGTGATTTAGCTTACATGTATGGTGATGATTTGTGGTTGTTACGAAATGGATGCGACATCATTCGCCCCTTAATTTAAAAGTAAATTAATTGAAAAGAAGTTTATATCATGAAACATCTGCTGCAACAAGCGTACCTACAGAGCAAAAAATTGAATTTTTTGTGACATAGAGACAAATTAATTCTTCTTGATACAAGAAACCTCCCTTGTAACTTTAGAATCATATAACATAACCTGCTGACAGTTCAAACTGTAATATCATTCCATTCGACTTGGTAATATCATGTTATTTCATGTGGATAAACTGCTTTTTCCACTCTTTTTTCTACCAATATGATGTAGTCATAATATTGAAACAGTGCATAAACATCTAAAAGTACTTTTCTTGGCTTTTCTCTCCAAGCAGGCAACAATACACGCAGTTTACAAAAGCAAGAGGACAACAACATTTCATCTTTCATAACTAGTTTATACAATTTTTCATTTACCCTTATCGGTTCTTTTCGTACCAACATGTTGAATTGTTATTAAAACACGGTCACCAAGAATTGTTACTACAAGGCACAATAACTAAATGAATATTGGCACAGCACTAGGGCAGACTGGATATTCCCTCGATCTAAACTGAAGAAGTTGGGTTTCTCAACGTTTAAAGAAGATAAAAATGGCGTGCAAACAAACCTTTAGAAATCCTTATCCCACCCGGACAAGTCATCTGGGGGAATGTCATCTTCTTTCGGGTAGTCATCGAAATTCGACGCATCAGTCGGTGACTTAACCTAAAGAACATACAAATATTATACAAAATGATAATACTACCATTAATCATGCAACCACGTTTGCTGTCTTGAGAATAATGTTGGCTCTAAATAGAGGGTTTAATAGTAAGGTCAATATTACTTCCATAGCAAATATGCATTTCAATGCCGGGCTGAGACAGAGTGATAGAGCTAGAATACATTCATTCGGGATATTGGTAAAAAGAAGATTGTTAAGAGTCAGTTGGACAGAAAAGAGGTGTGTGTTTGAGGGACACAAAAGTGTGCTTGGGGAGATACAAAGGACTTGCTATCCAGGCCGAACAACAGAAGCACCCATTAATGGGATAAGTTATGAGGCATATGTGCATTGAGAATGGCTTATTGAAAGGACTGGTAATTAGAAAACGATCAAGTGGACGACAGAAAATCAGATTGACAAATGCATAAATATTTGACTGGCTATGAATGACCGTGACTGTTGCCATAATAACAGACCAGAAAAGCAGAAAGAAAGGAAAATTGCTCATGCCATCACAACCGTTAAGGAAGCCTAATGTTCTGATTAATAGCAGTAAGTAGAAGATACCTATTCATTTACAAAAGTATCCATTGCCTTGAAAACTCCGTACAATAAAAGCGTTATTGCATAAATACCATTGTTTAGGTGTATAGAAAATAAATCAAACATCAAGATTGAAAGCTACAGTTTTGGAGAACATAGTTGTGCATCTTGTGAAATGAGCCATTTTTGCTTCCAATGTTCAGAACGAAAACAAGACGAGCTTTAAAATTGACTCTATACTTAAAACAATCTGTAAGACCAGCTACAAACAAATGGCACAGCTATCCTTAACGGGATCAAAATATAGAATCCCTAATTGAGAGGCACCATCTGTCTGCTAATATCTCGGTATCAAAAAGATTTGCCACATCGATCCATATCAGCTCTACATGAGCGCAGTTATTCGAACAAAGACGGCAGATCTGCGCCCCTAAGTCGCCAGATTCGCTAGCATTGCTCGAGATATCAAGAAAAGCTTTCCATAATTTATATCGCACTAATCCCACGCCACAAAGCTCGTGACCAAACAGGCTTCAAAACATGACTGGAGTATTTAAGAAAATCAAGATAATTTCAGAAATCGCCTCAGAAAGTTCCACAACACCAAACCGCAAACGAAATCTTTACACCCGACAGGGAAACAGGCTCAAGTTAATCTTGCCTGGTGGCAAAACAACGCTGTAAAAGATTTCTTGGAAAAATCTTTCCATGCACTAAAGATACATTGGCTTTGTAATTCAGTTGTATTTGAATTAACTTTGGCGTTCTAATGTATTAAAAGCTTGCCGAAATTGTTTTATGTTATCTACAATCTAATTCTGGATTTCAGCCATCACATAGTTCTTATCAGAATCCTCTTTAATAATAATCTGTTACCGTGTTTTCAATCGAAATAAAATAGTCAAAAGAGGCTGCCAGAGCGAGTTTCATTGCTAGTCTGTAGCGAATCTAACTGGTTTCTGTTTATAGCGACAAGGTCCGTTGTTTTAAGCAGAGCTGACTAAAGGTCCCTTTTAATATAAGGAAGGAATATATATTTATGGTACAAACTACTATTACATGATGAAATGTGTCTCATCCAAAATTTCGCTACCAATTAAACTTAACGTTAAACACCGGCTGTTTGCTATGATAATATCTTGGTGTACGTTTGACCTGATACTGAAACTGAAAATTCGCGGCTTTCAAGGCTTCCCAAGATTCCTTGGTCTCATGTAAACAATTCCGAGAGAAAGCTGTGAATCAGTAGCAAGTATGCTTGTGTAACTTTCATTTTTTACCCACGTTCAGAGTGTGAAGTGCTTACGAGTGAGTGAATTTAATATGAATTGTAGAGCCATGAATTCTTTGTTCGATTTTTCCACTTTTAGAAGCGCGTTGTTACGTTTCATAAAGCATCAGGGATACCAACAACAGCCGGTAACATCGTCTCGCAAGGACTATAGATAACCGCGATTTAACGCCGTGAATGATCTTATCGATTTCTCCGTCCACTACGAGGATTAAGGCTGGAGTAAGCACCTACTAGCTAGTCATAACTGGCCTTGATAAAGCTCTATCACAAATCAGTAATCTATAACCGTAATGGAAAATACTGACAACACAGCTGTTTATCATTATCTATGTTTTGCCTCCTGCTGAGCAAGGAAGACAGAACACAGACAGCTCAGCCTCGCAATGCAAACAAAATTACGTCATACCTTAGGGATAATCGGGGGGGCTAGCTTGTGATTTCGGTGGCCTTCCCAGTTGAATCCATCAAACCATCTGAAATAAAAGTATGGTTGCCGATTATACAAATTGGGTATAAAAGGTTTGCTGAGCGCTCGTCTCTCAATAATGGTGAGACATCATACTGCTTTTCAAAGCTTGATTTAGGAGATAAATCAAATATGTGGGATGATGAAAATTAAAAAAAACAAGATATACTGTACTGACAAAAATAATTCAAGGAAAACAGCGAAGTTATATGTTACAATAAGCAGCATTCTTACACTTTCAAGCACAATAACAAAAAGAAACTTACTTATGTTTCTGAATGTCTTTCAACCCATTTTTTTGATAACCTAAACGCTCCGATGGATTGTCTCTAAAAATCAAAAAAGGTCATTGTTTCAACGTCTAAAATAAAACTTTTCCGAAAAAATTCAGTATACCGAATTCAATATATTGAGCCGCGTACATTTGCGTTGCCTGTTGTATTCTGTTTATGTGACTCTGACTCTGTTTCTAACTGACTTATTCTAACGACACAATAATATTTATACTGAGAATTCTAAAAATAAATTTACTGACGAAGGATGAGAAAGGATGATGAAAAGATGGTGTAATGGGGATGGAAAAATCTAGGCTGAGGAGCGAGAAAATATGTTTCAGCATGACATGATACGATGAGTCATTAAAACTTCACCGATAAACTGGCCAACAATCAGAGCCATGTCTGGTTAAGCTGTGGATCATTTTCAAACTTCAAGTAAATGCTCTCGTTGATCCAAATGCGTCACCTATGCTTTTTCAAACAGTGTTATTGCATTGAGAGGAGGAAGGTGGGCCCATACTTACTTGCATAACTTCTTGATTAGATTGTGTGCATTGCGCGTGATCTTCCTTGGAAACTCTACCATGTCTATTCCCTTCAGGATGATGTTGTAAGTCTTCATCGGATCCGATCCGGAGAATGGTGGACTATGCGGAAAGAATGTACCAAATTTAACAACCTTCTACAGATGCGTAATTTGACCGAGAGACAAATATGCAAGGGTCGAGGCAATTGGAGAAGCTTTTTTGACTGTAGGGGTGCAATGCCAGCTGAATCATGACCACATAAAAGGGGGTCAAAGGCACATCCCCGCTAGAGAGCTTGACCATCGGGAAGTTATAGGATTGGTCATGATTGCGGTTCTCCTTGATATTCTGGACGGGCTTTAGTAAAGTATACCAACTTTTGTAATACTTTATTTCACCTAGTACAGAACCTTATCGTCCAACCAAAAGGTGGATTCTAAATCATTAGACGCAACAAACAACGCTGTACAATATCTTATCACTGCCTCAACTTTTTCCCTTTACATTAACAGCGTAGGCGCTCTTAATGACATAATTTGAATAATACTGTTGACACCTTTTGCCCATTAATGATAAACATTCAGTAAAAAGTGGATTGCTCTAATCTCAATAGCATCTTGAACGCGGAAACGAAGCGACTGGTGGATGACAAATATTGAGAAGCACGCTTTATTGCACGTTTCTCACTTAATTTTAAAACTGGCGTCATTGGTTTAAATAAAGATTAACAGTTAAACATCAGAATTGAAATTCTGTAGCTCTGAGGCATTCTCAGCAAATCGAGACGAAATATAAGCCACTAGCTGATTAACTGTTTTGCCGCTCGAGTTGGATATTTCAAACATATCGTGGTGTCATCTTGGGTTTGGAATGATATCACTTTGCAAAAAGTTTACATTTTTCACAGAAAACAAACAGACAAAATAAATGTTTGAGCAATTGTGAGCTATTTGAGCATCACGTGAAACTGGCAAACTGAAGCCTGCATGTGTTGTCTGGAAACAAAGTGAGACGCTTGAAACGACATCCAAAACTGCCTTTGACGGAAAGCTAGTCTCCATTGCGGAAATTTAAAGAGGGTAGTAGCACCTTTAATACAATGACATATCACCTTGATTCGAGTTGAAATTCTTACGCTGCTTTGTAGATAAATGCATGTAGATTTTTGGTATACTGGGCTAACAGGCTTAAGATATTGCAGCAAAAATCTAATATTGGAGAGAAAATAAAAAAAACATTCCGCACCTTCCAGTTAGCAATTCGTACATCAAAATTCCTAAAGACCAGTAGTCAGCAGCGAAGTCATGACCCTGGAGGAGAAAGCCGCAAAAGTAATTAACGGCAAAATGGGAGCTAATATAAAAGTATCTACACACATTGAAGATTTTCGTGCAAGGTTTGTTCGAACATTAACTAGATGACTGGGCTTGCAAGGTCGAACAAGGGCTTGTTTCAATGATTAACAAGAAAACAGGCTTTCTAAACAATAAATGTTGAGAACGATAAGATCTCCTATAAGGCATCATACTTTAATATGCTCGCCATGTACAAGCGAGAAATACAAGAAGCTGAGAAACATGGCATTCAGTGTTACTCACCTTGTTAAGAATGATTTCGGGAGCAACATACTCAGGAGTACCACAAAAAGTCCACGTTTTTCTACCAAATCCAATTTTCTTTGCAAATCCAAAATCAACCTAAACAACAGAGATTAAGAAACCTTTCAGTTAGACATCGCATATGGGGCGTCTTTATTATTTAATCTCAAGTTTAGTGCAAACCATGCGTATATACCAATAGCATATCCTCCTTTTCTCGCCCATATTTCTCGCCCAACAACACTCATCTAGTACATGTCTTGTAATGTACCACATGGTTAGTATTCTGTTACCAAGGTTTTTATAATGAGGTTTTTGCGATTAATCATCATAGCTCCCTGAGAGAAATGGAAGCCTTGCAAATTCATAAAAAGCAACATTGTTTCAGGAGAGAGTGCATATGTTGCTTAGGATTTAGATAATTTTGAGACTTGAACTAGAAACCAAGAAGCATTGCCCAACAGTCATTTCAAAGCAACATTGTTTCAGGAGGGAGTGCATATGTTGCTTAGGATTTAGATAATTTTGAGACTTGAACTAGAAACCAAGAAGCATTGCCCAACAGTCATTTCAAAGCAACATTGTTTCAGGAGAGAGTGCATATGTTGCTTAGGATTTAGATAATTTTGAGACTTGAACTAGAAACCAAGAAGCATTGCCCAACAGTCATTTCAAAGCAACATTGTTTCAGGAGAGAGTGCATATGTTGCTTAGGATTTAGATAATTTTGAGACTTGAACTAGAAACCAAGAAGCATTGCCCAACAGTCATTTCAAAGCAACATTGTTTCAGGAGGGAGTGCATATGTTGCTTAGGATTTAGATAATTTTGAGACTTGAACTAGAAACCAAGAAGCATTGCCCAACAGTCATTTCAAAGCAACATTGTTTCAGGAGAGAGTGCATATGTTGCTTAGGATTTAGATAATTTTGAGACTTGAACTAGAAACCAAGAAGCATTGCCCAACAGTCATTTCAAAGCAACATTGTTTCAGGAGAGAGTGCATATGTTGCTTAGGATTTAGATAATTTTGAGACTTGAACTAGAAACCAAGAAGCATTGCCCAACAGTCATTTCAAAGCAACATTGTTTCAGGAGGGAGTGCATATGTTGCTTAGGATTTAGATAATTTTGAGACTTGAACTAGAAACCAAGAAGCATTGCCCAACAGTCATTTCAAAGCAACATTGTTTCAGGAGAGAGTGCATATGTTGCTTAGGATTTAGATAATTTTGAGACTTGAACTAGAAACCAAGAAGCATTGCCCAACAGTCATTTCAAAGCAACATTGTTTC
Source organism: Nemopilema nomurai (assembly GCA_003864495.1). Classification (NCBI taxonomy): domain Eukaryota; kingdom Metazoa; phylum Cnidaria; class Scyphozoa; order Rhizostomeae; family Rhizostomatidae; genus Nemopilema; species Nemopilema nomurai. The sequence continues at coordinate 325,930 of ML133465.1, read as the reverse complement.
AGGAGAGAGTGCATATGTTGCTTAGGATTTAGATAATTTTGAGACTTGAACTAGAAACCAAGAAGCATTGCCCAACAGTCATTTCAAAGCAACATTGTTTCTGGAGAGAGTGTAGCTAATGCTCTAGATTTGCGTAATTTTGAGCCTGCGATAAGACATGTTGCAAAGAAATTTTCAAGCTTCAATACGTTCATCGTATGCTTATCTTTCGTAAACCAATTGAAAAAATTAGGATTATTATTCAATGTACCTTTATAAAGCCCTCTTTTGACTAAAAACCGGATAATCAAGTAAAGAATTCATCAGTTTTTCAGTAATCTGTTTGACAAACATTCGCTTAATGCACTGCTTAAACACTGCAACAGCTTACATCAGAAGCTGCAGTTCGGTTGATTGTGCTTAAAAAGATGCAACTAGAACTGCAATAATTTCAAAGAGAAATAAAATGATAAAAGTATACGTGTATGGGATTAAGCAATTCGATGATTACAAACTCACCAATTTGCAGTACCCAGACTCATCAAGCAGAAGATTTTCAGGCTAAAATGTAAACAGTCCATCAAGACAAGAGCATCGGGACATTGCTCGGGAATTTAAAAGTTGATATTGTTTACAATAACACTGGTATCATAAGGCAATTAGTTACAACAGAAACATAGCAGTATTCGTAATTTCAGGATAGAGCACTCTGTTGCTTGAATCAAAGTTCTTTAGCATTCATGTGCAGAAAAATTGTTCGTTAGAATAAATCTGTTATTAAGGTTGCAAAGTCCGGCTTGACCGGATCGATAAAAACTGGTTTATGCGGTCGAAAAGAGCCTTTTTCTGAGCTAAGTATTGGTTTTGCCGACCTGATAAATGGTGCCTTAAAAATGATTTGTTTATTCAAATCTAAGCCCCCTATTTCAGCCTCATTACATTGTCTCGATGTTGTCAAACTGAGACCAGGCTTTCCAGCTAATAATTCTAATTTGTTTGAATGGGGGAGCAGTTTTGGCTACCCCATGCAACAACAGATAACTCTTCACTCCTCGCTTGAAAAGAAATGGGGGTAATAGATTCACCAAATCGACGATACTTCAAACCGTACTAGAGAAATTGGAGTGTTGAACTATGATTAGGAGGAAAAATTCTTCCTAAAAGAAAGACATGAGGAATAATTCTCCACTGTGATGAAGCCTACCTTTAGGTCCCGATAAACAATGCCTTTAGAGTGAAGATACCCGAATGCGTCAATGACACAAGCAACATAAAAGCGGGTGGTGTTGTCGTCAAATGAGCCCCTAAAAGAAAAGACCCATCCAGGTATATGCCCAAGAAATATTTCTGAAACTCCTCCGGAGAGGCTTTTTTGCTAAATGATGTAATACATTTTAAGACCACAATGGATTCTAAGCACGTGTTGAAAGTCAGAGCGGTCGGAGTAGACAATAGGAGGCCCTTACCGATCTCGTAAAATAGTCCATAGTTCCCACCAAGACAAACCTCCAACAGCATGTACAAATATTTTCTATCCTTAAACGTTTTGTACATCCTGCAAATGAAAATTCAACTGCATATGAACTTGAGATATAAACATAAATAGCAACAACATTGTAAAACTATCAACAATAATGGTAAAAATAATGTTGGATAATTGAAAAGAGAACGGTTATGGAAAATTTTGAATAACTGAGTAAACAAATATATATGGTGTAGCACATCTGATCTCAAAATAGATAAACGGGCTATGAATTTAAATGTAGAAGAAAAAGCTTTTGCCTAAATTGACAGAATAAACTTCTTTATATAAATTCTGTAAGTAAGCGAAAACTATACATGAAGTACCTGACAAGTGTAAAAAGAAAGGCTTACCTGACAATAAACGGACAGTGGGCTTCGGACATGATTCTTTTCTCGGACATGATGTGGTCCTGCTGCCTGGTCTCCACAATATGCTTCTTCTTCAGCTGTTTAAGCGCAAACGTCCGCTTCGGGTCAGCAGCCAGTTGCACCTATACACGGAAGAGGAAGTAGCTTGCAGCGACAACCACGACTAACTAGAGATGCGAGAGAGTACTTTCTAGGCCTGGTTTCCACATACAATCAACACATGGAGACAAAGCCATCACCAGTATAAAGGCGATCAAACATCGTACCAGCTCGACTCTGCCAAATCCTCCAACACCAAGGGTAGCAATTTCCTTGAGGTCTTCCAGCTTAACATCAGCGAACTCATCCACCTCTGTCGCCATACTCTGACTGTAAAGTAGAAAACTCTTCCTGGTAAGATAGGCCTTCATCATGACGAACATTAATTCAGTCTATCATAACAGCTATATGAAGACAGTGATAAAATGATGCAATGATCAAACTGCAATATAAGTGCTGACACGAAAAAACGTTTTTCATTTATATTAACTTCGAATAAGGCAAACATTATCAGTTAAATTTGATTATATGATTCACATTTGATTAACATAGGGTCCTGGTCAAATCTTTGTGGATGACAAAGGAACCGTCATTCACCTGATGACTTTGTGGTCCACTCCACGCTTCTTGTCTTCAGCGTCATACTTCTCTTGTTTTATGTCACTAAGACTCTCGATGAATTTCGAGAAGGCTCTAAAACAAAATGAATATATGTCTAAAAAAGATCAATTGATTTAAATGCCTTACTTTACACCGGCAATGATATATGATATCTTCTATGAACAATAATTATGAGGGTATAGGTTCACCTTTTACATGTCAAGTGGCTCACCTGTTCAATTAGAATAGATATGAAAAGCTGTTGGTAATGAAATTATTTGTGATAAGAAGCTCACACTTCAGGGTATAACTCGAGGCAGTGCTTTCCAGTAAGAAATTGAGAGAAATATGAAAGCAACAGAATTTGAAAGAATATCATTGAATACATATGATAGAATGGTTGGACGATAATCAGAGGTGTCCAAATCACTGCCCACTTTGCTGGTCCACTTTCGATTGGCCCGACTAACTTACAAAGCCATGACGCTTCTTTAAGTTAAACCTTTCAGATTGTGCTCATTTCAGGGCAACCATCATCTCCGATGAAACTACATTAACCCTATTTTGGTTATAAAAAAAACTTAGACCAATGTCCAGCTGGAAAATCGTGACCTAGCCTGTTATCCTTACTCTAACCATATTTGATTTAAGGATACAGTCGACTAAGCATACATTGGCTGTGCTAACTTTACTGCAATGGAGATAAGTGGCCCGGTCTTTTCCATACTTTTTTGTCTGCGATCCTTACTAAAGTAATTTGGACACCGCTGTATTAACTTTTCAGAAATTGGCTCTTTTTAATTTGAAAGCAATAAAAGCATATTTGTGAAAAAATTTTCTTCAGATAAACACACTGACATCATTTGATCACTCTCGCCAAAAATGTAAAACTCAATTACTTCAAACAGAGGAGGCCTTTCTTAATATAATCAAGCTTCTTGAACAATATTAAATATATATGATCGATGTCAGATTTCTTTAATCAAATGGCCGACCACAAATTTGCTGTTAATTGAAAGAGATGGGAGACAAGCCCATGAAGCATGGACCCAGCATGGAGGTTTCGTTGAAACTTCAGGCTAATAATAATTTAGAAATACACATATACAGCGAGGTCGTCGAGTACCATCCCGTTTTGCCAACGATTGGAAAAAGGATATCGAGAACTATATGACAGATAGCAGGATCTTTCTATTTTGAACAGACTGTTCTGAAAAGACACTCACTCTCTGTCAATTACAAGGCAATGGCATCCAGCCTTCCCTGCTATGACATTAGCAGTCCTTAGGTCTTCTCTGAAAAATAGAAACCATGCACAATGATACTAGGAAATGCCTTATCTCTTACTTCTTTCTAAAAGGAAAAAACAATTAAATAAAAGGATCTTAGAATGAGATTTATCGGCCAAACTTTCTAAAACCCTTTCATGTAGTCGATTTTTACTTGAAAAGCCAAAGGACTAAGTTTCAAAAACACTGAATTGCTTGCAAGGGCTTGAAGAAAATGCAAGGTTTTACGCTGGTAGAACCTTAATCTTGTAATACTAATATTATTACGTCTGTACCACAACACTGCTCTGGCGCCAATTTTTTGCTCAAATAGAGAAGCGAAGAGCTGAATATGTCGTTTTCAAGATTAAAATATTTACAAATACAGATATCTACTTTGATGTCAATAGCAACAGAATTTTAAATGAGGAAAGACTTACCACACAGACTGATCAAGAGAAACGGTACAGAGATTAGTATTAAGAAAAACACCGAAAAAGGGGCGTTGTCAGATAGTTGGAAATAATACCGTGAAAACTACAAAAAACGCACACAAAGAGCGTACGTACCCAAGCAGAGCTTTCTCGCCGAAGTAGGATCCCTTTCCTAACGATCTAACGAATGTAGGGTCACTGTGAACCGAAGCTCGCTGAGTGACATCCACCTAAACATAAGCAAATTGCGGCTCAGTTGGTGCCTTGCAGAAGCTTCTAGTCATTGATTGCCTTTGCTCAAAAGAACATACGACCATATAGCTAATGTCCAGTTCAAAAGCTCTTCGAATCTCTTTATCAAATAGCAAATAAACTAATGATCGTGATTTTATGATTTTGCTATCAGAAGACGGCAAAGGCAAACCATACCTGTCCCTTCTTGATGATAAAAAACGTATCTCCTCTCGCGCCTTGCCTAATGATGTACTCGCCCTCTTCGTAGAACACCTTAAATGTAAATGCAGCGAGTGAGCAGATAGTTTTCGGAAAAAGCTTAAACTCCTTCACTCTAATTACATAGCAGGCGAAACTTGCGAAACCTTTCACTTCACGAATTTGCCACAGCAAAGATGTTTGCAAATATCTGCATTCGAAACACAGTTTGCAGGTACATAAGTAAACAAAAATTTCTCAACACACAAAATTTGATGATAAAAGTGTCAAATTAAGAAATATCGAATTGGTCATGGGCAACAGGGTGCGTAGAGGGTGCGGAAAATCAACTGGCCCGATCATAACCCCCTTAAAACGGTGTTGATTGTGGTGATCACCACAACACAAAAAACATATGAAAGCTGAATGTGTCAATACAGACGGGGGGTGACGGATAAATTTACAAGAACCCAGTTCCAAGAACCAAGGCTCTTCGCAGTGGTAGGTACTTGGGTATTGTTTTGTTATATAGCTGCAGCAAATGAAAAACAACACAACTTTCTTGGAAAAAAATGAAAATGACCACGTAATAGTATCTTCAAATAGTACGAGTAACTGGTACATTGTAAGGCTTGCAATTGGTAACCTTCAAATTTTTGTTATTTACGTATAATCAGAGAATTAAAAAGCGCGAAAGCATAAATAAAGCGCAATTGCAAACGGTTTGTGGAGTTAATAAGGAGACGTCGCGGATTCATCTTGATAACAAAAGAGAAGACAGGTGTATGAGAAAACAGAAAGTACGCAATATATACTTTGAAATGTATTAGTATATTTTCTAAATTTTTACATCTATGGTACTGAACTGGGGTCACTTTAAACCATGACAGAATGCAGAAGGTGTAGAATAGGAAACGTACCTCCTCCAGAACATCTGCAATCTTTGCTAGCGTTTCTTCTGGAACCTCCCGTAAAAGAGGCACACTAGAAACAAGGAAAGTATATAAATGAATGAGCGATAAAACTAAAAGGGTTATTTGTCTATTCACCCTGGACTACTTCAGTGGGTCTAGTAGAAATCAGGGAAAATGCCCCGTCAATATATTCACTGACTTGAAAGTTCACCAAAATGAAAGGACATTGTCACCAAACCATATAGTCAAGTCTCAATCGCTGCCCTTAGACGTCTAGCAAACACATAAAGGCCGTAATACATAAACAAAGGTCTATAACTAGCAAGCATATTAACCAGACTATTACGAAATGATCTTTTTACCACAATCTGACAACCAAAGTGAAGCCAATTGCTTTGATTAAACGCTGCCCGCGTTTTTGCTGCGTTAAAATCCGCAGGCTGAGGTTGTACAAGGAAAGGGCAGCTGGATGCTCGCGCAGGCCCGGACAGTGTAGCTCATACTGACAGATGAAGCTGGATAAGACCTGTCTAGACGACACGGGGATCAGCACTCACCTTTTGAGGAATTCCATGTGCTCCTGCTGCCGCATTAGACCTGTTTTCATCATGATCGTCTGGAAACATTGTCGATCGATGGCCCAGAGTTTAGCGTTCGAAGCCGCTGGAAGAGATCGCGAATGAGCCTGTATTACTACATCGAAGCCTCTGGTTTACTTTGTGGCAACGTCTTCTCAGCAGAAGTGCTACTTGGGCCAGGAGATTCGGTCGTACTTAGAATAAACGAGAGCGGGGAAACCCGAGGGGTATCATCACTCCATAGCATCGTCCCGTTGTAACACCCCATAGAAATATTACCGTTTGCCATCTGTACATACTTCGATACCTGAAAAGGTATGACCGAACGAGGGGGTATCGACCTTTAAACGATGCCAAGCCTCTCTATTGTCGTCTTCGGTCTTCACAATAAAGAATAACAGTAAAGATAGCTTCAAGAAAAAGAAACCTGCTTCAAACGATCGTAATTCAAATGGTACTCGTAGATTCGGCATTAAATAAAAAGAACCTGAAATACCACCTTCTCAAAATCTATTTATAAAGTGGTTCAGGCAAAATGCGTTTTTTATCAAGGTACCGACTTGGCCTTTTTTTGTAACGTTCAAAATGCCACATAAATTAATAAGCAGCATATTGCAAGAGAAGCATTAGAAAAACCTTGCCTCGATCAATGTAAATGAATGATAAAACCTGAAAGAGGAAGTGATTCTTAAGGCCCGTCGCTCACCTTTTACGGTAGCAGTTCTTGTGCAGTTATAAAGAATTGCCAGTTCTCCGAATGCCTTGTTTGGCCCCATCGCACCAAGCACTTTTCCCTCCTTAGAAACCTCGCAAGCGCCCTCTAAAACATTAATTTTTATTATTTAGACTATGCTAAAAGCAAAAAAATAACTTGGCGAAGGTAAAACCTATAAATGAAGCATCTTCAAAGGTACTTCTTCAAAGCAGATCAAGCAACGCTGGAAATAAACATTAAAATAATCATATCAAACATTCATTACAAATAAGGGTCTTACATAAAATTTAGGCTATATATGCGTTAGGCCTTTGCAAGTTATTCTTTCGTGAACAACTGCGCGGCACGACGTTCTACTGGTAAAAACCAAGGCACAGACAAGACAGTGGCAAGACTAGCGATTAAAGGAGATGTCTTGATAACTGAAGAACAAAGATACTTTGACAAGAAGAAAAAAGTACCAAAAACATGCCCCTCCCTGTCAAAAGGGCGAAACACGAGAGGCATGGTTTGAGATTACCACGGGTAAGGACAATATGTTAACAGGAATGGGCTGGTTGGTGACATACCTTCGATACAGTAGAGATGTGAGCCTGGTTCCCCTTCGCGAATGATGTAGTCCCCCTTTTTGAATTCCATTTGATACATACATTCGACCAGCTCTTGGATCTGCGATTGCTCAAGGTTGCCAAGGAAGTCATTGTCCTTGATGCCTCTTCGAATGATTTCTTTCGATCTATGGATGAATGTAAACGTCCATGAGTATTAAGTTGACATTATTATAAAGGGAAGATTCGTCACTTATTATCACGATTTTCATACATACATGAAAAACAAGAGAAATTATAGATAACAAAAGCAAAATTTTAAGATGGAATAAAAACTATAATTCGTATCCTGGCGAGTTGTAACGATTGGTATTACCAGCGAGTGTTTATCGATCTGGTACAAGCATTATTTAAGTGAGATTTCTGTCATCATTTGAAAGTCATCATCAATTCAAAAGAGTCAGCTTAAATTCGCAACCTTTTATCAGAAATTCAGCAAGACTTTTTCGACGGCAATTTCAGCTATCTTAACCTATTAATTTCTATCATTGAAAGATTGTAAGATATTGAAAAAAGTGAGGACCTAAAGTAAGTTCTATTTTCTGCAGCGCTTCAATGCTAAAGAGAATGTTCACGGACAGCACATAAAATTATGCAAATTATGCAAGACCGTGCAACAAAACATGCGAACGGTGCTGGACTATGGACGACAAAATTGTTATTTGAAACAGAACTCGAGTTGGATAGGCACGTTACGAGCAATAACGCTGAGTACGAGCCCTAAACAGATTAAGTTGCGTGATTACTTAAAAGCATTGCTTTGTATCACCGCAGACGAGGTCTGTGCGCAAACTGTATTCTAGCACCGCCTGCCAAATTCAAGAAATCTAATCAGCTGATCGATTGACGGAGAGCGTGCGTACATTTGTGACGTCATCGTGGTCGTGCGGGCAAAAACGTGTTCATTGACAGCATCAGATTTAATTCTCGGATGAAGAAGAGTCATTCCGAAGAATAGTCAAATAACAACTTTGGCGAAGTTTCACCATCAAGATTGACAGTGGAAGATTTGTGGTTTTCTTGCCTTACACCAGGTCCTGTTTTCCAACGAAGAAGGAAGAATACAAAAGAACGAGGGGGTGTGCATTCGACTGAATGAATCCCATAGTTGAATGGCGCAGGCCTATCCAATAGCACACATCAACAATGTGTGAGTCAGGCCTTCTTTAAACATACCATGATCAGAAAGACCGAGTCGCATTTAACTCGAAGGAGCGCAAAACGTGATGAATCCTTTCATAAATTATTAACGGACTTCAAAGATTACAGTTTGCGTACGTAGAAATGACAAAGATAGAATAATTTGCAATAGCCAGTCACTGTATGATGTTTATCTTTGTCTCAAAATCACTTATATTCCTGGCATGCCGCACATTAGTGAGATGTCAGTCTTTGCAACAGTTGTGCTAGTTACCTCTGTCAATAAACTACTTATAGCCTTGTCGGTGTGTTTTTGCGTGCTCTGACACTTATTAGACACAATGGTCGTTATATCTCTAACGTTCGCTTTTCAAAAAGCTGTTCGGTGAAGGGCACCCCCTTTTTTCCAAATGTCTGTTCAGTGGACATTGAAACGTCTGGTTGTAAAGATGGGTAGCAGGAAGCTTATCGCTGGCAATTCAACTGATTGGGTCTTGCTGGTGGGGGCTAGTACATTCTCAACCAAAATAGCATAATAGGAAAGAAAGGGAATGGAAAGGTGCGAGGAAGAAATGGGAAACAATTAAGTGCCCTGGGTTTCAGGATGATGCGGTTATGAAAGCTTTAAGGATGCATTGAACTTTTTAGCAGATGATCAGAAAGTATCATGCAAACTTCTGAAGGAATCAGGGTCACTAGAGCGACAATTTACATGAGAATTAAATAACCACACTAACAAGGTATCATTACATCTTATGGTAACCAAATTTCTTTGGAAAAGGATTCTCAGGAGCCTACAACTTTCCTGTAAAGACTGAGCCATAGGCTTTGAATGATTGTTGTTTTCCGCGGCTATACTCTTATAAAAACATTAATTCTATCTAATCTCTGGTTTCCCGTTGTCTCCTTAAGATGACTTAGTCCATAGAGTTTCCTTGACACGACAGTACCAGGAATAAAAACCAGTATTCGCCTTTCAATTGGAAAGTAAGCATTATCTAGAAGATATTGTTTATTCGATTTACATTCAGGGTTATTGAGAAATAACGAGTGCGTTGATTCGGCTGATAAATAACATAGACAAATTTTGCCATGATTACCATGGTTCCTAATCTTTCTTTGACTTCGTACACTTAAAAGGCAGTGTTGCACTTTAAACAAGGCTGCAGCTCTGAAAAGCTTCAAAGACTAGGTCAAACAACATATTAAATCAGGATTTACGCGAAGCTGCTTTCTTCATAGGGGAAACCTTGTTTCAATATTGACAAAGAATTGCAAAGGATACGTCGGTGGAAAGCAAACGTGATCGGATCCACCACGACGGCCGCCTGTTGATGTTTTAAATAAAAATAAAACTAATCGACATATCAAGTGGACGGTACAGCAACAATGGCCTAATGAATAACTCACAGTCGCTTTGAGATGAAAGACGTGCGGCTAATAATTTTAAAAAGCGCGCGATTCACTTTTCTTTAGAATCAAATGGCGCAGATGGTGCTATGAAGCACTGGAGCTCCGAAATGATTAAGGAATCGTGTGATTGTAAGAACTACATAGTATATAAATATATATATATATATATATCATGATTTGTTTCTCCTACAACGTTAATATGCGCAGAAAGACTGGGAACTAGCGAAGCTTGCTACACTTCCGTTAATTGGTTTACCTATTAAAAACATACCACCGCAATTAAGTGTTGTTTTACAAAATGGGTTTAAACATAAACAACGACACAACGTGTATACGGACTTCAGATGCCTTATCAATCGAACGACCATGCTATTGAAATGCTACTAATGAATCTGCATTAACAGGTTCCTTTATTAGCGAAGGTCGCACGCAAACTTCAGTATAATCGCGAAACCAGACGGGCCACCTCAAAGCCAACCTGAATCTGACTCACGCCACACCTATTACCATTTGTCCATTGAACTACTCTGCAGCACCCATTATCAACACTGGTAAAATTCAGGCTCAAGATATAGGTATATAAAATGTGATACGTGACGCTTTTTTGGTTCGGATAGGATGAGCGACAAGTTTGAGCCGACTTCAAATATGGTCTTCAAAAAAACTGAGTCGAGGTGAGGAGCCTCTGTTTCGACTTCACAACCTCTCTCCTGACTTTGGCCATGAAGCTGCAGCAACTCTCTGCAGAATTTCCCAGTGTCATTGTAGATGCTAAATAAGCTCGTTTCAACATGAACATTTAAATTCTTTATACAAAAAGTCTACCAGGCACAACGGCTTGCATAACTTATGTAGAGATCATCAGCTGATCCGCAGACAATGAGAAACCTATCAACCTTTTAATTGATCTTTGTTTTGAGGCTAGGTCACACCAGAGAAGAGAACATGACGAGTAAACGGATATGGTGCGGCAAGGCGTTCAAAACAACAACAAAATAGAATGTCATACCAAAAACCATTGATTTTACGGCCAGGTGGGCCTTGGGGGGGGGGGTGTGACTTAGATCATGATAGGAGACCAGCCCAGCTGAAAGCCAAGCATGCTACCTTCCTCCCCGAAACGTTCGATTATTAATACTTACAATGCATGCAAAAGAGGCGGTAAAATATTTGACCAGTGAGAAGGAAATTATCAAACCAAATTACCAAAGAACATCAAAAGATGGTTTTGAGATCTCGGCAAACATTACATCAAAACATAGCAATATGACACCGGTTTTCGAGTGTTTAATGAATAGCACTGCCGTTCATTGTTTGATAATATCCATACTGCGATAGCAAACATGCTAGAGATTGATCATATATTGACAAGGATTTTAACAGCTGTTTTGCTGGCGAATCCCTTTCTGAAGCGTTTTACAAAACAGGTGCTTCTCATAGAAAGTGAGGGCTTATCAGCGGCGTTCGTTATATAATCACTACAACTAGAGAAATATTGTGACGAAAATATATAGCTGAATAGGTGTGGTTAATATTTTCAAAAAACAACGCGCCTTGCTTTTTGTAATTTGCGATGAGCAATGCTTGATTAGAAATGTCCAGGAACAACAGCAACAACAATTTCTTATTCCATAGAAATGCCTGAGGCAAAAGCTATTGTAAATTGTGTAGAAAAATAAGTTTCCCTTTGATCAAGGTCATTAAGAAAACTATACCAAGCTACTGGTCCTAACTCTGTGAAGAGGCTAAAAAGCGCTTCAAAATTAGCTCGACAGCTCGGCAAACGACTTGACACGACATTGCAATGCTGAGAAACTAGACAAAATTCAGAGTGCAATAATATGTTGCTGTTGTGCAGAACAAAGAGTTGATCGCTTTGGACGCCACGTGGAGCAGCTGTTTCTGCAGAAATCAAATTCTGAGTTGGATCAAACTGGCTTTTAGCCAATGCCGACCGTTTGAAAACTGCTCAGTTTCAGATACCTGGAGATCAAGATATTTTTACTTCAACAGATTTTCTCATCATACTATTCAAAAATTTCAACCGACTAACGTTCTCGAAATTATAAGAAAGGGTAATACGCACTTTTTACATCGAGATTGAATGATGGCAAAGTTCATAAGTTCGTACAACATTCAACTTTCAACAGAAATACAATATAACACAAACGATGAACAATCGACGATTATGAAGCTCTGCCAAGTAATTTCTGCTTTCTTAACCTCTGCAATTTGCAACATCGGAGCGACGAATACTGGCTTTGAAAAAGGTTTATCGGGTGTCCCAGATTTCACCGAAAACACCTGTAGCGAACTTCGACACTTCCCGTGTCCTGAAGATTATGTAAAGTAAAACGCTGGAGAATAGAGTCTTGTAAAGGATATTAGACGACTAAAGGATGTTTACTGCCGGAGGTCTACCATGGCAGCTTCTATGCAAGAAAGACAGGAATATGCCTATTAATGTTTTCAAGTAATCAGGGGAAAGTGCACGCTGTATGATATTAACTTAATATTAATAAATAGAAATATATGAATATAAACAAATATATAGAAACATAAATTGCACAGCAAACAAAGGAAAGTGGCAAGAAAAAAACAGGGAAATATCGTTAATCCGCAACAAAATCATTTGGTCATTTGAACTTATACTCGACCAAATATTAGAACGAAACAATTCAAGAAGTCACCCTTTTTTGAATATCGAACTACCGACAAATACGATATATATGGCCCTAGTTCAACCTTCGATAAAAGATTAGGTCACCTTGGATACTTTATAGTGTATTAAATAGTATTTGAATGTCACAATCGCTTATTATTTCTTAAATCAGATTATCTAGTGATCACCTTGATAAGCATAAATTGACATGACATATTTTCGATTTTGGATCTGTAGCCCCTTAAAAGAAAACCTAATAGGTTTTTCTGTTAACTGCGAATGGGGACCTTTGCGACGACGAGTCGACCCCAACACTGCCAGCATTATTCCCACGTGGGATTATTCTCACGTTTGTCAACGGTCTTTGAAAGCATAGAAGAACCCATATGAATTAGACTTTAATGAGCCCTATCCACCATACAGAGCGCTCCACTCTATCAGACAATCCAACCTGAAGGCCTTTTATCACAGGTTGGGTTAGTAGGAAACCCAGACTCGTAAGCTTTCCACGAAACAACAAGACAGCTTAAATCTGTCAGTGACAACTTTTATCGTGTGTGTGGAAAAGGTCTAACACTTATATTTGCCCTCAGAGTTTGAAACATGCATTATTAATCAGACTAAATAGGTCATTGAGTGCAAGCAGATAACATTGTTTCGGCATGTGTAAACATGTGCAACTTGGTTCCACTTACGTAATTATTTTGATCTTTAAGAGTAATAAAAAGTGACAAAACTACGCCAAGAACCATAACTACATATTCCAATCATCTAACAAAACTGCCAAACGGTTATTCAGAATAACAATGGCTGGGAAAAAACTTAATTTCAAGTAACATTAATCTGCCATTTGCAATTTAGAACATAAACTAATGCGATAGATATATGCAAGCCTATCACAAGGCTACTTTTAGTACTTACCAGGCTTTTCTGGTCTTAAAAAGCAGCTACAAGGGTATCAAACATTCCAATCCTAGCTAGCCTAAAAACTTTGGTTTTCCACTGCAATTCCCTTCATGAATCACATCATGAATTGTGATTTATGATACGTTAAGCACATAATAATAATAATATTTGGGTAGACTTCATATTTCACTTTTGCATAAACTAAAATTCACTAATTAGCTATTACCTGCCGTGTTTGTTTTTCTATTTTCGCTAAAAGCAAGGGCAATACCACTTTAACCACATCCACTTTAAAAATGTGAAAAGAAGCTATTCCGTGATTGGATCAAAACTACTTGCAAACAAACAAATTATGCAGGTGTGCTCAAACAAAAGGCTCTTACAGTGTCAAAAATTCACAATACTCAAATATATATCTCATGCTTCCAGTGATTCAAAATGAATTAGGGATTTAAAAACCTAAAAATTCAAAGCCAAAAATGAAAGGCAGTTACTGAAAGGCAGAAATTTGCTAATTTTCAAATAAATAAACTGGTGATTTCAATCTTTAGACAGCTTAGATAGCTTTGGATAGATAGCTTTAGAAAGCAAAACTTTAGATAGCTTTGGATGAATCAGAAGGTGAGGCATGCTACAGACCACTCAGAGCAAATTGGAGCCCTTCATTGAAAATGGGTGCACTTTGCAAGTAGCATTTTGCTGCGGGTAGCAATTACAACACTAAAAGACTGCTTGAATCAAACTTCTTAATAACATCTTTTTGTCACTAGTTTTTTAACCTTCATCAACAGTGCCATTCATAGAGGAGAAAAACAGACAGGCACTGAAATACCTCTATAAAATAGCACTTACAATACATCTAACCATTTTGTCACACAGGCCAACAAAGGGAAATGGAAGAAACAAAAAATCTGACAATATCCACCACAGTCAAACAATAAAAACTTCAAACTACATGTCACTACTTGACTCTTAGGCGCATTTAGTGGACAAAATAGCCACCTCTATATCAAAACAAGTAGCATTAGCTGCAATAATCCTTGATAAAATAGGTTTTCAAGCAAGTGAACTATGCATCCGATATTGTGAATTTTAGGAACTTACTGTAATTTTGACATCATTATTAGCAGCTTTGCTATATGCTTTATGAAAAGGTACAAGTAAATATATATCTTAAGCCCATTAAGAATCTGTTTTGGGCTGCCTCTAAAAATATGAAATAAAAGGGTTAGACAAAGCTGGCGAATTACAATAAGGTCTTCCACAACCAAAGATTTACAGCAGATGAGACTCAAGGTGAAACATTTATTTATACCCTAGAAAAATGTCAAATATCAAAACTTGGTCATGTTTAATTCTAAGAACATTTCAGCTAGGCCATTATTGTACTTTAATTATTAATAACAAGAAAAACTGATCCCTGTTTGTTGGACATGGGAAGGTGAGGATCATCCTTAACCTACATAAACTGTAATCCAGTGTAATCTTGCATAGTTTGCTGTGATTTGCTGCTAAGCAAGCAACTTCTGTCTATGTAAATTGGCCTTACTTGCCATTTGAAATTTCTTCTTATCAGCATTTTTGGGAAATAAGCAAATAAACTATATGTAAATTAGATACTTTAATCAGACAACAGTCTAGAAGAGCCCATGACTGGCGTTTGAAAACAAATAAGTTGTAATTGAAACAGCCAATTTAACAAGTTTGTCTGGAATACGTTATGGCTTACCAAATACTAATGATCAAGAAAATCAGCAAATATCCAGTATTCTGGAGTAAATGCCTTCCCCTTTGTTTGTAATAATGACAAACTGAGAGTGCTACATATAGTGGAACACTCATAATATAAGTATTTAAATGCATTGTAAGTATATGTATACAAGATACAGATGACAAAAACTTCACTTTTAGAAAGGCTTCCCTTTTTAAGTTAAATAAAACAAAAATGACAGCATAACATGTCAAACAAGAAAAAAAATTTCATTTTTTCAAAACTTTTGGAGCTTCCCATTTCAACACAACAATTTTAATCAAATTCCAATTACAAAATCACACTTAAAGACCATTAAAAATAAAACAATGTGATGAAGCATGATGGAACTGATTTTTGGTTAAATACATTGATAAAAAGGAACAAGCAATATAAAATTAGTTTTGATACTTGAATTTTGCTTACATATACCATTTTGACAGGACAACAAATATCAATTGCATAATGAAAGAGTATTCTCCTTTTGAATACATAAAAATAGAACAGGACATCTGAAGAGGCAATATATAAACAAATTAAAAACAATATATGGTACAAGTATTCTGGCAAAAATTCCAGCATATTCAAAACTCTGGCATCTAGATATGGTACAAGTATTCTGGCACTATACGGTACAAGTATTCTGGCACTAGATCAGAGATAGAAGATATAGCCAAATGAGGTGAAATGAAGAAGGCCTCAGAAAAATTATGCTTTTTCATTATGAAGGAAGTATAAACTGTTTACTAGACGCAAGAAATTTGATAAAATGTGCAAAACACTGATACCAAGAAATGTTTTCATTAAATATATTTCAAAATTAGCAAGCTATATTTGTATATATATTGGAAAGATATGAGCAAATGTATCATTTTGAATGCTTAAACTCGAATATAACTTGAAACTTTCAAGTATTTTATGCAACAACTTGAAACAACTTGACATATAAACTCAATACTGCTGAATGTTGGCTTCCAAAAAGTTATTTAACTCCCTCATTGAGCTAGTAGATTTTGCCAAAAGATTTTGAGTTTAGCTTGGTCAAGGTAAACATGCAAAACAGAACAGTATTATAACATTAGTATAATAGGAACATATTCTATACTATGAATGATATGTATGGTAAATAAAGGATTTTCAAAAAAGCATTTTTCATTTACTTTTTGAATTCTTAGTAGTAGCAGAATGGTAACATTTAAGATACTGATAAGAAAGCCCCTTTTTAAGATATTTATGTTGGAAGGCTGGCAGAACCTCATTTTGGATACAATATGTCTAATTCATAAGGTCAGAATGCCATGACACAGTAATAGTTAGTGGTCACTTCATGGCAGAATACTATCAGAACAAAAATAATGTGATTATCATTGCCATTTGGTATAGGATGCCTCCAAATCATAGCATTATCTGATAAGCTGCAAAAGACACCTCTTTAGAAGTTAATCCTTCCACAAGTAGCTTTAATTTAAGTTCCATTTTTTTCATTGAAAACTTGGAATCAACTAATGAAATTTGCTGTATTTCATAAAGAAGCCTTTTTTATCACCGTGTACTTCGCAAATTCAAATTATGTGAAAAAATTCAGTTAATTAAGTGCAGTAAAATGATGTTGTTTGATAATGAAGTTTTTTTGAACTTCCATTAGGCTTGCTCATTTTAGTTAGAAATAAACCGCCAGTAAATTATAAAACTAGAAAGATTTGGATACAAATTGCAAACAGCCCTGTTCCCAAGATACACAAGTTACAAACAGAATTAGTGTGTTGCAGAACCTGATGTTTACGTCAAGTCGTCTTGTTTAGTGAGCAAAGTTGTATAGGACACAAGGCCTGCTTTTTACTACGACAATACCGTTATTGTTTTCGTATGATGTTAAAAGCTTGCGTTGCCAAAACTTCACACAATTTGGACCCTGAATGTCTCCACAGGACCAACTCACGCCTTATTTGAACAAGAAGGTAACGTTAGAAATTTGATGCCCGGTATCCTCATTAGTTTATGATGCTTTTGCAGCGAAAATGGAATATCAAAAGGATCAAATTACAAAAAAATAGGCATTCAATAACAAATAATAGTTGACTCGGTAATTGGAGGCAAAACTTTAACGGCTGTTAACTTTTTGACACTATAAGCCAACCAACGTCAACACCGAACTCTAAACGACTAAATACAAAAACTTTCCTCACTTACTTGAATGACTTAGGATGCCTTTTTAGAGGTTGTGAAGCTTGTTGTACGGATTTGATACTTTGGGGTTCGGCTGATATTCCAAGCATACGTTGTCTTGTCGTTTTTGTAGCTGAAGAAGGCGTAGGCGGCTGCAGAATTGATTTATATTTGTCAAGTTCTCTGGTCAACTTCTCGATCATGTCATCCTTCTTCTTCAATTCCTGCTCAAGGATATGTATCCTAGAATCCTTCATTTTTAAATCTGAAGATCTAAGTTTGAGCTCATTGCTTTTCTCTTGCAAAGCAAGTTGAAGATCTTTCATACTCATGCTTGAATTGTGTTGATCTGATGGCGATCCGCCATGCGAGCTTGAGCCAGGGTTGTGACCACCAAAAAATTTGAAAACCGACATGGGTTTCTTTAGATTGCAAGCCTTGGCTTACCTAATGCTATCGTTCTGATCACCCGCTTTGAATAAAACTGTTTACTGATCTAATCATGAAGAAACATTCGTACAACCACCTTCGGCTTTGTTTCCCCTCTCTACATCTCCATTTTATGCTTGGATTCACGAAACAAAGAATAATCGCTTCATCCTCGTTCCGGGGGTTGGCTAGGAATGCCGATCAATCAACAATCACTATCACGATCAAATATCTTATTCGTAAGATTGCAATCGCGTTGGTCGCCTTTATCGTATCTATTCTTTAAATCACTTATTCATGTTTATATTGCCAAAAGCATGGGGCTTAAGTAAATCTGGGGTTGCTTAAAGACAGTGAAGAGATACCAAGAAGACTCAAACAAATCGGGGGGCTGTGTATGACATTGCATATCAAGGTATTTGCGTTTACGAGCTTTTCAGCAAAAAATTTTGTGACTGAGCCAACGCTGATTTCTAACTGAAAACCCACCGGTAATAATCGCTCTTGCTCCCCATTTTCGTCCCTGCATCTTTCACAACAAAATCTTCCACATTCACCTCTTCCCTGATTGAATATTGAATGCTTGTAGCGCAAAATTAACGTTTTAGAATTCCTAATAGAAATACTAATAGTCAGTTGCAATCATTATCTCATGTGAAACTGAACAATGAAAAAACCTGCCGGAATTAAATGGTAAAAGGAAGTAAGTTGGCTTTGTTTTCAAAGGGACTTTTTAAGTTCACCTGTTTTTGACAGACGTCTTTTGCTTCGAAATAACGGGGTGTTTATCGCCGTTGTTTCGAATATTCCAATCTTTTACTAGCAGCGATTATTAGAGGAGCAGGGGGGGGGGGGATTCTTCCCAGCAGCAATGTATGGTGTTTGGCAAATCTTCGACACGTTAAATGCCATTTTAACGCAATTGCTAAACGCCATGTAATAGCGAGCAACTGCAATAATCAAGAATTGCATTAAATAAGAACAGCCTCCTAACAGTTTTTTCGATGAACCACCTCTGACAACATCTGCCAAAAATCAGCTTGAATTCATCTGCAAGCTGCCTCTGACCTATCTCATTAGTCGGCTCTGGATAGGCAAGAGCGTTCATGGTATTTTAAGTAGCATTCGCTTTCACACCAAAGCTGTCAAATATTTGTCTAACCTGGCAACGGATGCCGATGCGCAATTACACAGAAATTGCATACCACCATGCAGGAAGTGAATGGTTTTGGCAGGTTGCTGCTAACGGTTGGAACAGGGCGTGTGTGACGGGGGTTATGAGGACCACTGCACCCCTTCCTTTTGTTTGTTTGATCTCAGGACGATAAGTCGGTCCTTAAACTGACAAACAAATCAAATTATTCCTTGAAAAGGGCATTGAAGATTACAACTAATTTCAAGATACCAAAATTGCGTGACGAGAAAAAGCGGGATTGTTTAGTTATTTGTTTTTCACCAATCAACGTTCACTATCAAGCTGAAGTGTCCAGCAGTGACATTGTCATGTTTTCCTAGGCTGTCGCCATTTTCTTTTTTCTATTGTTTTGATGACTTCCTCTAGCATCATTATTGTTCCGCTCCTGGATGTCAATTTCCGTTCATCCTGTGGTTTTTTTCGATGCCTGTATGTACTTCAGCAAACTTGAATGCTCTTTCTAGTATCCAGGTATTCTTTGTGAAGCAAATTTACCACTTTATTTATGGGGTGGGTTCATATTTGACCCCTGATCTATACCTTGAGCATACCCTCAGGCCAGTATGGAAAATTTACCAGCCAATAAAAAGGCAGCCTGAAAGTTAAAGTAAATTTTCTCGTCATGTGAAAGGAATCCAAGTGAAACCCACAAAGACCAACCGATTCCAAGTGTTCCCAACGTAGCCAGGGCCCCGCTCACTTTTTGTACAACAATAGAGCTTTCTAAAAATTTCTTGTTATGATTGTTAAAATCTTCCTTGGCCCCTGCACGTTCCGGCCGGCATCGGAGCCCATGGTAACCAATTGTTTCTAATGAATCTAATGTTTCCTATTGCTTTCAATGTTTCTATATGTTTCCAATGTTTCTGGGTGTTTCCAATATATCCAATGTTCGCGGTATTTCCAATGTTTCCAAGACGTGGTTACAATGCTGCCAAGTGTTTCAAATGTTTTTGAGTGTTTCAAATATTTCCAAGTGTTTGGCGGTGTTTCCAATGTTCCCAAGACGTAGTTTAAATGTTGGCAAGAGTTTCCAATGTTTCTGGGTGTTTATAATATATCCAAGTGTTTGACGGTGCTTCCGATGTTTCCAAGACGTGGTTTCAATGTTGGCAAGTGTTTCCAATGCTTCTTAGTGTTTCCAATGGTTTCTGGGCGTTTCCAATGGTTTCTGGGTGTTTCCAATGGCTTCTGGGTGTTTCCAATATATCCAAGTGTTTGACGGTGCTTCCAATGTTTCCAAGACGTGGTTTCAATGTTGGCAAGTGTTTCCAATGCTTCTTAGTGTTTCCAATGGTTTCTGGGTGTTTCCAATGGTTTATGGGTGTTTCCAATGGTTTGTGGGTGTTTCCAATGGTTTGTGGGTGTTTCCCATATACCCAAGTGTTTGACGGTGCTTCCGATGTTTCCAAGACGTGGCTTCAATGTTTCAAAGTGTTTCCAATGCTTCTTAGTGTTTCCAATGTTTCGAAATGGTTCCGATGTTTAAAAACTTTCAAATGTTATTAGATGTCTCTAACCATGTGTTTCAATATAGGATGCCAAGTTGTAGCCTAGCTTCATTTACTTGCAAATGAATTTTTATTTATTTCATGCAGTCATGAATCTCACGACAAACACATTTTGATTTCTATCTAATGTGATATGTAGTGTAAACATTAGCAGGAAAGGAAAGCGAATCGCAAAGCCTAAATACAGACGGGATACATTCAAATCAACCTGATAGCTCTCTTTTGCGAAATGAAGCTTGCTACAAAGATGAGAGCGCTGATTTGTTTTTTCAATTTGAAGACTTTATTTTAAAATGGTAGTCTCAGACACAATCTACACAATCTACAGTCTCAGACGTACAGGTATTAGTGGCTAAATGGCAACCAGAACCATAGACAGTTTAATGAAAAATCAAATTATCACACTGCATGGTAAGTGAACCGGTAACATTGATCTTCTGGTCAGTTCTCAAATAGAAAAAGGCTTTTCTATATCTAGGTGTGTTCTGAAGATCACTTTTGATACTCTGGAATACTACTTCACCAAAAGAATCTTTTGCTTTGATTAGATCATGAAATTCCATTGTGCGAAGTATTAGACAAAAGAAGCCATAATAAAATTAAGGCCATTTTTCTGATGAGCCGGTTTTCCAAATTCTATCGGCTTAATACTGCTGCGAGTTTGGCTTTCATTGTGTTGCCGATCCTGCTGTGCTTGCTAAAGCCTACTCAAGGTTATTGTTTTGTCTGTTAATATTTAATGCAGTGTATTGCATTGTTTCTAAATTACTTTCTACTTTCATCAACAGCCTATTTAATCATGCTTACGTTGGGTATTCCCTTGGTAAAAAAGAGTGTATATAAACAAGTAATTTCTACTTCGGGCCGTGAATTTAATGATTAAAGGTCACAAGATAGTGGTATGTGATTAGGCCCATTGGTGAACGTTGATTTGTCATGTGATCAAAGTATCGTTTAAAGCGTTCTGTCAGTTTGTATTCGTATCCATATCCAGAAAATGTTACAGTTTAAGGATCAAGATGTCAATAGACTATAAGAATAATTGTTTATAAGTTTGTAAGTGTAACACATGTTTATAAGAGGAACAGCAAATAGTTGCTGAAGTAACAAAATTAGGATGTAACAGTTGAGAAGGAAGACAATTGGTGAAGATAACAGAATTCTGAAAAAAACTCAATCTTCTCATTCAGTTATCAGTATTTTCGGGAATGTTAAGAATCTGGATGTTCGGATTATTTTAAACATCCATACATTACTATGGACAATCTTAGATCATTCAAATCTAAAGACACTGTAATCGAATTACCGATTTAGATGTGGCCAATGAAAAGGCTTAATCTAAATCTTTGCTTGCAGTCTCAGCGGTACTGATCATTGACTTTATTTAATCTAGAGAATCTTTGCATTAATATTAGTCCTACCTCAAAAAGAATTTAGAATGTGGCTCTGGTTTTGCCGCCAAGATTCTGATGTTTGGGCTGCTAAAATAACGCTGGTCTGAGGGGCTTTCAGAGTTAGACCTTTGCCTTAAAACGTGCACTTATTTCAGCATGAAATGGGACAGCAATGTGGGAGAATTTACTTCATGTAATGCAAAACGATATTGCGAGGCAAACATTTTTTTATTGGAATTTTGCGAAATGTTGATTTTCGTTCAATCATAACGATCAAGATTTCTCAACTAGCTAAGTACATCAAATCAGCCAGGATCCATTTTGTTTCATCTGAGCACCATCACCTAGCTGCAATTTTCTTGTTTTGAATCAAGAAGTCCTGCCTCGATTATTTTTGATAGAATAAAGCAAAATAACAAATCGTGAAAAAGTTACCAGCGCTTCTATTACTTTGTTGGTGTGTGTAGCTAGTAAATTGGCTTGCAGAAGTTGCCTTTGCTGTTTAAATAATTAATTTTATGAAAATCATTTTTTTTCATTTTGCAATTCAGCCATTTTTGCTACACTTACGAAACAGTGTGAGTGTGGCCTTTGTTAAGAACAAAAGCGCAGAGATCGCCAACCTGGAACATCGTGGATAAACAGCTGACCAGTGGACTGGATTCGTTTGTGGTTTATCAGAAATTGACGGGCTTCGAAGAATGTGTTCCAGGCTTTATTATGCAAGCCCTAAGTAAAACAGTCTGGCTTAAATTTGAGGCACTGACTTTGTAGATATCACCTAGACTGCATAGTAAAATACAGAAAAACAACGTTTACAGCTTTTGCAAGCGAAACACTGTAGCCTCCAGTATCGTAATCTAATTTTTCACAACCCACAAATGTAACCAAGACCGCAAATTCACCTTAATCAGCGATGACGGTATTTTGTTTACGGCTAATACTTAGGCCCAAAACGGGAGATCATCATTTGGGAAACACAACATTAACGACGACGGCAACATTGAAAAAGACATTCATCCAATTACTTAGCAGCAAAGTTAATTCAGTTGTGCCAGGCAATGACCAAACAAGAGCTAACAGATGAATTAATAAACGACGCTGTGGTTCTTTTACAAAGCCTCGATTCTGGGGTTTTTTGAGTCTGTTGCATCAGGCCAAATTGCCGCCAAAGGGTAGAAATAGCGTCAAAGACGTTGCTACCCAAGAGCCTTTGCGGTCCCTTAAATTTATACGAGATACTGTCTAACATCCAAACATTAGAGACACTAAAACACCGGACGACTCAAAACGATTTGCTCGAAAGCTAGTAATTTTTGGTTAAAATGAGCAAAAAGTTTTGCAGTTTGCCGAAAGGTATGCGTGTTTTCGCTTATTACCGTCGACCACTGGAAAAAATTAGGACCGGCAGTTGCCCTAGACATTTTGTTTTGGTACAAGGAACACTCAAATCAAAAGTCGGCTGAATGTTAGCAGAGTTTTCAATCATTTACTCAACATTGCTTACAAAGTAATTTGGGTTTATCAAGTCAGTGGCACTTCAATAAACGAAAGACATTATTATTATCGCTAGGCCGGTTCTATTAAGTATAGTGCGGTTCAGTTTTCCATTTTAACCGAGCTCCACCGCACTAGACCGTACTAGACCTGGGGAAAATTCCGTTTAGGACCGTTCTAAAATTTCTCGTGTAAAAGCAGTATAATTAGCCATATTCTTCATTCATTCTTCATTCACTGTGAAAAGGAGAAGGGGTGTATTAACTGGTGTTCAGTTAAAATCTCGCTCGACACTACGAATGATGTCACGTCAAAACAAAGAAACGGGCGCTTCAAAATAAACTTCTTCTTCATTAGCTCGATACAAACCAAATATTATTATAGAGTCAGTATTATGAAACTCATTATGAAACTCATTAGCAAATGTTATATCAAAAAGCAAGAAGGTTTCAATTGGATTCCACGGGCATACTCTTGAAACTTTTTGAAGTCTACCAAATCATTTCAGTGCGTAATTCGTAAACCAGATGGCTTTAAAGTTGCAACTTATTTCAACCCCTAAGTATGATGAATCTTTATGCTGCCAACCCGTATTTATAGGATTGGAAAATTTGTGGTGAATAGAGATGAAAAAGTCGCGTGGCTAAATGAAACTTTTTGCTTAAAGTCTTTAATGATTTCTTTATTGACAGAAGATAAGCACAAGTTTCAGTAAGTGAATCTGATAATACCATGCAGGAAAAAAGATTTTTTCCTAAATTTCAATACTGTATAAAATATAGAAAATGGTGAAACGAAATGATACAAACATGTGAAAATAGAAAATGAAGTTAAAATAGGAAATGACATTAAATAAGTCCCTCGACAGTAGATAGTCTAAACAAAATCAAGCAACAAAATCCACAGAAATTGATATAATGGGCTAGTACGTCTAGGCAGAAACTACTATTTAATATCAATATCCACGCTGTCTTTAAAAATTTGCGGAAAATGAATTCTAAATGTTTATATTGCACTTAAAAACTAGATATCACAGAGAGAAAGTAGATTCAACTGGCTTAACAGTACGTCCTATTATCCTGGCTACCTTTGACCTTTGTCCTTCGAGACAAATTAACGCAGGGCTCATACTGTTTTGAATCAAACTGACTATTCTTCCAGTACCGGTTTGAAGCTGTTCAATTTGTTCTATTTCACAGAGGGGTTGTTTACGGTACCCTGATGTTGTTTATTTTTCTCTTACGTTTAAAATTCTTTGCTGACCAATCACTCTGCTTCCCATTCCTTCGCAACGCCGCTTCGGTTTTTGTAGTTGTTGTTGTTGTCAATCACGGCACCGAAGAGCGTTCTTATATTCATTTGGAAATATTAACAGCGGGAAAATGACATCAAAACAATACTTAAGTTTTAATAAAACAAATTGACAACGATCGAAAATTGGGCTCAAATTCCCCCTGAAAGCTGTTGAAATGATTCAAGAGCATGGGCTCCGACGCAGGTTGGAAAGTGGAGGGGCCAAGGGAGATTTTAACAATTATAACAAAAGATGTTTAAAAAAGCTATATTGTTTTACAAAAAAGTGCGGGGCCATGGCCACCCCGGCCCCCTTTCGTCGGAGGCCCTGGAGAACGTTCCCTCTACATTAGGAAAACCACGTGCATGCTGAAATATTTGAACTGGCTGGAGCATAAGCACAAGCAGGTTTGTAGAAGTGAGACTCAATTCGATTGCTCTTTAGGTTGCAGAGTTCAACGAACATGCGATATAGTATTTTTCACAAACGCAATGGCCCACTGCCGTACACAATGGTAGGCTTCGTACTTTTTGCACTAAAACCGGTGCGGTGAAATGTTTGAACGAAAAAACGATTCACGTGAACCAATGCCAGCTTGATAGCCTCACAGTTACAAAAAGAATTACGGCACGTTTCAGAAATGCGTTCACCCGGGTTGACCCGCATGGACCGCGTGGATCCGCGTGGACCCACGCAGACTCAACTTCTTGATAGTACCAACCGGTAAAGATCTTTTACCAGCCAGTATCGAAAGTTGGTTTTAGTGCACCAGATGACCAATGTTTTAGCTGATTACAAATCCAAGCTGAATAGTTTCTGTGTATTTGGGTATAAATTTGACGTCACCATAATCATAGTGAGCACGAAAGACAGCGGTCAATGGCTGCTTTGTACCAAAAAGGTTCAGTGATCAACGATTTCGTTCCTTATTTCGATTTCGATCGAGTTATGGACCACTACACAAAGGGCTATTATGAAAGAAATTGAAGCTATCATTTAGAATAGCTCATCTACGGACAACAGAGACATTTGCCTTAACGAAATCAAATATAGAATCCGATAGCTGACCATGTATAGATTCAAAGCTGGAAAAGGAGATTTAAGAAAGATTCGTATTATTGATAGAAGCTCTAAGGCTCAAACCTGCCTAGATTGCAGAGGTCAGGAGTACAAAGTAATAGGTCCAGCCTTGAAAGAACAAAAATCCTGTGATAATTTGAGTTCAGGTTTAAAGTAGAATAGACTTTGAGTCTTTCATCAGAACGTTGTGTGGCTATTGGAGAATGATTCCTTGGTTGGTAAAAACTTATTCTTGTATTGGCAAGGCACAAAGGTGTGTGCTGATATTTCTCACAGATACTGTGTCCTGGTAAGGGATTCTTTAATGCAGAGCTTCTTCTTTTAATGAAAAACAGCTTCCTTTACTAAAAAGGACCTTCCTTTATTAAAGATAGCATTGTTTAAATTAAAAACTCCTTCCTTAAATGAAAATAACCTCCATTTAATGAAGACCTGATCCCTTATTTGAAGAGAAAGATCCTTAAATGAAGAGCAATTTCCTTTAATGGAGAGAAACCTAAAAAAAGGAGGTACTTCTTTCGCTAAAAGGGAACCTTTCTTGAATGAAGGGCTGCTTCTTACAACAAAGACAGATCCCCAATCAAAATACGTGGTTAAAACTTATGTGAGCAGACAGCAAATAATGCAGAGTTGCGAACTGCTTATGTCATTTTGGATGTATGTTATCACAGTTCGAGAAGTTCTCGTGGCAATACTTCGTGCATTTTCATTACTTAACAATACTGACAGTTTGATTCAAGATTGCGCAGGCAAAGGATCGCATCGCGGAAAAAGCATTACAAAAACCTCTGCAGCAGAATGTCAAGATATTGCAAAGAGCTGGGCATGCGCAGAGCGGTTTACGTATTCCCGAATCATGTGACAGATTCATGACTGAAATGATGTGCTGTACATAACTACTATAATGTTCTGGGATATATGAAATAGAATAATCAAACAATAAATCACTATTATACTTGTGTTAGATACGTTATTAAAAGATGATCCTATATTGAATTTCAAAATAAAATAATAAACAGATATAGATTTGAGTCAAAGGATATATTTTTATTTTCATTTTTTTTCGTTGCTGGCTAGTTATTATAGCTAATGCCATAAATATAAACTAATTCAAACCAACTAACTAAACATATTTGTATAAAACTAATTTAAAAGTATAAAGTCCTATTTACAAGAACATTGGCAGCTGCAGTTGGCCGCTTTCCAGGCTTCAATTTTCTTTTTGAAAGCTGCGATATTTTTTATGGTTTTCAAATTATTGGAAATAATTTGAAAGCTGCGACAAATAATAAATAAAATATTTAAAAAAATATATAAATTTACTATAATTGTGTTAAATAAGATATTAAAAGACAATCCTTTGTTGAATTTCTTCTCGATTCGTCAAAATATACAGGTATGGAGTTGAGTGAAATGTGTGAAAGGTTAAATGTGGTTAGATCAGCAATTCTGGGCGTATGAATTAAGTATTAAAAAAACAAGAAAAATTACTACGAAGATTATGCAGCTTTGCAAAAGAAACGTCTACCTTCACCATCTGTAAAATTAAAGGTTTGCAGAAAACTCAAGCATGAAAATATGTTTTTGAAACTCTAAATCTTATTAAAATACTTGTCACACTGAAATCTTTCAAACTATCACGCTGTAGCTCATGGCATTATAATTAGGAGATAATGGACATGTCTAGCTTTATGAATAGTTAAGATTTCAACCCGCGTGTGATTTTCGACAATGAAAAAGAGCACATTAACAGTAATGAAAACGCCTTGCTGAACAGCGACTTCTTAGGCCTTAGCACTGGAGGGCCAGCTGCTATCTGGGTACGCCAAACAAACTATGAAATTAGGCCTGCAGATTGGATGAATAATTTAGAGCTTTCGTGTTTTGGTGTGAAATATTCACCTGCCCTCGGAAAAAATAAGTTAGAATTTATACCCGTAAGCCACAAGCATCCACAATGTTGTTCTACCTTGAAATCATAGGTGAAAGCTCGTTGATTTTGTTTCCTAGAGCTCTAAAACGTAGCACTTTACTTTTGGGCAGCGTTTAGCATTCTGCCAAGGAAATTATTACTACTTCATTGTAATAAGGTCTTGAATTGGACATGATATACTGTGTTGATTATACGTGTAAATGTGACTGCGACACTTAAATGTGACAAAAAGTTTCCGAAGGAGGTTTGATGAAAAGCATTTCACAAACAAAATGCCTTATAAGCAATAAAAAAGTCAATCATCAAAGTTTTATAATGCGCGTGAAAAGATACAGTTGGCCCAGATATATCATGTAGTGAGCTTTATTTGCATCAGAGGCTGCAACCAAGCGACGTTAAAGTGAAGGCGATAATTTTGTATAAACATTTTCAATGCTTTCAGATGTGAAGCTTTGCTTTCAAAAACTGTCCCAAAATTTTAGCGTCTGAAACCAGATGCAGAGATGTAAACCAACAGAGTTCTTGATCATAAAAGCTTGTACTTTTAACAAGTAGAATATTGTTTGGGTACATCACAACACATCACAAAATCACATGACCGTAAAGTTGTGTATGATACAAGAAAGAGTAGATGTGAGCTACTTTGTGAAAGGAAGTTTGTGTCTCAAAGTGGGGTAAATAAAAGATGATGGGACATTCTTTTTAAAATCTATCTTAAAAGGAAACTGTTTGGGCTTATCATATATCTCTGTAAGTATAAACTTTGTGTAATATTACATATCTTTACAGTTGCAATCAATCTGATGAGTGGCAAACACGTGCTCACCGTCCCATATGTGTGTGTGTACCATGGGTCCATGTTGTTATGTAGCAGTATTGTGTTGCGTATGAAGTTATATTATGTTACGTTATGTTATGTATGTTATGTTATGTTATGTTATGTTATGTTATGTTGTGTTTTGTTATGTTATGTTATGTTATGTTATGTTATGCTATGTTATGTTATGTTATGTTATGTTATGTTATGTTATGTTATGTTAAATGTTATGTTAAGTTTTATGTTATGTTAAATGTTATGTTATGTTATGTTATGTTATGTTATGTTATGTTATGTTATGTTATGTTATGTTATGTTATGTTATGTTATGTTATGTTATGTTAAATGTTATGTTATGTTATGTTATGTTATGTTATGTTATGTTATGTTATGTTAAATGTTATGTTATGTTATGTTATGTTATGTTATGTTATGTTATGTTATGTTATGTTATGTTATGTTATGTTATGTTATGTTATGTTAAGTGTTATGTTAAGTGTTATGTTAAGTGTTATGTTTTGTTAAGTTACATATTTTGGTTATTTACATATTTTGGTTATTTACGGAAAATTAACTTAGATGGTACCTGATAGCCAGATATTTGCCAGTAAACTTTCTTCTAGGCATTGGCCGTTAGAAGCACTGAAAGAGGATTTAGAAGTTTTAACCTGGCAAATACCGTGAATCGAGTAGGATTAGTACTGGATTGAGTTTAAGCCAAGATTTGCCCAACTGTACACTCACTAACTTAACAAACAAAAAGCAAATTGAAACGCGTGTAAAAGGACATCGCAGAGACAATTGCAAACCATCGCACCACGAAATGTCGACCAAAAGGAGGCTTCCACAGGCACAGGGCGATTCTTTTTTAGTGATAATGCCGCCTTAGTTTAAAAGATGCATGAAAATGAAGAATTACAAAAGAAGAAGGGTGCATTTCTCTAGCCCACTCTTGAGGACTGGCCAAGTCACGAAGCAGGCATTTCCACACATGTGAGCACTTCACAAAGGATTAACATGCCATAGTAGACGATAGAGGTTTTGAAACTATCGCACACTCATAAAACGTTTCAAATTGCAGGAAATGCCCGAGTCGCTAGCGTGTAAAATAAATAGTCCTTTGCAACTAGCATTAACCACTTCTTAAGAACGAGAGAGGGCAGTTTCCCCTTCCAAAATTTGTACAGTAAAAACACTTTAAAGAAACCTAATGTATAATGCAAAAGGTTTTACTGAGGCAAATATCAGGCTTAGAAGTCGTTTCCTTGGATTTCTATAGTTAAATAGCTGCCGTATCTTATTATATATAACATATATTATTATTCAAAAATTACTATAAATTAATATTCAACGCCGTTCTGTTGATCAGTCAATAAATAGAAAGGCGATACAGCAGCAACGAAATAAAAAACTCACGAAGATTTCAGAGTTAAATTGAGATTCAGTAGAGACTTGGGGAAAACGTTGAGAAAGGAAAGAGTTGTATGAGTGAAATCTGCCTTTCGTGATGTCGTGGTACATAGGCAAAAGGACTTCCACCAGTCGATAAAGACGGAAATTTAACTTATTACCTGGAATAGGTTATTTGATGCAAGAGTTAATTATATATATAATTTCTTTAGAGATTCGCTTGTACTAAAGCGCAAATTTCATAAAGAAATACTCAGTTATACTTAGTAAAAGATGATGACAGCACGTTATAGAACCGGTTCAACTGTCAGACGGGCTGACCTCTCACTTATTAAGTATACCCAAGCGTTACACCCATTGACCATTGGAGCATGAATAAGGTGTTGATTCTTGGAAGCTGCAGGCCTTCAAAAGTACAAAAGAGATGTCTCGTGCAATGCAAGCACATGTGTATTAGTTCTTATTGCACTCACTGCGAAGGGAGGGACATATCACTCCAAGAGAAATGTACGAGGTTTTGCAATTTCAAAGATCAAAATGATTTTCCATTGATTTTCATTGCCTTTTTTATTTCTTGTAATTTTTGTGATCCATTACGTAATTTTTATGTTTTTACTGATTTGTTTGTGCTTTGGTGATTTTGATGATTTTTCTAATATTTCTGTGATTCATATATCTTACGAGATCTTTTCACTCTCTGCTGATAGCAACAGTACACACAACAATATACTGAGTGCCAGAACCACCACATTTAAAGCAATGACAATTTAAAGCGCGGGATAAATACAATGAATGATTCTCAGAAAGGTGTTACTCCACTTCTTCGTTCCTAACTACTCATTCTCTGTTTGGAACATTGTGGCTCTGGTACTCACGGAAATGCAACAAAACACTAAGGGTTATACATGTAAAGAAATGTTTTTGACAGTTGCATTTCTCTTAGACTCATAGTCATAGATTCAAAGTTATAGATTATAGTTTTGGGGATTCTGTTTGACATCACCTTTGTAAAGAAACTCATACAACTGTTTTCTACGCTTGACATAGCTGCCTTAATATTCTGGAAAGAGTAGTTAAACGGGCATTGCGCATTGATAAAGCGTTTATAGTCTTCTGTTGATGATCTTTCAAAATTAATCATAGCAGAAACTTGAAGGCTCAGAAAGTTGTTTCCATCCCAAAGAAAGTGTAACTTTTCAAAGCAAAACCTTGCTCAGCTCTCACTGTTGTATAATCTGACATTGACAATAAAGCTGGAGTGTCTTGATACGTGATATTTCTAAGTCATGTGACTTCACTGTACCACGTTACCCTCCATCTCTAAAAATAAACTTGCACAGTGCTTTTGGAATGCTTCTGTCAGCAAGGATATGCATCATCTTTTGATACACATTGATAATAATCGTAATGGCATTTTGATCGCTGATTTTATCCTCTACCAATTCATTAATAACTTTATAATATTATTGGCTGTGGACCATGTCAAAAACTTCAATGATGATTTCTACGTTAGCACTTAAAACAACCTTTGCAGTTTTAATTAACTTTTTTGCAAACGTTTCATTTGTCTCGAGAACATCTGATAATGATCTACAAATTTAGCGCTCAATTGTAACTCCATTCCCTGGTTTTTTTTATAAATGTTCACTGATTGTTTTAATTCCAAGGAATCAGAATATCATGGGAAAAGAATCAGTAGTAAAAAGTGAAATTGAAAATACCAACAAACAACACTCCCCGTTTTAAAAATCTGCCAAAATTGAAAAGCCTTTTTTGAACAAACCTCTGCTTTTTCTGGACGAAGAAAACTTCAATGTTTTTGGCCAGCAGTCCATGACTCTGCTCCTTCGCAGGTTCGGCTGAAATCCCTTTTGCACGATCTCGATACTTATGTTGTTGTTGCTCATCGACAGCCTCATACTGGTTCATGGGTAACAACGAATTCATCTTCCGTATCTTCGTTCTCAGCTTCTCTATGGTTTGTAACTGAGATTCAATGACATTATTTCTGTACACCAACTCGTCTTTCATCAACTTGGCATCATGTTCTTTGGACTGTTTCAGTTGCTCAAACATGGCTTCGTACTCACCGATAATCTGGTTTTTCCTTGCCAGTTGTTTTCTTTGCTCAGATGATTCCTTGCTGATTATTTCCAGTTGCTTCGTCTTCTGCCGCAGCAACGAATGCAGAAGATTGAATCTTTCATCGCTCATGTCACTTTGCATATTTTGAGCTGGTCTCGTTCCCGCTGCTACTTGCCTCGATTTCATTGTCAATAAGCATTCAGCTTGTTACTGCAAACAGCAGTAAATGGGCCTAAACAGTTAAATCTAGGTTATTACCATGTATGCTATCATATTCAATATACAAAAACTTATACAAGTACTTATCAATGCCCATAGAGCCCAAAGAGCTAAAAGTAGCCTACAATCTCTGCCAAAAGTCTTGGAGCACTTGCTCTAATTTAGGCATCGCGCAAGTTGCCAAATCCCCTCCTCCCGCAAACAATGTTGTGTAGCGCAAAAATGAATTACCCTAAAAACACAAGTGATGGATCCACATATAGCTTTGGCTTTCACCTAACGATCCAACATTGTTTAAGGAGGCAAGGCGGTTGCAGCTACTACGGAGAGACGGAAATAGAACGGGGGTCGCAAAATCACAAAAAATCTCACGGTGTTCCAACTACTTTTGGCAGAGATTGTATGTACCTTACAGCAGCAACATTGAATCGTTCTGTTCTATAAACGCCACCATTCTTCATAAGTACTTAACGCTATAATGGAGGCTCCTCCGATAAAAAGGCACTACAATCTGTAACATCACATTTAAATGTTACGTACTTTCAATTTGTTTGTCTATTCGTTATTGGCATTCATTTAAAATTTAGTTGATTAAAACGTTTGAAAAGTTGTTTTAGTAGTAACTCTAATAATTCCAATTGTTACGTTGTTTTAATCAGGTTAGATGCCATCTTGGCCTAGATAACTTTTCAATAACAAAGACAATCATCTTGTACGGGAAACCTTCTAAGCAATTGTTATGATTTTAAGTGTATATAAGAACTTTGACACTATGGAATTCTCTGGCGGTGAAATTTAACAACTGCCAAATCTAGCCCAGGATCTTAATTTTGAAGCTTGTGACAAATTATCACAAACAACTTATACTAATCTGCAAATTTAGAGGGCCTGAAAAACAATACAACACACTTTTCAAGCATGTTGTATTATCTAAATGCTGCCCAGCGATGAATTAGCATATACATTTCTTGATCGTCCAACATTGGCTCAAAGACAAATCAATAAATCATTTCGATAACATCTGCACTAATTTCTTGTGTCAGAAAATACACCATATCCACTGCACCTGTCACAAAATCCAAGCAGATGTTCCAAGCCGGCGCTACTTATGAAGGAATCTTGTTCCCCTGCAACCCCAATCGTTCCCAGTTGTAGATTAGCAATGGCCTAGTTTTTTAATCTTGAATTTCGAGTACTTAGACCAGTACGTATGTTAGTTAGAATAACCAACAGCTGACAAGGTAAGTAACCCCCAAACAACAAATAGGAGAATCGATTATAACACACGATTGGCTGGTTATAACCAATCAGAGTCTTCCCACCTCCCTTGGGGTGCTGAAGTCAGAAACGAGCTCTAACTGCCAATAAAAATCTGAGATTTGTTTTCCTTTCTTGCCCATTTATTCAAGAATTGCCCTCGGTAAATGCGTTGGCTTATCTGGGAGAGTTGTGGTTGCCAAGTCACATTTAGATAGATATGATATGTATCACCTAGGGAGGATGTCTTGAAGTTGCTAATGAATCGCCATTTTTGGCCCTATTCAACCAATGGAACAACTATAACTGCATCAGTTTGGCATGGCAGTTGATTGATATAGCCTGTTTGACTATATAATGACTAGATATAATTTAAATAAAATTTGATATATTTTTTATTAAGTGTATAGTAATAAGGAAAGTGATTGTTTGTAGCGAATACAACCTTCTCGCCCATTTTCCGAACTAATTCCGATTTAACCCCCCCCCCCCCCCATTTTCAACAATCTTTAACCATTAATTAATGATTATATTGATATAAATAAATGACGTCATCCTGCTTTTATCTATATCAAACCTTTATACTCATTAGACAAGTGGGTGACTAACCAGTTGCAATCTCTATGCTCCAGTACATGGTCAAAGAATTGTTGTTAGCATTCCAACAATTTCACCCTTTGCTCTGTCAGATTTTTGCTATTTTAGCCGGTCGCTCTTTCCTTCGTAGGCCCACTTTGGCGTGTAGGACTCAAGAACGGACTCTATTATATTAAATTACGATGAATTGAAAAGACAATTACCGGTCATATGATATGAAGCAGAGTGTTGCAGTGATGCATTGAGAACTTTAATTAGTGCTTCTCTCTTGCCTCGTCCAAGGCATGAAACTTGATGAGGGTTTCTGATTAGCAGCCATATGAAGTTACTAATAACCAGTTGCTGTAGGACTCCAGCCTCACAAAGCACTTGCTTGATGTCAAATGCTATGACGTAAGAGGACCAAAGCCAGTAGACATTCAGCAATTATGAGTGGTATCAGAACTAAAGCCTTAGGTCGATTATTTCCTAAAAGAATTTTGACCTTTTTCCTAGCATTAAGAGCGAAATAATTTAGGACAGTGAGTTAAGAATAAAGATAGTACTAATCTTAAGATAAATCATTGAATGATATGGAGCTGGTACCAGTTGCTTCCTGAGCGAAATTTGTCACCAACAATATGGTGCAATATATATATACATTATCTGCTAGTCTTTGTGGACAGGGTTAAGAGAGAATCAAGGTTTACACTAACGACTTGAAAACAATTCAAGACCAAGATTCTAAGTTATTTGCATTATCGACCAATCAGAAAGTTAAACTGAAAGAGTTCAGTCATTCAAAAATTTGAGTTAGCAAATTCAGGTTCACCTTGCAGTTAAAATGAGCCTTAAATTTAAGCTAGCATATATCATGGAACAATGTTATTTTGACATTGAAATGGATATCTTGCTTGGTTCTCGCAACGATACAATTGACCCAAGCGAGGTACCATGTATGTTGTTGTTGATGTTGTAAGGTATGACAAGGAAGGAAAGGGAACTTGCTTCAGCAGATTCGGACACAAATAAATCACCATGACTTTTCTACCCATCCCTTCATTTCCTCATTTCCCTACATACACACTTTTTTATAAAGAATAAAGTTTAAAATGATATTGAGGCTCTAAATTGCTAAAATTTAAGAATGATGCCAGGCTTAACCTTCATCAAGACTGAAATTTCTCCTTAATCTGAATCATATGTTTAAAAAAGACTTAATTCATCTCTTATCTTAAGGCAAACTTACATCTTGTGTTAGGCAATAATAACTTGCGAATAATTTTAGGCTCAAAATGGAAATATTTTAAGAATATTGAGGCTCGGCTTAGAGTACGTATGAGACTAATTAAATTTGCAAGTACTTCTGATTGAGGGTATGGGTACACTGGTGTGAAGGCTTTTCAAAGTTTTTCAGTTATGAAACGAAGGAAGTTTGAGCGGAGGAGGGCTTGATCCCACACAATGCTATTGGGCATCAATAATGTTATCAGAGGCAACACATTTTTATCTTGATTTGTTATCATAAATTGTGTATTCTATGATATTTTTGATTGTAAAATGACTTATTGGAACTTTCATCATTCGTAGTCATAACGGAATGTATACCCCGTAAAAAGATTAATGTAACGATTGCCGTTAAAAAGGTTGCCATAAAAACAAAGTTGGTCTTGGCACTCTAAGTACCATCTCATAGCTAATAATACATCTGGGAGATCAAAACAAAAAAGGTTTTCTAAGTTTAAACAAGGACTACACACTTCCTCAAGGCCTAGTTCCGAAATTTCCTTATTCGTAGACCTCAAATCATCAGATTTTAGTACCAAAAGTTCCTAAAAAGTTCCTTAAAAGTTCCTTAAAAGTTCCTTAAAAGTTCCTTAAAAGTTCCTTAAAAGTTCCTTAAAAGTTCCTTAAAAGTTCCTTAAAAGTTCCTTAAAAGTTCCTTAAGTTCTTTCTTTCCGTGCTTAACACTTAAAAGAGAGAGGGGCGAGACAGCATATGCGAAAACTACTCAATGAAGCACTTGACACACGAATAGCAGACAATCTATGCGAGTATTGGCTGCAAATGAATGGAACGGCTTTTTAGTTCTTGATGCTTGCAAATTTTCAAATCAAAAAGTTCCTTATTCGTTTTTATTAGCATAAGTTCTTTCGATATTTCGGCCTTCTACATGTAGGGTCCTTGTATGCGAAAAGCGTGTATGCGAAATGATTGAGTGCGAAAAGGTCAAAAAGAACTTGACATTACTGTCAACATAGATGATTTAATCCGCTTAGGGAAGAGGGTGAGGTGAATTCAAAGGCATTTGTGTATGACGTCGCAATTACAATAGAATCAGCCTACAGCAACAACCTAAGAAAACTCAACTAGGGCTGTGGAACACAATTGCTTGTTATCAACCTATAAACCAAAGCGAGAGAAAATATTGCATTTGCAGGGCCTCCGACGAAGGGGGGCATGGCCCCCGCACTTTTTTGTAAAACAATAGAGGTTTTATAAGTATCTTTTGTTATGGATGTTAAAATCTTCCTTGGCCCCTCCACTTTCCAACCTGCGTCGGAGCCATTGATTTGAGTGTCAAAGCATTTCAACTTTGAGTGTTGTCAAGCAAATCCGGATAACAAGCAAAACTGTTAGCCCTCTGTATATTCCTGCCTTCGGGCATTCCCTGTCATCAAAAGCAGTTAAAAAGCCAAGCCAAATTAGCAATTGCATGCTCATGTACTTACATTGTGTGCAGGGCATGGTTTGGTTGAAGATTGACTCGTGGATCCAAGCAAGTCGCCCTGGCCTTCACTGACTTAGTTACTGCACAGTTCGTGTGTTTGCACCACATTCGTGGGACTTGGACACATGTAGGTGGCACTTAGCTGGAGAGCGTCATGCACGCTGAAATTGGATTGCAAGTACCATATTTTTGATGGACCGGGGTGGCAAAATAACGACAGAGTAACTGTTGTGAAATAAACACGTCGCGGGAAGGGGTCAAGCCTGCATTAAAAGTTCAACGTGAGATAAACCGAGTCAAGGCGAGGTCAAGACAGAAATTTGCCGG
This sequence comes from Nemopilema nomurai, assembly GCA_003864495.1. Taxonomy (NCBI): domain Eukaryota; kingdom Metazoa; phylum Cnidaria; class Scyphozoa; order Rhizostomeae; family Rhizostomatidae; genus Nemopilema; species Nemopilema nomurai. The sequence goes on along the minus strand of ML133465.1, from coordinate 288,678 downwards.
AGATAATATAAACTAAGTAGTCCTGCAAAACTAATCGGTTGTGTTAACATTGAATAGTTTGTGTGTGCTGCCAGTCTCTTCGGTGACAGGAATTTTCTCTTGGAAGAAGTAAAACATCATATTCTGCCAAAATTTCCGACCACTTCAAAAATTTCCAGTAAGGGAATACAAAATTTCCAAGCCGTTTAGATTGAAGTAAAACTCATCAAGAAACTTATCGACAAATACTTTATCAGGGTCGATAAACCACAGATGATAGGTCTACAAGTACAAAGAAAATTTCCAGTCTGTCATATCGTTAAGCACGACAGTATTGTTAACAGAAAAGGAGAATAAGTGTACGAAGGTTTTCCTTTCAGCCCATCCTTTCAGAACATATCAAGCGAAGTCGCCGGCGAGAGCCACAGAAAAGCTCCCGATCAAGATACGCAAAGGGCTAAAACATTTTTCGATTTTCAAAGAACTTGGAAATTATTCTTCGACAAATGTATCCTCCAAGGGGAACTTACCAGGTTAATTTGGGACATTTATATCTGATTTGAAAAATGACAGATAATTTTTCATTTTAGCCAGAAAGTTACCGATCATTTTCATCACTACTCTAGGTTAAAAAGGCTTTCTAAACAGCTGCGTCGAAAACATGAGTTAGTCCCAGATTTTCAGCATTGTTTCAAAGTTACTAACTTAACATTTGCTCATTTACTGGTGAATTTAAAATTCGAAACGGTTTGAAAGATGAATTTTTTTAAATACCAATATTTATATGCAAGTATTAAATCATGTTCTGCATCGCATATATACAATGAATATAATGCCCTTTTCTCTTTCGTATACCATTAAACATGCTCCCATTTTATTTGTAAGGTCCCGTTTAAGTTATTGTCTCCTTGTACAGGTTTTCTTCGTTCTACTGGCGAAGTGAGTTAACAGTTTCATTTGGTTGGGATTCTTTAAACTTTTTCAATGCAAAGAAATTAAGGTAGCTAAGGAAAATATGAAAACGACATTGCTTAAAAACATAAATAGCTATTTCTATATAAAGCATTAAAGGTTCAGTAGAGAAGAGCTACTGTTCCTTGTGTATTTGCTCATTCTTCAAAGAATCCAACTACTGAACGGAAAACAGACCCTAAATTGTTTCTTCCCGGCGTTTACGCTCTGGCTGTCACCCAAGCAAATAAATTGGCCTTTTGAATGCTGAATGCTACAAATTTATTTTTTGGGTTTTTCTTGCGGCTAGCATATTTACCATTCAATTAAAACCACTGTCTATAATGTGATCAAGTGTACATAAGATTATGGTTTGGTATAAACAATGTTATGCGTAGCATAAAAAGATATGTTCCCCTTTCGACATGGCTTTTAGAATAACCAAAGTTAACCCGAAATGTTATCAGACTTTGGTGAATGGTGGATGGAGCGCGTAGAACCAGTTTCGTACCTCGTTCTCCTTGTTTTCCATTAGGGTTTCATCTGTACTTGCCAATATTTGAACATCACACCTATCATCAAAATTGACAAAGCCCCTCCCTTTTCTCTAACATTCGCTCTGTTAAGATTCCTGTAGCACCGTGACTGAACCCATCGTAAATCAACATTCCACTTATAACCGTGTTGATCTGAGCATTCCAATGTGTTCAATATCCCTTCGAGCATTACACAGTGCCGTTGGAATGAAATTTATATCAGGGTGGGGGGAGGGGGGGGGTGGTTTACGCATTGTATTCCTTCTAATTCAGTGCACCGTTATAAAGGAAGTATACTGCAGCTAGACAATTATTAGAGAGGTTGAAGCACAACCGCCCAGATTACCCCTCGCCCAGATTACCCCTCCCCCTCCCCCCGGTTCAAACAGGCCTTTTGCACTCACTACTCTAGGTAAAGCCCATTCAACTCGAGCCCAGTGAATAGCACGCACCCTTTTATCTACCCTTCTCTAAGCTCTTGCCTCTCTTCCCTTTCTCTACAACAGCAGCGAAAACAACACTCCTGCTTCTTTCGTTTGTGGCTAAAGAACTCACATTTTTGCAAAGTAAGGAGTGCTAATCAGTTTGCAATGATTGCTTATTAAGTCAAGTTTGCTGCCCCCGTTCAAAGAATAGTAAACTTCTTCTCCCTTCGCCTTGGAAATCGCCAGGGTCTCAGCAAGAATGTAACGTTATGTGATGTTTGGAAGGTTTCCTCAAGTTGGGAAAAAGGGCATATTTTCCGACACCCCGTACCCGAGTTCTAATGCCACTCTTATTGCAGCAATATTTCTGAGAGATCATTTGACAGCAGTCGAACTACCCTTCTGCTACCTAAAAAGCTCCACCCAATCTTCAAAAAATAACACCCATCAAGCAAATATCACTTGTTTTTATTAACATAGCTAAAAACGATACATCGACGGACCGCTTTGTAAATTTAGGCCAGTAAATACATTGCGACCTGATTCTACTTTCGCACGTCAACATTTTAATACCTACAACCCATTTGGATTTAGTGGTCGAAGAGAAGTGCAAACAAAGCTTGAAATTGAAATTTGTATCCCTGTCTATTTCTAATCCGTCCCATCAGTTGAAAAAATTTGAAATATTTCACTATTAGCCTTTTTGCTAAAGATTTTGTGCCGACCAAAAAATCAGTGGGTCCGTCACTTCGTTAAGTTGATCTGAGAGCTTTCGCGGCTGCTTATGTTACAAGGCGAGACTCGCAAAATACTTTTAAATTGCTTGAGCATACCTGCAAAAGAACAGAGGGTAAGATCATGTCGTGCGAATAACAATTTATCTTCTATGCACGCTCTGGAAATATGATATAAGTTTGTCCATTGCCTTAAACACCAAAATTATATGACAAAAAGTGAAAAAATTATTGCTTTGATTAAACTAGTTTGCATTCACAATCTTTTTTTAGTATCTAAATTTTTAATATCAAACTATTACTCTATTATTTTATTATCCTATTATTAAGTATCCTATTTTTAGATCTTTATTCTATATTTATTGAATTTAAAAGCACCTAAAGCTGTATTTTAACCCTCAACTACAGCTAGTCAAAATCTTTAACCTAAAAGTGTTACAAAAATGAACCCAAGCATACAGAGGGAAAAAACTGTAGCGGTGCCCTTTTCTTTAAATTTTCCACTGAACATTGCAACTGATCAAGGCTTGGTTTCTTTATGTTTGGAGTGGAGCCACATTCAAGTACCAATCTCTTAACCCTATCCAACAAAGCTTTACATGCCCTAGATGAGAACGGAGCGCACCCCACACGGAGGCAGAGTGAATAGAGAAGAAGCCACACCCCGATCGATCGATGAATCAGCTGATTGGCTAGAGTAAACGGAAGTCATAAACAGCAGCGTATACTACGATCCAACTCATTTCTTATCACTATCGGGTATCATTACTGGAAAACCTTTTCTTCACTTGCACTAATTTGAATATTGAATAGAATTAATTTGCAGGCCACAAAAAGGGTAATGAAGTGTGCAAATTTTCTGGAAAAGGGATGCGAACCTTGATTATTATGGTTAAATGGAAAATACCCTTCCGAGAGCCAACTTGTCAAGTAACTCTTGTTTAAAAACTATAATGACAATTTGACAGTTTGACATGATCGTATGACCACAGGTGAAAAGTGACCAGTTGTGCAATGGACAGCAGATAAAGTGCCAATACACCACCTATTATCGATGGCCCCAACTATTGCTCGGAAAAATGTTGTATCGGGTGACAATCCACGCACCAGTTTGCAACAAATAGTTTATCGAAGCTATTGACAAATCGATTATTTGAAGCCCTAAAGTTCCCCAATCATTCGACGTCGACGAATTTCGACTGAACTCGGCCGAGAATAGATATGACGCAAAGATTCCCATTTCAAAGAAAAGCTCCCATGAGCTTAATTAGGATCTGCTTTACTGACTTCTAAAACTACAGTAAAATTAAAGCATTACAGCGATGTCCGGACAACGAATAACATTTACTTGTACATCTAGTAAACCCAGGTAAAACCAGTTTTCCTCTAGCAATCTTTGCTTCTAGAGACATGATACAAACATGTACGAAAGTAATCCCAATACACCTACCTTGCAACCAGCCTAAATCTTTCTGTCTGTTTCTCTCAGCTGATTTAAGTCCCTTGATACGACTTTAAGACAATTGGCAGCAGAGCTGACGGGAAATTTGATATCTGTTAGCATTCGCTTATGCAGATGACATTCGCGGCTACTAAACTCTCCCTATCTGCAGTCCTCGAATTCTCCCTTGACAATGGTGCATAAACTGCTTCAAGGCGGTCGGAACACCTAGCCAATAAAACCTAACTCGAAATAAAGAGTGAATGGTGTCATTTGTCAGATACTGTTTGACTTTGTTCCAAGATAACAAAATTAAATTGAACTTAATTCTAGGTTGGTTCAGTCGCGGTTTTAGAGAAGCAGGTAGGCAAAATTCCCTCTTGGAGAAACAATGTAAACTACCTCTTGAATATTCAACACAATTGAGATCATGTCTACGTTGGCGTTGATAGGAAAAAATTTGTATGCATAGCAAGATCAGTAAACTGTACTAATATTTAATTAAGATAAAGTATAGATGTTAAGTTACAACACCATTTCCTCTAATTTATCTGAGATATGGTTGGAATGCAGTGTTACAGTCTCGGAACTCCAAAAAATTGACCCCCTCCGCTTGCCCATGCCCCCCTCATCTAGGCTTTAAGCTAATTTCACTAGTCAATCTATAGAGTCCAGTTTTGTCGGTTGTTTATAACAACAAAAGTCTTGGCGAGTAGAACTTAATCTCGTGGAACGACCATCAACATTGTAAAGTTTATTGTCACATCTGAAATGAATCTGGAAGCTTAGCAAGGAACAGATATCATACTAGAAAGAGGAAGCCTGGTTTCATGAATACAGCCAGCTCAAGATGGCACATATCAACATGGACCGCGCAAGCTCTACAACCGTCGCAATCAATATACTAATCCAGTGGTCGCCAAGGGGAGGATTTGCCAGTACCTTTAAGCTTTTTCCTAGTTTCAGCGGCTGTTTATTTGAAAATTAAGAAAATCTTTGCAATAACAAAGAAGATATCAACAGCGTCTCGCTAGCTTAATGGAACTTAAATCTTTTTGACTGCACAGTCTTTTTGACTATACAATTCTAAACTTTTCATGAAGTCACCTTCATCATAATGCAAAATGGCTTCAGGAAACGGGATGGTTGCTGTAGCGGCGTTACACGTTCTTAACGGGATCGATTGCCTACCATTAGAAAGAGCGTGGTCCATAACATTGCCCCACTGTTAGGTGGCTGGCGCCGCCACTAGGTGGTGGGTGCAGTGTGGTCGTCCACCCCTGGCAACCTTTTCATGGTATTTGTTTACATTGTGGCAATCTTGTTGACGAACTTGTCTCTAAGGTGATCGTTTTCTTCGCGTTCTATCGATTTTAACACAGGTTTAATTCTAACAACACGTATGACGGTATAAATTGAAACATTTTGTCACCCCTTATTTCGGCCTTCGTGCTACGGCATAAAGGAAGTATAATTTGCACCCCGTAGTTGCAAGATCCATTAAAATACACCTCGGTTCGACTTTGCAGTGAACATCCAATAACAGTGTTGTCTTCCATTATATCATTGCTTTACGAATCTTCATCTTCGGTTAAACTTTAATGCGTAACCGATTACACTTTCACTTGCAATTTATTTATTTTTTGTTTAAGGGCAACAATCGAACAAGGTGTCAAAACCCTACTAGACAGTGTTTAGTATAACATTCGTAAAACTGAAAGGCGGGAATAAGGCAATTCCCACTACAAAAACATGCGATAACCCAGAACTAATTTATTAAAACTGACTAAAGCAATGACATAGACAAGAGTGGTTTTCAAGGTTGTTTTCAAATCATCATCATCATTTTACAGAGGAACAATATAGAGAAGCGATACGCATGTACACGCTTTCTTTTATAAGGAACCTACCTCAAGCCTAGTTCCAAAGGTTCCTTATTCGTAGACCTCAAGTCATCGGATTTTAGTACCAAAAGTTCCGTAAAAGTTCCTTAAGTTCTCACTTTCGGTGCTCTGACTACAATAAGCCTTAACACTTAATAGAGAGAGAGGCGACACAGCATATGCGGAAACTACTCAATGAAGCACTTGACACAATCTATGCGAGTATTGGCTGCAAATGAATGGAACCTGCTTTTTAGTTCTTGTTGCTTGCAGTTATAAAAAAATTTCAAATCGAAGAGTTCCTTAGTGATTTCGTTTTTAGTAGTAAAAGTTCTTCAAACATTTCGGCCTTCTACATGTAGGTTCCTTATAAAGTGGTTCCTTATAAAAAAGCGAGTACATATTTTAAATTTGGTGAGGTGTGCGAACTCTGCCGTAAGCAAAGGATACGCTCGAAGTCGTTTATTTGCTAGTAGGTTGTCCACTGTCAGTTTAACGGGTTGAAAGGTTGGGCATTCAACAGAGTCACTGAGAGCAAGTTCTAAACAGAAAAACTCCAAATCCTGGTCAAAGATTCAACCTTATCCAAGACGCTTTCGATTGCAGCCTTTTGAATACTTGTTCCTCGAATCCATAGCAATGAGTGATTGAGACTTTTGGAGTTGTGAAAAGCTGACTAGCATGTAAATAGGCGGATCCTGGGAAAATGCCGAACGGGAAGTCGCCTTCTTCGTAAAAGAGTGGTGGCACTCTCTTTCAAAGCCCGCATAAGCACTTTGCAGATGTGAAAAGAACTTCAGTTAAGCAGTGTTGACTCTATATGACTCACTGGCTGTTTTGCTTTATGCAAGAATTACAGCTTATTTTAAGAGGTCAGCAAAGACTGGCACGAGTTGATCCGGTTATTTATGGCAATTACGTAATTAATAACTCCAGGACAATGCTTGACTTGTAGTTTCAACAGTCAACGGTCTCTGTATGTTCAATTCCACTACAAATTAAAGTCGTCTCATAGATGGTTATGTAGATCAAAAGTATTTGGTGACGTCATGGGAAGAAGAATAGGGCTCCAGAAGAGGTTTGATAAGGTTGAGATTGTTTGCTTTGGTTTGGAAAGTTGACAAATTGTAGCAGTCAGGAGGACAGGATAATCGTAAAATTTCCCGAGTAATCAAAATAGATGTGAAGGATTGGCAGATCTTCAAGTCGTTGGGGAGTTTGGTTAGAGAAGGGCTATGGGAAACTTTTTTGCACATTACCCTCTAAGTGAACGCACCCTGAAGAATTCAATATTTTGAAAGGAATATAAATTTCCAATATTTTAAATTGAGTGTAGATTTTTATAATTTTAAATCGAATATAGATTTCCTTTATTTAAACACAACTGCTAGAAATGCTCTCGTACCCCCAAACACATTTAAAATTAGGAGCTCTTTTGTAGAGCTGCAAAGTAATATATTCACGGACCACAACAACTTAGAGAGTCCCAATTTATACAAGATTCATCGCAGGTATGAAACCAAACACGAATAAGAGTATCTTTGGAGGAAGATACGAAAAACAAAATCACAAGAAAACAAAAATGTCATAGAAATTTGTTGAGTTTCTAGCTCTCCCAATTTGTTGTAGCCATTGAGATATATGCAAATTAGAAACTTCGTCCATAGAAACAGTGCAGGAGGAAGGACACAAGGGGGAAGTGTTATTCAAAACAACGATTAAGATATTAAGTCAAAGCTTCAGATACCAGCGCTTCTTAGAAAAGCAAAATGCATGTTTAGCATTTGTGTTTTTTTCCATCTTTTATCTAAAGTTGGTTTAACTTCTGGCTAGGCTTTCTCAACGAGACTTAAATGTTTTGATAAAAAAGAAGTCAATAAAATGCCTCTATTAGCGCAAATGCAAAGGTTAGGTGAGTCTTGCTGCAAATCAAATCAAACAAGATCGAATCTGGAATGATCCTTCAAATCCATGGGTAAGTTTATCTGCCAACTAACCTGTTGATTTCTTCGCTTGACAGTCGACTTCAATCCAACCAAAGCGGGTAAAACGAAGTGTGGAGCATACCGTGATGTGCTTCACCTCTGGATCTGATTCAAAATTCGATTTATGATGACGTTAAATTCCTCTTATAGTTTCTCGAAGCCCTGTCCAAACAAAGCAAAAAGGCAGTAATAGGCGGGTAAACACGCATCATTGCCAGAGAGACCTTGTTCTCGAGAGGAGACCCAACTTGTTTAGCCTTTGTTTGGGTAATGGAGGGTGAAAACAAAGAATTTAGTCAGTGCTGAAAACGAATGGACAAATCGAGGATGATTATAATGGATTTGCTGCCGCTTATTAAAAACAAAACCTCAATTACCAGAAGCTTAGCTACACTAAAAGCATGTGAAATTAAAACAGAGCTGAGTAATTGGTACAGACGCATATTCGCTAATTGGCTGAACTAAAACGACATTCTCTCCCTTAGTTTCGTCGTTTAGAGCAGCACACACTTTTCATATTCTCGTTATCATGTCTTTGTCAATCCGATCGTTAGCTTCAATTTTATATAGCTACAAACAGCAGACCAAACTTTCGAAAGTTCTGTTGACAGAAAAGCTCCTAGCTAGAAACTGCAAGGGAAATCTAACAGACGATTTTCTTTAGATTTGACTCGCAATGTGAGTTAGCATATTGATATTCCTCCCGTTTCTCGAAACAGGAGTAAAAACCGTCGAAGGAAGTTTTGCAATGATAACCAACACACACAACACGCATACTCAGTGATGTAGAGACCATTGAAGGGGGCAGAGGGGCCATTGCAGCCAAATGGTATCACCAAGCTACTGCTCTAAAGATTGGCAGAGAAATGGGCTTGGCACGGCAGGAAGTTTGGTGCTTGGCAAATAACTTTTATCCAACAACTGCCAACAAGGTTCTGTGTTCTTCACTCGAGTCACAGGTAAATTCATAAAAAATCCTTCCTACATGACATCCATATTCGGTGTACAAGGTCGTTTCTTGGCAACCTAGCTTACATCTCATGGCTTTAACCTTTCAACAGGCCTTCAAAAGATTACCATTTCTATAAATAACCGACACCTCTCCCCAAAGAGGAAAAAAAAGGTTTTGAGCAAGACCATTATTAGCCTGTGAACATTGTCTTCTAGGGAAGCAGAGTCCATAAAAGTTGCTAAACTTCCTCCAGACAAAAACATTCTAAAAGGAAAACCTACCTTACAAAACAATAAGGTGGGCGTGACTTAGGTCCGTCATAGAAGCTTCTATCGTTTTTCATGGACAGTCCTCCGGTCAATGGCCGTGCGACCGTAATGTTTTCCTGACTCTCTGGAAAGATAGTCTCTTAGGTCCTCGATTGAGCCCGGCTTTGAATTGGAAGGCCAGAATTCGCTCTTTTGAACATTTTATTGCATTACATGAGGTTACCATTAATCCACCTAAACAGTTATCCCAGTAGTTTAGTGGTGTGATACCTTTAAAGAGATTAATGGGTCCAAGGGTCCTAAGCTCAATCATTTACGTCTTGAGAAGACTTTAGCCAGACACTCGCAAAAGCCTCGAAGAACTGGTTTGGCACCCCCTTGCCCTGGCCAAAACCCAGCTAGAAAATGAATCAAAAGTAGGACAAAACATAATCGTGTTGGAACCAACAAGCTATATTGCTTCATTCTATGACACTTAAAAAGTTGTGAAACCATATCTTTCGTAAGCTACATCACAACTTTCAAAGCTATTTTGGTACTAAAAAGCCAGGATGTTCTAACCTGATATTGTACCAAATTGGAGTCATCGCCCGTAAGGGGGAGAATTACCCTTTAAAGATAAAAATTGGCTTCGTTAATTAGGTATCCCTTCGCAACCCTTCTAAACCAGGGTGCCAAATCTAATTTTGAAATACATACGAAGATTGAAATTCAAAACACAGTTTAAATTTCTAGTCCTAAACCAATTCTAATTAGCTAGTAATCTAATCATTTGAAATTTATTCTCCAGAATGTACTATAACTATGAAACACTACGCAAATGTAAAAATAGTCGTAAATGTTCACTGTTCACTTCTACGAGGGGGAGCTGTGAATGATGGTGCAAAGTGACCAATCATCAAGTAATCATTTCTATACGTTCGAGGCTCCCCTAGCATAGTTATTGAAGAAAATGGATTACAATCAAGTTAAAAATTACAGCAAAAGTCGGCAAATGATCACTAATTTTGTAAGTGTTCTTGCTGTTCTGTGTTTGTATATCCTAAAGACCAAAACATGAATGCCTGTAGTGTGGGGGCCAACATATGAAATAATGAATGAATGAAATAGTCTATGTGGTTGCATAATTGCAGATGCACTCTCTGAGAATGACATGGAAATAGATCACATGACACTATTAACCTGATCAATTAATGCTTTGTTCTCTGATAAACCTAAGAACAATCGCGTCTATTATCGTTCTCATTAGCTTTGAGAAGATGGGCTTGACTCTCAGGAAGAGTTAGTCACTTGAGCATAGTGTATAAGGACGATTATTTTGATCTTTAACTTATATCCTTATTAAATTTAATGGGTTTACTTTGCTGAGGTGCATCATCCAGTGTGGTTAATTCATTGTGCATGCAAGGCAGCAAGCAGCAAACTAAATGGTTAAATCATGCACATTTGTACAATTGTAATGAATAGAGAATGGCGAGGTAACTTGGCATGTGCGACATGAAACAATGAATGGTTCAAGAAAAGTAAAGATTTACTTGTTCCCAAACTGTTTGGGTTACATTTTTAGGGGATTCTTTTTCGGATAGATCAAAAGTTTGGGAGAAATAAAAGGGGGACGAGGGTTGGCAGTCTCGCAACCAAAACGAGGCTTTGCTAAAATTAAATTGACAACCGAGATGGCGCAGTTCCTCGAATTTCTTGACAAGGAAGAGATCGAAAGAGTGGAGAAAAAGTACAATGAAGAGGTTCAGGAAGGCATTCTAAATTATAACACACACTTTAAATATGCTTCAAATTTAGTCCGAAGTAGATACAGAGATGATATTCGAAAAGGAATTGAACAATTAAACGACTTATGTCGGAAGAAACATGGCGATCAAGGCGATATTCTTTTCAATTTGGCACTGGCTCACTACAAGCTCGGAGACTATGAGGTAGCTTCAAAATATACAAAAAGACTTATTTCCACCGAGCCGGAAAACTCATTGGCAAGAGAATTAAATGATCTAATAGACGAGAAGACAACTTTGGACGGAATAATGGGGTTGGCAGTTGTAGGAGGCGTTGTGGCACTGGGTGGTGTCCTCTTAGGAATGATTTTTTCTAAAAAGTAGTGTTTACTCTACCTTAAAGTGATTGAATTCGACATGTTTAATAGAATATTTATTGTTGCCAACCATAATTAGAGCTTTTGAAGAGCAATATACAACACTGCCTCCAATATGTAATTTTTTTGAAACAAGGTTTATATGCAGGTCTATCTGTTATGTTACAAAATTCTTTTAAGAAGTTACAGTTTTTTGTCGTTTTATATTAAAGGATTCTTCTGAATTTAGCTGGAAAATCCACTTTAAGAAGGTTATAATCACACATTGTGCTGGAAATAAATATATATAAAAATATATAAAATAATATAAAAAATATAAAACACCTAGACCTAGCTTAGCTACTGGTTTGCAATTTGAATTGGGGATTCTTATTCTTTTGAGTTTAAATAATAAAATTATTTCCTTTTCTCCTGCTTATGTTAGTTTTATCGTTTAACAACATTTTTTATCTCTACCTAATGGACATTTGGGTATATTCTCCAGCAATGAGCTAGAAAAATGTTTTGCTATGTTCTCTAAAATATTGTTAACATAAGAAACGGCAAAGACAAATATGAAAATAGAAAAGCATTTATTGCTTAGGTATCACATTCTATAAGTCAATATTTTTGGCCTCTAATTCCATATGTTCAAAGCATGCCCTTAACTGTTATGTGCAATTATATATGCTTTCAAAATTGCCCTAGTTAGAAACTACTTTCAATGTTAAGTTGCTAATGTTAGGATGAATGAAAAACATGATTTGCGTCATGAACTTGTTTTCTCACTTGATCATTTAGTATCTAAAGCAGGCCAACATGTTTTACACAATATACTCTCAAATTTTTTTATAAAAATCATAAATAGGCACATGGGATATGTATGCAAAGTAGCATGGCTTAGTTGTTAGTCAAAAGGTTTTAGCCTTGAAGTTTCACAAAATCAAATTCTGCTTTATTAAGTTTAACATTTATTTACATAATAAACTTCATAAAGAGGAGCTATCATCATTACAAGTTTGGAGTTTCAAATTGTATATACTACTGTGATTTAGAGTAATAAACACTGGTGGCGATTTCATTTTCTAATTAAAATTTACAAAACTATTGTTTTAAATCTTAATTGATTTCAAAACTTAACACTGGTTGCAACCGAATTATACAGAAAATACCATGCAATATTATCTAATATGGTACAAATGTTAGCACAGGACATTAACAAGTTTAAAACTATTTTAATTAAGGTAAGTTATAAATATAATTTTATCTTTTTAAAGTAAAGTTTCAATATTATAGTGTTTCTGGTGTTCACCTTGACTTGAAACATCATCCACATCAATGACAAAATCGTTATAAAAAATTTCCTAGAAAAAAATGAAATAATTTCAAATTTGCCATTACATTGATTGATTAAAAAATTCATCAAAGCTGACCAACCTGTTTGATCAAGTATCTTTAAAATATATATAACATTATTGCAAGTGCCTATTTGCTCTAATTCTTGTGGCTCTAATTTAATACTTTATGTTTGAGATCATGAAGACATTAAAATTACTTTTTAAAGTGTGGTTGAATGGTAAAATACACTTTTAACTGTTTTGAGTCCTTGGCCAATATTACAACATCATGTGAATGCATTCACAGATTTAAGTACAATTGTAGTCATTTCTGAATCCTTCTTTCAGAGGAATAAAACACAACACCTTAACTCAATGTATAAGAAAGAATTAAAAATACAAGGGTGCAATCTAAAAACAAATGCTTGGTATCTAAAAGCTGCTTCATAAAAAAACAAATCTGTATATCACAAACCAAATCAGGTGAAACACAATTCAATTATCACAACTGACCACTCAAAGCCGTTGGGACTATTCAAACTTTCACAAACTTTCTATGCAAATTATGACATCAAACTCACAAAGCAAAAGACACAAAATCTTTCTTCAATCTGTCACAAAATCCAAACAAGAAGTTTCGAAATTTATGCTAGCTCCCAATTGGGCTAGTTAATAAATGTTTTTAACTGACAAGTGAAAAGTCCTTAGCACACAATGCCAATGTATTACTTTGTTACCTTTGGCAGTATTTAGTTACATTTAATAGGAGCTAGGTAACTGCCTTGTCAATATCAAAAGGCTTTCAGGAAAAAGAAATAGACACATATTTTGTCAGCTTTCTTGTGCTGCCAGGCACAACAATATTGAATATTCTGTAACCTTAACACTTCTTGCACTTCTTAACATATTCTGTAACCTTCTTTTTCTTCTAATCAACACTAATCTAAAGCAGAATGTTTGATATTCAGTTTTCTGTTGACATTGGTGTTAACTTTCCTGCACTTTTACCAATCCAACAAACGCTCAACAAACATAAGAAATAAAAGAATGAATGATTGAAAGATCACAAAATTTACACAAAGATAAGGCAATTTAGGATAATTATTTAAGATATGAATTCAAAGATATGAAAACCTCTATTCTATACAATTCAGTTGCATCATTAGCACTTTAAAATTTTTGCTCAACTTCAAAACACCAGTCTCTATTATTTGTTATGTGGTTGTTATATGTAGAGTAGGTCAATTTTGAAGACTGATACTTGATATTAGCAAAAATGCTGTGATCTATTTCAATACAAAAAATTGATTTGATTAATTGAAATTCAAAAGTGTACAATATATCATTAAATCTTTGCATAAACTCATGGCTTGAAAATGCCTCTTCAAATTACAACCACAAAGATTGTATCAACAGCTGGGCTACCACTTAACATAATTCTTTCCAGCTAAATTGATGCCAAAATATTGCTATACACATTGCAAAGATAAACATACCCAAGTGGCAAAATACACTAATACTGGGTTTTATCTGATTGTCACCCAGAAGAAAAGAAAAATATTTTTTTGAGGAACAAATATAGATGGATGAATATTGACCTGGAAACCGTCTCGTAGAAAAGTTTCATTTGTAGACATTATCATCCTCATTTGCAATCAACCTTTATTAGTCATTAAAACTCTTGAAAACTTCTGCAAACAATTCAGAGAGGTTTTAGCAACAGATCAACAGACTTGATATACCTAAAAGGAGGCAGAAACTGTGAATCTTGTTGAGACCTCATGCAAAGACTGTTATCACCTAGTCTATGCCTAATGTCATTTGAAACATTCTGTAAATAAGACAAGCAGTCAATTCTAGTAAAACAGTTAGACATCTACAATTCTATGACATTATAATGCACCTCAGTGGTAACAATTCTACCCTTTGGCAATGTCCGTTGTTTGTCTCGCTTATTATACTCAAAACTTACCATAGGTGGGGGTGCTTCTTCATCCCATCCATGCTTTTCTCCCGGATATGGGGGAGGCTGTTTTTTTCTTGGGTCATGATATGGGTCATGGACATGGTGTTTCATATGTCCCTGCGCATTTTCATGTAAATTCACTTCATTGTCGTGTTGAGTATCAGGAGAATGCTTCGATTGATAAGGTGGGGGGTTTCCTCGATTATGGTGATATTGATCTTGTGGATAAGGTGAAGTTATCTCTTGGTTTCTTTGATGTCTCATATCATCATGATGACCTCTATCATTTGTTTGATTGTTTTGTTCTGGAGTGCTTTCATGGGTATTGTCTGCCTGCATAGAGTTTGGGTTGCGCAACCACACAGATGAGTTATTTTGTGCCCTTCGGTATGCCAACTCCAACTTGTCAGGCCTTCTTTGACGACGAGCCTCTTGTGGTGGAACCTCAGTGTAAACTGTTGTGACACTTTCAACAGGGGAAACTGTTTCATTTGGCTTCAAATCTGCCTCTTTACTGACATAAAAAGTGGTCCCTGATTTGTTCTTTTTATGTTTTTCAGTCGATTTATTACTCAATTTTCTTACATTTTGAGTCCTACTTTTTTCCATACTCCTGCTGTTATGCTCAGCTCTTTCTTCAATTTGTAATGAGGTGTTTTCAACCAAATTGTCATAATCAGAAAGCCTTCTTGAATCACTATGCTGATTTGAAATGGGTGACAAAGAATTACCTACTCTTTCTGAGCTTGGACTAACACTTTTCTCATCAGTTGTTGCTTTGGATGTTTGCTCCAAATGTCTAGCATCAGTAACCTGATTCTGTCTTAAGTCACTCTGTTCTTTGGTAGGATGACGGACTGGTGTGGGGGACTCCGGACGACCAATTGGAACATCAATAGTTTGCTTCTCATTAGATTTTCTTTTTGCTCGTTTTGAAGCTGTCAGTGAAGTGCCTCTATCAAAAACAGTTCCTGGAATAACTTTAGGATACTCTTCCTTGCTTGCTGGGACTGGTGGATCAAGCTTTGACTTTTTCAAGTCATTCATTGCATCTTGAAGCAAGTCAACCATCTCATCATCACTATAAACCAAGTCATTTGCCAGTGTTCTTGCAAATAAGGAGCGATTTCCTCCAATCCCATTTTCATAAATTGTTCTGTAAGGAAAATGATACCACATAACAAGTTCAAATCATGCAAATTTAGCAGAATGCAACCAAGTGATTTTAACCTGATGTTTGATGCATTTAAAAAGGTCACACTCAAGTCTGGATCATCAGAATTTGCACTTCTATGCTCTCTTAAATGACCATTAGCCATAAATGGACTAGGTATCAGATGCATAGACCAACTTAAGTAGCCATTTTCTTCCATGCTTGCAAGCTTTAACAGAGGTTTTATTTTATACTGAAAATATCAATTGGGGTAGCTGATACCAATATCAAGGGTAATTCCACTCAACACAGGCTAAAAGTTTTCTTGAGTGTGGGTTCACATGTACTATCAGAAAAACTGCTTAAATTGGTATATTGAGAGGTGTGAATGAATGTTTGTTATTCTTCATGCAAGAAATGCTTTTGCTAAAATGTGAAAGTCCTTAAGGCAATTGTAAAAGGAAAAATACTGTAAAGTGGAGATATTGGTTTTGTTAGGGTTTGTGGGGAAAAGTGCTTGGAAATAAATAAAACTTGATGCTACACGAAGGTTCCTAATGAATAAATAATAACAACAGCTTCTGCTCTTTGACTTCCCTCCATTTGAAATATGACTTGCCCAGTTGGTGAAATAAGCTGGTAGAGACACCCTTTCACTTATTGTAATTGCTGTAGAATAAACTCAGAATAGTTGTTCATTGTAGAATATAAGTTGCTTTTATTTGGTAAAAACGACTCAAAAGAACACTAAGCCACTATGATCCAAAAAATAAATTGATAAAAGTTAGAAGTTACTTACTCTTATGAAGCTTCATGATACAAAAACCCATTGCATATAAAATACGATCCCCTTCAACCATGAAAATGTCATATAGCCGGAGAACCAATGAGAAAGGCAACTATAGAGAGCAAATTTAAACATCACTTGGAAGTTTGGTACATTGATAAGATTAAAAAAATTTGCCAATCATTGTTTTCCTCAATTTGAAGGCTTTTGGGACACAAAATTCAATTGCAAGCTCAGGTTTAATAAAATGATTCCTCAAAGCTCTGTGCACCCTAAAAGACATTGTTAAACTTATCAGGTGTTTCTTTAGAAAAAGTTTAAAACTATGTAGAAGAAAGCAATTTAATAAGCTATTGGAGAATTGAGAACATTCCATAATGAAATTAAAAAGCAAAATGTTAACATTCTTTCCAAAAAGACCCAACAAGTTTCTAATGAAGACTTTGCCACATAAGATTTTGGACCCATGGACCACATATCATGGTTCTAAATTGTCTAACAAAATATTGTCTCATTTCAAGCATAAGCCTTTTTCCAGTAAAAATACAGTAAAAACTGTCAGTAACTGGTCCTCAAACGGATCAGTGTTTATACAAGAAAACGGAAACAAAAGAAGAAAATTAAAAAATCCCGACATTTTGGCTATTGCACAGAGAAACTAGAATAACAGCTTCATTCCAAAATTCACACATCATGATGTGGTAAAAATAGCAGAAACTTACGATAAAGGCTAATAGCATTTCTTCAAAATAAACTTACCCGATCAAGAAAACACTGCATGAACCATTTCAATGTGTATAATGATGTGTAGCAACCTTCGTTTTCCTACAACAGAAAACTAAGAACATAACCAAAAGCATATGCTAAGACAACAGATAATAGAGCCATATTACATGAGTGGGGCTCAGGCCTCTTCCTGAAGAAATTTTTGCCAGACAACAAACTGCAGGTTCTGCTTACAAGGGTGACTGCATTCAGCTGTATTTGTTAACAGGAAGTTAGGGGAATTTAGGGTATCATTTTGGAGTGATTGATTATCTAAAAGCACAATTATTGCCAGTTTATAATTCAAAAATTTGATGTAATAATTTATAACATTAACAATGAGGAAACAATGCTTTAGTTTCATTAGCAACGTGACCTTTCATATAGGAGTACCTTGAGTTTTAGGAACAGACAAAGGGAAAAACATTTGACCAGCAAACTTAAAAAAATAAAGGTAAGGCTGGATATCAATGCTGGATATGAAAAGGCCTGGTGGGCCCTTGAAGCAATAAACTAAAATGTGCAAAATGTGTACTTTAGACTTTGCAGGATTAAATCTTTCATTGTAAATCCAATCATTGTAAAAATACCATACAATGTAAAATTGAGCTATGCTTCTCCAGTAAAATGCATGCTAATAAGGTGCTTATTTTGCTATCTATCACTAGATTTTAGTGCCTTACCCTTGGTCAAGCAACAGGAAAAAAACTCAAGATCATCAAATTGACCAACATAGGTAGAAAAGTTACATGATGAATGAGAGATTGCATACTTATATATAACATAAAATCATAGCTTACCAAATGTTTCTGTAATTTTGGCATTGTTTTTCCTAATATTTTGTCATGATGACTTTGAAATCTGATCAATTTAGGGAATCCAGGTATAAAGAATCCTGTATAAAAAAAGGCAAATCTAATGAGAAAGCTGGCATTATGTTATCAGTTAAAATGTTACAAAAATCTTTTTTAAATTTAAATTCAACAAATAATTTCCAGGATTTTGCAAATCTTTTTACCCCTTCTGAACAAAAGAACAATAACATAAATTCAATTTTTTATTTGCTTTATATATATATATGACAAGGTAGTCAATCAGCAGATTGTTATTTCATATTTAAAATTTTTCGAATAGATTTAAAAGCCTTACTTTTACATAACTTGTTGTACAAAATAAATTATGTTGTGAAATTTCTAAGAAGAGCAAAAATACAAAATGTACCATGCATATGATGGATTTTGTCAGTAAGAAGTGCTGATAGTCCCCAAAAAGCATCCTATGAATGAAAAAATTATCTTATTGATAAAAGCTACATGTTAATGAATAAACAAAAAAAACTGGACTCATTTAACTAAACTTCTTAAAATTTCAACTGATGGGTCTATCTAGGGAACTTTTAATTGTTTTTGTTTTGTAAATATTCAACAGTTTTTATGAGTCCTCTGCGTGAATTGGAAAAAACATGAAAAGTTTGAATGTTTGAATACTATATTCACTGATATCATATGGATTCATGTATAACATAATACGGAGGTTCCTTTAAACTTACAGAAGTTTTGAATGATATAATAAGGGGTGTTCAATCTGCAGTAGTAAAATGGTTAAAGCTTGATCAGAATAAAGAGACTGCAACCAGATAATAAAAATCTTGACCTATTTAGAAAAAACCATCAACTCAATTAAACAGAGACAGTTAAGTTTTAAGCTAGAATTACAGATGATGTTTGCATACTTTTTGGTGCATCAGATGAAACAATAACTTCAAATGTGCAGAATTTATGGCTCCCCTGTTCTGTGCTATTTTCAAGTACTCAAGTTATCATAATATAATGAAGTAATGAAAGTGAAATGTAAGATACAATACAAAATCTTCTGCCTTGACACATGCCATTAACTTGATTGATGACTGATGTTTTTAAACATTATTTGCAAAGTTGCTCATTTCACAGAAAATTATTCTATGCTCTTATTGAATGTGAGATCAGAATTTGATAAATGGATACCAGCAATTGCAAAAAATATACCTCTTCATTCATGTACATCAACAGTAAGGCAGCAATTGCACTCATCCCTTGACAGTAGCCCACTTCCTGAAGAACGAGACAATGGGATTATAAATTGGAAGCAAAAGCGTGTTACAATTAAATCTTGTGAGTGTTCAAACTTAATTAAAAACTTTCAAAATAACTGAGACACAGGCAAGAAATTTTTGGTGAGAAAGAATCAAAGAAAATTGGAGGTAAGGACAAAACTCTGGAAATAATGGGATAATAACTATGATGCTTTTTAATATTAGCGAAAAGAGATCAGTAGAAAATAAGATTATGAGTATCATATAATATATTTCGAGAGTATACTTCATTATTTTATTCATGCCATAGACACAAAATATACTAAGTAACAACAAAAAGACTATAAGTTGTTTGGTTTTGCAGAGTCCTTTTCATGGAATCTTCATGACTTCTATTTTGACATTTTCTTCATATCTTGCAGAATATTGTGTAATTAAGTTTGTAGCACTGAGGATACCTACCACATTGTACATTGAATAAGCAGCAAGGATGTGGAATAAAGCTTGTTGCCTAAAAATTGTCAAGTTCACAGTTTCAGAAAGGTAAACTAATAATCAAGCAACCCTCGATGAAAAGATTACCTCCAGAGGATTGGAGAGAAGTTAAAAACCAACCCTTCCAACCCCTACTGTGCAGGCTAACAATCCTTACTGAGTAAGTGTAACAGCCCTTAAAACCACCCAAAAACAATATAAGTAGATTGGCTGAGGTTAGACAAAAGTCTTATCTTTAGGCATCCTAATGGTGACTAATTTTATTTCATTTCACCAAACCAAATTAAAATTGTACTGTAGTTGCTTTCATCAGCAAGTAAAACCCTTAAGCCATAATATAAATTTTCACATTTGGGATTGCATTTCACACCAACCTTGACAAAAAAGTGCTCTAGTACAATGTGATTTAAGTTGTAAGGAGCCCAGTTAAATTTGAAAGCAACCATTCTAATTCACTTAAATAGTTTATTTATTAAAAGTCTATATTAAGTAACTAAAAATTGGACACACATATAGAAAATATGCATCAAAATTAGATTAATCATTGTTTGATGAAAGTACAACTATTCATTCATGTTAAACAATAATAGGTGATTAAAAGTAATATATATGTAATACTGTGGTGATACATACTTCACTGAAAATCGTTCTCTAAACATAATGTGTTCTCTGTATGTTCTATTCACATCTAGGTCAATTTGTCGTATATCAGGACTCGATTCTCGTGCCAGCTCTTTAAATTTCTAAAAATTTATAACAAGATTATTGTAAGACTTTGATGTAATCAAATGATATCAAATGTCAGGTAAAACTTGATAAATATTACTAGCTAGCTGATTTTGCAGTATATGGACATTGCATGTTCTGCCCTGAAGAAAACGTTCTTTGCTTGCACATCTTATTATGAACAAGATGCATTTTTACTTCTTTGAACTTATAAATCATGTATAAAATCAATCAAAAACTCAAAAATATTAAGTTAAAGGCATTGAGTCATGATAAATGGAAAGTGCATACACAAATTGCAAAAATTGCTGAGTCATTATGATAGCTTCCCCAATCTGATTGGCTGCCAAGCAAACTGTAACATGATGTTTTAACCTCACAGTTGCTTTCTGACCACATGAAAACAAACTTATCACATGAAAACAGATAACTGCTATTGATCGTGACTCAATGCTTTTAAGAAGATAATCCAGGAGAGTTAAAAGAGGGTCCAATACTCCAATGTCATTCAATTAAACATCAAACATGAAATTTTTCCATTCAAGCAGTCCAAATGATCCTTCAAATAACATTGATATCCTTGCTGATATTAAAAAAAACCCTTGATTTAAGGGTAACATGAAGCTTCAATCAAATGTCAAGTCAGAACATGGTGGGCTCTTAATGTTCTTATACTTCTCAATAAAACAGAATAAATTGTATCACTATGTAAAATTAAAAGCCAATTATACTTAAAGGAAAATGAAGGGGACCTATGAACAGTAAAATGCAGCATTTTATTTCTCACATATTCATCTACTTTGACAGAAGACAAAAAAAGAAGAACAAGTTCCCTACGAATCTTGCAATCTGATTCAGCAAAACTAGTGGTGATAGCAAATCAAAGAACCTATTACCTCATACACGCCAGTTCTTTCGATCATTATCACATCTACTCCTAACAGCCTTTTCCAAGCCATACCACGGACACTGTCTGGGATGCCCTTGTAAATTCGCCGCTTTAGCTGAAAAAGGAAAAAACTCTCAAAATCAATACAGTGCAATCTTTCCATGTGTTCAGTAGAACATTCAGTCCAGCAGCATAGGGAAAGGTTAGGAAAACATAAAATTCAAAAGTTTTGTTATTCAAAATAAGGAAAAAAGCCAAAAACTGCACCTTCTCACTATTTCCATATCTATCCCAATTTTCAAACATTTTGATCCATTTTGATTCTCTTTCTCTCTCTAATTCAAGCATCTAAAAAGTATCAATTTTAGGCATACATATAAAAGAATATTGAATACAGGCGCATGAAAGATTGAAAATTGATTACCAAAT
This sequence comes from Nemopilema nomurai, assembly GCA_003864495.1. Classification (NCBI taxonomy): domain Eukaryota; kingdom Metazoa; phylum Cnidaria; class Scyphozoa; order Rhizostomeae; family Rhizostomatidae; genus Nemopilema; species Nemopilema nomurai. The sequence goes on along the minus strand of ML133465.1, from coordinate 266,819 downwards.
GAATACATGGGAATCAAAATTTCTTTAAAACATAATGTACACAAATATAACTAGTGTTGCAAATAAAGTATATACAACATTTTTTTGCTTCATTAATTATTACTGTCACATTTCTATGGAACATAACTAAATAAAGTTGAATGATCAAATGTCTGAACAATAAACATGAAATAAACTAACATTTAGTATATTTACCTATGATTACTTCTAGTTTTGCATGAACAAACACTTGACCTATGATCACCTTTATCAACTATGAACGCTAATGTACTAACATATGAACTTTTAAAAATACATAACCCTAAACAAACTTATTCATATAATATAAATTATCCAAAGGGTACAAACCAATAAGTTTTTCCACTATTTTATTAGTACAAAAAAAAATTATAAAAAGTGAAAAGAATGTGAAACATAAATAAATAATTACCCTTTCATCTCTTTCAACATGCGGCAAAGGATTTTTGCTGAGTAGAATTTATAACATTGAATCACAAAAGAAATTGATACGATATGAAGTTATAAACAGAATGACACATTGTCATGAAAACAAAAAGAAAGGCATACAGGGAATGAAACCTGGTATGAAAGGTGGCTCAGTGGCAACACAGTGGGGTTAAAATGTGTGGGCTAAAGTACTAAAGCCTGGTTTTCAAAAATCATAATTCATCAGCCACAATCGCTAATGCTCAATCGCTAATGCTCAATCGCTAATGCTCAATCGCTAATGCTCAATCGCTAATGCTCAATCAATAATGCTCAATCGCTAATGCTCAATCGCTTATGCTCAATCGCTAATGCTCAATCGCTGATGCTTAAGACACTTGAAGATATAAATTTTTCATAAATCACAATCGATATATGATATCATACCTAGTTAGGCGCTCATCCAACATACAGAGTCTCGATCCTACTAAATATTTGTGTGTCATCACATTAATTGTGTGGGAATCTGCAGGGACTTCTTAAACACTGGCTTTAATCACTGATCAGTGGTTTTCATAAAAATATCATGTCTTAAAAAATGAATTTCAATGATTGCTGATGAATTACCATTTGTGAAAACCAGGTCTAAGAAAGTCCTATGATATTGTTTCCAGGACTAGTGGAGGCACCATCCAACCCCAAGCGATTTGGATCAATCAAAGACAGGAAAACATAAAATACCAAACAGTCCTTGCATTGCACAAAGTAACAACAGTGTCAATTGATAGCAGTTCATTAAGTGGCTTAAAAACTTCAGCCAAAAGTAAGGCCAGGTAAAAAATTTATATGCTAACTACTCACTGTAGAAAACCATATCTGTCACACACTTGATAAACGATGAAGCTTGCATCTTCCCATGCTTCAATAGGACCATCTACACCCTGTTATGAGAGGTTGGAAATGAAGTTATGCTGTAGATTTAAAAGATTAAAAAAGTCAAAGAGCCAAATAAACATGCAAAATGGGTACCTTGTCATATCGAGAAACAATGTAACGTCTGACTTCATTGCCATCATCTTCAGCAACTTTTCCCATATCCCCTGCAAAACAATTGGATAAACGAAATTGAAAAATGCAAAACTTGAAATAAGTCCAAATATAAGGTTAACTATGAACAGCAGTGGTGAAAAGCAGAAAGATGAAATAATTAACTACTTGGAATCTCCATGATAATCAAACTAAATCAAGTTAAACAGTAAACAAATCCAAATTATGATAGAGTACAAGCATGTTGATGCTGATGGAATATCTTTCAAATGGAAATGTTAAGGAATTAAAAAGCAATTAAGGATATCATTTTTGTGCATGTTACTATTGATGTATAATGTGCATCTAATATAAACTTGATTCAAATTAATGTAATAGTCTAAACTGGTCACAATTCAGCAAAACTTTATCTTAATAGAGAATTTGCAAGGTAAGAATTACAATTGTTTTCTTTGGTCAGAATAGACAATAGTCCAATAAATTGTTGCCAATCTTATATCGTGGCCAAGGTTTTACAAAAAGTAGAGGTGAGAAGACACCTAAGAATCCACATAGGAGAAAATCAGCGATTGGTAACTTTTATTAAACCCAGCACTCTGATATTTCTATCCCAAAAGGGTTTGCAGTTTCTACCATTACGAACTTCTTTATTCAATAAATCATAACAGTTGACAAAAAAAATTTCATATCATAACAAAAACCAATAAGCTACCAATTGGTAGTACAGGATTTTGAGGTGTCAACTTGAACTGAATAAATCAAACTTTTTGCTGCCAACTGGAAATGTCATTGAAAATGGAATGAAATTAAATTCTATTCAAAGTAATCCCACCTTGCGGACGGAAACAGCACTGATAGAAAGGCTGGAGGGGAGATGGCGGAAACTATTCCAAACACAACGATACAACAATTTTGTGGTGAGGACATTAGAGATTAAGTGACTTCAAGTGACTGAGCCCTCACAACTATAACACTTTTCAACTTACCATCGAAGTTGCTCATTTTCCCTGTCTGTTGTTATCCAGACGATGTTTTCATCGGATTATAACTTTTCCCGGTATGATACTGTTATTACTCAGCAAGATAGGCTAGAACTCGTTAGATAACGACGAAACAAAACATCGAACCATATCATGCCGGGCCTAAGAACAAAACAAGGTGTTAACACACGATACTTGATGTGGCACAACCATTCGGTATTGGAATATATCTGTGGCAAGGAGAATGCCTTTCTAAGCTGGTAACCACAGATGCAGAGACAATAAGAATCCTTCGAAGATTGTTATGAATTACGTCCAAATTTGTGTCTGTTCTTTCCGTGTACGCAGCCCATTTAATTCAGCGCATGCGTGATCAGTTGCTAAACCAATATTAGCCTCCTTCCAAGCGAATACAGACATCATTACCACCGTCATCAATCATTGCCTGTAAGATGAGAGCAGTATCGAAAAAGAAGCAAATATTTTGGTGATTATCATGCTAGCGAAATGATTCTGTCGATTCAATAGAGAAATGGCTGCAATCTTCGATATGAGCTACAAGGAAGTTTGTGCCACGCCATTAAGAAAAAGAAGATTTTCTTTGGCTAACCGAGTTATTGCAATAATTTGTAATATCTTGTGAAACATTCCAATGCTTTAGATTATTAAAGATGGCCTTATAAGTCAGAAACGCAGAAATAAGTGGCTGCAAAGTGGATTATTTGTAAAATACTCAGCATGCTACGACTAAACCGGGGGTTAAGACATTTCTCTCTGCGTTCACTTCATTGGAAAAATCGTTTTAGCAAGGCAAGACGTGTCCACAAAATTTAAAGCGAGTTATAAAGTCAAAAGTAACCTAGGAAAAGTCATTAAATCTAACCAAGTTAAAAGATATGTGATACACCAAAACGTAGGCTAGTGTTATATTGGATGATGCCCGGTTTAAAAGTTTTATCAACAGCCATAATATTAATGAGCATCCTACTTTTATTGCAGAGAGAAAAAAAAATAACACATTTGTTGTGGCGAGATTCTGAGCATTAACCAACTCACTATTCTAACCATAAACAACACTTATTAAGCAATTATCAGGCAACACTAATGAGAGGACAACAGGGATTAGTAATTAAAGCGCAGTAAAGGGTCACACCAAAATGTCACGCGAACACATTCATAGGCACTAGATCAAGACAACTAGAAACAGTTATTATGTAGAATGATTTATTGATACAAAGGGCATACAAACAATAAAGTTATGAGCCTTCATATAAGAGGAGAAAGTTTTTCGTGCAATTTAGTTAATATATGTGCCGTTGAGAATATATTTCAGATAGTAAACAAGGCCTTTGAAAATATTTCGAAGAACATAAAGCAACGTGAAGCTTTTCTTTTCTGGAAGAAACCGTTCTTGAAAATATTTTTTTACTAGGTTTATTTCAAGCAACTTCGAAAGAAATGCAAGGATTCACTATCTGGATTAAAGAACGGGCCTAGGCCATATCATTGGCCTAAAATGATATAAGCTACAAAAGCGTATGGGTGGAGCAAACATTGCAAACAAGCAAGCATCCACAAAGGTGCAGCGGAGGTCTTCAACTTGGATTCTTTAACCCCCATTAGAATTAGCACCCGACTAGAGAACAGGGTGTAATATGTGACTCGATTCATTTAGAAACACAGCCAGAGAAGCTCTGATAGCTTCTGATAACAAAGTTCTGATCCCACAGACTTCGACGCCCCAACCTTACACTACTGTACAAAGCTTTTAATTTACGTAAAAATCCTCAATGTGAGTTGCAAAAGTGTCCTACTCCCCAGATGGCCTTCTCTTGGTAGGTGTCATACCGTAATACATGGGCGGTCGTGGATGTCCTCAGCTCTCTGCCTCTAGCCTTCTCGACTGAGATCCTCTGATAAGAGCTCTTCAAAGTCAAGTCAAATTCCAAGAGTCGAAAAGCAAATAGAGGCGAAATTCCAAATAGTGTCTTTGCCCATTCATAAATTTGATAATAAAAAGTCTTGTACAAAACTGTACCTCTAACATAATAACAAGAATATACATTGATTTGAATGCATTTCTAAATCAGAAATTTTGATACATATTCATTAACATAAAATTATTTAGCAAATATATATCGTTTTTGGCATTAATAACATTGTTGATGACAGTAGAAATGTCCTCGTTTTAAGCTCTGACAAGGCCAAGCCTAGTGAGGGAAATTTGACCTCTCTTTCGCATCAATTCCCAATACATAGCATTCACTGAAAGAGAAGGCTTGATGTTATCTTCATGTGGCCATATTTATTATAAGCTTAGAAGTAGAAAAACTAGTTCACAATGGCTAGAAAAAGCGGAACTAGTTTTCGCATACTTAAAGTACTTTTTCGTCCGACACTCCTCACCCTCTGCTTATCGCCCTCTAGTGTTTTCAACCCGCATCTGGCTATTTATTCTGTCAGCTTTGGTTATCTTCCGACGTTTGCATACTCTGAGTGAGGAGTGCCGGATGAAAAAGTACTTTAAGTATGCGAAAGCTAGTTCCGCTTTTTCTACCCATTGTGAAGTTTTGTACCACAAAGAACTTGTTCAAAAACTAGTTCATACAATTTCAACCTTATTTACCGTTTGTTCATTGTGCTTATTGAATACAGCAAATAATTTAGTTTCAAGAAATCGTATTAGAAATGCATTTGAATTCCAAGTTTGTCCAGTTTATTGTTTGTCCAGTTTAATAGTAAAGATTGGCTTAAAATACCTAGCTAATTCTAAGAATTGGACGATGAGTTTATTTTACTTTTGCTTAAATCTGTTAAACATTTTTTTTCAAATATCTTCTTTGTTAGGCCTATGTAGACTTCGTGAAAGGAAGGTCAACAGAATGAAACTAACAAATAACAGCATTATATAGCGATATATTTTATTGATAATTCTAGAGTTTTTAAAGTTGTAGCGTCCTCAAGCTTAGTAAAAAGTGTTAATATATTCTTGATTTGAAGAAAATGTTGATCTATGTTTAGGCCAATATTTATTAGAATATTAAAAATATTTGTTGTCTAACTTTTGTAAAAAATTAAAAACATGATGGTCAATGAGTGATGAAACATTACTTTACATAGTGTGACATTACATAGTATGCAAAAATCATGTTTCAACTGTTTCTCGCAATTGTAAAACATTACTTTGGTAGCACAGCATAAAATACATCTTTAAACTAGAAGCACTTTGCTTGAAAAAGAAGCATGATTGTGGCTAATTCGTGTATTGGTGTGTAAGATATTGGTGCTCATAAGGAACTTGATCTCTAGCATTATATGATAAATTGATATAGAAGAACACAACTGACAACAAAAGTCAAATTTTTGTTAAAAAAATTCGAAAGAGCTTACCTTCTTTTCTAACCAGCCCGTTTTTAATATAGCGACAAAACGTATAGAGCTCAGCAACAGCAATAAGCTAAGAAATATGACGAATGTGTATTAATAAAAAAGATAACTTATTCTCTCTCTCCAAAGTTATTCGTTAATATCTTTATGAAACGTTATACTGAATTATATTTCCAATTTTCGTTCGGAAACTTTGGATTAATTAAAGACTTTCGTGGTTTAATGCCTTTAAAAGGTCTTTTCAAGTTCAAAAGTGGTAAAACAATCATTGCAATATCGCTCTATTGATGTCTTCATAATACGATACCATACTAAACAATATCAAAACTGAAGAGAAATAAGCGGCAAATAAACTCTTCTTCACATACTCTTGCTCGACAGCTACTCGATATGAAGTGCCATTTACCATTGTCACCAATACGAAGGCGATACGGACACAGAACTGAGGCTTTCGAAAGAGAGCAGCGCCTAAAAAAGCTCTAAGAGTTATACCTGAAGAAAGCACAGGTGAAAAATCTTGAAGGGATAAAGAGAGGGTCTAAGAGGGCCCTGTAAACGATCCTAAGTAGGGTCATGTGACACTCTACATCAGGGTCACCTCCACTACTGTAGGCTATTGCAGGAAAGTTGCTGGCAGAAATGTGCAATATGAGTGCAGTTAATGTGAAATTTCATTGTATTCAATAATGAAATCATTATAATTGACTGTTTCTGCCCCTACCATACCACAAAATAAATGAGTTAGGACACTATTGAGCTCATTATTATAAAAGTTTTTATACAAAGTTTCTATAATGCACAAAGTGTGTATAAAACAGCAATTAGTGTTCTTTTTGACCTTTTCTTATAACAGTACCTGTGACTATGTTGACTACAAAGGACTGCCAGTACACGGTGTGTTTTACAGCTTACCAGGTTGTCAAGCTCCGTTCCGGCATAATGCTGATACAAGACCGAAAAAATGAAATGCGGCTTTCTGATTAGTCCAATCCAAAAATACCGCATAGAACAAGGTATATACCAAATTGTTGGCCTGAAAGCGCATTCATCGCATTTCGATTATGGTTTGGCAGTGGTGATTTTGGTTTGATATAGATTCCGTTCAGGGCAAAAATGGTAAAATGTTTACTGCGTAATTATTTTTCAACATACCTCATCCTTTGCGATGCATGCACTGGTTCTACAATTAGCGTATTGTCTTTTAAAGCAGTAAGAATATCGGTGGAAAGCTGAAAAAAGTCATTTAAAAGTTGCATTTCTGATATGGTAAAAAAGTAACATTCAAAGCTTATCTTTATCCCATACCAAGTTTGTTTGTAAAACATGACTTAATGAAATAAACAGTGCTATAGACACTTGTTTGTGGTTATGATTGCGAAAGATAACCCAAGCACCTTTACCAGAGACATCAGAAATGCTTTTAAAGATATCAGAGAGTTGCAAAAATGGCAAGATGCATTAAAGATGCTAGACATCTTTAAACTCCCCAAGTACAAAAATCACCAAGATTCTAAAAGTCCTTCTGCAAGCACATTTATTAGCGTACAGTAGTCGATGTAAGATTTATTGATCAATATTATATTTTGTAATACTTTCTCCTCAGTAAAATTTAAGATTTTTACCTCTTGATTTTGAAACTGAAGACAAGGCAGAACATCAAGTCTTTCAATATTTTCAAGGAACGGGTGGTCATTCATTGGACAATGTTTCTCTAGCCATGAAATGAATTCACGGTGTGACATCCTATCAACCTGTAGTGAGAGCTTCAATTCAGAAATGAACATCACATCAATGCGACTAATCAAATGAGCATGATAGATGGTTCTTGAACAAACTGCATCTGGTGGAACTGTACAAATTTCATTCTTTTACATTCTTGCTAAAAATCAGCTTTATAAATACCATTGCCTAACATATCAAAATGACCAGTTTGAGCCATTTTTTCCTATACATACAAAAGCAGAACCAGCTCTTGCACAAATAACAATATAAAGTCAATGCTTAAGTTTTCTTACATAGTAAACCTAATTAAAATAAAGATGAACAGGTATCATGTAATGATTGGAAATAAAACCTCTTTCTCATCCTGTATTTCTAAAATGTCCCAACTATCATTACATGCTCCATCAACAACAGCATGGTATGTTTGACAATCAGAACATATCTGGTCAGCACTGGGTGCTCTTCTGTGTCCTTTTTTGCCAGGATTTGACGGGGTTGATGTTATTACCAATAACTTCAAAGCGGCAACCTCAGCTTCAAGGCCATCCAACTACAAGAGCCAATAAAGAAAAGATTTGAGGAAGGCATATCATTACATCAGAGGCTAGATGATGTTTAAACAGCATAACTTTCTTGGTTAACGGTGTGCTGTAGACATGGAAATGATGTATCCCTGTACTGCCCAATATTTATACAAGTTGGCGGGAAATAACTTCATTAATCACATGTTTGGATTCCAAGGAACTGCAAATGTCAAGCAGTTTTGAACAAAAGCTATATATCAATAACTCCCTACTTTATGAATACACTAAATGTCAGCTCAAAAACTGGTTGTTATTAATCAAGTTCTAAAAGTTGAATTAAAAGCCAGATTTATGAGAAAATGGAGTTGGAAAAAGATCTAAGTTGACGGGCTTCTATAGTATTTAGTTTGACCTGAACAAGAAAGATAATCTTAAGCAAAAGCATAATGGGATCTTCATACTGAACCTTCATTTGGGCTTCCTTCAACTGCATTTCTGCAGAAGCTTGCTTTGTTTTTGCATCAGTTACCATTTTGTGGGCTTCCTATTAAAAAAAAAATAAGATTCTATAAATCAAACCTATATCCAGGTAGACAATAAGATAATTTAGTCTACTAGCGCCTTCTATCAATATGTAGTATACTCATGTTTGGTGGCAGTTATTAAAAGGGCAAAGTTTATATTTATATTCTACTGTTGGATGATTACTAGAAGAGTAGTATAATTGATGATGAAGATTTGATTTGATTTTGATTTGATTTGATTTGTTTCTACCTTGCATCCAAAGGTAGTTTTAGGACACTGAGAAGCTTAAGTTTATCGAGCAGTGTCCTGGTCCTTCCTCTCGATGTGACCACACCTCGTGATTCCTTATGCCTGGTATTACAGAGAGCTGGCAACTCTCCTCACTCTGGGTGAAAGTTTGGTCATGCCAGGGACTCGAACCACGGACCCTTGGGTCCGTAGTCAGCGCCTCTAGCCACTGAGCCATCCTCGCACCCGAAGAAAGAGCATCTACTTTTAAATTCATTCTTGAAATGCAAAATCCAACTAATTCTTTGAAAAATAAGTCGGGCTGGATGGGCTGACATTTAACTCACAGTAGTTGGACTACATTAATTCAATGCATCATTTCAATTTCCTTAGACAATGGGACTACCCCTGAAAACTCTGCTATGTGGGCTTTACCCCGTCTGTAGAAATAGAGCTGCCCCATAAAAATATTCCCAAAACAAATTAGACAGATTAGCCTCGGGAAGAAAAGAGCCTCACATAACAACAGAATAATGATGTCATTCACAACCACGCACAACAATGAGATAGATAGTTGTATATAACATTGCTTATTACCTCAAAAAGTGAAGCTGTAAGGTCCTCAACCTCTTTATCTAAGTCATCTCGCACTGATGACAATTTCTTGCACTCTTCATCTCTCTTCCTCAGTTCCTAGAGAAAAAATGCATTACATCTTTATTGATATGATTGTGGATTTGATAAAATTGATGAACAGTTAAAAAGAAAAGAGATAGGAAGAGAAGAAATAGCTCCGTAGAAAATTTTTCACACAGCATCAAGGTACAAGTCTGACAGGCCTCTCTAGGAAAGAGGACAATGCAGGCTAAAAGGCCCTTGCTTGTTCCGCAGAGTGGGCCATTTAGCATCTGCAGGACAATGTTTAATTTTTTTGTATTTGAATACTCACAATAATACTACAAATTCTCTAGAAACTGTCATTCAAATACTAGCAAGGGGTGAATTTGATTTGATTTGATTATAGCGCTTTCCTTTCATTCTTTTACCTGAATGCTACAGAAGTCAAAGTTTTAAAGGTTCAAGGCAGTTTACCTGGTGTGCTCTAGCAAGTTCCTGTCTCAGTTTTAAAAAAGCTGCTTCTTTTTGCTTCTGTCTCAATCGTCTTTCTTCAAGCACCTCTGTTGCAGTTTTTGGGTTTTGGAACTCTGAATCTTTACTGTGGAAAATGTTTAAATGTTTGGTAACAACAATGAAAAATTATATAATTAAAAGTCAAAATAGATGCAGGAAGTTTTGAAAAGAGCAAACCTTCAGCAAAATATTTTTTCACAGCACATTTAATTTCCAGCACATCAACATTTTCCTTATGATGGCCAAATTCTTAATGTCAAACTCCTTTGTGGTGTTGCCCTGAGGCAAATATGATGTTTTCCCTTTTTCTTTTTCAAAATCATATGGCAGCAGTGACCTGTCAATGGCATGTAATGTAATCACCAAAACAGTCAGGAAGGGGGGCGGGGTATCCTTTAGTACTCTGGCACTATACCATCAAACTCAAACATAAAATGGTAGGATATAAAACAAAAAAACATAAAGTAGAATCCCAATTCTACAGTTTCGCTGTTTACATCTTTGTCACCTAAATCGCTTATCAGCTTCACGCAGGGAACAGTGAAACTTTTCCCCTTTAGAAATTTATGGTTTGTCTTCACTTCTACTTCCACTCACAATAAACCAATTAAATTGAAATGAAGTATAATATTCTGATTGATACCCATTATTAAAACTTTGTGAGAGTTCTCCCTCTTCGCTTTCTTGGTCGATACTTGTAGAAGCTGCCATTCCAACAGGGTTGGGCCTTGGATATCCATAAAACGAGTTCTTTCTACTGGGCTCAGGATTCATCATCAATTCATCGATACTTAGCTGTGTTTTGGTCTGAGAACGAGATCTCGAACACTGTGAAACGCTGCTCTTAGATCTACCACGAGAATTTAGCTCTGGATCACTTGAAGTTCTTGCAAGAGGCTCGTAAGACTTGGCCCTTCTTCGTGAGTCTTCTCCTTCATCGATTTTAGGATCATTCCCACCCGTTTCTTGCAATTTTAAAGTGTTTCTAGTGTCTTCCTCCATCCCTCTTTAGCACATTATTTGCAATTATCTTTTCCTGCTGCGTTTGCCATCTCGAGTTTGAGGGTCGCAAATCGCTTCCTCTCATTTCCCTCAAAACCCGACAACTCCAACAACAAAACCAACAACAGCAACATGAACAAACATCTCTAACTGTGACAGTGACGATGAGTCGATTGTCTTGAAACGTAGAAAGGCAAACTCGTGGTGATTTTCAAAGTTTTCCAAATGGCTGTTTTGAAAGTTTGACCGGTTAAATTTTTCCAAAAAGGATTTTAGAAGGCTGCGAAGTTGCGAGAAAGTTTTTTCTATGGAAACGATTTTTAATAGTCAACATAAAAAGCACTGTTGAAATGGTGTAAATCAGCTCTATAATAAAACACATTATCGAAAATCCTTTTGAATCTGGGACATATTAATTTTCTCACTTCCACCGCATTCCTTTGCAATTACCTTGAAAGTAAGCCTCGCTTTGGGAAGGAGGTTCCCATACGTATTTTAAAATTTTTAATATGGCGGAGAGAGCAGAATGGAAAATAGTTGTGAAAATTGATGAATGCGTCCAGAAGAAGCTGAAAACAATAGAACAATGTTCATGGGGACTTCTTCTAGGTGGTTTTCAAGATGGATGCTATGATATAATTAGTGCTGTCAACTGCCAACATGTTGACATCAAGAGTTCAGTTATATCAAAGTCGATTTTTTGTCAAGAGAAAGAATCCTATGATGATGTACATTCTGAGATTGATCAATATATCAGTGAAATTATCCAAAGCATTCCAACAGGCCTAGGCATTGTAGGTTTTTACTTCCTCAAAAATGAAGTGAAAGAGACTCTTTGTAGATTCGCCAAACATATTCTTGTCACAAAGTTCTCCAAGAATGGATTTGTGGATGGAGCATTTCCCAGCTGTGCAACATCTAAAGACCTTCTCATTAGTAAAGTCAGAGAGGATGGCCATCTTGAAGTTGACTTTCTAAGCTGCTGTGAAGCAGTTGAAAGCCAAAAAGAAAATGTCACATTTTCTGTTAAAGTTGGGAAAACCATAGCCAGTGACTTTCTTGACCAGAAATGTTATTTCCGCCTCAGAGGCAATCTTCCTTGTCAACTTAACCTGATGGACATTTCTAATAGTATTAATCTGGAGCAGAATAGAGTGTTTTCCAAGTTAAAAGACAGTGAGTTCCTGTTGATATCAAAGGGAGAGAACAAGAAGGTTATAAGAAGCAATAGTGAAAATGATAACAAGTTGAGCAATTTTTTCAAGGCTGATATCAGCTCACAAAATAATGGGATAATTAATCTGGATATTCTGCTCAGCATGTCATCAAATGCTTCTCCAGACTCAGGAGTATTCTGCCCAATTTTGATGTTCACTTCAGCAGTAGATGAAGTTTTATGTTTTAACCTGTCCCTGGATGTCATCATGATTCTTGACAAATCAGCCCAGGTACAATCACTGATGCCATTGGCTCTGGCTGGTCTAATTGCACAGGCTAGAGGGATGCTTCATGCAATAAAGGGATACAAAAGCTTGTTCGATTTCTGTCAAGTGAAAGGATTTCATTTTCATCCTGATGACCTCTCCCACCCTGTAACTCTGATTTATCCAATCAAGAGTTCAAAAGGACCAGAAATCACAGAAGAAAAGCTGATAAATATCAGAAAAAGATATCACAGCATTTTTATTTTGCCAGTGGACAGACCAATCTTTAAGATTGCTCAGAATTGTTATGATAATGCAAATTCAGGGTTCCTTATAAACCCTCACCAAGGGCTAAAATCAGGCATTGATGGAGGCATCTGTGCTTTGGTGAGAGGAAAATATGCATATCACCATTATATGCAAGATCACTTTGATGACAATGGCTGGGGCTGTGCTTACCGGTCACTGCAGACACTATGTTCATGGTTTAAGCTGCAGGGATACACCAGAAGAAGCATTCCATCACACAAGGAAGTCCAAGATGTTCTTGTTTCGGTAGGTGATAAGCCAAAAAACTTCAGTGGGTCGAAGCAATGGATTGGATCTTTTGAAGTAGGAATTGGACTCCAAGAGCTTATGAATGTGCAGTCAAAGATTTTGCACGTGTCTACCGGAGCTGATATGGCTTTTAAGGGAAGAGAGCTTATTGAACACTTTGATGACCAGGGAACACCAATCATGATTGGGGGTGGGGTGCTGGCCCACACAATCTTAGGTGTACACTTCAGTGAATCCACAGGCCAAATCAAATTTTTAATTCTTGATCCACACTACACTGGTCATGAAGACTTGAAAACTGTCACAAATAAAGGATGGTGTGGCTGGAAAGGTCCAGACTTCTGGGATCAAGTAGCACATTATAACATGTGCCTTCCACAAAGACCAATTATGATTTAAATGTTGTAGTAATTTATGTTGAAGAAAGGATGCCAGTCATTTAATGTTAAAATTGATGTCATGACACCTACATTCAGTTGCTTTATTCCTTTTATTCCTTTATTCACCTGACAGACTAATGATACAAAATTATAAAGATATAACTTTTTATAAGGTTGAAGTGAAATACCAAAGTGATCTTCTCAGAGAAATGCAGTCATGTTAAAAGCTTGAATTATTTGTGCTTTAGGTGCAGAATATTCAAAATCCCAGTTTTATTCGCATAGATAGCGACTTTGTTCTTTATTTAGACTAACAAAGGATATTTTATGTTTTGCTGCAAGAGTGATATGTTGATCCTTTTGTATTGGTGTGGGAATAGCAATATTGGATATTAGTTGTGCTTTTTCAGATAATTTTTGAATGAAACATAAACTTTGATTGCAAAATGATGGAGTTCACAGTCTTATTAACCTTTAAAGGATTTTTCAAGTTTCTATAAAAGCCAGCCAGTGGTGGTTTTTGAACATTGCATACTTTTGCCATTCATCACCTTCTTAACCCAGTACTACGTTAACGTTTTTAAGAATTAAAATTTTCAGGCTTTATTGCAACTATAAAGACACAATGCCACCATACACAATCCTAAGCCTATATTGAATCGGATCTTCTCTTTTGTCAAGCGCATTGTCCCATGATTTAATCCCAGCTTTGTAATTAATGGAAAATCGTTTGGTCTTTGTCCTTTTACAATAGTGAGAAAATCGGACACAAACGACGACCGCGCTCTGACTCATAACGCATGCGCCCTAAGCTCATCTTAGGCACAAAGTTGGAAGGTGCTTGCGAAGGTTGCACAGTGATCTGCTTGAAAAGATAAGGTCTTCTTTGTAGCGCAACAATAATGGAAAGAGCACCCTTTCAACCAGGAAGGGATGATTTCGACGAGACAGACCTTCCACCAAGTAAAATAAGCCGACCACTCAAGTATTGCTTATTTGCTTTCACGACTTTCTTTTGGGTGAGTCTTTGTTTACCGCACATTAGGCGTCCGCTTCTCGCTTGTAAGATAATAATTTCTAGAAAGCACATTTGTATAAGTTTTGCATCTGAAAAAACATAGGATTTTTTACATTATAAACATCAATTGAAATGAGGTAGATTGGCTTCTGTGATGCCTTTGTAAATTTAGAAGGGGAATGCCACTTGGCCATTTCACAACGATCATGTAATTACATTGTTTTGACTCTGATGTAACGAATTTAACATCTAATATGGGAATGTTAATCGATATCGAGTGTGTATACGATTTTTCTTACGGCAGCACTGATTGCCTGTTGTAGTTGTAAAATCTAGGCCCCATTTATCATAGTTGTAGTTTTTATCTGGGAATCGAGTCACCTCCCCTTAGATAAACAGGAGTTAAGGATTGATTGCCTATCTGTTTTGCAACTATCTTTATTCTTTTGTCCTCTGGCCAAAGGTTATTACTTGATGGTTAGAGGTAGGGTTTTAATAAATCACTGTAGGAGGTCCAGTATAGAAGGTTAAGTATATTTTGTTTTGTTTGAGTATCTCCATATATAAAACTGATTGGTAACTGCTATGAATGATGACTTGCCCCCTTCTTTAAACCAAGATTTAAATTAAAGGTGTCATAAATTGCCTGAAAGAAAATGTGGACAGGTACAAGGAATTTATGTATCTGTTTAATCTTTTAGCTCATTGGAGGTGCGTTTGTTGGAATTGGCTCTTGGGTTGTGTTGCAAAAGAAGGGCTATGAGGAGGTGTCTGATTTCACAACAGACCCAGCAATAATAATCATTGCTGTTGGAGTTCTTGTTTTCATTGTGTCGTTTTGCGGAAGTGTTGGAGCCCTAAGAGAAAATCTTTGTCTTCTTAAAACA
The DNA here is from genome assembly GCA_003864495.1 of Nemopilema nomurai. Classification (NCBI taxonomy): domain Eukaryota; kingdom Metazoa; phylum Cnidaria; class Scyphozoa; order Rhizostomeae; family Rhizostomatidae; genus Nemopilema; species Nemopilema nomurai. Next base: position 251,580 of record ML133465.1, on the reverse strand, counting down.
GTAAGTTCTTTTTTGTTATAAAAGACTTCATGAAATTTGAATGTATCATGTCAAGGATTCTGGTATAGTAGGTAAAGTATGAAGTTAACTGGAACACAAGGATATATTTACCAGCAAATAACATATTACAGGCAATGCTGGGAATTGAATGGTAGGGGTGTAATGAATCACACTCCTTGTGGTACAAAGGCATGCAATGGCGTGCAATTGCACCAAAGTACTTGATAGTACAGAAAGATATATATGGAGTTGACTACACAACTTTGCCATTAGAGAATAAAATACAAGGTTACTTCAATCAATCCATTTTACTTAAACATAATTTATTAATGTCAAATCCAACATTTTAAAGAGGACAACATAAACTATATATAAGGTAGATGTAGGGTGTAATGTTAAATCATTTGACCACCTCATCTAACATTGTTGGCTCTGCACAAGCATGGTCAGTTGAAGCTAATGTGAAATAAAACACAATTCAGAAGAGCCTAGTAGATAGATCGGAGAGTCTAATAGATAGCACCTATCTGTGCTTGTCTTTGAACCCATGGAGATCTTTTTTTCATTTTAAAGCTCCCTTTGTCTCGTTTTGACCCCACGATTGTAACTAGAGCACCATTTATGCTGCCATCATCATCAAATGAAAGAAGATAATGATAAGTCATCCGTTTGGACCAATTGTATAAATGGGTACATAGGCCAGTCCAAACTGACAAAAAAAGACTGTCCCTTAAAACTGATCAGTTTTAACTGACTGCATTTTTTAGCCTTCTATCATGCAAAATGGAAACCGGCATATCAAAACAGTTATCTTTATTAAGTTCAAGCTTGTCATAATTTGCATTAAAAATTGGAAAGGTGGCAACTATCCTTCTTCAAGCAAATTAGAATTTTCTCAAAACTCCTCCTCAAAAGAAACGATTTTTTGATTATAGCCGTTCAACGATATTTGGATTTGGATAAAAGCACAACATGGAGCAGTATTGGTCACTTAAGAATGAAGTGTTCAGATTATTTGATGAATTGCACTTCTGAGTAATTGAAGGCACGTGCCAAAAGAGTTCGCATGTGATCGCACGCCATTCCCAGCATCGCCTGTATTACAAAAAAAGATATGCATATTGAGAGTTATTGAGGTAAAGAAAAAACTGGTAGTCTGTTGTCAGTTAAAATACTTATGTCTACATTGGTGAGTTTGTATCAGCTTAAATCGTCCATCAGTTTTCTTTTTTCATTGCAGTACAGGATTTTCCTTGTGTGTGTGCTCCTCTTGGAATTGATTGGAGGAGTATTAGCTTTCTCCTTCTGGCCTGAAGTATGTACTTTTTGAATTTTTCAGAAACTATATCCTAATCCAAAAGTATCTTCTTACATTGAAGTGATAATAGAGTTCATTGTTTGTCAAAATCAAATTCCTTGATAAGGTAAAGTTTATTGCTCTTAGGAGAAAATTTTGTTAATTTCTTTGGTATTTACATATATTTGATAACAAGGGGTACTATACAGGTCATCTATGAACTATTCAACTATTTATGCATATATTTATATATATAATGCATGTCCAATAGCCACTCATGTCCAAGCTACACTAAGATAATATTATTATCTAAAGTTTAGGGATTTGAATCAAAAAAGTAGCTATGTTTAAAGCGATATTAAAACCTTTTCATTTGGGATTTTTATGTTTGATTTATTCAGACAAAGAGACTGCTAAATAATAAAGTGCAAACAGCTATACAGAAGTACACCAGTAACCACGATTTGAGAAATCTGATTGACAGAATTCAATATGAGGTATAGTAAACATATTGTTTTTTTTAACGTCAAAAATGGATTTGACTGGAAATGAAAAATACTTTGGCATTCTTTGCAAAACAGTGCTTGAGGGTGTCATATTATGTTGCAAATTACAATGGCTCTCACCTACATGTATATGTATGTACTTTTAACATGGTCACTGTTATGAAAAGCACCAGCCTCCAGGATAACAACAACACAGCAACAATTCAATAGCTTTTTAGGCACAATAGCTAGGGACAACAGAAACACTGACAAAAAGTCATGAACATGTAAATGTTTCCAGAAAAAATATTACTAGTTCTTTATAGAGATGGATGTTAAAACTATGAAGAATTTGGTAGGCACTTATAATTAGCTTGATTTTTGTGAAAGAACACTCAAAATGTGATACTTGTCTAATGGAATCCCTTGCTTTAAACTTAAGTTCCAATGCTGTGGAAGTACAAACACTGATGACTGGGATTGGAACCCATACTACACTTGTGGTGCTGAAACAATTCAGTCTTGTGGAGTTCCCTGGTCATGTTGCCTTAGAAAGGTAAGCAACTGGCTTTTGCTGATTATCAACTAACAAAATATTTTAGATAATTTTTATCAGTTTTATTGTCAATTGGTAAAGTGAGTCAGAGCTGTAGGTATACAGGGTCTTGTTGGTTATGATATTTACATTCTGTTAATGTATTGAACATTAAAGGTGATCAGTTCCTTTATGTAGTGAGTCTGTTAGGCAGCCTGTGTGAGAAAACACCTAAAGGTTTCAGCTAAACTTATAATGGAATTTTATGTAGTTTAAAACAGTTGCTGTTTACAATGTTGACAGAAGTGCTTGTTAATTTTACATGCAATTTTTTTAATTGACATATTGACCAAGGTCAATAAAATTTATATGTTGTTTTATTTATTTGAGGTGAAATATTAATTGTTTTTTATTTCAGTTCCAAAGAAACAAACAGTGTGGATATGGACAAAGAAGGACTCGACTTGTGAGTTTTTGCAACCTCACTCCCTAAGGTCACCCTCTTTCATATCTCCAGTCTTGGTCGTTTGATGCGTGCGATCGCACGCGCACACGCATGGCGCCAATAATGCGAGCGATTTAGCGCACGCATGAGATTTATATTTGACTTGACCGTTGCTTTCGACTTTCATAAAATTGTTTTCTTTAACGAAAAATTAAAAATTTTGTTTTCATTAGCTGAGCAACATTGGCATATTCTTTTGATAGTGCCTATTGTGTCTTCCTATTTGTGATATGATGTGTTGATCGAGTTGCCAAAATTGTTTCATTTAAATAGGCTAATCGCTTTGCTATGTTCGTATCCCCCCAGAAACATGGTGGTCGTCAGCTTTTGTTCAAATTTCTGCCTTCCCGTTTAGGTTAATTAATGGTGAATATAAAAGGTTTTCTTCGAATGGAAATCATTCAAGGCGTTTGTAAAGGCCTATTATCGTGGAAGCACTGTCCGGTCTTTGTGGCCAAAAATACTTAAATTTAAACGCGAAGAATTAATCAACTTTGTCTCTGTGCACAGGGCATTTTTTAAGCATTTTTGAGTGGTGGGGCATTTTTCTTGAAGACCCACACTTATACACTACCAGAAATGACGTAGGAAATGACACAGAACTCTTCAGATTGGCGCTTGAGATTGTGATATATACTGAAGTATTTTAGGGTTGAGACTTTTGCCTCCAAGATACGACACAACCGTAAGTCCTCGAATAAGATCCAGGGACTTATTTCGCAAAAATATATTTTAGGGTGGGGGCTTATTCGAGGGGAAGCTTACTCGAGGGTGGGGACTTATTTGTTGACAGCAATAAACACTACCAGCACTGATGGCTTTTATGGTAAAAATGTGCTAAAAACACTAGGCAATATCTCAGCCTAAGTAGAGTTGAAAAATGCAAGGAAACACTAAGATTTTGGTACATTGGGCAATGAATCGAGTTACAAGGTGGATAGATGAGAAATATAGTGATATAAAGATTGCTATCAACAACGATTGAGCCCCCAAATTTGTTACCAACCTGTTGAAACACCGGCTACTTTTATCTCGAAGGGCCACAAAATGGCCGACATTTGGGCCAAATGTAGCATTTTCTCTTAGTGGTGGGGAAACTCGTAGGGCCCCGTGGGGCAATCCCCCCACCACCTTGAATGTTAAAAAATGCCCTGTCTGTGCAAAGATTATTATTTCCATAAGTGGCTCGAATTCTACAGTAGAGAGGGCATTTAGTACACTACGCTTGATGCTACGAGATAGGAGGTGTGTTTATTGCAATGGGGATGGAGATGCTATTATGTATTAACATAAACGATAAAAACTGGATTGCCAAAAAGGAAGAAATATAGCCTCATAGCAACTTTCAACTTAATTGAACGCTATATCAGAAAGTTCGTCAATCCAGCATGGTTTCAAACATAACTGCGCGACCTGGACATTGAACCTTTGCAGTACAAGGTTCTTTATTATTTTATCCATTGAGCCTATTTTTTATTTTCTGAAAAATTTGGTCTTCATAGATCGAAGCAGTCTTTTAAAAACCCATGCTTGTTTTTAACATCATTTTTTTACTAAACACTGATGAAAAACTCTCTTTGTCAATTAAATTTCATCTCAGGTCAACAATGTCAAAAAGTCTAAAATTCAGGCAAAAAATCTTTAGTGTCTTTTTCTCAATTTCAAAAAGCATCACAGAATCTAAAAGGTGAAGAAAATTTGCCGGAGAAACAACAAATTTTCGCCCTCTGCTATCCGGAACCGAATTTTGTACTGCCACGTTACCGTTTTTAAAGGGGGGTAGTGTAAAGAGGGTCTGAAATAGCCAGATATGTAAGAGTGTGAATCGCACGCATGAAAGAAATAATGCGTGTGGTTTGCCACACGTATGGTGATTTCCATATGACGAAGACTGCATCTCTCTTAACTCTTCCCCCTCTGTAACATCCTTTGATCTTCTGTAGCAACAGAAGAAATAAATAAACTGCTACAAAATTTGCTAATTGTTGTTCAACTGCTTGTTTATCACAAAATAATATAGGCTTGACACAATTCTTGTTCCTTAGCGCTTGAAAATGGGAGAGGTGCTGCAATTGGACACTTGTATGGATGTGCTAATACAGTTCTTCAAAAACAACCTTGCAGGTGTGGCTGGAGCAGCTGTTGCCTTCTCTCTTCCTTTGGTAAGATTCATAATTAAATTTATCATCTTGTTGAAAATATGTTGATTAATGTTTTACAACAAACTGCAGATCCTTTGCCATGAAAACTTGCCTATAAGCAATGTTGCTGCATATCACACCATTAGTTTGAAGCTTTCAGGAGCTGAGGATCGTTTTGTTTTTATTCACAGCTTATGTTATATTTGAAAAAAACCTTAAAAGCCATTTGAAGTCCTCTAGATGATAGTGCCAGATTATTAATAGAAATTTTACAAAAACTTCTTTAAAAAGTGCACAGGGTCATCAAAATCTATCAGAACCTTCATCCTATGGTTGTTTTTAGCCTTTTCTTATGACTTTAATTTCGCTTTTTCTTACCATAATAGCTATTATGACCACTTTTTAGAGAAAATTTGATAATGTGCTTTCATTCAACATATTTCAAGCAAGGGTTTTCTGTGATTTCACAATAATAACAATCATTTTTGAGTACCCAGTTTTCTGAGCAGAAAAGGGCTTTTTCAAATAGCCACAGTCTGCATATCTGGTTCTCGATCTAAAGAGGGAAGCAGAAAACTTCATAAAAAACATTTTGTTTGACAACTTTTTATGTCCATGGTATTCCTGGGCTCACGCTACAATTAATCTCAAAGAATTGTAAAAGAATTGAGATGGCATAAAATTGCATTTGTATGATATATGGTAAGGTAGTGATGTACACACTTTTTTATAAGAATAAAGTCAATAAGAACATTGAGGCTCAAAATTGCTTAAAATTAGGAATCATTTAAAATGCTTGGCTGAAACTTAATCAAGACTAAAATTTCTCCATAATCTGAGTTTTCTCCCAAAGAAAACAACTGTCACTTTTATGCTATGTATATATTTCTATAGCATTTGCCTTATGATTATATATCTATGATTTAAATGGCTCTGATGAAGGCTTTAAGCAGAAACAGAAGAAACTAAAACTGCCTTGGCTATGGTGAAATCTCCAGTGTTGGCTTTGGAGATTCATCGCTCATTTCATTGGGTCGTATGTCCCTGTGGAATGAGCGTTGGTTATCTGGAGCAGCAAGCTGGAGTTTGATTCTGACCAAGAGTGGTTTGATACAATTGGGTAGCACCCTTGTGGAAACAATTTTCCTTCTATCAGCATTTTCCTTCTATGATTATATTCTCCAACTCTATCATTTATATATAATGTATATCTATATATGTATCTACATATATATAATTATTCATTTTTCAATGCTTGATAAGTTTGTTTCATTTTTTTAGGTTATTGGAGTGATACAGTCACATCTATTAATCAACCAAATCAGGGAACAAGTATCTCTTTGGAATGACCCAAAAGCACATTTCTAATGTTGGTGGACATCCTTGTCAACTTAACGTTTTCATAAACAAAACTGTAGTTTGTTTGAAAGTTCAGTTCATTACTATTTATGTATTTCTTATCATTGTTGATGGCTTTTGTAAGGCACAATATAGTGTGTCAACAAACTAAGCATTTCAGGCACTTCTAATCCTTTTTTTTTTAATTTGTTATTTTGTAAGCAACAACCAAGCTTTTGTGGTTTGTTGAATTCTCAAAGTTACCCAGCCATCAAAGCAAATCTGCTTCTTATTTCTAGCATAGAATAACTATAGGAGAAGCTTAAACTGCATTTTTGCTCAGGTTAACAGTGTTCCTTAATATGCAAGTATTGATTTCCCATTGATAGAGAACACAGATAAGATATGCGAAATTAACTTTATTTTTTGGTCTGTTGCTTTTTCAACAAAAAGAACATGTTACCTACCTTTCAACACTTTTGCATTGTACTATGCAAATCATTTGGATTTTTGAAATAATTTGTCAGTAATGTAATTCAGTAGTGCACAATTTACTTAGTCAGTAGACATAAGAGAAGTTGTTTATAATCTTCAGTATGCTAATTGACATTAAGTAGTCATATATTGTTTCTTTAGTTTTTGTAGAGATGCTTTCTTACAATACAAAATGGTCTGTTATTCTGTTGTTCCAACTTTGAGTAGACCCACCTTTGAAGCACAAAGCCATTCTCCCTTATCAGTTTTTTGTGAGGCAATTATTCCTCTTTTATCAAATTGAAAAGTAGAAGCTGTGCTAAGGCAACACGAAGCTGTTAAAGACAAATAAAAACAAAATACAAGGAGCTGTTTATATGCACCAAATGTCTACCCTTGTGATTTTTGCAATTTCATCATCTAAGGCTCTTAATGCTACAAGTGATTATTACATTGCAAACAAATTCAATTTCTGATTGAAAAAACTTTCCATGGTCATGCCTTAACTTTATTGGGAAATTATAGCACACTTGGTTGGTACACATTGTAAAGCATAGACAAAATTTTAGAAATCTTCAAACAAAATTATCAAAATAGGAGCCTTTCTTATTATAGCTATGTGTCTATGCCAGATTCTCAAACTTGCACCAAATGCTATAAAGTTATCATTAACATATTCTGCAAATGAATAAATGGCTAAAACACAGACAGGGTTTTTTTCTATTATGGGAAATTTATTGGAAAAGGTTTAAGTAAATTATATATACACAGTTCTTACAAACTTAGAGGCAGTAGTGAGTTTATCAACTTGGAACCAGCCAAATATACCAACTGTTCAAGCATATCTCTATCTTAAACAACTACACCAATTTCTGTTTCTATTACATCTGCCACTGAAATAATAAAAAACCTGTGAACCTTCAGGGCTGTCAGTGAATTGCTAATGAATTATTTATTTGGTAAATTAAAAAAGTTCTCCCTGCAACAAGGGCTAGTGTCTTTAACATTTAAAGTTACATAAACAAACATCTTAGTTAAAGTACTAAATATTTATCTAAATACATTATTCTATTATTTATTACATTGTGCAGCTATTTAAATCAATGGGAAATACTAATGACATGTTACACATAACATACAGATAAATACTTATTTTCTAAATTCACATTACCTACCTTTTATGCAATTTTATAAGCAACACTGGGCAGTTATATGTGAAAAGCCCATCTTTGGCAATGACTAACACACCTGGGAGCTATATATTGCAACACTTGATCAAAAGTGACTTTGTAGCAAGCAGTTTCACTGCAAAGATCACTACGCATCAATTTTGAGTACTTCCTATATATAAGTCTTTATATATGCAGTACCAAATTATTCTGTGACATTACTCCATGTAAATATCTTCTGTAGGTGCTCTGTAGTCCAAGTACTGTGAATAAAATGCCTTGAAACAGTCCCTGCAAAAACATAAAAGAAATGCTGATAAAGGTTAAAAAGAGGGGTAATGAAGAACTGATATGGAAAAACACAGGTATAATTCATAGTGGCATCAATAGGGAATGCAATCAACGCTGTGGCCTTTTTTCAAATATTGGGACTGATTGCATCTATGCAAACACTCCTACAGGACAATGCAACATAAGGACAAGGGAGACTTTTATCAAGATACAAATCATGAACTTCCCTTATCTGCTTCAAGGCATGCAACGCAGAATAGTTACGTGTTGGGGGCCTACCATATGCTGATGATCTGCTTGAGAGGCATTAAAAAATTGGAAAACACAACAATATGAAATAAAAGCCTTCAGGAATATTTTTTATCTTTTAGATTATGGGTCTAGGCTCATCATTACATCAAGTTTCTTTATGGAAAGATAAAATGATAAATAACTTACCCTACAGCTTGAGCAACTGGGTCTGTTGAGTAATTTGACATAAAAACATGACAGGCAAATCTGTGGTCATCAGGATGTTTGGTTATAAAACCAAAGTACCTTGAAAGGAAATGATTTGTTCAAAATATGCTATAAAATAGATAATTAGGTACTAATAAGCTATAATAATCAATAATCAATAATCAATAATCGGTCAAACAAAATAATCAATAGTTACAGTATAATTAAGTTACAGTATAATTAAGTCATCTTTAATGTTGTAGTTAAAATTCATATACAAATTTTGTCAATACCTCCACAGATTGTTCAGCTAAATCATTGTGAAGCTCCTACCTAACACATACCCTTTTTATATAGCTACAGAATGACACTTCATAAACTTTACAAAAATTGTTCCATTCTTCTTCATTATGTTTAGTAGACTAGTATAGTAGGCTTAGCTTAAAGATCATTCAAATAAATTTAGAATAACTCCCAAATCCATTAAGTGCTATATAAGTCCTCTAAGATAACAAGCCACTTTAAAAGTCTAAAACAAACCTTCTGTCTCTCGGATGGTTACCACAAAATGTTACATTTTTTAAGGAGAAAAAATGAGTTGGTGTAGGCTGGCTCTCACGTTGCTCCTAGGATTGGAAAAGCTCACTAAAAAACTTTATCTGCTAAGAAATTATCAAGTTTACCAAAACTCTCTAATTGTACAGGATATAATAATAAAATTGCTCTAGCTACAGAGCTCTTTCCTTCAAATTCCTATAATAATTTGTTTTCTTACATTAATTCTAAGATGAATTGGCTTCTCAAACAATCTTATTAATTTTATGGTCATGAGCTGGCTAAATCCTTTGTCATGACCATTAATATTTCAATTCAAAGTTGGTAGAAATGGTCTTACCTTAAAACGGTGCAAAAGTGGATAAAAATATATGTGAATTACCTTTAGCTTCTCTTTATCCTTTCCTTTATTCTTCTTTGGAGCCTTGGGAGACGACTTTAAAGAATGCTGTTTTTCATCAAAGTCACAAACTCGTATTCCTCTTGAAGAGACTTGCAAAGTACAAGCAGGAGGAGTGGCAGAAGAAAGCATTGCTCTCTGGTTAACAATCTGAAAGCGAAGACAGGTACTAAACATACAGCAGACTTAAACACTGTTTGATGGAAGTAACATTGTTGAAGGTTTCATATCTCGAATGTGACAAGAAAGGGCAATTATGCATCAAACTTATGCACTGTTTTAATTTAGATTTTAAAAATATTTTCTCCAATTTCCTTCCAAAAACTAGACATGAAATGAAAAAATAGATGCTAAGGCCTACAAAGAGTCAAGTAGCATACATACCTTTGAAATAGCATAACATAGAATCTCATCACCTTTGTAATCTGCAACTTCAACAGACCCGAGAAATCTAGGGGCACAGACAAAACTAGTTACTAACCAGAAATCAAAATATTTTTAGACCAAATGGTGCTCTGTTTATTGTAGCTTGGTTTGTGAATAACAAAATTAATTTAGTGCACTGAAAGAAGCAAATTGCATGAAAACTGTGCAGTAACATTCCCTTCAGCTTAAATAGAAGGTTTTAAAGATATTTCCTTTCTTAGCTAATTTTAAATAATATTACAGGCCTTACTTTAAACTGGTGGGAACAACGACCACCTACCAAGGAATAAATTATTAATTCCTATAATGCTGAAATGAGTTTGATAATATTTATCTTGCTTATACATAATTTAATCAAGTATAATTCATCACATGCCTTAAAAAGAATTGTTGATCTTCAGCATTCATTCCCGCAGCTAAAAAAGCAATGTAAATTTTATAACTAGATTTTTTTCTATTCATCAGTGAGATGCCACAATTCCTTAGGTAAGTAAATGTTGTATGTCTAATACATCATGCCTTAAGTAGCATGAAAAAAATGGTTAACATTTTCTTGCACTGTTGGCACTTTGGGTATACTGACAAAATTTTAATAGTTATGCATTTTGACAAAAAACCACAAGAGTAGAAGTACATGCTCCGAAAAAGAACAAAAAAACTTAAATGAAAATCAAGGGGACTTAAGCGGAAAAGAAAAACTTTCCTATGATATCTAAAAACTGTAGCTTATGGTAAAGACATAAACTCTCAAAAAGAAAAGACTTTCAGACACTCATTCAAATGAGCAACAAAAATAGCAATCAAGATCTTACACAAGTTCCCTCCTGATAAAATGTCAGCTGCATAGCGGCTAGGAAATTCCAGATTTACCAGAAGCTAAATTGGTTCCTTCAAACCACAAATCATCACCAACTTTCACAACATGTACTGGATCTCCTTCTTCTAGCATTACTTCATCTTTATGCCTGGGGATAAACTTATACAAAGCAACATGTGTCTGTTTTAATTCACTATTACTATTATCAAAAGCTCCTGTGCCATCATTGCTTGTAGTTTTTGCTCCATAGCTACCAAAGATCTTGCCATTCTTAGAAAACGATGGAACTTTTACTAAACCATTTTCACTGCCAATTTTTTCACTCAAGTCTTTTCTGCTGTCCTTCTCTGATTTGTGTGATGAATCATCTCCCTTCATTTGCAAACACTCTTCCCCTTCGATGTCCAAATAAAACTTTGAGTTGTTCTTTGGTGGGTGGCGTCGCGGAAGACTGTTGTACTTCATACTACTTAAAAGTCCTTTTGATTTTGAAGCTGCTGAAGTTTTGGCAGGTAAAGTAGTACTTCCCTCTCGTATTCTGAAAATTTTACTACCCTTCTCACTTGAATCAGAATTCTTTCTTGTGTCTGCTTCTTGATTTTTATGTGTCTGCTCAGAGGTACTAACTGTGCTCTCTCTTTTAGCGACAGAGGAATCATGTTTAACCTTGGAACTTTCTAATGACTGCCTTGGAATTTCATGAGCACTCTGTACTGTTTCAGGTGTTTTGCGTAAGGTATCAGCAACCTTCTTTAGGTTTTCAGGAGTTTTTCGTAAATTTTCTGGTGTCTTTCGTAAATTCTCTGGTGTGCCACGAGACTTTTCAAAATAGCCTTGCCTCTCTGGAGTTGATCTCCTTGAATGATCAGGAGTTGACCTTCGAGAGATGCTGTCATTCCCAGAGCCTCTAGGCCGCATGGATGATCCAGTTGGAGCTGTTGGCAGCTTTCTTCTTGGCTTTGGACTACTCTTTTCCGCATTTTCCCTCCGCTGAACTTCTTTAGGTAGCTTTGATATATGATCTGAATCACCTCCTTTTGCAAAGTTTCGTCTTGGTATCCCACTTGAGGTAGCATTATCTGTGGCTCTTGTGCTGTTCTTGCTTGTTGCTTCATTGTTATTAATTTCTTGCTTCCCTCTGTCTTTCATGTCTGTCCCTGAATCTGGCCTGGCTATATGCCTTGCTCCATAAAACCCATCTGTTGGAACTTTCTCAGCTATTCTAGTGCGCTGTTGCTCTTGCCTTGGCCTAACAAAGGCACTTGTAGGTGACTGCTCCACGGGCATTGTGCAGTTCACTTTGTCAGGATACCTCTTTGCTTAGAATTGGCATTTCTTTGGATAATTCACAGTAAACTACATGTACATGTCACACACTTCTATTTGAAACTGATATCACAAACTCAAAAACAAACTTGAACTTCAATTATGTGGAACAACTCTCACTCTCACATTATGAACTAGTCCAAAAGCGCGAAATTCGTGCTTTGCAACCAAGGGCATCAATCGCCAAAGCAGATATATTTTGGCCGAGCCTTTAAATCTTCACGACAGTACTTGTAAACTTGTCTACTTTCTTGAAAATTACGTACAGCTGGTTTAGCGCAATTATTTGAGAAAAACTAAACAGCATTAAAGAACATCTGCTACCAGTCCGCAAATTCTTAATACAGAAAACTCAACAAAAAGCGCCTTATTTGCAAAACAGCTGCCTGAAAAAAAAAATTTCCATACGCCGGTATCACGAGAAGGCCCACTTAGCGTGATGTCGTCTCTCCAATGTTGATTGGATTTTGAATTCTTTATGGTACAGTAGCTTTCCAACTGATACCTTGATATTTCCAGAAACTGCTAATAGACTGCAGAATTGTTAAAGCCGTTGGTTATTTCCCACCTGTCACGCTGCAAACACCGTTTTAGGCCATATACATAAACATCCAATTCATCCATCCAATGCACTTGAATCTCCATGGGAATAATCCGCGAAACAAGAATGTGGGCGCAACAATATTTAATTTCCTGTTAATTGAAGAAAAAAACTTGAAGACTAAATTTATTGGAGCTTTGTTTGACACTCCTCATAATCATTAGAGAAATCAAATTATAAACCTAAATAAAAGTTCAGATAAGTGGAGGTTTCATACTCTTGCTATCTGTCTTTTCGACCTTCTGCAATCCTTGAGATTCAGCCAATTCATATATCGTCATTTAGAAATCATTTTTTCATTTCAAAACTTTAAACTGACAAATTGTAAGAAAGTTGCTTACAGGCAGCTTAATATAGGCATTATTTGTTGTCATAGTTTTTTTCAAAAGAAAATAATTTAGTTGTTTTATGAATACTAAGAAAGATAGGCCTGTAGATAAGTTTGAATTCTTACCTCAAACGAAAAAAACAAGGAAAGAACTCGCAAGAGCTATTTCATTTTAATCCCACACCTGGTATATTGAGACTGCCGGCATAAACCTTTTAAAGTTGCTGCAATTTTAAGAATACAAGACTCTTTTTTCAAATAACATGACAATTGTAGGACAGGTATTCGAATATAATTTAAAAAGAATAAACATGTTGCAAGAAGTACCCAGGAACACGTTTCATATTAGCAAATTGATGAAATTATGCGCAAAATTTCAAAATTGTAAACTGGTAGGACCTTCGACAAGCCAAACCCCAATTTGAGTGTCAACATTGCTGACCTTCTTAATTCTGCGTATCTAATTAACTCCGTTGCTTGCCATTAAATTTTAATATACTTCATTTATTTTTGAAAAAGCTTATCCAGAACAACTTAGATATAATATTGACTTAAAGACGTCAAAAGGGAAAGCCAATTTTTGAAGCAAAAGACCAAAACTGGTTTTACTTGAAACCAAACTCTCTTTGTACAAGTTTCCTTGCAAGGACAAAATTTGTTGAATTTGATTTAAGGACAAGGTTCCTAGAAGTAAAAAGCGTCAGGCAGGTGACATTATGTTCCGTGTAAGCTTTTGAGACAATGTAAGCTTTCGACTTGCAGAGAATAGGTGGCCCTGTATGCCGGGTGTTTTGTACTCTTCGCAGACTCGATGCCTTGACTTAGCATAACTCAAATACTCTTAGGTACTTAATGAACAAGAGGGATTGAAAATTTGTATAAAATCTAACAAAGGGGGTGGGCGAAATTAGCCGGGGGTCAGACATCTAAAAATTATCAAATAAGCGGGGGAATAATATCAATAGTAATAATGGAAACATTTTCAATTTTAACTTGAACTACAATAACAGATCTCACTATTATAAGGTAATTTGTCATTGGCTAGCCTGGTTTTATAAGAAAAAACTATAAAAATCGTAAAAAGGCCAAATGAAATAATAATAATATATAATTATGATTTTAACAATAATGGAAACTTTTTATGTTGAATTCTAGTTAAAATTACAATTACAAATCTCACTAATACATAGGCAATTTTTAACTGGCAGGCCTGTTTTTTCAAAAGAATACTATTGCAATCTTAGTAATGAGAAAAGGAAAAAAATACGTTAAAGGTGAGAAGCTCTGGGTTAGTCCAAGCTTTGTTTCTACAGCAGAATATATAATATGTGGTGCGAATGGAAATGCATGAAAGTTTGGAGATGAGATAGCGCTTCTGTTGTTGATCAGAGGACAAAGATCAACACATGTCGATTAATGAGCTGCAGGAGTTGCCAAAGTGCCCAGAGAACTGATGGAAAGATTAACAAACGAAACTGACTTAAACAGATGTTGTCATTTAGAAATGAGAGTGAAATGATAATTACAATAATAATAATAAAGATAACAATAACAGCTAAGAACAATTACATTGCCAACGGTAGTTGGAGCATTAGGAATGTTAAAGAAAGGATCCAGTGACTTTTTGATCAAATCCCGGGAATATCAAACATCTGTGAAGCTCATAAAATTGCACTAACATTGACAGCCCGTATCATGTGGAAATTCCTTTCAATGTAGTTATCGATTTGCGTGACCATCAAGACATTATGACACTTGGTCAACTTCCCAGAAGGACTGTCATAACATAGTTGCTAGCCTCAAGTCTCTGGTAGTGACTAGGCTAGTAAATAAAAATTACCTGAAATCAGAGCTAAAAATTAAATTTATAATAGTAATAATAATGATTATAAAAATGATTATGTAAGGTTATTTATACCAGGTTGGTATTTCGACAAAAAAGGTGCTGTTATCAATAAGGGCCATGTTGTTAACAAATACAATCTAATTGGAAAAAGTGTGTTGGAGAATCCCGTAAAATAATGAAAAAAAAGTTTCGGAGAACGCTGGGATTCCTAGTGAGTGTGAACTATAAATTCACTTATGCAGGTGGGTGAAAATTTGCTGAAATCAGTCTTTTTGGATGAGTTCGGCAGGAATTGAAGAAAAGAGAGGTTCCTGATATGAGAGGGAGGCATTCGAGAGAAAAAATCGAGAGGCTAATAAGTGGGGAACTTGGCACCTAAGAGTGCACATAAGTTAGGCCCGTATATATTAGAATTCGATCGACTCATAAAGAGAAAGCTCCAAGCAGCTGTCAAAGCAGACAAATGGCTTCAGCTTTAATCTATCAGCTGTTAAGGCTTCACAATAATTTAAATTTCTGTTGCTTCAAATTCGCTTCTTAGACAAAATACGTGGGTTTTATGCTTTGAAAATAACAGATTTTTAAGAGTATTGCATATTTCTAACAAAGGTAAAAAGGTGTAATTAGCCTTTTGTAAAGCAACACATTTTAATACGATATTGCGGTGCTGTGGATGCTTTAAACATCGCCGCCAAAATATAAACAGAAATTTCATTCTTGCAAAGACATCCCAACTACAAAAACACTGCCAAACATTTTATTCACGTTGCAACTCAAACAGCTCCAATGAAGCAATGTTGGCAAACGATCAAGAGTATAGGACAGAGAACATATCCTTGGGGCACGCCTAATGAATGTAATAATGCAAGGGTTAAAGATTTAGAGATTTTTTGCCTCAAATGGCCTGTCAAGGGAACATTAAATTTGGATTTTCATTCCAAAATAACCACATGGTAGTGTTCTTTAAAGTATATTGTAGAGAAAATTACAAGATATTCAAATTTTCACCTTTTTGCGATACCGAATTATAAGAAGGTAAGACTAAAGCCTGGTTTCTGATACAGTCGTTGCAGAATAGAAAGTTGCCGGCCAGACATGCAATGCACATGTTACAAACCTCGCAGACACATTTTTCATTAAGATAAAGCTGGTAAGAAACCCGGTAACTAATCCGGTAACTAACCCGATAAATAACCCGGTTACTAACCCGGTAACTAACCCGATAAATAACCCGGTTACTAACCCGGTAACTTACCCGATAACTAACCCGGTAACCTAGTAATCGATTAATTAGCCTAGCAGTCGTTAACTAATATTTCCTGATGCAGAACAACAACAAAAGCAATACATAGCGGAACCATAACTTTTGCACCCTTGAAGTAGTTTTTCATCTGTAACTTCTCAGAACATGCAAACGTTGGAAAATTACCAAATAGAAAATGAATACCCGGTTGCAGATCAACACCAGGCAAGGCGTATGTAAAAGAAAAGCATGATTGGCTATATTTTAACCAATCAGCATCCAGTTTTTAATTTTTAATAGAAGTGTAGACAGATTCGAAACTTCTAAATTAGGAGACTACCTAGATTACCTAATTATACGAAAATTACTGTCACTACATGTTTTGACGCAATCTGGATTTTCTAAAAGACACTGTGGCCACACAGAAACCAGGCTTGAAGTGATGAAGAATTGATTTGTCAAAAATGACAGTTTTCTTTATACATTTTTCAATTCGAACTGCAATTTTTCAAGCAGGTGCTAAACGCATTTCGACTAGACAAGACTGCATGAGATCTACAAAGCAAATGGAAACAGCGAATTAATTGATTTCATAAGAAGTTTATTAAATACATTTTATCAAACACTTTCCACAAAACTTGAGCGCCCTTTTGTAAAAATTCCCTCAGACCGACTGTACAGAAAGCTACAAACAAATTTCAATTATGTAACAAAAAACAGCAAAATACTTCTACAGTTGAACACTCTGCTTTCACAATTCATTTTTCCACTTCACATTGTACAATAATTCTGACTTTATCTTCTCCAAGCAGAAAACTGTGGTGCCGAACTGCGAGCAGACTTGTCATCGACAGAGGTTTCAGTTAAAACGTCACCGTTGTTCAAAGCAAGGTATTGTTTGTCAGATAGGTCAGCCTGCTTGTTGGTTTTTTCTTGAATCCTAAGAGGCTTGCCTCTTCTGTAAAGTGGCTGTGATTTGACAACATATGCGGACCCAGGACGAGAGAAATATGCACTTTCTGCCCCTATCGGGTGTGAGTCATTTCTGGGTACAACCTGTAGTTAAAGAAATTTGATGCAAATCATAACATATATGAATACTTTCAGCAGATGTTGAACTCTGTATATGAATGCAAGATAATAAGAGAAGTTTACTTAACAAAGCTTTAAAAGACTCCTTATCATCAAATAATAGTTTGGTAAACAAAGTTCTCAAGTTTTTGTGTTTCTTTGCATTATCATAGCCCAATAACAAAGACAGATCAGGGTTCTACAAACAAAAAATGCCAAACCTTTTCAACAATTTTAAGACGGATCAGGTCTTCTTTAGTGGTTCTCTTGCAGCCTCTTGCTAAAGTAATAAACCAAAAGAAGTGGTGAAAATCCATTTTATAAATGAGCTATGTATCAGGAATTGTCTTGAACATCAAAGATTTTCTACAAGGCTTTGCAACAGCTGAGTGGGCAATGCTTCTTGCCTTGCATTTTCAAAATCAGCTGGCTTTATAGACCTCAATTTTAATCCACAATCAATTGTGGATTGTATAGACTTTGAAAGACTTCAAGAAGACTTCAAGCTGCATTGATAGCCTAACTTGTATGCCCCAATGGTCAAAAGTAACACTATAGGCATATGTCAAAAGTGACAGTACAAACTAGGTAAAGGGGCTCTCTCTCCTTGATTAGTCTATCTACTGAGAGATCTTCTCCGAGATGTGGTCACATCGAGAGGAAGGACCAGGACACTGCTCATCAAGCTTAAGCTTCTGTGTCCTAAAGAAATACCTTGAAGGTAGAAATTCGTAAGCAAGGTAGAATAAATCAAATCAAATCAAGTTGACTTGGTTGGTGGTGGGTGCCAATAGGGGGAACAAAACATAGGCAAGACTAAATGGGTGGTCAGTAGTCAGCAGTTAAAGACTTGAGAAGTGATTAAGAAATACAGAAAATCTCTAATAAACAAAGAAAAGTATAATCAAAACCTGCAAAATGAGGCCAAATCGTATCAAGGGCTGATGCAAAGTCAATGCAGCTTCTGGAAAACAACAGAAAATTGCTTAATGTCTTACATAGACTTACAAGGAAATATGTTTGAATTACATTTATACTCCTTTTTAATTCTCTTTGGCAAAGTCAGCAACCTGAAGCAAAGGTCAAGTAATTGTTTTGTACAATGCACAGATCTACAATGAGCTAACTTGGGCCATAGTTATAATCAGCAGAATATAATTCATAAAACTGACATGTTCTACCATAGTAATAATGAGTTATTATTATGAACAAGCAAATATTATTGAGGAATTGAGAAAATAAAACACCTATTTAGATCATCCTTCAAATCAAGATTTGGATCTTTCTCCAGCAGTATCATGATAACTTTCCCATGTCCTTGAAAAGCAGCACAATGACAAGGTGTCCAAGATGTGCCTTTATTCTGGCCATTAATATTTGCCCTGAATGTAAAATCAGAATTATCAGACCATGTATAAAGAACTCTTGAAGATAGAAATTTATAGCTAACATAAAGATGAACTAACAAATAAACATACATGATCAACATCAACATTTAAAATCTATTACAGTGAAATGACAAAAACAACAACTGATTTTGTTTACATCATTTGATTCAGCATCTATACACAACATTGATAAAATACATCACATCTAGAATGGAAAGTTTGCATAATGGATGGGAGAGTTATGGTATGTTGGGATGCTGCAGCTCTATTGGCATGGCCATAGTTAACTGACATAAAAATTATCAGGACAGCTGAACTCCATCAATTTTGTTGCCACATTGCTTACACCTTGCATAATGAACAGTTCACAAAAGGGCATACCCATATTCAAGGAGCATTTTAACTACGTCACTGTAGCCCCAAAATGATGCCAAACATAATGGAAGGAATCCTTCAGATGACCATTGGTTTGGATCTACTCTTCTGGAAATAAATCCTTTCACTAGCTGTGAAGAAAAAGCACGATTTCGCTCGAAAAGGAAGTTTGGCAAATATTGAATTAAGAAATAAACATG
This sequence comes from Nemopilema nomurai, assembly GCA_003864495.1. NCBI lineage: Eukaryota > Metazoa > Cnidaria > Scyphozoa > Rhizostomeae > Rhizostomatidae > Nemopilema > Nemopilema nomurai. The sequence goes on along the minus strand of ML133465.1, from coordinate 232,331 downwards.
AAAAGGACATCAACTTATACGCAAAAAATTAACGCAAATCTAAGCTAATGCAACTTAAAGATTGATAAGTATAACGTTTTGAAGCCTATTGTAGGGCACTTGTAGATGAAGACAGTAAATTTTTTATTTGATTATGCAGGAAGCTTCGTGAAGCAATCTCTGTTACAGGGCCGATGTTATGCTCAAAGGAAAATATTTGGCTGTGCATTTGCTATAAAAAGGTAGAAAATATTATTCAAACTCTATCTAATACGCAAAGTCCTGGGCTGGCTTATTCTCATTATCCAATTTCTGCAAAAAAGCTATTGATAACAAGGTCCTTCTGAAAGTGCACAAATCATAAACCTACAAAAAATACCAAACTGACCTTTACATTTCCTTCAGCAGCAGCTGCACAAAACCCATCTATCATTGCCATTCTTGCTTTGGCTTTAGTCAAACACTTAAAATATAGACGCCATGAGAAATTTTCTGGAATCTCGACGCCATTTTGTCAAGGTTTTCAGGTAGCAGCAACAGCAACAACTGAAACAGAATTGGTTGTCAGCGGCGACAAAAACTTTTTGCGGAAGGCGGAAGTGGATTGCTCCAAAACATATTGGCGAAAATTTTCGTATTATTTAGCATTGTATTGACGACAATTTTCGAATTACTAAGTAAGCTTAGTATTTTTTACATCTAGGGATTTTTACCTTGTAAACCCCATTCTATGAAAACATAAAGAATTCGTTTTTTGACTTGGAATCTAAAAGTAGATGAAAGTAGGCGCTGGTTTGTCGTCAGATAGCCAATCATGTGCTAATCCCACAACCCCGTAATGCAATTTGATCTGCAACTGGCACCATTGTATGCTCTAAGGAATGTTGGAATTTGAGTATGTAACAACTATGGTCTGGCGTGCCGTTTTTGAAGCGAAGATGAACTTCAGAAAAAAAGTTGTTTAGTTGCTATCAGTATACTCCATTATTAACATATTGTGTGGTATAGTAAGGGCACAATACCAATTGTGGTATGATATTCAAAGATTTGTCACAAAAAAGAGTTCTAGCGTATCTCTCTATTCAATGGTGTAGTGTTGCCAACATGCAGCTATGAAAATGAAAAAGAAATTCAACAGTAGAAAATCAAATCACGTCTTGATTATTCATAAACACATTGATGAAGAATTACGAAAGGCGTAGAATACAGTCTGAGACCATACAGTCGAACAATTACGTTACTGATTTAGTAATTATTTACATTTCTTTGCAACCAAAGACACTAATATTCTATTTTGAAGACACGCTTTAAACAAAAATATGATCTCATATACCTAAGTTCTACGTCGGCAAAGAATACGATTAAATTTGAACAGTTCTTTACAAGTGCATTGATTAGATGCGAATAAATTAATGCTTCTCGTATACCACATCAACAGACTTGATCCCTTGCCAACATATTGCATGTCAATTTTCTCTGTCAAATTATTCACTTTCATGATCATTTCTTTGCTTAAAGTCATTTTGAAGCGGTCTTTATTTTACAATTCGTGACTCTTTGGCCGGTCTTTCCTTTGTCTCTGATTCCAGTAGTGTCTTTGCTGTTTCAGGAACATCAATTCAAGACCGGTTTTCAATTCCGAATCCGGTAATAGCTGATCCTCTACCAACTCGTCCATTTCATTTTCGCCGATATCCGAACCGACCATGGAAAAGTCATCGTCACTTTCAACGTCAATCATGTTGGACCCGTCCGGCTGTGTCCAATTGGTCTCTACCATATTCAGACTCGACTGGTCCAGGTATTGTCGGTTTACGATATACTTTGCCAAAACGATGATCGTTGAGCTGACTACTACTCCGCCCAGCACGAGACCGACTATAATAGCTATTGGGTAGCTTTTGCTTTTGACCGGAACCTTGAATGTAAGAGAGAATCATTTAATGGTCGCAGTGACTCAGCAACAGGGTTAGACTAAACGTTCTGCAGTTATCGCACTTTGCTTACTACTTCTACTACTACTACTACTAAGACGTCACAGGCAGTTAATACTGCACGGCGCGTTTCACAATGCCACGCCAGTTCTTTCTGTCCTGTGTCAGTTTACACAATCTATTCAATGTTTGTGCTTCTTTTGAGAGATCCAGTTTAATTCCGATACTTGCCAGATCTTGCCTTACTGTCTGCATCCATGTCGCCTTTGGTCTTCCTTGTGGTCGTTTTACTTTCCTGAGATATTATTTAAGAGTTTTCCTTGCTGGTGTTTCTGGGTGCAAGCGCATGAGATGTCCTAGCTATCTTAGTCTGATACCTTGCTTATCATTGCAAAACTATTTCTGAATTTTTTTGGTGTTTTGGTCTTGTATTTTAGACTCATTGTATCCTATTAATTTTGTTAAATAACCTGCATGATTGTACATCTAGACTGATATGGCTTTTTTCGCTCATGTATCCCTCACGTATTCCTGATGCCAAACTCTTGAAAAGATAAACTACTTTTTCTAAAGTTTAAAGGATATTTATCAAATTATTGGATCGCTGCATTTTAAGCTGAGCAGGAATAGCATACAAACTCCCAGTATAATGAGAATAAAGATTGGGAAATTACTTGTCTTCTTCCTTCAAAACAACGATGCATGGATATTGTAAATGATAAAGCCTACTTTATAATGAAGGCATGTGGTAAATTATTGTACTTTCATACATAATGGATTAATTCACATAATTGCTTCATTTTGTAATTTATGCTCTACCCCCTTTGATATTATTCACCCCTTTAATTAATAAATTAAGCCTTCATACTGATTGCTTCAAACCATCTTTACCTTAATTGTTTTGATGATCGTGCGCGTTCTTTCGCTTTTATTCAAGTCATCTTCTTCGCCTCCGGTTGCTGTCAAGAATGCTTTCATCATTTCTTCTGACTTTTGAAGCGCTCGTTGATCGTCACTCGCCAAGTCACTCTCCCCATGCTCCTGCATGCCTGTGGATTCCTGTTGAATCAGCCTCGTTCTGCTCGACTTAGCTGCAAGATACTACCTCGTTTCAAACAGTGTCCGAATAACAACAATTGCTATTGTAAAACCGTGCCTTTTTTCCTCTTAGATAACTTGCTCAATTCGATGATTATTGTAAAAAAGACACTAAATGGAAACTCTTCTGCTTTGGAGCTATACCAAAGCTCCAAAGCAAAATTTCAATCGTCACACCGCAGCAAACAATTCAATAAGCTTAGTCTGCCCATTATGAATTCCAAAAATCAAAGGTTTGTGGAAAGTCTAGCTTGAAAATAACTTCAAAGCGCTGCTAAAGCTCTTTAATAATCATGGGGATTCCTTGCTAAAGAGTAGTGATACACGAGAAACCTTTGATTTCACTGGACTGGTAAAACGTATTGTTTTCCAAAAGATATATTTATAAGTACTAGAAGAGTAGATTTCTAAGAATTAGTGGCATCAAGCATTAGTCTAAACCCAGAAAACGCAACCAACCTGCTTTATCTTGCTCATAATAGCATAAAAAAAGCATATGGTCCTTCTGAGCTTTGTGTATCCCGTATGGATAGGCCCCTCCTTCGTAATCAATATTACCGTGGTCTTCGTCATCAAACTTCAAAAATTCACTTGAAGACTTCATGTTCTGTACCTTTGAAGGGATCAAAGAGATTGTGCATGAACTAGAGTTTTAGATCCTAACAGAGATGAGGCTCACAGAGAGAAAGGGTTGAAATGTGTGTTCAAAAGTAACTGATGTCTTCTAATGGCTTAAACTACCTGTGTCAAATCTCTGTGTCATTTCCATAAAGAAGAAAAAAGAATATTATGATTCTCTTTTCTATCTCATCTAGTCACCACTATTTTACTTTCAAGCTCACCGAAAGAGGGGTTAGCGAGAGGCGAGAACAACACACTCGTTACATTTTGACATCAGGAACACAACTCCCAACTAATTTCCAAGGTTATCAATATTTACAATACACGTGATCAAGGGAAGAATGATTGGCTTATATAATCAGCATCACGTAGGATATCACGTGTCCCAATGACAATACGTGTCCTGTTATAGGGGAGGAGGGCGTACGCTGTCATTATAGCCACTCAGTAGCGACGAAGCTGAGCAGTAAGTGGTTACGCCAAGTGTGATAATTTCTAGCTTGAAACATTTGAGCATCTCTTCTTGGCCTGATAAAGCCAGCTTTTTTGGCTCTTGGCCATCTGATCGTTGTGCTTTTATACTGTTATTTGAGATTCTTGCATTTGTATTAACAGGTACACAGGTATTAACACATTACATTAGGAGGAATGAAAACAGATAATAGAAAGTTGTCTTACTTTTTGGCATTTTGTGGACTGGAAGGAAAACATTAAGAAGTCTTTTTTTGTCGGCAGCTCAATTGGCTTATCTACAGAGCCCTCTGTTTGACAGCAAAAATATATTTTTGTGTCGTCAGAAAACAAGCCTTCGGGCAACGTCCCCCCGAATTCGTTTTGGTTGTCAGTGTTCTCGTCATCCCAAATGACGAACCCTTCTACCAGCGTGCTTGGGCAGTTTGGGCCTTTTTTGTAAATGCAATATTTTCCAGGGGGCCACCTATGCAAGGAAATCATCAAGTATCAATTTTTGAATATTGAATCACAAAGTTAAAATATAAAAGGGGAAATTGGGGCCTTCAATATGATTTGGCTCATGAACAGCACGAAAATCCAAGATAAAAATTCTATTCTAGGAGCCAAACTGGCCCATGTTGAATAAAAGAACGAAACAGAAGATGGTATCCGCAACAACTACCCCACACAAGTGAGTTACATTGTTGTATGGATAAAAGTAAGATGTAGGAAAGGGTAACGGATCTTTTGAATAATGATAAACTGGAGCATAATACTGCACTTTGAAGGGATGATTTTATCGCTACTTGTAAGTTCTACAAGGTAATGCACTAGAATTTGAATAAGCAAAAGAGTTACTGAGGCTTGTTGTGCAATAGAAAAAAAACTCGCTGACTCTATAGTTATATCGAAATTAAAGCTCTAGTCAGAGAACAAAAGTGGCCTACGAAAAATGACTGCAAGAAAAGACGTCTTAATTTGGTCGTAACAAGAGACTTATACTTTGAATGTAATGAGCTTATACTAGTAATAATAAGAATGATATAATTATAATAATAATAATATAATTATTCATGCAGGGTTGCCTTTCAGCAACAAACGTGCTGTTATCAACAAGAGCCCTGTAGAATTATCGATTATTCATTTTTTCAGCTTAAGCTGTGCATTTGTTGATTTTTGAAGAGAGAAACTTACTCGTTAGCACCGGTATCAGAATCCTTGATGCAGAATTCATGACGAATACCGTCTTCAGTAAAATTACTTGCAAGATGGAAATTGTCTGAGTGCTCGTTCTCAGTCCCATCATCTTCGGTATCGTGGTAACGATAGCCTTGTTTCCATGTAAAGCCTTTTGATGCTGGGCAACCGTGGATCGTGCGAGGGAGGCCATAGCGTCCCTTAGGCCACAAGATATCTGGAAAACATATATGGAAGGCTTTCGTTTCTATTTGTTTCATTGAAAATACTAGAAATTTCTTGCTAAAGCACATCGAAATAGAAATTAAAAACAACTAATCAAATCTATTTTGTTATTATCAGCCAACTGCTAGATGTCTGAACATATTCTATTTCAGAATGTTTAATAAGTTTTTGGTACTCGAGCCTGCTACAAAAAACTAATCCACGAGAAGCAACTATTGTTCTTTTCTATCAACAATCTGGTTTTCAGAGCCTTTATTCTGTCTATGGTGATTGCTCCTTTATGCTACTCTTGTTTTGCCTATTTTCGCAATGGATTCAAGAAAAACCAATAGCTCAGTCTCAATTTCGATCCAAAGGCCAGTTCTAGATTCAAAAGTTGTTTAAAAATTATGGAATAAAGTAAGAGTGACAAGGCAAGAGATCAAGAGAGCGAAGAAAATTTAGCTTCATTCACCAGTAAGTATGATAGGGAATTCGATAGAATATGTTAATAATAAGCAGGGGCTACTTAATGGTGGTTTGCTTATTAAGACTGGGTACCCGATGTTTATGAATAAATTTGACTGTCTATGAAATAGGTTCATTGTGCATTCAATTCTTGCTGTACCTGATGATGAGCCGCCGATCACCTGATCACTGGAGGGATCGGTATTTGCAGTGCCTCCAGAGAGTTCCTGTTCGGCATCACCCGAATCACCCCCATCATTCGGAACAACATTCGACGATATTGTCACGATGTTTGGGAGACCAGCCTTGAAAAATACGTGCAAGAAAAGCATTTACGTAGATGACTCGATAGATCAGGGTAATCATTATAATAAGAAGAGACGCGAGCCTCAATCAATAATCAAATCAGAAAAGACGAATAAAAAAGGTATGGCTGGTATCAAATCGTAAAATAAACATATTCGGTCTGTAGACACAGCCTATCTGCTTTGCAGGGACTTTATTTCGCATTGACCGCAAGCGGTACTGACTAGCACTGGGGTCTGGACTCTACAACATTATTTGTGCCCGAAGGCAGTCCGGACACCAACCTCGTTTAATCAAATAGAGAATTTCGCCTCGTTTCAGTTCGTTTTATGCTCGCGTGACATTACTATGTTCTTTTTGGATTCCAATTCCTGGTTATGTTACGATGCTTATGGTACCAAGGTTTTTGATGCTTTGCTAAACTCAGATCCTCGGTGTTAAATCTGGGGCTTTACGAAGGGATGAGAGAATAATTTCTAGAAATGCAAGATGTTAGAAGTGCAATGACTTGGCTGTTAGACTATGAAACTCATTTCAGAGCTTTAAAGTTAAAGGAAATCGTAACTGATTCATTTGTAAATACTGCCTTGATAGTTAACGTATAATAAGGTCGATCACCACCACGTTGGCACTAGAATTGAGTCATGCAGGAGAGCTTGCACGGCCAAATAGATGAAGCATGCCAATGGTAATTTGGTGCCCAGCTACTTCGAGTATTAACCTGCATTGCGCATGCCACATGAAATTTGCACTACTCGCCGATTAGTAGAGGATAATCGAATGGGGCTGTAACCTAGCATGAAGACAAGCATTGAACTTTATGCAAGCCAAACTACTATTCTTGAATACAAAAAGCTTCGGTGGACTAGAGAAGCCAGAAGAGTATGGTTAAAACCGCTGCTTTTCCTCTGTTACCTTTGACGTGTGGCTGCCCCCGTCGACACTTCTCTGTGTGAGCGACGAAAGACTTTGCCCCCTAGCCTCTGACGGGGGCTGTGGCTGTTCGGATCTACGGTTGATGTTGGTCGCCGGTTCTGATATCCGCTTTCGTCTTGAAAGAATTGTGCTTCCACTCCGTAAAAAACTGAAATATTCTAAAAATCTCGGTCCTTTGCTAACTGATGAGCCAAGACCTAGAAAAAATAGAAAACGTAAAATGCACAGGGACCATTTAGCAAGAGGGCAGATACGATAGGCGTGTTCCAAAATAACTTTCAAGTTTCACACGCTCCACGATACTTCAAGTGATACTTCACTATGAAATAGAAAAAATCCGGGACATTGCGATTCGGGTAACTTGAGGTGATAACCTTCCTTATTTTTCTGGAAAATCATGCAAGACTCCAACGCACATTAACACCCGTGATACAATTAGGGGGAGTGGGGGTGTTGGGGGTGGGGGTTGGTTGGTCGGAGCTTCAACTACAAGTTCAATTTTCTACTTAGATTAGATTAAAGTATGCGTACAACAGTTGGTTGGATTGGAATCATCTCAAAATGGCGTTTCGTTATGTTCAAAGGCGTATTCTTCTTTGCAGTAAATCCGCATTTAGATTTATTTATGCTACTATGAAACAGTTAGCATCACTACCATAAGGAAAAGAATCTTTTATGAACAATACTATGCTAGATAGCAATGGTATTTAGCAAAGTTACTAACTGTCTTGGAAATTCTGTTAGGCCCATTGCCCTGGACCATATATAGACTGAGAAGTACTTAAATTAATGAAACGACTAAATCAGAAGAGATAACTGCAAACTATCTGGCTGTAGTGTCAGCAAGAAATTCAAATTGCTATCAAGTGTTACTTTGGTGGCCTATACAAGTAGAGTACCTACCCACTATCGCTAGTGCTGGCAGTAAAGTAAAACTGAAGAAAAATACAATGAGCTGTAAATGTTTCTTCATGATGGGTCAAAATCATCTTTTCTATTGAATATTATTCTTGCGAGAAGCAACATCCTGAAATAAAAGCATACGGATTTGAACAATAAGATTAAACTGAAGAACACAATCTAAAAGAATTTCCATGCACTACATAATTCTCAAAAATGTACTAAAATCAACTTAGGACATGCCACGCAATTTCATTAAAATTATGAGTAATATACACAAGAATGCTATGGCCTAAGCGAAAAGCATCAATCTAACGGCTAGACAATCTCTTTAATGGCACAATAGATAATCTTTCTGGAAGAACTGTCGCAAGAAAATGAATCTGTAGACTGTCCAACACTTTTTGGCAGTTTCTGAAGGAAAATCGTGGTTTAAAGAAAATGTTGTTTTAGAGATGTTTTCACTTTAAAACCTATGAAATTCCTGTGCTATGTTGCCAAAAGAAAGGCAAGAAAAATTTTCTATATCAGCAGGTGAAGTTATCTCCTAGCAGTCTTTCGATTCTGCATAATGTGGCCTGCAGTTTGGTTCCTATTTTTACTACCATTATTTATAATTATGTATATGTGGATAAATAAATGCAAAAAGTAGAAAACTAATTTTTGCATTCTGCTCTTTAACTATTTAGCTAAGATATGGATACATAATTTCAAAGAACATTGCAATATGGATACATAATTTCAAAGAATTTCTAGCTTCAAGCCAGATCCGAGAAAACATGAGATATATTAAATGCTGGATGCATTTTTATGGTTTCAAATGTTGCGGTGACACGACCGTCGCAAGCTTCGATAGCATTTTCGGTAACATGTGTTACTATTAGAAGCCATAGCAGTGCAGTATTAACCTCTAGTACCTAATGCATAAATCAAAGATTAAGACAGTATAGTGACCACTGAGAAGTCTGCCGAAAATCTACAGTTAGAAGACAGTGCCTCAGTTTAACTATAAAAAGCTAAACTCCATCAAAGACTTATGGCTGCGTACCATTTAAGAAGATTAAACTCTCTGTAAGCCTAGAGATATTTGCTTTGTTTGAATTAAAAGCCTCTGAGAAAATCATTTTTAATAAGGTTCTGCTTGTAGAATATGCGTTTGCTTGAAATAGCTATACCCAGCTGAAATTCGTATGTTTTAAGAAGTGAGCAATGTAACACATATACACACGCAAGGTAGATGCTTGTCCTTTTAAAATCTAAGCTTCTCAATAAGTTTGATATATTTATAACATATAAAATGATAAACAGATTTGAAGACTGAACAATAAAAACATACCTTTTTCTTTATACTATCCATTCATCATCTTGTTTTTACACAAATTTTCCCATTAAGAATTCAAGAAATAACAAAAAGCGATCAAAATAGCTGGTACCTGACCTAGTGCTCAGAAAATCAAAGGTTACAGGTATTTACTGTTTGGGAGCCTGGAACGAGCCTCATTTTGAAGCAGCTTGTACTTACCAGCGACTAGACAATCATGTCAAAGGAGCAAGAAAGTGAGTTGGTCAACACGTGTGATCGCAAAGAATGCGAGATGGACAAAATGTGTGTTTTCAAATTTAGACATAATTTTAGAGGAACCTTGAACCCTTTGAATGACGGTTTTGTGCATGCAAAACACCAATTCTGCTTAGACGTGAAATGCCATATTGTTATCGAATGGCTTGATATGCATCGTTCTTTTTCAGTCGGTAATTTGTTATTGTAATTTTTATATGTATAGAAAACAAGCATGTGGATACAATTTGTTGTGGACTCCAAAAAAAGGGGGATGAGTGAACAATTTTGGCAGGCATTGTTTGTATCCAGAGTAAAAGGACATGCGTAAACTGGACTGTTTTGCATAATGCAAATAGTACGAGGTGTCTTATCCACTGTTGAAAAACAAGTCCTCATTTACGCGCCAGCAAAAACCTTAAAGAAAGCTGCAGTACAAAACATTGAAACCAAAGTGCAGCCTTGTAAAGTTTAATTCATATACATAGAAAATAAATTAATGTGTAACAATACCGCAAGAATATTCGACTTAGACTTAATAGTCTCCAAGGCTATTTCGAATAAAACTTCAGTGACGTTACAGGCTGATGTATGGCTGGTAAAAGACAATAATCTTAGGCTTTGTTAAAGGGCCTAACAAAAAGGGACTGACATTGCGAAAGAGTTCTCTCATCACATTAGTAAGTCTTGCTACTTGCTAGAAGGCTGTCCTCTGCCAAAGCACATTTCTCTCTAGCATAATCAAACGCCAAATAGATCGCCTGTGGCTTAACAGTGCTGACATTTTATCAACTCTTCATCGCTGAAAGTTTATTATCATTGGATTGGTGATTGTCATCAGTGGACAAATGGAAAGTCCCGTGTAGTTCATCACCACTTTGCTTTATACGCAGTGATGACCACTTCGCACCAGCCCCCGCGCATCAACAATTACGCATCGTATACCAATGTTTATCAACAGGCATACCCATTCCAAAACAGAGAATCACGAGTTGGGTGGCGTGGGTGGCGCACGACATAAAGCTTCGTGTATTTCTCACACTAGAGGACATAATAATGTTCAATCCGGTATTTGATACTCTCACGAATAAATTTCAGTTCAGCAAGAGGGTGTGCACAATTAATGCGTCAAAGAACGATGTATAAACATTGATGAATTGCATGTGGCAGAGAAAATAGTAGAAAGCTTATTGACGCTCTCCAGACGAAAACAACTGAAAATAATGTTTGCTGAAAACATCCCTGCCCAAGCTATTCACAGACATGCAACTAAAATACCGACATTTTACTAAAATACCGACATTTTTTCTGATATGCGCAATTAATTGACTATCCCTGTTGAGGAATGTCTTCCATATCGCTTTGAAAATCCTCGTCTTCCCAAACAGAAAGATAACTCTAAAGAACTCCAAAGAAGAAGGATCCCCGCGGAACTATTTCACAAGTTCGGCCAGTTTGATTGCTTGTTGACAGCTTGTAAAGTATTTGAGAAGATTACTTTAGCAAGAAGCAGCCAAGCATATCAGGGTCATTGACCTTAATTTGATTAGAGGTTTGTTGCTGTTCTAGCCCATAATGGCGGAATAGTCGATGCGTCGATCAGCTGAAAGTCTTATAGCGTTTCAAAAGGACATGTCCCAGGTAAAGAAACCTTTACTTGAGATATCTTGTTAGAAATACGTTAATTTTTTCATTTTTTTCTTTAACATTCACGAAAAGTTGTCCTACGATGGACGCGCAATTGTATTTGTAGTTTGTGTTTTCGTTGCAGGAATCGAATGTGAACAACTAATTAACTTTTATGTTGTTCGTAAAAAACGCATCTTGAATGCAAAGCGGCCAATAATTGATTGCAATTGTGTCCTCACTCACCAATAACTTTTGAAGCTCTTTGCCAACGAAACTTAGGATTGAAGAAGCATAATCTATTTTGGTATAAACCTAGCATTGGTAATCAACAGATTGTAAAGATTCAAGTCTCGCATTGAAAAATGAAAACAATTTTCAGTAAAATCTATTAGGCACAGTCATATATTAACATACAATAATTTAAGAGTTTAGCTTTTGATTTCACGAAAGGACTTTAGATTATGCGAAAAAGTCCAGGCCTATATCAGCGTTCGCCTAAGGCAGCTTTAGGCCTAACTCGGCTCAAGAATAGCAGAAATGGGTAATGTGGAGGTGAAGATACAGCTTGAAGTGAACATGTTTGTGTCGGTATTTTGCAGAAGAGAGCTATCATTTCTTTCTGTGATTTGCGTGTATCGAAAAGACGTGAGATGCGATCAGTGTGCGCAGAGGTGAGAACCCATGCTCATAAACAACAAAGCGATAGGCCGACAGTTTTTATAATGTTTCACGTCAAAATAGCTTTTCATCTGCCTTGCATCACAAAGAATAGCGATAAGGAGCAAATACTATGATGAAGGTAGCTTGAATTGAACAAGAAGAACGAGGATGAAGAGAATCAACAGTATTGAAAGAGGCGAGAATTACAGAGGTTGACAAGAGTGTTCACAGGGAGTATGTAGGGGTATAAATGGTATTGCTCCATTGATTGTGTAATGCATGCATGCATTGCTAAGGGCAGTTATTTGTGAATTTGGTCTTATTGAGAATGATGCCTAATATTCATTTAAAATTTCAGGAAACGATTTAAAGAGAAGACACCGTTATGATTAATGACGCTTTTACAGCAACACAAGATGCTGCAGTTAGCAAGCGTATTACTTTCACTGATGTCATTTTATAGCGGTAAGACTTTAGGAATAAGCCATGTTATCAACTGATTGCAGTTAGCAAGCGTATTACTTTCACTGATGTCATTTTATAGCGGTAAGACTTTAGGAATAAGCCATGTTATCAACTGATTGGAGTGTTTTTATTTGCTGAAGATTTAATGAAAACACCTTCACGGTGACAAAATTAGCCCCAGCATCACTATGGCTAGCTGCCACAGTAAATAATCAATTGAAAGATAATTTCGAAAACTGGTCATTGGAATGATTCTTCTTCTGAAGAAATGATTTTCATTAATCATCAAGGTATTGCAATGACAAGTATTCAACCCATCTCTAGGTTTTGGACGTGAGCTCAAGTTCTTCAAACAGAGTTCGGTTAAACGTCCTTTTGTAATTATCGTTGTACTCTTTTCCCTTCATTGTATATACTAGTATGGAATGGACATTTGAAAAATCAATATCATTTTTACCAATAGGAGTGTGCTTAGACATAGCAGAGCCATTTGGTAGAGTTAACTGTAAGGAGAGTAAAGTAGACAGAAACGTGACGTTGGCTGAAGGGAGAAATGCTGGTCGTTTCTTGAGAGCAAACAAGTCGATAACATCAATGAAACAGTGCGTTTCACAGTGCTGTGGGATAGGCGATTGTGATCTAGCCTTTATGATAAACAAAGACTGTTATTCGGTGATATGTGACAGTCTAGAGTCATGTGCGCCAAAGGAGAACGACGAACAGTCCAGGAATACGCTAGTAGCCTATGTCGCAAGAAAGTACCGTCCGAAGTGTAAGTACCAGTACAGTTTTTTAAACGTCTGTATTATGTAGATTGGAGTCGTGACATAATCTTAGCATCAATAAACCAAGGCGTGTCTGCTGACAGTGGACAAAAGAGATGTAGAAACGAGTTGTATCTTTTTTGTACATACCATATGCATCGGGTTGCTTGCATGACGAAAAATGAAATTCGTGTCCATATCGGCTGAGAAAGTCACGTCGTGGTCACCATTGTAGAAACGAGTTGTGATGGGTTTCTACCGACTGCGTTGCTCAACCTCTATGGACAATCCGAGCCTTAGTTGTCTTATTTAATGTGCAGAGAACACGGAGCCAGACCGGAGGCTGAGGAGCGAGAAAAGATGTGTAAGCATGACATGGTGTGACAATGTAAACAAGTCACTTTAGAAGAAAGCCCGCCTTGGTTTTCAAAGTTGCTTTCTCCGAAGAGGCGCGTACGCATAGTACCTGGCTCAAACTGTAAACGGGTGGACATTTTATAAACAGAATTCTCACGGCCCACCACAGTAAAGTAATTGTGCGCTAACAGACTATCATGTCACAGATTAAGGTGACAGAATATCGTTATTGTTCCAACACTTTTGGCAATCATTTTAGGTTGAAGTAGCCAGAAACTAAGTACCACAATTTCGATAAAGACCATACTCACTTGGTTATTGTTCTGCTGTGAAATGAACATATCACTTTCCCTTAGTCTGAGGAATAGTAAATATTAAAAAAGTATTTAATTTTCTACGCAAATTGCACTGCCAGAGAAGCTAGACACTCTAAGAGCGTAATGTTCTATGGTGTTGATAGGACAGTGAACTGCTTTCCCAAGGACTGTGAACAAAATTTGTTGAAGGTGCACTGCAACCAATGAAGCCGATGCTACGCGGTAATAGCCTCTTCTAGCAGCACTTGGAAGTCCTATTTGAGAAAACCTTTGTCTCTTAACACTAAATGTTCTAACGAGGAGACCTATTGCCAGAGCAACTCTACTGCCTGTTCAGGTTAGAGAAAGGGCTTCTTACGCTGCCTATAACGTAAAAGCATAGCAATAAAGGCGGACATGAGAACAAGAGCCCAACTTTGCTTTCGATTCTAAGCTAAGCTTCAGCTTTGGCTTGGTAAATTGCAGATTTGGAGCAGACAGATGGCGGCGAGCCGGCAGTCACAGATGAGCTGGAAGCAGAGTACATCGAAGAAAATCCGTTTAGCTTTGATGAAGATGACGTCACTGCTGCTGAGGTGAGCACGAAGCATGAGCCTCTGAACGCGAGGCCTGCACTATTACTGAAATGAGACCTTGGAACATAGCATAGGGTTGAATAAGGTGGCCAAGCTGCCAGACATCGCAGACGGCGTCAAAAGTTACATCGTTTTCTGCAAGCAATAAGCATTTTGTTGTGTTCATTTTCTCCGCAGCTTTTCTCGTTCGCAGTCTTCCTCCTTTGCAGTCTTTCTCCTACGCAGTCTTCCTCCTTCTCACCTTCCTTCCTTGGCAGTTTCCTTCCTTGGCAGTTTTTGACTTGTTCTTGAAAAGATTGTGTTGAAGAACAATCATAGACATTTACGGGACAAAGGGGTGTACATGTAAGTTTTCCCTGAAACTCGTCGCGGCCATTCCTTAGTGGTGCGCAGATACTCACTGGAGTTCTTGACGCCTATTGACATGTGTGTTTCAATCTCCCTTGCTTTCACAATATATATATTGCAAATTACAACTGCCACTTATGGCAAACTGTCTTTGGGCACAGGCCGTAAAGACAAGAGTTTTTTTGACAAAAGAAACATGATTTCCTCGTTTTTTGATTCTAGACATCCAAACTCCACCACAAGCGAAATGAAGTACAGGTACGAGACTTGATACTGGCCGTAGGCTGTGGCCTCGTTGCCGTAATGGTGGGTGTAGCTGGTGTCATATTAATGACGAAAAAACTGATCGAAGATGAGAGTCGAGGTCTGGCGTACGATTGGATGTCTACCAAACGAGAATCAGCAGGAATGTGATGGTTTTTCAAGACTTGAAAACGAGCACGAAAACCAGTTCGTCGACGTGCAAACTTTCGTTATTGTAAAATACATTAAAATTGGGTTTTGACATTTCGTTACGCAATCACTCAGTTCTTTTACATTTGTGTAGATTAGGTGTATACCTTTGTATAGGCTGGAGAGTATACCTTTGTATAGGCTTGAGAGTATACCTTTGGTATCGGGCCTTATTTTGTCTACAAGCCATCAGGTGCATGGCAGTAGTATTGCAAAATCGACAGAACTAGATGATTATTTAGAAAACACACCAAGACAGAAAATTATGGTTGTTATCAGTTTGGTTTGCAAATAGCTGGATTTATGCTATGCATTTGTCTAACCTTCCCTTTATTCAAATTCTCCTTCATATATATTCTTATTCTCTTCCACCCTGACTGCATTCCAGCCCCCATTTATTACAGGGAAAATAGGTTGCCAAAGCCAATACTATCATCGCAACCATTAAACATCGCCTTTATTGTAATCAAACATTTAGTTACGATACAGAACATTTGTTTTGTCTTGGCTTCTCATTCCCTAGTGAGTTATGAGTTTGAAAAGAGGTTGGAGTATGAGCTGTACAGTAGCATGCCCCTCAAGAACAAAGGAAGCATATTGAAATTGGTAGGGGGGGGGGGGGGGTGATGAGAAGGGTCGTGGGCTGTATCAAACTCCGAGGACAGTTTTATACAAGAAGGGCATTTTCATATGCATCGAATTTTAGAGTGAGTAAGCAGAAAATATTGCAAATGATGATGGGTGATTGTTTCAACTTCAGAACTCTATGAAACGAGAATAAAACTATTCAAGTGAAATCAAGTGAATGTGATACAACCAAAAGCCACGTAGGGCAATATTGCTTTTGGCCATAGAACTACAATTTTCAAATTCCAAAATATTGTTGGCCAGTCATATATCAGAGAACTTGCAAATCAACTCAAATTTTTAAAGCCTTATTAAAATTCTGTTAACTTAAGGCCAGTTGGTCTGTTGGAACTGGTATTGTCTCCGCTTATTAGTTCCACAACAGATTTAGTACGAGACAGTTTTTTCTTCCAAGTAGAGAATCAGCAACCCAAGTAGAATAGTGTATGTACATGGTCATGATATTAAGGAAGATCTGATGTAAATTTAGGAAGATCTGTAATCACAAAGTATGCAAAGAAAGACAGGAAAGGATTTCTTTGATGTAGCCAAAAGTATACAATGTTTTCCCGAATCCAGTAACAGGATTGCAGCATTTTGCAAAATAAATACATTGGTAGTTCTGTGACGATAAACATATTTTATTGATACCGTAAATCTTCGATTCAGCCCCCTCCCCCACGAAAAAGTCCCCCCTCAAATAAGCCCCTACCCTAGAACTACAAATTTTCAATAAGCCCCCCCTCGAATAAGCCCCCTCGATTTGTTGATTTTTGACTCCTGAGGTTGCCTTTGGCATTTTAGTGAATTACCATAAAAATTTATATTTTTATTAATAATTTAATCAAATTTTAACCTATACTTAGGCTATTTTTTAAATTATGAAAAGTAAGGAATTTCAAAAATTATATTTTTATGTGGCATGTTCCAAAAATTTTATAAGCCCCCCCTCTCGATTAACCCCCCGCGAATAAGCCCCCATCCAAAAATATCAAAAATAAAAAAGGTGGCTAATTCGAGGATTTACGGTATGGGTTTTTACCACGAGGACGATAGGGCGCTTCGTGAACAAAAAGTGCACTTTTTCGCTCCCTGCGTCTCGGTGTCTCCAGTTTCCACATGCCATTCAGAAACTGGTGATGACGTGTCCTTACAGGCCATTAGAAATACTCCTAAGCAATACGAAAACTACCAGCGTCAGCAATTTGTTAACAGAAATAATTTGAAAGAAAAAAAAGTTTAGAAAAACATGGATTATGAAATAAATTTCTTGAATGAAGTGGGATTTAATTAAAGTTGAAAATCTAGAAGAGTTACCTGATCAACCAAAGAAGTCAACTTTAACAGTTTCAAAGATGAATGGTACAAATGTATGTAGTATTTATGAATACCCATCGTGTTAATGAACATACATTCGTATTAAGAATCCTGGATTCCAAGATATCTATTCAAAGTTCTTCCTTTTGACTCCATTGTTTTAGAAAACATGCGTTATAGTGTATAGATGATCGGAATTATGCGTCCAGTATACATTGTGTCTTGCATTTCGTAGAAACTTTAGAAGTATCTTGAAGGATGTTGAGATACTTAAAGGGGGGAACAGACTTTTCTGACGAGCTTACTTGCTGAAAACTACTATACTGAATATGGTGGCATTATTATTATTGCCCCTTTCTAATAAAATCTTATGTATTTATGAGCTAAAATATTTTAAATACATTCACTACTTTCAAGCCTTTTCGTTTGACGCGGCGGTCGCATGCCTGATTACACGAGCTTTTAATCGTTTATTGGTTAACTCCGTGACATTTCACTGCATATTGGAGAAATTCATTTAATTTCTCATCAAATTGTCTGAATTGTTCATCTGACTTGTCAAAATATCTATATCGTTTAGACAGGGTATAATTTTTTATTATTGCTTATTAGATATGTTTACATTGAGCGATCGCCGCGCAAGAGCGTTTGCGCAAGAGAGATTACGCAAGCGTTAGGCCACTCGTGTTGGCTATATCTCACGAAAAGGCCTGTAACTTTAATACTTTAAATAAGAAATAATTGATAACAATTTTACTACGAGTACAGTCGTCAGTAGCTGTTAATGACCGAATTATATTCAACTCAAGACTGAAATGATTCAAGTATAGTCCAGCTTGCATTAACATGGTACTATTCAGTATTGGGAAAATTGAAAAAATTATTCTAAAATAGGCTGAACTAAAACACGTCCTGAACTAAAATGATTAATACAAAGGGGACCTTTTAAGCACAAAGATTACAATATCAATTTTGATAATTTCATACTCTAATTCAATGCTAGAGGAGAGCATGTGAGCAAACATTAACAAATAGGGACAGAGAGCACAACTATTCCTCTTCTGTATTTGGAAAAGCCGCTTTTAGGTCTAACAGAGACAATATTGGGTTTAGAATGGGCAATTTTGCAAAATTGCCAGAAGGTGGGGTGGGGGGCCATGACCTATCTCGCCCCCTGGTTCTAATGTCACTGTTAATAAACACCTTTATGACATTAAAGCCATGAAACATTAAAGTGTTTAACTTAAAGGGCAAAGTGTTTAACTTAAAGGGCATTAAGTTTCTTGAAAACATGTATCTGCATAATGCTTCTAGCAAACCATGCAGTTTTGTATATTTGGGGTGCTTATAAGAATCTTAAAGTTTTCGGCATTAGCAGATACAGGTAGGTTGATACCCATTTGTAAGTTCAACCAATAAAAATAATGACAAGGGAACTAGCAATAATTGTTTACTGAAAAATGGGCTGATATCAGTTGATGCTGGTGATACAACTTGTTGCTACTAAAGGGCTTTGCTTTAGATACCAAGGACAATGCTTTGCAAATGGGTAGACTTTCATAGACATTAAAAACATGAATGCATTGACCAATGTGATAAATATTCTATACTTAGCCAATGGCGGAAACCCCATAGGACCTGAATTCTCATTCATGCTGCTTGGCTATTTGAAAGCCTAGCATGCAAAATGAGATGTCAAGAGCTCCTCCATGATGCTAACACTCTGAAAGATTGTAGAAAATGCCTTAAAACTTGAAAAATGCTACAAAAGGCATGGAAGGGTGTGTGTTCGTGTATTTGAAAGATAGTTTGTGAAGTGTTATCAACAGACATTAGAGGTAAGAATGTCCTCCATGATGATAATACCCTACAAGAGAGCATAATTAGTGAACAACTTTGCAAATGTTCATTAATTGATTAATGCACTCGGGTACCAAAAACACTAGACTACTGGTTCAGACAGTGCCTTATTGGCATCTTTTAGTTTAGAAGCATGGCCTACAAAACTGCAAGTCTCAGAGAGGGTTCCAACAAGTTCCAGAATTATGCATTCATGAGATTGCGAAAAAATTCAATAGTGACCCCAGTTCCAAATTCGCAAATTAAGTAAAATTTACATTAGCCTAAAAGGAAATTTTTCTTCTTAAGGTGTCAATTTTGGTGATCTTATGCATCAATAAGATGTTTTAAAAATTTCATAGCAATATTAGCTTTATATTTTCAAAAGTGGACTTATAATCCAGAGTTGTCTCTTTCAATATGGACACAGACATAATCTGTGTATTATATTCACAGACAGAACCTCATAGACAGAATATGGTATATTAGCTAAACAGGTTACATTTCTCATCACCAAAATATAGCCCACCATATAACCTTGTTGCAAGTGAAAACTCTGGATTACAAGTGCACAGGAGAAATCTGATTTTTAAAGATGTCAATCTTGATGTCAAAAAAACAAAAAAAGATTTCACACAGGTCTATCCAGCAAGCTTGTTAGCCGAAACTTTATGTATTCTGCAAGTAATCTTGAATTAACCCTTGACTGTCATTTAGGATATTGCAAAAGACAGAACAGAGCTTTATCCCAACTTCAGTAAACTAATCTATATCAGTGATTATCTTCCTTTCAGCTATACAAGACAAAAAAGTCATTGGAAACTTACTTTTGTACCCCCTTGCACCAGAAATGATTTGGCAAATCTTTCAACAAATGAGCTAACACTGCCAAGCCCCTTTGCATCAATGGTCCCTTGCTGAACAAATTGTGTCCTATTGAAAAAGTAATAAAAGTAAAGAACATAAGGCCCTAAAACCAGTCCTTGTATTCCTAAACCCTTGTGATATCCTCAAGTGAAAAAATAATTCTCCTTTGATAAAAACCTAACTAAGCAGTGGCTTATTAACAACTTTGCAGACAAGACATTCTTTAAACATATATATATATATATACATATACAGAATACATTAAAAAATTCTCGAAATGATCCATCAAAACATTTCCATAGGTCAATCTAAATATATCATACATAGCAGTTAAGACATTGGAATAAAGCATGTTTTGTCAACTAAAATTTCAATGATCTAATAAAATGTTGACAGAAGAGTTTTTTTGGGGCAACTCAACTTATCCATTGACAAAACAATTAAAATAAAACAGAGCCATATTTAAAAAAGTTTTCAATATGAACAAGGTTACAGTTGAAAACTTTATTTCAAAGAGAACATGAAGTTGTATTTCAGAGCTGGCACTTTTGTTAATTTAGAGTAAGGTAAAAAACAGGAAATTATTTTACCAGTTGTGGTTATAATCTGCCTTTCTGAATTCGCTTTTCTCTTCGAGAACTATATAATTACTGTAACTGATGTTCTGAGTATGTAAAATCAAACTTTCTTTGACTTTGTCTAAAGTAACTTCTTCCACAAAATATACAGATGGGTCCGCCAAAAACTAAAAATGAATTTCAGAAAATTAGATCAAGGACAAACTCTGATACAAAAAGGAAAACTTTTCTTAACTTGAATACAAAACTGAGCAAAAGTCCTATCAATATAGTGCAATATATTGATAGGAAACACTTTATGATGCATATATACAGGCAATGCTGGGAATAAAATGGTAGGGGTGCGATGAATCGCACTCCTTGTGGTGCCAAGACATGCAATGGTGTGCAATTACTTACCGGCGTGCAATGGTGTGCAAGTACTTAATAGCATAGAAAGCTGTATATAGAGTTAAGATATAGAGTTGAGAACCTAACTTAATCATAAGAAAACATAAGACAACATATTAATAGGACCATATTAACAATGTCGGATCACTTTCACTCACAAAGCAAAGCCCGTCGAGCAAACTGAATTTTTATCAGCGTTCTGGAGGCAGAACCAAGTACTTGGGGTGTTACGACCAGTCTATATAAATATCGGAAGGGAATAAAACAGAAGTTTGGAGAGTCAGCATATCACAACAACGTTCTCTGTGAAGTTCAAGCTTGTTGTATTTTGTGTTAAAGGTCGAAAGAGTGGCAACTATCCTGCTCTTAAGGAAATTATAATATTCTCCAAACTTCATTGTGGTATGATAAAAGCACAACGTTGAGCAGTATTGATTACTCTAGAATGAAGTGTTCAGATTATTTGCCGCGTGCGATGAAATGCATTCCTCAGGAATGGGAGGCGTGTGCCAAGGCACGCCATTCCCAGCATTGACTGATATATATTTATGATATATAGATATATGTCATAAATATATACATCTCCTGAAGAGTGAGCTATTCACGAAACAGGCTTGTAGAAAAAAAACATGTAGTTTTATTTTATCCAACTCTATGCTATGTTAGGCTCTATATGCAAATGTATCGAGCACTGTACTACGGAAATATCAACAGACAAATTTCTATATCACAAGTATAATTATATATATTTTATATAATCATAAGGCAAATGCTGACAGGAGGAAAATTCTTTCCACAAGGGTGCTACCCAATTGTAACCAAAAGTGATAAGGTAGTGAAGACCAACAAAACATTTGTGTCGCGTATATGAGGAGAAATTCAAGTTTAACATATAACAGTCAAAGCCAATTACCCTTCTTAGAAACCATGGACAAACATTGTTACATTTACCAGATCTTCTCCAATATTCAACTCCTTTCTCATCATCTATAAAGTATTCAAATCAAAATTTACAAAGAATTGGGATGTTAACTGTGGACTACCTACAAGGAGGCAGGCTTAGCACTCGCACCACATCCCTTGCATAATTTATTGCTCAAGGTAAAGATACATAATGAGCAAGGATAAAGAATGACTTGTGTAGAAAGTATAAAAAATTTGATGAGAAACTGAAAAATTTCCCCAAATATGAGAATAAAATGTTACCAAATGAACATATGGTGTGAGCAATCAAAAGATAACATAATCAGGGTTGTCCAGGTAGAACAGTAACAGTGGGGGACACTAGGGTGGCAGTCCCCATCTTACCCCCTAGTTTCCACCAGGGTTACTACTCATTACTAATTCATTTTTCGTGAGCTTTTAACAGAAACCATCTTTTCCAAATCCATTAAAACTTAACTTCATTTGTGAAGAAAACAACACCATATATTTGTATGCATAATATAAACAATCAATCAATTGCCTTTTTGCATTTCAGGTGTTTCAATCCATTCTGGCCTAAACATGGAGTGAAAACTGGGATCAATGTCTTTGAAGGTATCAGTAAGAATAGTAACAGTTTTTGGATCATAAAGTCAATAATTCTCAGTTCAATTCCAGGGATAAGCCATGTGATGGACTACCACAAAATTCTAATTAATATCATCAAATTTCTAGCATGCAAGGGGGATGCATTCAAAGTAAAAATGTTTTAAACAATCATCTGACCTTTCCAATGCTCGTCCACTGTAATTCCCTGTACATTTGGATCTCTTCCACCTTCATACTATTAGAAAAGACAAACAAAATATAATGCAACAACAACAAATGAAAAAAATTTGCTTAGAGGTTGCTTGTAGCAATCAAAATATTATATAATAGAAAAGAGCCTTGTCTTAAGAAAACAGAAAAAAACAAAACAGAAATTTTTAGTTACAAAGAATAACACAAGATAGAAAAGAAGGAAATAAACATTTAGACACCTCTCAAAGTGTGTTCTCCACTTGATTGCATCAACATAAGTACACCAGAAATATTTACTCTTGAAGTAACAGGCTTCATAATGAAGAATACCAAAAGTAGTATCGCATTAGTTACAAACAATATAGTATCAAACAATGATAAAATCTTTAGTAAATGTGCATCAGACATTGAATTGTCTGTATCTAAAAAGCCTGGTAGAAAAATTGTCTTGCATTTGGTCAAGAATTTCATTTAGCAAAAAGATACTTTAACAGCAGAACATTTTATTTGAAAAGTTTTGATCTTGGTTTAGATATGGATAATGTTTAAGCCATAAATGAAGATTTTTCTTTTAACTATCACTTTCTAAAACCTACAAATTAAAGTTGGAAATGTTTCATCATTTGATACCCCAAGTGTGTTATGTAAAATATTTCTGTTTGGTTTCTTGTTGTTCCCAGCTAACCTTTCAGCATTTCCTTAGAACAGTGCCATCATGGCATTTTTGAATGAGCAATGGTTGGACTTTTATTGATTAAACATTTCCAGCCGTTGTATATTAAATTGTTTGCTTGTTTCTTACAAAAAGTATGGCATGACAATGGCTCCCTAGTAATTTAAAACCATGGTTGAATCATGGTTAGATCATGGTCAAGTAGCCATAGTTTGGTCATGACTGGGTGACAGGATTTAACCATGTTTCAATCCAAATTTCCAGGCAATGCCTATAAAAATTAATATGTATTTTGAAAATTCAAATATGTTTGGAAACTCTTACTTGAACCTAATTAAATTACCAAGATGTCTATATGATGGCGAAAAATATGGTTTAAAACATTTTTTAACCTGTGGTTAGACCATGGCTTAAAAATGGAAATGCTGGCCATGCCATGGTCCATGGTCAAAAGTGAAATCATTGAAAGAATAAGACAAATTCAAAATTTACAATAACCCCAAAATAAATTGCAACATAAATAAATAATTGCTCAACCAGATTTATGACTAAGTCAAACTTTGAAATGATAGATATGGTTAAGCGATGGTTGGAAATTTGTAGTTCTAACATAATTAACCATGTGGTAATTTCACTGCTCAACCATGGCAGGCAATTTTTAAAAACCATGGTGTCCCAACTTTTAGTCACGGCTTCATCGCAGGGAAAAGATCTTTGTTCAATGATAACTGCGATAGAGAAGAATCCAGCAACCAACTTATTAAATCCTTGACAGACTTTAACTTGCCGAACTAAAAATAGAGATTGGAAGCCAAGAAAAAGGAATCATTTTAAAACTGGGTGTGGTTGATAATCCGCAGTGTTAATAGATCTCGCAAATAGGTTATCTCCACTAAAGGGGTGAGCTATTGGCATGGAAAATGATAAAACGATCTTTGAAAATTCTTTCACACTGCGTTCAACTTTTCACAGGCCTAATATTGAATGGTAATTGAGTGTGGCTGCAAAAATTTCCTGGCATAAACAATTACAAGACAAAGTGATGTAAAAATCTTACACGCAAAATTGTTTAGGAGTAACCAACTTGCCGCCCAAGAATCTGATTAAAACTTACCAGAAAAGAAAGTACAAAGTCCAATAGATCTGACTAAATGTGGCTACTGAAAATCAAAGTGTACATACAACCTTATACTTTGAACAAACAACCCGATGACTTGTGCTTCTAGGGTTAAAAGGAAAAGCCAGAATCATGAAAAAGATATAGCATGTACCTTTTTGAAATATGCATCGACAACTTGGCAAAAAGGGTATTTAAAAAGATGAGAGAATTCTGCCTTCAACACCATGATTAGCCATGCAATTGCAACCGAGTTGCCTAAAGTGCGGCGTTCCCCTCCGTTTGGAATTTGTTTTGAATGAAGATCGTATCATGCTCCTGCGCAGAGGAAATAATCAAAACAATCACGCCTACATAACAAATCAATCAAATAGACACAATACAGCCATATAGTTATAGTATATTCTACAAAAACATCGTACATATGGCAACTACGAAGCCAGGTGTTTTGGGGGAGGGCAACTACATACGGCAACTACGAAGCAAGGCGGTGTTTTGGGGGAGGGCAAGCCAAGTGAAGGTCAACTTGTCAGCTGAGGAAATTGTAGGAGCTAAAGACCTGTACCTTTAGGGCCACAATTCATTTTGATATCCTGTACTTTCTACAGAGTTTACTTAAAGAAACTCTGTGAAATTCTCACTAGGTATATCCGTCCCTATTTTCTGTCCTGCTAACTCAAAACGATCTCATACTAGGGTTACAGCTTGCTTTGCTGGTGGCTAGCATATTAAATGCTGCTGGTTTTCTCGGGTAAATTTTTTAATTTTTTCCCAAAGTTTTGGACAAAAACAGACTTTGAACCTTAAATTTTTGGGTGGGCAAAAAGGAGCAAAATCTGTTAGCTGGGCGGGCAATGTCCCCCGTGCCCCTTGGCTTTGTGCCTGACATTAGAAGAGGGTAAAGCTTAGGCACCTGTTTAACACGTCATCTTTGCTTTTGCCCCACTCTTTCTCCTGTAGTGAGTCTATAGAACCACCAAAAATAAAATGAGTTTTTCGTGTGTGTTCTTTAAAAGATACTTTTGGGAAGCAGCAGCTAATACTTAACTGGTGGTCATGCATTTCAATATAAATTGAAGTCTGCACAACGAATTAAGATTCTTGATTGTGAAATATATATTTTTGAAACGTTGAGGAAAAATCAGACTAAGAATATCATAATTTTCAAAAAAATTGGAGCAAAAGTTGCATCGATGACCTGTTTCCACAAGATGGTCGAGAAAATTGAAAGCGAGTATAGTGAGTATTAACTTGTAAGAAAGAACACAACTGAAGTGTTGTTATGGGAGACCAATTCAGGTCGCATTTTATTTTCAAACATCCAGATATGATATGTCTAGGCAGTCACACAAGCAAACTCCTCATGAAGTTTGAAATTTTGGAAAAAAGATCCAGTCTCAATTTCAAATGCACAGTTATATGTAAATTGAAAATCTATTAAAACAGTACATTTCTACTGAACTTTCTTCTTAAAGTTGGAGTTCAAAATTGACGTAAACATTCAAGCAAACCAAAGGATATCGTTTATGATACTTACCATGTCACAGAAGAATTTTATCGAAAAAGTATATTATTTTAAGCATCGATAGATTGTATCTAGATTTTTCCATGCGAAATTTGCTTTTCTAAACCGGGACTTCATAAGAATCTCACGTGATACGCAAAAGTTCAGAATTATTACCTAAATAGCATATTATAAAACAAAGCTTTCATCTAAGAGGTCCTCAAAGCCTTGATTGATATTGAAGTAGCTTTCAACAAGAATAATCAAATAGAAAAGCTACTGGAGATATCGATTCTTCCATCCAATATTTAGAAAATCGAAAATAGCACTACTTCTACAAGTAGAAGACTTTTACATTAACTGATTGGTAGGTTGATTTACTGTGTGCTGATCTGCAGTCAATCCATTCAAGTCAAAATTCAAGTTATCTAAGTGATATGTTTAGATGTAAACAAGTTCGTAATGGGGAAAACGATCCAAACACCAGTGTCTCGTAATTCATAATGCAGCAAATGCGAAGGAGCCTAAAGGTGCTGCGCAGGGTAATCAACATGCCCAATCTGTAGATTTACCAGCCCTACAAAGGTGCAACGCAAATAGGACCAAAATAAGCCTCAATTCAGCTACGAAAGACATCCCGAGCAAATGGTTAAATCAAAGAATTTGACAGTGCAAAGGTATGAGACAACTTCAAAACTTCAGAAATAATCATCAGAATGTCTCGGAAGTAACAAAATAATTACTAATAAATTTGAAAATCACTGGATATTTTGCACCAGTTATGTTGGGAACTTCAAGCTCCTTAAATATGTCAACGGCAAGAAAACAGTTAGCTGATAAAAACTCTACTGACTTTAACGAGGAAACCTTGAAACAACATTCGATACAATAATATCTCCATCAAAATTACTTGAAAGAACGACCAATAAAAAGTGACTTAATAATAGAGAACACATGCAGTTCCTTTAGGGCATTGGTTTTCAGTGCTTCGAAAACAACAAAACAAACTCTTCACGTAACAATGCCTAAACTACACTTGCTTAAAGAAAAGGGGATTGCTGCTTGGCAGACCATACATAAGTGTTCTGTTGGAAAATAAACAGAAGTGTATAAGCTGTATGATGCAAAATACAGTACCGCCATAATCTTTCGAGAGTCTTGTTCCCGAGCTTCTTGTACATGATGTAATAGCAACCATCGATACAGTAATGCAAATTGAAGCCTAGATTTACTTGCCCGAACATGCTCGCATTGTTTAATCCGCTTTTACTCATCCAGCGAAACGACCATTCACCTTTTCAGTTTGATCAAAAGCCGAGTTGAGCTACGTTGCTTGCAAGCCAAACATGGCCGAGGAGAAGGGACTGTCGCGTTTTAATCGCAGATTCACTTATCTTTCAACAGCGGTGATAGGACTGCTGGTTGCCGAAACGATCTTTCTGCACATAAAGGTATACCAATCAGATAGTGTGATGTCAAGAAGGATAAATCAATTGGAAAAGAAGCAACGAGTAACTGAACGGAGATTGAAGGAATTTCGAGTCCAAGGCCATGCAGCAAAGAGTACAGAAATAAGGTATTTATCACAGTTGCTCAGCAGAGAAGTCAGGAAACTGGAAGGGGCAAAAAGCAGATCGCGGCGTCAAATTGATCAAAACTTTGATGTTCTTTTGCGGTTTCTCAAAATCGCAAATAATAATGTTGGGCATTTCCGGAACGTGACTGTTGTTTGTGAAAAAGGAGACAGAGGGCCAAGGGGAAAGCCAGGTCCTCGTGGTGCTAAAGGCGAAATGGGACAAAGAGGAGATGTCGGGCCAATCGGCGTAAATGGGCCACAAGGACCAAAAGGTGACAGGGGGTTGAAGGGTGACCGTGGCTTACCCGGAAGGTCAATATCGAAGCCAAAGATCAAATCAAAGTTTCCAGACACCGTACATCAAAGAGAAGGCTCAAATTTAACATTATTCTGTGAAGCTGAAGGAAACCCTGCACCAAAGTTGTCTTGGACTTTTGGATCGCAGGTAACAGATTCGAGGTACACTTTCCCAGCAGCGGGTGCACTGGTCATTTCCAACGTACAAGAAAGTGACCAAGGTAAGATCAAGTGTGTTGCCAAAAACATTGTTGGGTCAGAGACGACTGAGACGAAGCTTTCTGTTTTCACAAAGCCAAAAGTGATCATCAGCGGCAGAAAGGTGATTGGAACAGCAGGATACCCTCTAGAAATTGAATGCAATGCAACAGGCAATCCTCTTCCCAAACTCAGTTGGAAGAAGGTGTATGGCCAATTGCAGGGAAAAGAGGCTCTTTCTGTAGACAAGACGAGGCTAATATTGAAATTTACCAATCTGACTTCTGCTGATGCAGGATACTACATTTGTGAAGCTGAGAACGAGGTTGGTAAGGAACGTCAATCTGCCTTGGTAGAAATCCAAGAGAGAGACTGTTCCTTTTTGAAACAAAGTGGGCACATGAAAAGTGGGATTTACACAGTAAACCCAGATAATGGACTACCCATCCTTGTATACTGTGACATGGAAAATGAAGGTGGTGGCTGGACAGTGATACAAAGACGCACTGATGGGTCAGTTGATTTCTACCGAAATTGGCTAACGTATAAGGAAGGATTCGGACCGTTGGTGAACGAGTTTTGGCTTGGAAATGAAAAGATTCACCGTTTAACAAAGCAAAAGAACATGAAAATTCGATTTGATCTCGAAGCTGTGAACGGAAGCAAAGCTTTTGCGGAATACAGCACCTTCTACATTGATGGGGAAGATAAGCAGTTTACATTGCATACAGGATCGTATTCAGGAACTGCGGGTGATTCGTTCTCGTATCACAATGGAAGGAAGTTTTCTACCAGAGACAAAGATTATGATTCGTATCCTACGAGTTGTGCGGTGGCTTACCATGGTGCCTGGTGGTATGGAAATTGCCACGCTTCAAATCTGAATGGCAAATATTTGAATGGTTCTCATAAATCTTACGCTAATGGGGTTAATTGGGACGCATTTAAAGGTTATCATAACTCATTGAAGAGAACAGTCATTAAAATTAAGCAACGTAATTGATAATCTAAGAAAAAGAGCGAGAATATTTAGGTAACTTTCACCATTGAATGATAAGCGACGTATCACAATGAGTATTCAAGTTTACCGATGGTAGAGTGAGTTTGAAAGACTTATGCCACCCAATTTGGCGCCATATTTTGTTCGTTTGATAATAGCAAGTAATGGCTATCTGAGCATATCTGCAAAATATTTCGAGTAAATGGGGTTTTTAAAGCCCCCAAAATGGTCGTTCAAATTTTGGCAGGAAACCTGTCACGTGATGGTGTGACGTAGAAGTTTACAACCTCCGCACTTGATAATTATAGGCTTTCCACCTGTTAAGTGCACTTGGGCATCATTTCTTTTCGAATTCCATAAACATAGATCCATATTTTTGTAAAAGAATTTTTTATTTATTGAAAATAAGGAGATCCTTTGAAAATAGAAAAGTATGCCTCATTGTGTTGCCATCGGATGCACGCCTATAGTACGGGCTGCAGAACTATCGAAGGGGGAAAAGGTTTCGTATCACAAATTTCCACGGGACGCAACTCTGCGTAAGCACTGGAGGGCAGTAGACCCATAAAACATATTAGGGATTTGGGGTGGGGCAACCTCACTCTAAGTGAATGCTCATTCAAGCAACAACTGACGAAGCCAGAATGACCGATCATGCACGCTAGACAATCTTCCTATATGATGTCCTTAACTGCTGCAATCTCTTGACAACAAATGGCAAATGACAAAGCACGTGATATTACGCCAATTAAAAAACTTTAATGCCAGTATTTGTATAATGAAATAAATGTATACATAATTTAATTTTCTGGTTTTCCAAGCAAATGTTTGAGCCTAACACAGGATTGGGAAAAGCGCTAACACGATTCCGTATTGCATTGTGGGATTTTTCATTTTCTTACTCTCAATTGGCGGCATTCAAATTTCCGTCGTGTAAATGATATTTGGGGATAAATCCTTGCAGAAGAACAAGATATGATAGCATCAATCCAACTGTTGCTTTGACAAAGCATGGAGCAAAGTATTCTGGGTAGCTTCGGTTTTACGGTCAACTTAAAAGGCTAGACGAGAGGACAATGCCAGCCCATCCTCTCTCAGCATTCTCAGTCGCAATAGGGAAATGCAGAAGGAAGACTTTGTGCACCAAAGCTAAATACCCATTCCATTGTTTCTCTTTTCATTAATTACGGAGGGAGGATTGTCACATTTGACATCAGCATTCTCTATTAGTTGATTGTTACTTTGATTTATCTATGTCAATCGAATGATTCTTCCTCAAGCATAGTTACTGTGATTTTCATTCTAAATTCACGAAATCTCAATGTTACATTTTAAGGCTCGAAAGAGTGGAATTACAGTTTAACTCTAATCTAAGCGTTGATAGCATTTAAGGTATGTGCCATATTGTCACAAAAGTCTACAATTTCCAACATGATCAGGATCCGAACTATTAATTTTTTTACATGAATATTCTCCTTTGACAGTTTCATAATTTTACAAAAGGCAATCACACTCTCGAGTTCTGCTAAGGTCTCTCGAGTGGTCTAAAAAACAGAAACCTGACTAATCAACTTAAGTTCAAACTTGAGAGCATTCATTCCGTCATTTGCATTGACGCTGAAATAGCCTGCTTAATGTTCAAAAGCGAGTGTCTTTGCAAGCCTTGCTGCATAATAGAAAACTAAAGACAGATCAATAGCAGCCTAGAGCTCTTCAAAATGGTGGCTTAGATGGACAACAGATTATCATTGCTGCAATCTTCGTTGTGCTCATTACTGCCAATGAGGTAGCCTCCCTTGCGTGCCTTTCTCCTTTCATCTGTGTGCTGTATGAGTATTGCTATGACGACGAGTAGAAGCACTCCGGACACTATCGCCAAACCGATAACGAGGCTCACTGCGAACAAACAAATTCTTCGATAAATCCGTGGAAAACATGTGAAAATATCCTAGCATTACTGTATTCATAATTTTTGGTAAGTGGATATCCCATTGTTGCGTCGCTTATTCCAAAAACATAAGAGTGGTATCACAATAGTATATCTCAATGATCTATCTTCACAAACAATTTATCTAAATGGCTGCATTCTTGACTGTATTAATCTCTGGTTATTTAAGCACAAAAGTCTTCTATCTCAAAATACCTCTACAGGAAAAGTGGAAAATCCTTCATGAGGAAATGCTTACTGTAGTTTTTCACTGTTTTGGTCGCTTTGCTGTTTCCACATTCTTTTTCATAGTCTTTTGGGAGTCGGTTTTGCAAAATACTACCAAAAGAAAAGTAAATTAGAACCAAAATTACGTTGCTCAAAATATAATTAACCGTTATAGAAAAAAGCTCATCTTGACCTTACAATGTTCGGAGGACTTTATCAAAAACTATCATTTAGCATCTATTATTGTGCGGACTAAATTTAACAATTCCTCTTAACCTAAAATTGATAAAAAGTTATAATGAAAACGAAAAAGATCGATAAAAACCAGCGTAAATATACAAATGTTGCTAAACGTGGTGCGCAACAGCACATTGTGAACGTCATCGGTGAAAAACAAGCTCGTTCTGGTGTGAGATGGTATGCAAGTATACCTGATAAATTGTTCAAAAGAGCATTGCTTGTCACAGTTTCTGAGATGAAGCTGATATGGTCGAATGAGAGTCGAGTTTCTGTAATACATCTCCACAAAGTATTTTCTGTTAAACGAAAGAATAAAAATGAGATTAGCGGTGGTAGTTTACGATAATGTATAACGGCTTTTTGAGGAAAAAGAACGTTTCTTGAAGGTTCGAAGGTTTTCTAAAACATTGGAAATATTTGTCTTACTGTTAAGACTTATGTTTCCTATTTTTGAACTATTATCAAAAACGTGTCTACAAATGTCAGAATACTAAATGTCAAAACTTTAAATTAAACTATTATCAAAATCTATAAATTAGGCCAATGTTCATGGACTCGAATCTGGATGGTTGTTCGTCCTCATTTCTAAGCTGGTGCTATCAAATCCTCTGGCTAAAACCAGCATTTATATTCACGAGTTCATAGAAATCATTTTCAGTTGTTTTCGCTTTTCATTTCGTGTGACAAGAACAAAAGTCAATGAAAGGACTAATGACACGAATGAGAAATTCTCTGTTGCTCTTTAGTACAGGGTAGTTCCTGTTTCATGAGAATAAAAACAGACACAGTAATGAGTGAAAGTGGCTGCTCAACACTTTGTGATATGATGTGGTGATGTCAATAAACAGCAAAATAGTTTAACACAAGCGACCGCAAGGTTATGCGGAAGAAAATGGTGGACCTGCCCGAACACGCTTGCATTGATTAATCCACTTTTACTCATCCAGCGAAACGACCATTCACCTTTTCAATTTGATCAAAAGCCGAGTTGAGCTACGTTGCTTGCAAGCCAAACATGGCCGAGGAGAAGGGACTGTCGCGTTTTAATCGCAGATTCACTTATCTTTCAACAGCGGTGATAGGACTGCTGGTTGCCGAAACGATCTTTCTGCACATAAAGGTATACCAATCAGATAGTGTGATGTCAAGAAGGATAAATCAATTGGAAAAGAAGCAACGAGTAACTGAACGGAGATTGAAGGAATTTCGAGTCCGAGGCCATGCAGCAAAGAGTACAGAAATAAGGTATTTATCACAGTTGCTCAGCAGAGAAGTCAGGAAACTGGAAGGAGCAAAAAGCAGATCGCGGCGTCAAATTGATCAAAACTTTGATGTTCTTTTGCGGTTTCTAAAAGTCGCAAATAATAATGTTGGGCATTGCCGGAACGTGACTGTTGTTTGTGAAAAAGGAGACAGAGGGCCAAGGGGAAAGCCAGGTCCTCGTGGTGCTAAAGGCGAAATTGGACAAAGAGGAGATGTCGGGCCAATGGGCGTAAATGGGCCACAAGGACCAAAAGGTGACAGGGGGTTGAAGGGTGACCGTGGCTTACCCGGAAAATCAATATCGAAGCCAAAGATCAAATCAAAGTTTCCAGACACCGTACATCAAAGAGAAGGCTCAAATTTAACATTATTCTGTGAAGCTGAAGGAAACCCTGCACCAAAGTTGTCTTGGACTTTTGGATCGCAGGTAACAGATTCGAGGTACACTTTCCCAGCAGCGGGTGCACTGGTCATTTCCAACGTACAAGAAAGTGACCAAGGTAAGATCAAGTGTGTTGCTAAAAACATTGTTGGGTCAGAGACGACTGAGACGAAGCTTTCTGTTTTCACAAAGCCAAAAGTGATCATCAGCGGCACAAAGGTGATTGGAACAGCAGGATACCCTCTAGAAATCGAATGCAATGCAACCGGCAATCCTGTTCCTAAACTCAGCTGGAAAAGGGGTTTTGGCCAGATGAAAGGGAGAGAGGTATTTTCTGAAGATAAGACGAGGCTAGTTTTGAAATTCGCCAGTATAACTTCCATTGATGCAGGCTATTACATTTGTGAAGCTGAGAACAAGGTTGGTAAGGAACGCGAATCTGCGTTGGTAGAAATCCAAGAGAGAGACTGTTCCTCTTTGAAACAAAATGGACACACGAAAAGTGGGATTTACTTTGTGAATCCGGACAACCAGATCCCTTTCTCCGTATTCTGTGACATGGAAAATGAAGGTGGTGGCTGGACCGTAATACAAAGGCGAACTGATGGATCAGTTGATTTTTTACAAAACTGGCAAGCGTATAAGACAGGGTTCGGAAACATAGAGAACGAGTTTTGGCTTGGAAATGAAAAGATCCATCGTTTAACAAAGCAGAAGGACATGAAAATTCGATTTGATTTCGAATCTGCGGACGGAAGCAAAGCTTTTGCGGAATACAGCACCTTCTACATTGATGGGGAAGATAAGCAGTTTACACTGCATACAGGATCGTATTCAGGAACTGCGGGTGATTCGTTTTCAGGCCATAATGGGTACAAATTCTCAACAAAAGACAGAGACCACGATACATATCCTGGAGGGAGTTGTGCCGTAGTCTACCATGGTGCCTGGTGGTATTCGAAATGCCATTCCTCAAATCTGAATGGAAAATATTTGAATGGTCCTCATAAATCTTACGCTAATGGGGTTAATTGGCATGCATTCAAAGGCCATCATAACTCATTGAAGAAAACAGTCATTAAAATTAAGCAACGTAATTGATAATCTAAGAAAAAGAGCGAGAATATTTAGGTAACTTTTACCATTGAATGATAAGCGACGTATCACAATGAGGATTCAAGTTTACCGATGGTAGAGTGAGTTTGAAAGACTTATGCCACCCAATTTTGCGCCAAATTTTTTTCGTATCTGCAAAATATTTCCACTAAATGGGGTTTTTAAAGCCCCCAAAACGGTCGTTCAAATTTTGGCGGAAAACCCGTCACGTGATGGTGTGATGTAAAATTTGACAACCTCAGCACTTGATTCGTATAGGCTTTCCACCTGTTAAGTGCACTTGGGTATCATTTCTTTTCGAATTCCATAAACATAGATCCATATTTTTGTAAAATAATTATTTATTGATTGAAAATAAGGAGATCCTTTGAAAGTAGAAAAGTACGCCTCATTGTGTTGCCATCGGATGCACGCCTATAGTACGGGCTGCAGAACTATCGAAGGGGGAAAAGGTTTCGTATCACAAATTTCCACGGGACGCAACTCTGCGTGAGCCCTGGAGGGCAGTAGACCCATAAAACATATTGGGGATTGGGGGCGGGGCACCTTCACTCTAAGTGAATGCTCATTCAAGCAACAACTGACGAAGCCAGAATGACCGATCATGCACGCTAGACAATCTTCCTATATGATGTCCTTAACTCCTGCAATCTCTTGACAACAAATAGCAAATGACAAAGCACGTGATATTACGCCAATTAAAAAACTTTAATGCCAGTATTTGTATAATGAAATAAATGTATACATAATTTAATTTTCTGGTTTTCCAAGCAAATGTTTGAGCCTAACACAGGATTGGGAAAGGCGCTAACACGATTCCGTATTGCATTGTGGGATTTTTCATTTTCTTACTCTCAATTGGCGGCATTCAAATTTCCGTCGTGTAAATGATATTTGGGGATAAATCCTTGCAGAAGAACAAGATATGATAGCATCAATCCAACTGTTGCTTTGACAAAGCATGGAGCAAAGTATTCTGGGTAGCTTCGGTTTTACGGTCAACTTAAAAGGCTAGACGAGAGGACAATGCCAGCCCATCCTCTCTCAGCATTCTCAGTCGCAATAGGGAAATGCAGAAGGAAGACTTTGTGCACCAAAGCTAAATACCCATTCCATTGTTTCTCTTTACATTAATTACGGAGGGAGGATTGTCACATTTGACATCAGCATTCTCTATTAGTTGATTGTTACTTTGATTTATCTATGTCAATCGAATGATTCTTCCTCAAGCATAGTTACTGTGATTTTCATTCTAAATTCACGAAATCTCAATGTTACATTTTAAGGCTCGAAAGAGTGGAATTACAGTTTAACTCTAATCTAAGCGTTGATAGCATTTAAGGTATGTGCCATATTGTCACAAAAGTCTACAATTTCCAACATGATCAGGATCCGAACTATTAATTTTTTTACATGAATATTCTCCTTTGACAGTTTCATAATTTTACAAAAGGCAATCACACTCTCGAGTTCTGCTAAGGTCTCTCGAGTGGTCTAAAAAACAGAAACCTGACTAATCAACTTAAGTTCAAACTTGAGAGCATTCATTCCGTCATTTGCATTGACGCTGAAATAGCCTGCTTAATGTTCAAAAGCGAGTGTCTTTGCAAGCCTTGCTGCATAATAGAAAACTAAAGACAGATCAATAGCAGCCTAGAGCTCTTCAAAATGGTGGCTTAGATGGACAACAGATTATCATTGCTGCCATCTTCGTTGTGCTCATTACTGCCAATGAGGTAGCCTCCCTTGCGTGCCTTTCTCCTTTCATCTGTGTGCTGTATGAGTATTGCTATGACGACGAGTAGAAGCACTCCGGACACTATCGCCAAACCGATAACGAGGCTCACTGCGAACAAACAAATTCTTCGATAAATCCGTGGAAAACATGTGAAAATATCCTAGCATTACTGTATTCATAATTTTTGGTAAGTGGATATCCCATTGTTGCGTCGCTTATTCCAAAAACATAAGAGTGGTATCACAATAGTATATCTCAATGATCTATCTTCACAAACAATTTATCTAAATGGCTGCATTCTTGACTGTATTAATCTCTGGTTATGTAAGCACAAAAGTCTTCTATCTCAAAATACCTCTACAGGAAAAGTGGAAAATCCTTCATGAGGAAATGCTTACTGTAGTTTTTCACTGTTTTGGTCGCTTTGCTGTTTCCACATTCTTTTTCATAGTCTTTTGGGAGTCGGTTTTGCAAAATACTACCAAAAGAAAAGTAAATTAGAACCAAAATTACGTTGCTCAAAATATAATTAACCGTTATAGAAAAAAGCTCATCTTGACCTTACAATGTTCGGAGGACTTTATCAAAAACTATCATTTAGCATCTATTATTGTGCGGACTAAATTTAACAATTCCTCTTAACCTAAAATTGATAAAAAGTTATAATGAAAACGAAAAAGATCGATAAAAACCAGCGTAAATATACAAATGTTGCTAAACGTGGTGCGCAACAGCACATTTGGAACGTCATCGGTGAAAAACAAGCTCGTTCTGGTGTGAGATGGTATGCAAGTATACCTGATAAATTGTTCAAAAGAGCATTGCTTGTCACAGTTTCTGAGATGAAGCTGATATGGTCGAATGAGAGTCGAGTTTCTGTAATACATCTCCACAAAGTATTTTCTGTTAAACGAAAGAATAAAAATGAGATTAGCGGTTGTAGTTTACGATAATGTATAACGGCTTTTTGAGGAAAAAGAACGTTTCTTGAAGGTTCGAAGGTTTTATAAAACATTGGAAATATTTGTCTTACTGTTAAGACTTATGTTTCCTATTTTTGAACTATTATCAAAAACGTGTCTACAAATGTCAGAATACCAAATGTCAAAACTTTAAATTAAACTATTATCAAAATCTATAAATTAGGCCAATGTTCATGGACTCGAATCTGGATGGTTGTTCGTCCTCATTTCTAAGCTGGTGCTATCAAATCCTCTGGCTAAAACCGGCATTTATATTCACGAGTTCATAGAAATCATTTTCAGTTGTTTTCGCTTTTCATTTTGTGTGACAAGAACAAAAGTCAATGAAAGGACTAATGACACAAATGAGAAACTCTCCGTTGCTCTTTAGTACAGGGTAGTTCCTGTTTCATGAGAATAAAAACAGACACAGTAATGAGTGAAAGTGGCTGCTCAACACTTTGTGATGTGATGTGGTGATGTCAATAAACAGCATAATAGTTCAACACAAGCGACCGCAAGGTTATGCGGAAGAAAATGGTGGACCTGCCCGAACATGCTTGCATTGATTAATCCGCTTTTACTCATCCAGCGAAACGATTCACCATTAACAGGGTGCATTTGTAATGCGTAGTTGTTATTTGCAATGCGGACACAGACAGAATCTGTCTGTTCATTTCATAGACAGAACCTCATGGACAGAATATGGTATATTAGCCAATCAGGTTAGAGTTTCTCATTGCCATCATAAAGCCGCCATAGGTATCAGAATTACACGTTAACACCTTGTTTAGTTGTCAAGATTTATTTGCACAAGGATTTCTACATGCATTTACTCCCCATGTGGTCTGAAGGATTCAAAACAGTGCAAGCTACACAATAGACCTGTATTCCACCGCTAGCGCTGCCTCTCAGTCATTGTTTCAAACTATTACAAATGCACAAAATAAATCATTCTTTGATCTCATAACCATTAACAATGATAATCGGATCAGAGAATACAGAATAAAACTTTCTCTGCTCTTATAATTATTAACAATTGGACCTCGGTGGCAGCAAGAAACCATACGAGGCAGAATGCAAAACTATAGTGTCATAAATAGAAAAGAATTGCAGATCAAATTTCTTCTTCAGAATCAACTGTTTGTAACATTGTGTAATGTGACAGCCGATAAACGAAATTAAGAAAACGTTTTCAGACAAACGGCAGGATTGTCTTACCTGAAATGTTGTGATCAATAAACGGCTAAATACCCGTTCCCAAGATAAAATTATAAGTCATTGTTTGTCAATGCCTTTCGATTCGATGCTCCAACACGAATGTGCACAGAGAAAGAAGTCCGCCAAATGTAAAGCATACTTCGCGCCAAATCATGCATCCTAAATATTGATTGGTTGAGATAGATGTGTTCAGCCTTCATTTCAGTGTCTATTGGATGGTCTGAAAAGTAGGCATTTCATTGGAAGAGCCAACCCGCGCATTTTGCTGAAAGGCAGTTGATTGGGTAAAAACAACTCTGTCCTCATACGGACAGAACTTTTTCTGCTGGACAGAATTTCTTCTAAGGCTAACCTGATTGGCCAAGACAAATAAACCCCAGAAATGCCCGCAATCAAACAGCATCCGACATGACTCATCCTTGCATTGAATAAATTTCACGCCCAAGGACACACTGGTTGAAATGACCTGATACAGTTTCATTCATGGCCAATCTACTTTAAAATCCGACAGCAATCAAACACTCAAGCTTTTAGGGGAGACTGATTCCCCACATTTTTTTCGAAAAATCTTGCAAGTAGGGGGCTGCATTACCCTCAGCCAATACCACAACATCCCTAGCAAAATCTGCAATTGGCCGAATCTCACGAAACAGTCACAAATTTTCGTGAAACAATTACAAACAATCCATGAAGAAGCAGATGCACAGCAAAATTTGAAAAAGAAAAAATTACCGTCTAGTCAAACACCTTAAAAATTCATCAACTAAATAAAACAAAGGACAATATGTCGAGAATGGAAGTGAGCGGAAGTTTGTGCCATTCCGTTGCAGCCAGAATCAGCCTGAATGATTTCATACGCAATGCCTGCCAGCACGGGGTCAATCAGTCTTCTACAGACAGAATCTGTCCATAGTGGACAGAATCAGTCTATGGGAAGCGGGAAATTTCTCAACCAGCCTTGAGCTTTCATTTCATACGCAATGCCTGCCAGCACGGGGTCAATCAGTCTTCTACAGACAGAATCTGTCCATAGTGGACAGAATCAGTCTATGGGAAGCGGGAAATTTCTCAACCAGCCTTGAGCTTTCATTTTATACGCAATGCCTGCCAGCATGGGGTCAATCAGTCTTCTACAGACAGAATCCGATAGTGGACAGAATCAGTCTATGGGAAGCGGGAAATTTCTCAACCAGCCTTGAGCTTTCATTTCATACGCAATGCCTGCCAGCACGGGGTCAATCAGTCTTCTACAGACAGAATTGTCCATAGTGGACAGAATCAGTCTATGGGAAGCGGGAAATTTCTCAACCAGCCTTGAGCTTTCATTTCATACGCAATGCCTGCCAGCGGGGTCAATCAGTCTTCTACAGACAGAATCTGTCCATAGTGGACAGAATCAGTCATGATAAGCGGGAAATTTCTCAACCAGCCTTGAGCTTTCATTTCATACGCAATGCCTGCCAGCATGGGGTCAATCAGTCTTCTACAGACAGAATCTGTCCATAGTGGACAGAATCAGTCTATGGGAAGCGGGAAATTTCTCAACCAGCCTTGAGCTTTGGTTTCATACGCAATACAAACCTTTTGCATTGCGTAATTTTTCTCATTACAAATATGTTTAAAAACAGGCTGTGCGGTGAAAAATGCTAAATGTTTTAGACACTAAAATAAAGTGTTGATTTTATTTATCACTATTAATGTCTCTATCAATTTGTGACGTAAAGTTTTGGTGCAAATAGATATCCCCTTTTTTCGTCTTAGAAGAAAATAGGTATCCCTGTTTAATACCGTGTGCCTCTCTGGCCGGCCCCCGCCCCGATTATGTAATTAAAAAAGATAAAGCGTGTTTTTAATGCAAGAAACTATTAAGTATACCCCCAATCATTGTCAAAGTGAACTACCTTTCCTATAGAACAGCGTGGCAAAGAGGAAGTAGCCTGGCTTTCTTTCCGACTTTCCGAGACAGAGAAGCTTTCTTCAGTGACATGCGATATTTTTAGCAAAGTTGAGAGTTAATGCGAAACCCCCTTCCAAAACAGCTGGAAATGAGACTTCTGATTACTCCTGGTATTTCTTACAAGAAACCATGTTCCCGACCCGCTTTCATTAGATATTGTAAACCGGGTCGACGTGTGTTTTGAATAAATTTAATGCTTGGCGGTCCCTTTCTTTCGAACGGTTGAAATATAAAGTTTTAACAATTGAATTTCATTTGTATTTTGCCGTGTGAGCCTTTCTGCTATCTTTGGGGTTCCATGGTTAATGGTTATGAGATCAAAGAATGATTTATTTTGTGCATTTGTAATAGTTTGAAACAATGACTGAGAGGCAGCGCTAGCGGTGGAATACAGGTCTATTGTGTAGCTTGCACTGTTTTGAATCCTTCAGACCACATGGGGAGTAAATGCATGTAGAAATCCTTGTGCAAATAAATCTTGACAACTAAACAAGGTGTTAACGTGTAATTCTGATACCTATGGCGGCTTTATGATGGCAATGAGAAACTCTAACCTGATTGGCTAATATACCATATTCTGTCCATGAGGTTCTGTCTATGAAATGAACAGACAGATTCTGTCTGTGTCCGCATTGCAAATAACAACTACGCATTACAAATGCACCCTGTTCATTCACCTTTTCAGTTTGATCAAAAGCCGAGTTGAGCTACGTTGCTTGCAAGCCAAACATGGCCGAGGAGAAGGGACTGTCGCGTTTTAATCGCAGATTCACTTATCTTTCAACAGCGGTGATAGGACTGCTGGTTGCCGAAACGATCTTTCTGCACATAAAGGTATACCAATCAGATAGTGTGATGTCAAGGAGGATAGATCAATTGGAAAAGAAGCAACGAGTAACTGAACGGAGATTGAAGGAATTTCGAGTCCAAGGCCATGCAGCAAAGAGTACAGAAATAAGGTATTTATCACAGTTGCTCAGCAGAGAAGTCAGGAAACTGGAAGGGGCAAAAAGCAGATCGCGGCGTCAAATTGATCAAAACTTTGATGTTCTTTTGCGGTTTCTCAAAATCGCAAATAATAATGTTGGTCATTGCCGGAACGTGACTGTTGTTTGTGAAAAAGGAGACAGAGGGCCAAGGGGAAAGCCAGGTCCTCGTGGTGCTAAAGGCGAAATGGGACAAAGAGGAGATGTCGGGCCAATGGGCGTAAATGGGCCACAAGGACCAAAAGGTGACAAGGGGTTGAAGGGTGACCGTGGCTTACCCGGAAGGTCAATATCGAAGCCAAAGATCAAATCAAAGTTTCCAGACACCGTACATCAAAGAGAAGGCTCAAATTTAACATTATTCTGTGAAGCTGAAGGAAACCCTGCACCAAAGTTGTCTTGGACTTTTGGATCGCAGGTAGCAGATTCGAGGTACACTTTCCCAGCAGCGGGTGCACTGGTCATTTCCAACGTACAAGAAAGTGACCAAGGTAAGATCAAGTGTGTTGCTAAAAACATTGTTGGGTCAGAGACGACTGAGACGAAGCTTTCTGTTTTCACAAAGCCAAAAGTGATCATCAGCGGCAGAAAGGTGATTGGAACAGCAGGATACCCTCTAGAAATCGAATGCAATGCAACCGGCAATCCTGTTCCTAAACTCAGCTGGAAAAGGGGGTTTGGCCAGATGAAAGGGAGAGAGGTATTTTCTGAAGATAAGACGAGGCTAGTATTGAAATTTACCAATCTGATTTCTGCTGATGTAGGATACTACATTTGTGAAGCTGAAAACGAGGTTGGTAAGGAACGTCAATCTGCCTTGGTTGATGTACAAGAGAGAGACTGTTTTTCTTTGAAACAAAATGGGCACACCAAAAGTGGGATTTACATAGTGAACCCTGATAATGGGATCCCTTTCTCCGTATACTGTGACATGGAAAATGAAGGTGGTGGCTGGACAGTAATGCAGAGGCGAACTGATGGATCAGTTGATTTTTTTAAAAACTGGCAAGCGTATAAGATAGGGTTCGGAAACATAGAGAACGAGTTTTGGCTTGGAAATGAAAAGATTCACCGTTTAACAAAGCGAAAGAACATGAAAATTCGATTTGATCTCGAAGCTGTGAACGGAAGCAAAGCTTTTGCGGAATACAGCACCTTCTACATTGATGGGGAAGATAAGCTGTTTACATTGCATATAGGATCGTATTCAGGAACTGCGGGTGATTCGTTTTCAGGCCACAATGGGCGCAAGTTCTCAACAAAAGACAGAGACCACGATACAAATTCTGGTGGAAGTTGTGCGGTGGATTACCATGGTGCCTGGTGGTATTCGAAATGCCACGCTTCAAATCTGAATGGCAAATATTTGAATGGTCCTCATGAATCTTACGCTGATGGGGTTAATTGGTATACATTCAAAGGCCATCATAACTCATTGAAGAGAACAGTCATGAAGATTAAGCAACGTAATTGATGATCTAAGAAAAGAGCGAAAATTCAGATATCTTTCACTGTGGAGTAATAAGGAACGCATAGCAATGAACAATCAATATCAATAATCATAGAGTAAGTTTAAGCAGAGTAGTTATGATTACTTGCGTCATCTTAAAATATAATTAAAAATACCGTAAAAGCTCTATTAAGCCCCCTCTCTAATAAGCCCCTCTCTTTATTAAGCCCCCCTCTTTAATATGCCCCTCCTTTTTAAGCCGAACTTTTTAAATAAGCCCCCCTATCTATAAAGCCCCTCCCCATTTTCATACAAGAAAGACTACATAGTAAAGTGCAATGATTAAAAATAAAATTAAAAATATCATACCATTAGAATACATCAGACTTGTGTGAAAGGAAACCTTATAAAGGCATCAAACAATAATATTTTCTTTTAGAATTAAAACTCAAAGCATTAATTAACACAAAAGATGTCTTAGGTAAGAGTTAAGAAAGCTGTTCAAAAAGTTGTGGAAATAGGAACGTATAAAAGAAGGTTGTTACATTTACTAAAATTTCGGTAAAGTTGTTTATTCTTGGTTTCTGCCTTCGAAAAAGCTCTTAGCCAAACGAGTGCAATTCAGCTTTGCTTGTCTATGGAGGAGGATAGGAAGAAAAGCTGAATATTGTCGAGAGAGA
Organism: Nemopilema nomurai; assembly: GCA_003864495.1. Taxonomy (NCBI): domain Eukaryota; kingdom Metazoa; phylum Cnidaria; class Scyphozoa; order Rhizostomeae; family Rhizostomatidae; genus Nemopilema; species Nemopilema nomurai. Next base: position 189,251 of record ML133465.1, on the reverse strand, counting down.
TAAATAAAATCTTCAATGCATTAACCTATAGGAACGCGAGTTTGTATTGAGCGGCGTTACCTATCAAGCTGTATTTTTGTGACGACCCTCCGTGGACGAGTTGAACTTCGATGTATTGTTATTTAACGTGCAAAGAACACGGAGTCAGAGTAGCTTCGCAGAGCTGTTGACTTTAACTGGGGTTATCGTAATTAACTAAATGAATGTATTCACACACATATATAGCCAGCGCTAAAGGTATAGAGCTTTCCTCGTCCATTCCAGCATTTGTAGACTGCCATCCATCAAATGTCACAAATGACAGAGCGATGTTTATCCTATATTCGTTTTTTGTCAGATTTGAAAATGTCCCCTTAATTGACGTGAAATTATCATCTTTGAGAAACTTTTGTCAAAACACAGTGCGAACGGGCCCATAAGTTGGGAGAGGCAAGGTGATGACAGATGATCAATGGAGATGAAATGCCATGTGGGCAGAGCAGTATTCTGACGCTGATAATCTCCATGGTGATTAATGATGATGATGTCGTAATTGCCGGTTGAGAAATGTGATGAACATGCAGAAACGAATGTGTGACGTAAGATGGAAAATAGGCCTAGGCAGGGTCACTAGAAACCAAGCACTGGTTGAGATGGAACACCTTTATCATGAACCAATAACTTCATCGATCTGGATACTTGGATACTAGCATATGTTTCTGTAAAATTATATCTTTAGGAAGATAGGTTCAAGTTCAAAGGGACGAACAACTAGTTCTAGGAGTTATAGCAGATATTCAAAATACATCAACGCAAATTAGCATAAAATAAAGTAAGATCCAGTGTTGCATTTGTCTAGAGATGGGATCTTGCAGTAAACCTGGAGCAAATATCATCATCATCATCATCATCATCATCATTATCATCATCATCATCATCATCATCATCATCATCATCATCATCATCATTATTATCATCATCATCACCATCATTATCATCATCATCATCATCATCATCATCATCATTATCATCATCATTATCATCATCATCATCATCATTATCATCATCATCATCATCATCATCATCATCATTATTATCATCATCATCACCATCATTATCATCATCATCATCATCATCATTATCATCATTATCATCATCATCATCATCATCATCATCATCATCATCATTATCATCATCATCATCATCATCATTATTATCATCATCATCACCATCACCATCATCATCATAATCATCATCATCATCATCATCATCATCATCATCATCATCATCATCATCATCATCATCAGGAATGAGCTGAATTATCCTTCTAGAATAGAATCTAACATAGAATCCTACCATCACTCTCTACTGAGATGTGATTATCCATTTTTAGGTGCACCATCTTCGGATATCTTTAAACCTGCCTCTCTTCATTGTCACTTTCGCTGACAGTAGCATCACTTGCATCATCACCAATGCAATCACTGTCACTAGTAGTCCAGTTTCACTCAACTAACTTTTGTCATCTCTCTGCAGCTTTGCCTTTCGGTCAGTTATTATTTTACATTTTCTTTTTCCATCAACTCTCTTCTTTTGTGTGTTTTTCGCCATGAATATGTTCTGTTTCTGCAAAATGGAAACAAAGCTTTTTTCTTTGCTTTATTTTCTCTTGATCTTTCTGCTTTAACATCCGCCTTTATTACAGTTTCAACTGCGGTGTCACCAAAACTTGCCATTTACCCTTCTTTCCTCTACTCGATCCATCTTTCTTTTTCGTTTTCTTTTACCACATGCCCGGTTTTTCCTGCACTTGTTGGCACTTTGTCTACATTTTAGTTTTGGAAATGGTGCAAACTGGAGGCATATTTTTTTATGTTGTCTGAGATAGATGGCTCTCATTCAGGGGCGGATCCAGGTGTTCTCACCGTTCTCACGTGAGAACGTCATTTTTCTTCAAAATGAAATTGCAAAAAACAAGGTTAAAATATTCAATTTAACTTCCAAGACAACTATTGACTTCCTTGTTTGTCTCCGAGTTGCAGACAGAGCCATCGTAAACTTACACCGACTCAATCAATGCGGAGGAGCATGATTCAAGACAATTTGATAGAGATTTAAATTCTCCTTGTTCTGGGCTTGTTTCATCGTTGGAATAAATTTAGAGGTTATTTTGTCAGCCAATGAAAGTGCAGAATTTTGGTTTTAAACCAATGAATTGGTGAGAACTTGAAAATAAATTATTTTCGTGCGCGAGTCGAAAAAACAATCAAATTCGGTCTTCTTTTGTTTCTGGCGAGAAACTCTGACGTAGGATGTGAGAAACAGTGACGTACTATTCCATTGAAAAAGTAAAGCCAATATCGCGGTGAGAACTCGGGAGTTCTCACTGGATCATTCAATTCAATTGAGTAAACTCAAACTCAAAAAACGAAAGGCGCGCGAAAAACGATTTCCTGCCTTCGGATATTGCATGAGAAATCGATATAATGGAGTTTCTAGAAGAAATCAAAGTTTGCTTGGCGAATGGGCGTGGCCCCCGGATTAAACTGGGAGTGGTCCGTAAAATTGTTCGCTCCTTCTTTGGGTGAGAACGTCACATTTCGCTCTGGATCCGCCCCTGCTCATTATTAGGTGTCATTTGTTCTTGCTTAGCTTCCACCGTTATACTGCCTATAGAATATGCTGGCAAGACAACTTCTGATGGAAACACATTTCTATCAAATGGCCATATCCCAGTTGCTCTAAACCCAGGAATAATATTGGCTGGTGTCATTGTATGGGCAATGAGACAAAGTTTTACATGAATAGTCATTGAATTGCAAGCATTATCTCTTTGCCTCATCAAATAATCAACACCGTGGTTAATAAGCGCTTTGAACGGACCGAGGGGTGCCTTGTCAAGGGGTTTTAGGTCACATGAGCGATTCTGTGGAAAGCTCAACATTGTGATATTGCTTTCTAGCATTACTGATCACCTCCAGAGAATGTAAGGATTATAATTGTTAAGTATAAAAATATGGGCTGTTCCTTCGTCCGCTTTGCAAACTTAACCGACTGTTTCATATACTTGACAAATTCGTCATCAGTCCTACACCCTTTAGCTATAAAATGAAATTCCCAGCTCATTAACAGCACAGCATACTATAACAAACTGCCGACTTCCTTGGGATACTGCTGAACCAACTTGCTTGGCCGTCTCTTTCAAGTATCTTTGGAGGTATTGGTACAGTTGTCACACTTGGCTCATACAGATTCCAGATTTCATCAGCACTGCAGCTTGGAGGTCGGTCAAGAATTCTTTGTAGCTTGTTCAAAACACCCCGGTGAAAACTTGCCCCACTCTTCCTATTTCATGCCAAAAAGCAATAGTTGCGCGCTCAAGAAGGGTAAGATTACTGGTTGTTGAGAAAATATTTTACCGTGATATTGCTCAAAATTTCTGCATTAGGCCTCTAGTTCGAGAAGAGAAGTGCAAAGGAAGATGCTACTATACCCAGACTCCTTGTACAGCTCCAGCAGGACAGCAGAAGCGTAAGGAATGTCTGTTGCATTGTACAAACCGAGGCTTCCAAGAAGGGCCAAAATAGTCGTATCATGCTGAAGACAAAATTACTTATTTAGTCACTCATAAGAACCGAACTGCAACAGAGATAGAGCAAAACGAGAGAAAATGACCCACTCATCATGTACGAATAATTCTAGGTGTAGTCGTTTCCAATAGCAATTTTGCTTTCTTCTATTACTTTATCATTCTTCCGCACTTGTATGGTCGCATCCCGCAACATTTTGCTTTCATAAAAGGATTAGTAAAGCTGTCCTCTTTAACTCGAATAAATACATTTTGTCGAGCGAGAAAGCCTATGATTGAATTTCTTTTTCACGGTTTTTCTTTGCTTTAGAAAAATGTTCCTATTTTCGTCCATAATTTGTTATTCTTCCGTTCATAGGATAAAAACACTTTAAAAGAATCAATAATATATTTGATATTAATAATATTATATATAATAATATATAATAATATTTGAATCAATAAGCTGTAGAACAAGCTGTAAATAAAAAAGAAGGAAATAGATTAGAGAATTTACGATACAAAGGTATTTAACATTCCTGATAACATACCGCTGAGTAAATGTTTAATTTGAAAGTGGGGTATGACTCTTTTATTTTTGCATCCATATTTTCAACAATCCACGCTATAAGAGGACCTAAAACACAAACATCTCTCAGTGAAAATTACACGTAAAGCAGGAAAACAGCGATTAAATAACAAAGTAAAGAAATATTAAATCAATACCTTTTAGACTAATATTACCTGACTTAAAGCACGAAAAATTATTTTTTGTAAGATGGCGTGAAAACTGTCTTTTCAAAGAAATCAAACTAAAAAAAACTAATCTATTTCTCTTTTCTAATTTTGAATCATAGCCACAAAAACATTCAAAATATCAGCTAGCTTCATTCTCGAGCATAGATGAAGGAAGGTATACAAAAAATATTGCACTTATCCTGTTTGCAATGACAAGACTTACAACTGAACATGAAATGCCACATAAAACATCTCTTTGGCACTTTCAAACGTTGCTGAAATTATTTTTCTGCGCTGAGAAGTTCCAATTTGAAAGCAAAAATCAGTTCTTTTAATGAAACAAGTAGAAAAGAGATTGCACAAAAGCAGACGTTGGAAGACAAAGAAAAAAGTATTGCTGATTTTTGTCATTGGTGTCTGTTCCTCATGTTCAGTTTAGTTGCGAAGATCTTGCAGCTTTTATTTTGGCACCGCTTTTACTTCGGCACAGATGCTTGCCAAAGATAATAAAAGAACAAAGTTAACAAAGGCTGACCCCCACTAAGGCGGCTGAACTCATCTTCCCCAGTATACATAAATTTGAAGCCCCAAAAGTACAGGAAGTCCATTGTATTCCAAACGTCATCGGTCACCCACTTTGGCCATGACAAGTTGTGAGATTTCTGTAAAATAAAATTTGACGACTTAATTTCTAAAGTTTGGCAATCTCCAAAACGTGAACAAGTGCTTTGCGGTACAAAACTTTACAATGGTTAGAAAAAGTGGAACTAGTTTTTGCATACTTAAAGTACTTTTTCTTCCGACACTCCTCAGAGTATGCAAACGTCGAAAAATAACCAAAAGCCGACAGAATAAATAGCCAGTTGCAGATAAAAAAAACACTAGAGGGTGATAAGCAGAGAGCGTGATTGGTTATAATTGACCAATCAGCTTTAGTTAACACCTAACTTTAGAAGAGCCCAAGGGAAAAGACGAACTCTTTCTGTCTACAAAAATGGGATCCAAAACAGTAGTAAAATACATCTTCTTTACAATACTTGAAATTCTGGCTTCCAAAGAGGAATTGCAAGGGCAGAGCGTTTTGATTGTAACCATTAAGTCTACTGTTAAGAAACCTTGCAATAAAAACTCTATAATCATTATCGTTATATACGTTCTTTCTCAAAAAATAAAAGCCTATATCAAGTGAGCTATGCTAAAATACAAAGCATTGGTACTAAGATACACACAAACCTCTACAAACAAGGTGTCTCTTATACTCCAGATGTTTGTCAACTTAAGAGACGACAGCCCCGTGTCAATCTCCAGCTTGTGAAGGAAATCCTAAAACAGTCGACGAATTTCTAGAAAATCTTAAAGCTTCAAAGTGGATCAGACATAATGATATTTTAAGCAGTTTCACGTTAATTTTAACGTCATCGATAGGCAGTCTTCAAGAAACAAAGCACATTTGAACTCACCAGTTACCAAACAAAACACATTTGAACTCACCAGTTAACACCATGGCAACTTTAAGACCATGCAGAAAATTAAATACGAGAATAATCTATTTTAAAAGGCATATTTTCATTGTTGCTAGAAGTGATTTTGATTTTCAAACCTTCCATATTTAACATAAAATATCAGATTATAGAAGAAAAGTAGAAAAGACAAGAGGAAAAAGATAAGACTGAACCTTTTGCTTTCTTTGCATGTCAAGATATTCCCTTTGTTGTTCCTTTTCAGACTTGAGTTCATTCAATCTTTTGCATTTAGCATCCCAAGGTCGCAAAAGCTGAGAGCCAAGAAATACAATTAACCAGCAAAAAACGTTTTACCTCAATCCAATTAAAAAAAGCTTCACGACTGGCCAAGAGCATTTATTGTCTCTATAACCGACATTTTTTATGTGGCATGCAATATGAGACTCAGTAGTTTTGATGTTTACTCTTTAATTTATTTTATTTATTTATTAATTATTTTAACGAGTTAAACTTTTTATGTTCAATTGACCACAGGGAATTCTCAGTTGGGGTATCCTTTTCTCTTTAGTTATTTATCTAAGTTATTTTGCATTGTTATGTACTTTGTGAGTTATATACATACATAAAAAAAGAAGAAGAACAAGAAAGATTTAGAGAAAAAACTCACTGATACAAACTACCCTACTATCACTTGTTTCTAGTTAAAAGCACATTCAGCCCTTCCGATTCAGTGTGCTCCAAGAGGAAGCAAACCTAACTGAGGATGGAACAAACTGTATAAATATATCTAAATGCCTATGTCAACAAACACATTTGTTGATACTGCAGTCCAAACTTGCATTTGCAGAGTCACTTCCAATGTAGAAAAACCCCCAACGTTAAAGCCCCATGAGGTGAGTAACTTTGTACTTACAGGATCTTTGTCACCAGGGACTGTATGAACAGGAATTGGCTGCCAGGAAATGTTTTTGTTCCAAACCTAAATTTTAATCATTTTGACAAATTAAGAAACAAATCTTAGATTAACTGCACCAAAAATTCTCACTTGGATATAACACTTGGATTTCTTTACACTAACAGAGATTCTTACTTAAAACTTATCAAAAACTGTGTAAGTCAAGCAATTAATCACAAGACCAACCAATCAAGCCTTGGGGCCTTTGCAAGACAAACCATATTTCCAGGATCTATGCTTTATCATAACTTCTACTTTCAAGTATGCTACAATGAGCACTTAAAAAAGGTTCTATAAAAAAAATCCACAGTTCTTTTTTTATTTAACAAGCAACCTATGCTACACATAGCAAAACTGAAGTAGATCAAACTTAAGATGTAGCCGCCCTTCAATTGGAACAATGTGCTCAGAGCAATGACATAGCAAGAGATTTCTGGTGTTTATTGGGGCAAACATTTGTTAAATCATTGCTCTCTAATACTAGCAAGGCTTAGTAGGTCTATACAAAATAACAACAGCTTCTCAAAGCTTTGATGGTGCCTGCTTCGAAGCAGTTCTTAGGTTGGATGTGGTGAGAAAAAATGGCCTGGAAATGAGATGCAACATTAATTTTCATACCTGCCAGCCACTTGGTGGAAACAAACCAGCCATCTGTGACTCAGCACTCATTAGACATCTTTCTGAATCTGAGCTCTTGCAGTAAACCTGGAGCAAATATCTGCATCATCATCATCATCATTATCATTATCATTATCATCATCATCATCATCATCATCATCATCATCATCATCATCATCACCATCATAATTGGTCATCATCATAATTGGTCATCATCATAATTGGTCAGCATACCAGGAAAAGAGCAGTGTCACAAAGATGCTTGATATTTCACAATCATCATACCATTAGGCTGTATGGGGCTATAAATTACATCTGAGATGGACTGTCAGAGAAAAGCTATCAACAACTTCAAGCTAGTTATTTTGATACTTTCAGCCAATACGATTAAATGAAAGTAAGTATACCTGTTTATGCAAGTAACTTGTATTAAGAAACTTCCCATCATTGATATAGCGATTTCGCAAAAATTTGCCAAGTTCATATTCCATTCGCATCCCTTTCTACAAAAATGCAAAAAGCACTATATTGAATACTTCCTCAAATGAGAGAAAGTTGTATCAAATATACCCTTTGTTGTCATGTGTACCTTGTTCTTGTTGTCATTGCTCATTGTTAACAGTTAGGTTTTATGTGATGTAGAAGTTAGTAGTTGCATCTGTGCTTTCCAAAGTTTTTTCATTGAAACTACAATTAATTTCAATTCAACTTATAAAAACAAACTTTTGACAGTCTATCTAGAACTAATTTTGTTAATGGTAAAAAGCATATGTAAATAACTGATACACTTGAACATAAACATTTTAAACCATCTGCACAACAAGAATATTTGCTATTTGAATATCATTATTTGTCATTATCAAAATCGATGTTATCTCAAGAGCCCAAAGTAGAAAGCTATTTATTGTAAATTTGGGTCTTTGATTGAACTTTGTGGCTATTCACTAAAGATCAAGTCATATACAGCATAGATCAGAACACCTTGCAGCAAGACTAAATTCACCAACAGCCAAATTGGCAACCACCTGCCTCACCTGGGTCAACCTTCCAGGACCATCAGGCCAAAAGCTTCTATGTTTGTCAGTTGGAAATATATTGACAGGTGACCTGTCACCATGACGATAGAGCTTCAAAATAAAATAAATAAGAAGACTTGAAATCATTAATCATAAACAAGCATGCATGAAGCACAGTTATTAATAGAAAAATTCACTGCTTGGTGCCCCTCTATGCAATGAGCCTCTGTCTTGCTTTCAACTGTTTCTGCATTGTTCCTTTCATTTCACCTCCAGAGAAGAGTAAAACAATACTTGGTATAATAGAGAACTCTTTTTGATGTATCTGTAAAGTTATGCAAGGAATTCATACTAATTTGCAAAAATAAATGTCTTGTAAACCAAGCTCAACTCCATTTCTACTGAAACTAAGCTAAGCATGCATAACAAAAGATTGTGACTTTGTCCTCCCTGCAGAATCACAAGAATTTCCCTGCTTCTAAATCATTTGCCTGCTTCAATAAGTTCAAGTGCTCAGGCCATTTGTATTCTCAGATATCACTTCTGGTCTTTGGTAACTCCAAGGTTCATACCCCTAATAATAGCCTGGCAATTCCAAGAAGGAAAAACAGTCTCATTTTTTTAGTCCTTGTTGAAAACAAAGATTCTGTGCCAATTGGTAAATCATTTTCTACTCAATAACCAGTAACAAGGTTCAAAATTGTAAGACTCAAGCTGTGAATTTGTGACTCATGCCAAATTCAGGCATTTCCAAAAGCCTGCTGGTGTTGTCCCAAGTATATCAGGAAGTACCCTGAGAATAACCTGAAAATAATTTGCTGCTGTATTCTCCCATCCAGGTGGGCATTCTAATTTTTGTATCTCGCTATGTATGACATTTTCACAAAACGAACTTCAGAGCTGAAATCTTCATGTTCAAATTAGTTTATAATGAAAAAATCATATGATTTTTCTTCAGATCTGACAACAATTTATGGTTGCTGTAAAAACTTTTTCACTGGGATGTATAGAAAAAGCTATATATTGAAAATGGGTTTGTTCACAGCCTGACAGCCCAAACACTTAGAAATTTATGGCACTAATTCCAACATATAATCCATTTTGCAAAATGCTGAGTAAAAAATTTCCTGGATCAGAAAATAAAAACAGTTTATACAAAAGTATTTCTTGTCTCTGCATGTTTAATGAAACATTGATAAAATTCATTATAATTGTCAACATAAGAATTTAGGCAACAGATTTTTATACGTATTCAAGTCATGAGGATTCAAGTCGATTAATGTCAATTAGGGGCAAGTTGGCTAAATAGCTCTAAAGTGAGTTTTTTCCTCTTGTCCTACAGCTTCCGTTGTAATAGATACTGCAATAGATAATCATTATGTAGATATATATTTCTTGTTACTTAATCATCTTAAATTCAGCAGCAGCTTCATATTTCAGTTGCTTAACCATGTGTAAATAATTATTCTGAAATGAAATATTTGAATTTGAGGATTCCCCTGACTTTCTTTTGCAAAAAAAGTGATAACAAAACAAGTTAGGCCAAACAAGAAAAGAAACTCCCGGCATTCAAACTTACAACATGGGCTTGAATAAGGTTCTTCTCAGCACAGGAAATCCGCAATGTTAATTGTAAGTAAATAATCAAGATTTCAAGGGTACGAACTAATGTGGATGCCATCTTTCTAGTCCTGATTGTCACCTGATGTGGCTGATCATCTCCGACGAACAAGTACAGCTTCCATTCCTCCTCCACTGAAGTTAAAATCATCCTCCGCATAAGCCCAGTTGCGGCAGTTTATGATGGCAAACTGGCCTTCGGTAATTTCTCAACATTTGCATACATACACGGAGGAATGCAAAACGAAAAAGAAATTTACCATAAAGGCTTTGTTGAGCCACCTCTCTGTAAAGCCCCCCTTTCTGTTAAGCCCCCCTCTATCAAGAAGAGATCTTAAGTAAGCCCCCCTCATTATTAAGCCCGCCCCCCATGTCGAGAAACACTACATGTGAGTGAGAGCTTAGTGAAAGCCTTAAAAAATTTTTAATCTTAATTATCCCATTTCTAATTTGCTTCCTTCCTTAGTTTTAGACTAGAATTCAACTTTAGGTAATCAATGTTCAACTTATTTTACTGTTGTATAAACAATAAAAGTTTCATCAGAAATATTGCAGATTTATCGCATAATTTACACCCCACCCCACCCCCCCCCCATGGATGTGCCGATAATGGGGTGGGGTGTGGGGGCGTCAACGTCTGGAAAACAACCAGAAAGTTGAACATGCATTTAGGAACTTAACGTTAATTAGGAGCTTTGAGCAAATTTGAAATTGTAAAACAAATTTTCTGTCGAAAAAAAGATGGTCAAGAAAGTATATTTGGTCACTCTTTTCTGAACGCAAACCCCAACATCCCCCTCCCCCACCCTATCCAACAAATCTTAATGGTCTAGGCTCATCACTCTCAGTGTTTCTAGAAACATAGGTGGATTGCTAAAACTTCCCCGTCCAAATTTTACCACTGAAGTATCAGATTCCATTCGTGTCGAGTATGAAGTGTCGAGTATGAAGGAAGACAGAAATGTTCCGGGTTCCCTGTAAAGCCGGATGGTAAATTGCATCTGGATTGAAAATGTCGGAGAAGCATGGAGAACAGAGGGGATCCAGCTTTCAAGAAACACTTGTATCGTTCCTTATTCTTTGTGGAATCGTTCTCGCCATGTGCAACCTTGCCGTGCTAATCATAAACATTAAAAGACAGAGCGATCAATCAGCTGATCAAGACCTAAAAGAACGTCAACTCAAGAGTGAAGTAGGCGTTCTGTGGAAACATGTCACCAGGCTCGAAAAAGCTGTCGAGAATCTTGAAAGCAGCAAGAATGGTAAATAGTCTTTTCACTCAAAACCTCTGTTTTCTTTTCAAGGAAAACAATCACTTGATACTGTGTCTAGCAGGGGCGTACCTACTGGGGAGGTGTTTGGGTAGTACAGACCCTCTCCTACTTTTGGAAAGTTGGTTGGTAAAGTTTTTTGGATGTTCGGTAAATTTTTCGGATTTTTCGGATTTTTCGGATTTTCGGTAGATGCGTATGATCACTTTATTTAGTATAAATATAATAGTATATTTCAAGGACCATTTGTGGTCGGAAACATTAGGGATTGTATGTGGAAGGTATGTGTACCTCATTTTCTCGTAATTGACAAGATCATAGAGATAAAGCAGTTAAAATTCATAAAATACAATTGTAAGGTAAGTTATACATTTATTAGCAAGAGTTGGAATAGTGGTCGGCAAATTCGCCCGTTTATACATCCACCACCCAAAAGGTTTGAAAGGAATGAAAACTTGGAAGCAAGGATATTTATTTGTAAATGTTTACAGATCTTAACGGTCTTTCTTCCTCATCAGAAGCACTGCAAGGAAACTTTCTTTTAGAAAAGCTTAGGTTTGCAGCTTAAGGTGCAAGAGCAAGGGAGCAAGGGGGTATCAGCCCCCTCAGTCGGAAACAAGAAAATGGCAGTCGGACAGATATTCAAAGCAATGTCTAAAAGACAAAACAATTATAAACTAAATGTGAAAAAACTGGTCAATTATAACCAATCACGCGCTCTGCTTATCACCCTCTAGTGTTTTCGATCCGCATCTGGCTATTTATTCGGTCAGTTTTTGGTTATCTTCCGACGTTTGCATACTCTGAGGAGTGTCGGACGAAAAAAGTACTTTTAAGTATGCGAAAAATAGTTCCGCTTTTTCTAGCAATTGTGATATTTGAATATAGTATATTTCGTAACATAGTAATATATTTCAACCACTGCTTTTATAAAGCTAATATTTGAGCATTGGGTTGCTCATCTGGACAAAAACTTCAGCAGCCCCAAATTTTAGGTGTCCCTTTGCCTATGCTATTAACGTAACAAACAACAAAACAACAACAGCAAGAGAGTTTTATATAGAAAAGCACGAAGACTACCAAAACTGAGCGAGTCTTAGATTCCCCTTTCTAAATGCTGCCCTCATCGCCCATATTTTGTTGAGTTGCTTCTGGTTGAGTCATTATCCTCATGTATAATTTACAAATTTGCTACAGGTGTCAAACAGAAGACAAGGGTCAAAAGGCATGCAGGAAGTGAAGCGATAAGAGAGTTTTGCTTCTACTACCTGACGAGAGCCTCTAATGAATGCAACAAGACAAAAACTGGAATCAATGTTGGCCTAAAAGGAGAAGCGGGTGGGCGAGGGCAAAGGGGAAAATCCGGACCACGGGGCTTGAAAGGTGAGCGAGGAAGCCCCGGTGGGGTCGGTTCACCTGGGAGAAAGGGAGATCAGGGCCCAAAGGGGGTGGGTGGCAGACGAGGTAATAATGGGATGAAGGGTCAAAGAGGAAGCCCCGGTGCGGTCGGTTCACCTGGGAGAAAGGGAGATCAGGGCCCAAAGGGGGTGGGTGGCAGACAAGGTAATAATGGGATGAAGGGTCAAAGAGGAAGCCCCGGTGCGGTCGGTCCACCTGGGAGAAAGGGAGATCAGGGCCCAAAGGGGGTGGGTGGCAGACGAGGTAATAATGGGATAAAGGGTGACAGGGGCGAGCGTGGTGCGCCAGGGAGGTCTGTGCAGGTTCCACAAATAGTGATTAAACCAAAGGGGATATCTGTTAGAGAGCATTTAACAGCTACCTTCAGCTGCAGAGCTGTAGGGTACCCAGAGCCGGAGATTACATGGAAGCTCAATGGGAAAGAAGTAAAGCAGAAGTCTATTCATCTTAAAACTGGCACTTTGGAAGTGCAAAAGGTAACAATTAAAGACAAAGGCTTAGTCGAATGCATGGCTAAAAGTGTTCTGGGGGTGGATTCTGCAGAAGCCAGCCTTGTTGTTCTTAGTAAGTTGCCAATTTGCTTTTCCACTAGTTTGTCACTAAAAAATCACACGCTATTGTGATGTGTCTTCTAAAACCGTGAGATGTTTCAAGGCAGAAGCACATTCACGAGAGATTGGGCTGTCAAGGCACAATATAAAAACTCTTTAAACTACTTGTCACCGATGTTACTCATTATACATGATTTTGTTCCCATCCTTCATTTCAATGCGGCTCTTAAGTTAGAGTCTGTATTCTCCGATTCAGGTTGACGTCATTGCTTTTGTGTGTCGCTTTCTACGGCTTTTTCTAAAAAATGAACACCAGTATTGAACTTTTCACTTTTAAATTAGTCCATAATGAAATATTCATGTTGTCTTGACACTTCGGTCGTGAGTTACTTTCTTTTGAATATTTAAAAGTTTTCTTTACATATGACAACAATTTCGGCTGCAATGAAATTTTTTCAGCCTGACTGCCCAAACACTTTGAAATTACAGGCACAGACTTACTTCAACATGAAGAATACATTTCTATTATTAATTTTTGTTATAATATCTCCCAAAGTTTATTGTTTACTTACACACTTCTATCACCAACCTATCACCATAGCATCACCAACGGCTGACGTCAGGCCTCGGTCTGCTGTTGCCAAGGATACAGATGCAACTTTCAAAGCTAGATGCGTCACATCAGGCTCTCCGAGTCCTTCAGTCACGTGGCATTACGACGGAAGCTTGAAGAACGTCAAAACCTTGGGGAAAGAGCTGCTGATCACGAGACCCAAGAGTAAAAACAGTGGCTTGTACAAATGCATTGCTGAAAGCCCTCTTGGCAAAGTGTCGTCCACACTAACTCTAACAGTTCAAAGTACGCGTACTTGCTTTTTGCTCGTAAGCAATTACCAACTAATCATTAAAATGCGGTTTAAGTCATCCCGGATTGACAGTAGGGTCAAAAACTAGGGCTTTTTTCCAATTTTATCCTTTTGGTCCAAAGCTCTTTTTCTAAGCCAGGTCGCAGTTACTTTGAAGGGCACTCAAAAGTCTCTAAAGAAAATAATTTTTGATTAAGCCATACAATACTTCTTTAGTTTATGTTCTTTGCGCTTTTTCATTATAGTTTTATGAATTCTAACATGGTCAAAATGTGTACTGAACCTTCGTCGGGTACGGAGAAGCAAAATGGCAGAAGAGCTCAAGGCCAAAAGCCACTAGGCACAGTAGAACGCCAAACATAAATGCAGCGACAACATTAATTTTCGCCCAAGATTTCATCGCGGACTGCCACAAAGTCTAAACTCTACAAGTTTATGCACCAACATGTTTAACTCGGTAACCCACAAAAAAGGTTGAAGAAGATATAGCTTTAGTAGAAATTGCAATAAATGTTGACCTAGCCATTTCCAAAGCTAGCCTTTGTCGGCCATTACAGCCCTATGATACCAGCCCTTACTCATGCTGCACTTGCGGCAATTTTAAGGAGTCTTGCTGTACGCACTGGCTTCTGTCTAGGCCTATAGTCCAAATGAAGCGGCGAAGTAGAACAGATACTTATACCTACTTATTAAGAGACACTGGACAGCCTTCCATTAGAATCATTCTAGAAAAGCATGATATTTATAAGAAGAGTAAGCTAAGTCTACCGTTGTGTTAATTGTTTGTAAATTTTACAAGGTACGCAAAGATCGAACTCATGTCAGCAGGATGTGAGGATTTCAAAGGATGTGGAAAAGCAAAGTTGATGATTAATGGGGTAGATTATTCCCCCAACAGAAGAGGACTCAATATTATCGTCGTATCTCCAAAAACTGGCGCAAATATAGCAGCGAGACATTTCGACACCTATGGTAGTTTTTCTGAGAGCAACAAGCTAGTCAATTTCATCAAGGCCATAAAGAATGGTAATGTTGTTGCAGTTGCGATCCATGACGAAGCAGGATACAGATTGTCAAATGAGGGACAAAGTGCAATCTATAGTCTTGGTGGCACTGTTCGTTTGCAAAGTCCTGGTGGTTTGAAGAATCCACTTTTCCGTATGAGCTATGCGTTGCTCACAAGAAAGGGTCCACCAAAACCAAATTGGCACACAGAGGTACACGCTCTGCGTCGAAAAGGGCCTGTTAAGATTGTACAAAGCATTTTGCTGGAAGATTAACTTTTTTGGTAGTAACTGGAAAGCAGGGATGTCGAGCTACGTGGGAATCTTTTTGATTGCATCTTTTTAATTGCATGTAAAGGTCGATTAGGACAAACAGGCTTCGTGCGGCTTGGTTCCAGGGGCGTAGTAGGACTGCATGTCACGTGATATTATTCTAACCTCGCTTTCGCTTATATACATCTAGTATAACCTTTGTTTAATTAAGAAGGATTAGTCAGTTTATACTTTTGCTATGAGTCGCACAATATCTCTGTCCTGCTCTTCACTCCGAAGGCCATTAGAAGTGATAGGCCCATCAAGACTTATTATGGAGGAGAAGAGGAGGGTTGTAGGGGTTTTAACAGGGTAAACATTTCCAGTATGTTGGTCATGGCTTGACTTAACTGTTCGTGATTGTTACAGTTTACTGTTTTGCTCCTTCTTAACTTCCATGAAAGCGTTGCGGACAATCAACATTGATTGTATGGAAGTTTCCAGCAGTATTGCTTTGAAGCACATTATCCAAAATTAACTACTATTGAAATGATTCACAACCTTCAGCGATTTTAGTTTGAGGAGACGAGCAGCGTTTTCTACATCTAAGTAAGCGGTAGAGGATTTGAAAAAGAAATTATTTCTCTAGTACTCTTGTACTCAGGTGCAGAGTTTTTGCACTATGCGAATACACACTATTTTTTGTTCTGGCCTCCCTTATCCTAAGACCGCTGCGCAGGCACACGCACAACTGCCTTGTATCGTTACTGCTGCATTACCTCTTTCTACATCACTGGATAAGAGAAGCATTTAAATGTAGTTGTGCTAATTAGCTTTCAGTCTCTTCAGAGAGCAACGAAGTGCACTAACTTGTAGAGCTAAATAGAAATTATTCTACAAAAATACTAGTCATAAACAAATATTAGCGCCTGACAATGTCTAAACATTTATTAAGCATAAACTGCGATGAAGTGCTAACTTAAGGGTCCATTATAAAGGGCAGCTAGGGCGATTCTGACCAAGCAAAAATGTCCACCCCTGAAGGGTGATTTACCTTGCAAATGAGGGGTTGGGTAACATGTCTCTCGTTCTTTTTTGTGCATTCATTTCCATTATAAGGGCGGAATAATTCTCTGGTACCACTTGTGCTTGGGTAAATCCTTCAAAACATGGCATGTCGTGGCTAATAAAGGGAATTACATTAAGAGCAGGAAGTTTACTTAGATCAATCAAATTTTCACTAGAATAAGAAATAAAAGTAGAGTTTTTTTTCTGGCAAAGAAGATTATCATTTCAATGGGATCATTCAGTTCTTGCAATACCTTTTGCACTCTAAACCCTTTAAGAACCGTATAATAGGTCAAATGTCTGGTGACAATACACGTGCTGTTTTAATATGCCGCTCTCTATACATGTTTCTTACAGTTCTGACAACTTATCTTGGTAAGGAGCTAAAACATTCGCTTCCACTATTTCTCGTGATTCCTTGTTGGCAGCTTTGGAATGCTATTTCTTCAACTGTACCGCATCAGGTACGAGTTAAAAACTGGAAAAGAGGAAAATTCAATTAGCTTAAAGTGGTTATGATATTGGTTGAAATTGGCTAAAATAATCCAAACGGTTAAATGAGTTTAAATAATCAAGACAGGATTCAACATTGCTTACTCAATGCATGTCTTTGATGTTCTTCGTTGCTTCAAACGACATAAGCAACTCTTCTGATATTATGACATGGTTTTTTTAAATTTGCCAGATTTTTTTAATGTTAGTTCATTTTTGGAACTTCGAAGCTTTTACTCTTCTCGATTCAATGGCCCGATTAGCGACACCTTAGCATATGATGATGTTACATTTAATCCGCAAACATTCATAATTATCCTTACGAAGCCCAAGCTCGGCTGAATGGAAAATGTGGACGAATGAGGTTTGAGCCTAGCCCTAGTCCTTTGCTCAAGGCTATGACGCTGAAAATATTTACGTCACGTGGGCCCAAGACAGTCAATGAAAAGGCTGTCAAGTTATTGCCCATTTGGTCATGATAGACTGTGAAAGATACCTAGAGAAACGAATCATTCATCAATAATATTGCGATTCTAACCAATAGCCCTGATTAGAGGTAAACAGTCATTGATATCAACGACTGAATAAACTTTGTAAGGTCGCCTCTCTATTTTCCCCGTTCGGCAAATGTGTCATAAGAAACTTTAATTACTATTGTATAATGGGGAATGGATGCATGTTTGAGAGGTACGGCTTCAAGCCATCCAAAAACATATCCTTAACTTGCATCGACAAATCTAGAATCATAGTCGGTTGTAACTGAAACACTGAAAGCTTCATACCCACCAGGTATCTAGCCCCTAAACCTATTAACCCATTGCTGAAGACCTTAAAAATTGGCGTGGTGCTGAAGGTCGCAATAAACTACCCTTTTGTATTGGGCATCAATCAAATTCTATATTCTAATGTAAAATTGTAAAATGTAAAATTCTCTGAGCATAACTAGGAAGCAATGAAAAATAAGATGTTCTCCATTGAAAGGAAAACCTATGCATAGATGTCTGTTAAAATAGCATTAAAAATATTCAAATTGGTTGAATATTCAAGAGCTTGTTGAATATTGGATATGCAATTTTTACTAACTCACCAACATTGCACGTCTTTCCGAAATAGCCTGGGGGACAAATGCATTTGTACTCGTTGATGCCATCGACACATTTTCCACCATTTAGACAGGGTGAGCCTAAGCAATCATCCACGTCTATAATAGACAATAAAATCAAATCGTAATTTAATTCATCATTGTAGACTATTGGAAAAGTATGAAAAGCAGAAGATCTCATCAATATTGAAATATCTATATTGTCAGGCCAATATTACATCAATCATTTTTCTCTTGAACAATTGAAATTTGGATGGGGATTGTGATATCACAGCCTAGTACCTTCAATAGAATTCTTTGCGCATCTTATCTTCAATATTATTCTAAAATAATATCGCACTATATTGAATATCACATTCAATGTATGATAAACATTTGCATGCAGCTGACACAATACAAAACCTTTTTATTTCATGCCTCTGTTGATCGCAAGCAAGGTCCAGATAGCATTTTGCTTTTGTGTGCGGAGTGGGCAAAAACATAACCAAGCCACTTGAGATTCAATCTCAGTGAAACAGGAAATCCGAAGTATTATTTCGTGAAAATGGATGCAGAGCGAGGCATGGCTTGGTACAACCGCGTTATGGGGCTTGGTGGAAAGGGAGCTATGCTGGCATAGCATAGGGCTCAAATCTTGATTGGCTGAAAGCTTGCGCTAAGTCACGTGGTCTCTTTCGCCGCTAAGCCAATCACGGTCCCGGAAAGTGTAAACAAGCTTAGGCCAAAGCCAAGAGTCGGGCACTTTTACCACCTTTTGGGTTCGTCAACATAAGGTGAATTACCTATGATCTCGCAGTTTTCTCCATAGAAGCCTTTCTTGCAGCGGCAAACGTACCCTTCTCGCCGGTCAAAGCAACGACCACTGTTTTTGCATGGGTTGCTCTTACACTCATCAACATTCACTGGAAAGAAACAAAGTATTACACCATTAATGCATGCTTACATTGTAGTATAGGTATGTTATTAGAGAATGTAAATCAGCTATTTTGAAATCGAGCTCGCTACCTTTCTCGCAGTTTTTCCCAGTGAAACCAGACTCGCAAATGCAATAGTAGCCTCGTTTTAGAAGTTTGCATGTCCCGCCATTTAAACAGGGGCTCCTTGTGCACTCGGTCGAGGCTGTGAAAGACAAAGAGACTTTTACAAAACTGTCATAATAAACCACTGATGTTTTGCTGGGTATCGATCACTGAGCAATTTCTTGCTGACTTTGAAAAAGGGAAACAGGGAAAATATTTCTCAACTTGTATGGTCGTTTGATAGATTAAAAAATGTTAACAAATGAAAAATGTTTTATCAACTCCATTTGTCACAGAGGGAGAATAAAAGTTTATAGAAGGTTTTGGATGGCATGGTTGAAGTGTTTCGATCATATACAAAGCAACAAGCCGTCATTACCCAGGATTTGAGAATCGAGAAAAATCAGTTACAAAGCGTAAACTGCTTGTATTCCAAAGATTTCGTACTGCACAGCATTTCATTTTGCGAAGATATAGAGTCATAGTTCACACGTTTAAAATACTTTGCTCAGAAATGGTTCATTTTTGCATTTGGACTTTTTTAAAGGAAGATGTAAACGGAATGGTAATTAATCGGCCAATCATGTGCTCCCTCTCTCACAGTCACTGAAATGGTTTTCGATGCAGCAATCGCTATTCGCTTTATCAGCTTTTAGTCATTTTCAGATGTTTGCGTGCTGTAAGTAAAGGCATCAGAAAGGCACTTAATATTCTAATTCAAAACACGACTTCCTTGAGCAGTCGTTTCCGCATTAAGAGCGACGCAGGTTTTGATTTGAGGTGAATCCCACTTTTAAATTATTGGTGATTAGGTTGATCAGGAATTGACCTAGTATGGAGGAGAGTATTAACGAGAAATAACTTGCTTATCGACTTGGAAAGATAAGCTTGTATAATGAAGGTATTTCCAATTCCAAACACGTTGGCTATGAAGGACCATCTGTTTGGCCAATATGGTCTTCTAAAATATTCCCCAGTAGTTTGTCACATTTGTAATAGCTTTGCTTCCATGGTTCCGTGGACCATGATTGATAATGGTGCTAAAGATATTGAAGCATCGAGAATGAGATAAACAAGAACTTCATTTGTATGATATGTCTCCAATTGGAGGCTTACCTTTAAACTGAGGTAGCATGTTGCTGGTAGAAAGCTTGTTTTCATTGGTTGGCTTCTTGGTGAGTGCTAGATAACAATAGTCTGGACTTAGGAGAAAGTTAATCGAATTTTACTGGAAGAAGTTCATTGAAGTTACATAAACTTTAAGGGTTTTCTTCACATTTACATTATGAGATATCTGATGAAAAGGTCAGTTTCTCTCGCATGTTGCAATTGCCAACCACTCAACGAAGAATAAATGCCAAAGGAATATTGAGGGGTGAAATCTTTCATAACTTTAGCCTGCATTCGCATAAGTTAAAGGGATAATAAAGCTGTGATTAGATCAAACCATCTCGGCTTATAATCATGAGAGGCAATAAACTATATTTAGCAGAGACATCAAAGGAAACATAACCCAATTCTGGTTTTGATGCGTAAGATGCAGGCAGCATGGGTACTTGCAAAGCGGCAGCAAGATATAGCAAATCATTGCTAAAGAAAAAACAAGCAAAAAAAACTGCAAGCTTGCTTTCAAAGAAACCTGTTTCACATGTTCTTCCTGTAAAGCCAGCCTGACACGTGCATTTGAAACTGTTTGTCAGGTCATCGCATTTTCCTTTATTTAGACATGGATTGCTGGCACACTCATCAACATCTGTAAAGAATGATCGACAGTTGTTTTATGATAAAATGGTTTCATGACAGAATATTAAGCTCCTCGCTAAAAGAATACTAGGGATATATTTGCATTCAATCAAATCATAGTGTAGTACTGGTAATAAGTAGAATGGACATAAAAACGCCATAAATATGCAGTCAATGTCATTACAATTCCGCAAAGATTATTTTAAAAATACACACATCAAGAAAAGGATTATCCTGAACAGTGCCTCCGATGGCCATTTTATGAATATCTCATTTTTAACTTGATCACCAATTTCTCTAGCTCTTCTTTTTGTTGGTAAAAGTGTTTGCTGTTCCCATTTGTTTGGCTTATCGGAAGCCCTACTAGAGAGAGGCTATATTTATTTGGCAAAGTAAATACTGCCTGCCTTGCGCAGTTAATGTTCTGTGAAATTGTTAATGTGAAAGTTAGCAAGTGTGCTGGTTGAAAAGGCGGGCACTCCATACTGACGTATGCATTATTGCCTTTGTTGTCAATTTCATTTTTTCATTCGAAGCAAATGAAATGGTCATAGCGGCACACAAAGAGCCATCCAACATAAACTGTTTCGTAGGCTGATTTTTGTAACGCATGTGAGTGTAACGCAATCGACAAAAGCTTTACAGAAATCTTCCTTTATGGCAATGGCACTACCCTGGGTGTCTGGTACCCAGAGTACAATGGCACAAGATGGTGGAAACTTCTACTCCATGAAACTGTCACACTTTGCCACCTTCAATCATCCTTCTAAACGTTTACTTTCTATTGGTGACTATCTAGAATTTCTAATAAAGCAGACCATGTTTCTCAAAGACAAAAATAGCCCTGCCAATTCTCTATAAATGCATTTTTCATCAACAAGAATTTATCTGTGCAGAATTTGGTACATGTGTCAGTTAGGTCAAATGGTTAAATCTTCAGTGCGTCTCGGGAATCGGTTACCATGGCAATAACCTCTATTAAACAGCTAGAGAATAGCAAAACAAGCGTGTATCTTGAAATGTTTTTAAAATAATGCTTTTAAATTTGAACTGTTCGTTAAACCTTGCACGTTTTGTTTTAAAGAAAATTCTAATAAAATTCGGAATTTTAAAAGGCCCTGACTATTAGTAAAATTTCAAACTGCTGTAAACAAAGAACATTTGCCTTACAATCACCCACTTGACCTGCAAAATTATGTTACTTCTGGATACTGGGTTACACGTTATCATCCATGGAATGACCATGCCCTTTCGTCCACCATAAAATCTGCCACGTTTTAGGTACAAATAGAAAAGTGTAGAATAAATGGCGAATGAAAATGGTTTGTAGAGTTCTTAGTCACAAGGAAGCTTTTAACGCCTGGTTTTTGGGGCAAACTGACCTAAAGGTAATTGAATAAAGTGTCTAGGAATGCTCCTTTTGAAAGACACATGTTTGAAAAGGATCTTTTCGAAATTTTTTAACCTAGTATCGGTAAACTTTAAATTGTTTCTATCATAAAGTCAAGCGCCCTAATTTGCTTGTCCACATCCCAGCACAAGGCTATATCAGTAATAATACTATTGCAGTTACAAAAAGCTTTGAAATGTTAACCTGTTTCGCATGTTTTTCCTGTAAAGCCAGCCTGACACGTGCATTTGAAGCTGTTTGTCAGGTCCTCGCATTTTCCTTTATTTAGACATGGATTGCTGGCACACTCATCGATATCTGAAATGGCAGGTTAATTTCAGTTTTAAGAGAAGAATCGTTTTAAAATGCATACTTATTTTTTAATTTTATTCTTCGCAGAGTGTATGTAAATGGCGGGAACTGTGGCTCAAAATGGGGGCGTATAGCTTAATCATAGCCAGATGACCAATGAAAAGGCCGATCGAAGCAGCTTCAAAACAGCACAGATCCTCAAAAGCGACAAATCCCTTGGAGGACTTTATTCAAAGGCATATTCAATTAGAGATGAGAGGGGCCTAGGTGTGCTACCTATGAGCGACACATGTTTGAAAAGGATCTTTTCCATAATTTATAACCATAAATCTATCAAGATAATGCCTTTTTCTATCATATAGTCAAGCGTTCTAATTTGCTTGTCCACATCCCAGCACAAGGCTTTATCAGTAATAATACTATTGCAGTTACAAAAAGCTTGTTGAAATGTTAACCTGTTTCGCATGTTTTTCCTGTAAAGCCAGCCTGACACGTGCATTTGAAGCTGTTTGTCAGGTCCTCGCATTTTCCTTTATTTAGACATGGATTGCTGGCACACTCATCGATATCTGAAATGGCAGGTTAATTTCAGTTTCAAGAGAAGAATCGTTTTAAAATGCATACTTATTTTTTAATTTTATACTTCGCAGAGTGTATGTAAATGGCGGGAACGGTGGCTCAAAATGGGGGCGTAGAGCTTAATCATAGCCAGATGACCAATGAAAAGGCCGATTGAAGCAGCTTCCAAACAGTACAGATCCTCAAAAGCGACAAATCCCTTGGAGGACTTTATTCAAAGGCATATTCAATTAGAGATGAGAGGGGCCTAGGTGTGCTACCTATGAGTGACACATGTTTGAAAAGGATCTTTTCCATAATTTATAACCATAAATCTATCAAGATAATGCCCTTTTCTATCATATAGTCAAGCGTCCTAATTTGCTTGTCCACATCCCAGCACAAGGCTATATCAGTAATAATACTATTGCAGTTACAAAAAACTTGTTGAAATGTCAACCTGTTTCGCATGTTTTTCCTGTAAAGCCAGCCTGACACGTGCATTTGAAACTGTTCTTGAGGTCCTCGCATTTTCCTTTATTTAGACATGGATTGCTGGCACACTCATCGATATCTGAAATGTCAGGTTAAATGTGGATTCAATAGAAACCTCTAACAGTAGAAAGCATCAAAATGAGGATATAATTACTTGGGTTTTGGGAAGCATGCATGCACAACCCTTTTTTCGAACTCAGCCCTTTACAATTGTGCACATAAAGGCTTCTGTAAATATCGATACTGTTGCAAATATCGATACTGTTGCAAGAAATAACGCTGGCAAGGTTTTTTATTCTTCATGAATTGGACTCTGCGCTCATGCATTAGTTATAGAGTAAAAAAAAACCTACGACACAATTGCATAACATTACCGTGGAAAGAGGCTGTGACAGAAAACCACAACTCGAAAAAAAAAGTACCTAGCCGCGTTTACAAAAGCTAAATCACAAAATAATTGGCGGCTTGAGGTAGACTGAACGGTACTGTACGAATTTAAATGTACACGGTTTGGAAATCTACGAATGATGTGAGCAAGTTTTTCCAAAATTCCCACCCTGGACCATCAAGTGGCAGAAAATTCATTCTATGAAGTAGTTAATTTCTTTATTTTTGTTTCCTCTTGGCGGTTTGAAGCACCCCAGAGCCGCCAGCCGCCAGCCCCCATAGCTTTGACGGCCATGCTCCCTAACCAACCATACAGGGCTTCGTTATGCTTGTTGGGAGATTATGTTGCTTAGTAGTAGGTGCGCATGCGCATCAATTCTAATATAGCAATGACGTCAGCCACTGGATCCTAACTGTAATTTCTTCAAACTCCTCTCCTTTGCCCATCTGCCGTAGATTGCTCATACTCATTTTTACGAGGGCTTGGCCTACACTTAGCCTTATTCGTCCCCCAAACAGTGCTAACACCTGATACATATCTGTGTCTCTCTGACCTTTATGGGCAAGCTTTTGTATTGTATATCAAAAACTAGCCCCGCTTTTTAAATCCGTCGCATCCATCCAAATAAAAAGCACACAAAGCAACAACAACAACACTGCTCCAAAAGGACCCTTGGCTGAACAAACTTATGTCTCGACATTTGCTGTCAGTAAAGAGTGTCCCCCCTTTTCTAATTGCCTTGACAGTTTTTGAAAGACCTGTTTGCAATTAGAAATTCAAGCCATTAGGGTACCTGATTCCTCCAAATCTACTTTAAAAAAGATTAGTACGCTGTTTAGCGACTAAAAAACGTAAAGTATGTAGAAAATCGATTGAAGTTTGACCACAGCAGATAAGATTATATTCCTGGTGAGTATTTCCATCTCATATCAGTGTTTCTCAATGACAACCAATCGTTCACTGGGGGTAAATCCTGGTGTATTCTCGCGATCCGTGCACATTCACATCGGAGACACTTCCAAGGACTCACTGTGCCCTAAGGCTCTAACTATCGCCATCAAGATACAGATACAAATTCACTATTAATAAGCGTGATTAATTTCCTGGTGGCGGACAGCCAGACACCATTTTTTGCTAGATGTCATGTATTCTAGAAAGCATTCCATGGCCCTAGGCAGCCTGTGATTTGTTTACATGGTCGGACAAACTCCTCGACGTGTATGACCCGAGGTTAAAGGGAATTTCCGAACCAGATTCTTACTTACCTTTTTCGCACCGTCGCCCTGAGAAGCCAGTAGCGCATGCGCACGTGTACCCATTCTTGTTATCGGTACAACTTCCATGATTGAGGCAGGGACTGCTCAGACACTCGTCGACATCTATGACAAATCAGCGAAATTTGCTAAGACACAAGTCATTACAAAAACAAGCCGCTACGTAGTGGATTAAAAAAAGAAGGCAGGGATAGGCAGAGGGAGGAACATTCGAATTTTTATACACTAAAGCGTGCTAGTTCCCTTAAACTGCTACCGTCGATTTAGCAAGGTTCTTACCAGACACCATTTTTTGCTAGATGTCATGTATTCTAGAGAGCATTCCATGGCCCTAGGCGGCCTGTGATTTATTTACAAGCTCTTACCTCTCAATACCACAATCAATGCAAATCCATATGTTTTTCCAGCGGAATTCGCTGCCACGCACTTATAACTACCACTGTCTTTTTGCGTTGGGTTAGCGAAGAATAGCACTCCAGGGGCAATAGTATTGACTTTCTTCTGCCCCTTCTTTGTCGATTCCCACCACGTTTTAGGTACAGGATTTCCAGTGGCATTGCACGTCGCAGTGAAATTGCCCGAGTTCTCGTATATGACGGCCTGTTTTGGCCTTAGACTTATGACAGGAGCGACTGAAAAATAAGAAGTCTGCATCCTCGCAAAAGCTGTACAGGTACCGAGTTAGAAGTGATTTTGTCATGCGAAGAATGAAAAATTGGAGGAGGAATGCACACCGTCTAGATGGGGGTCAATCAGTGGCGCCGACAAGGGGGACATGGGGCCAAGGGGTTGCCCCCCACCCCCGAAGTTGAAAAAGATGGTCCAAATTTTTTCGATGGTATCGTCTGCATAAACACTTGTAGAGCCACAAGTCTTCCTATGAATTCTTGGTAAATTTATAAACCATAGAAAGAGTAAGGGAAACGTTAGGGTAATTTTTGGATCAACGGACCGGTTATATTAGGATTACGTTTTATGTCTTTACTACATTCTAATTTTCAATATGGCCCTTAGTGATCACAGTACTTTCTTGTACTAATAAAGGTAACCTGTATAATTATGTATATGGATATGCTTTACTCTCTACCTCTGTTACTCGCAAAAATAATATGCAAAATACATGGTATATTTATCTATAGAAATAACATATAGGTTAGCCCCTTGCATTAGTGTATTGAGATAGATTGTCTTGAATTCGAAGAACCATTGAAGACAATGACAAGTTTAAAAAGGTCTTCCGTTACCAAGACGATTCAAGCAGCTTCAAAAATACTTTAATAGGAGCAAGCTTTGAATCTACAATTTAGATCTGAATGATTTGAATCAGTTATAGATCTAAATAGAGCTGAGTGTACAAAAGCAGGTGTACATAAAATAGCCCCTGAATAAAATTATGGTGATTCGCTTTTCTAAAAGACATTTGACAAAGGCATTTTAGAACGAGCTATCTATCTTATTTCATCACAAATTACATTATGGTGCATTTTGTGCCTGAAATCCTATCTATACACTGGTTCCCTATGTACTACAGTTGAGCAAATTTGATCCATTCTATTGTCACTAGAATTTTACAAGGAAGCTTATCAGCGTTACCGTCTTTCAAAAAGTGAGTGTATAAGGAGGAATCTGAGAGCTGAGCAGCTGAAATGTGGAAGAGGATTTTTCAAAAACAGGATGGAATGAAGACATTGTACGACACTGAATGGGAAAGGCCGAAAGAATCAGGCCACCACAAGGCACCACCATCTCACCCCTACCCCCTGAAAACCTTGGATAACTAAGACAAAATGGAACGGTTAAATTCTAAAAAGAGACACGCTACAAGGGGGTTCAAGAGCCAGTCCCTTGAACTTACCTAGGACCGTTAGGTTCGCAGCTTTGCTGTCTGTACCCACAGCATTCATAGCAAAGCAGAGTACTTCTCCACCCTTCGTTACTTTGGGAATATGCAGCATTTTTCTTCGAACAGTTGTTGCCGTTGCTAGCAGCTCTGCGTCTTCTCCATTGATTTTCCAACTTATATGTGGCTCAGGGACCCCTTCTGCTTCACAGGTGAAGACGGCAGATGACCCCTTGCGTACTGCAACGCTTTGTGGTGCCTTGACGATCCTGGGAGCCTCTATCGAAACACTGGACCCTGTTGCGACATCTTCGACGCCATATGGATGGCTCACCAAGGGCAGCCCCATGTCTTCTTTTAGTTCTCCTTTCCACTTTGGACCTGGAGGGCCAGCTGGACCCGAAGGACCTTGAGGTCCTCTTGGACCGGGAGGACCTGGGGGACCCATTGCTCCAGGTGGTCCAGGTTGACCTGGTGGCCCTTGTGGCCCAATGGGTCCCATGGGTCCAGCCGCGCCATCGCTTGGGCGTAGAGGGATCTTTCCATCAAAGAGATAAGGTAGTGGGTCGTCTTGAAGTGAATGATCTTTAATCTTCGTCGCACCGTCTCCGCGGTATTGTTCTCCCCGATAGTCGAGGGAGCCATATGACTGGAGGTAAACATTGCAGGTTTTCTGGATGGCTTGCAAGAGACGCGCGGGTGGATTCATCTGCAAAGCGCGTCGAACTCTAGTGTTGATTTCCACGAGCGGCATTGCTGCTTGAAAGGGAGAACACATGAAAAGTTAGCTTGCGACTCGCACAAAAATAAAGCATAGCCGGGGGGGATTGGGGCTATTTTTAGTTGAATATCTTTTTTGGGAAGGTCGATCTTCCATGTGCATTCAGTAGGGGAAAGATCCATAGCCCTTTCGTGAGCCATGTACGAAAGTGGCCTTACATCACTGGCCTTACGGCATTCGCGTAGAGTGACCAACCCATCCTACGGTCGTCTTTCCTTCTCCAGTCAGCAGACCAGGTACACATTGACTGTTGGGAGAACAGGGACCTAGTGAACTACCCTTTGTCCAGGCTAGACTTGACCTCAGGACACAGAACAGTGGGTAGCGCGTTAGCCTCTCGACCGCCAGGGTCACGCAATTTGATAACCAGTCTATGGGAGTCGTCAACTAAAAAGATGGGGATAATCCTCTACCAGTTTCTTCTATTACAAAACCAGCAAAACACAAGATCCTGCGTCAGAGTATAGCTTGGACTGAAAACGTTTGCAGAAAGGTTGTGAGGTTCTTTCAATCTAGGCTAACATGCTAGAAAGATTCACCGCTGTTGTACAATGATGGTGTGTCCAATGAAAATAAAAAAATCGGTTTAAGGCTTGAATCGGCTTTTTGTATTACCACATAAACCGAAAGGTTACTGGGAACACCGGAAAATTAGAATTTTACATCCCGGCAGATACTGCAAAATCCGGATTTGAATTTGTCTGGATTTGTCGGCATTTATTTACATAAAGAAAACTTTGTTTACAATTTCTGTAATACTCAGGCTTTGCTCACACACGTGTGTCTATTCCAGCCAATGAATAGTCTTAAAATTCGGTACCAGCTTCTTTACTGACTTTGTATCACGGGAACACGTGACTGATATATATACGACAGTGTGGCATTACAGGCAGCCTTCGGGTAGTAGTAAGTTGCAAGAAGAAGCATGCTTTCAGAGCTGATCAATATTAGACCATGCACCAACTCTTTCTTCATGTTATGCAACGAACACGCGTATGCCTTCTCTAAGCTTGCCACCATTACCGAAACAGAAAGTGGAAAATCAGTCATAAATCATGTTTAGTTTGATAAGAAAAAGCGATGTTGGAAGGACAAAACTAACTCTTATTGAGGGTTACAGTTAAGCGTTACTAAATGAGTCTTTAAAGGTAGTCATGAATTGAGGTGGTAATGACGGTTTGATTGGTGCAATCTCAGGATTAAAGGAAAAGGCAATAATCTTAAACGTTTTATATTTCTCAGAGGTTTCTTCTGGTTCATGCTGCTGGAAATAATGTTTCGGTGGAAACATCGAAGAGATCCCTAATTCCTATTAGTACTCTGGTGTAGTATTACTTTAGCTGCACTGTTTAACTAAAGTTCGTTTAACCAAAATGACGAATAAAGACTTAACTGGTGCAAAAAGAACAGCGGTACTAAAAAGGTATAAAAGCGTTCAAATGTCTCTGTAAATAGCAATTATTATAGTAAACGGCACACTTTTTGCATTCAATAGTATTTGGATTGTTTTTGGGTAATACGTAGCAAATGTTTTTCAAAGTTTGTCTAGACTTTTGGTTATTTGGTGAAACGCAGTGGAAACTTTGAGGACCTAGGTTAAAAGGACGTGGTGAATATATACTTTAAAGTGATTTATTTAACTCTTTCATATGTAGTCAACTCTTCATTTGAAGGGTGGCCAGAAAATAACATAGATTACCGTACAAAATATATTTGCTGTGAAAACTAACAAGAAACCCACTAATGTTTACCGCGCAAAATATTTGATAAAGGAGTTAAACCAACAGGATACTGAGATCTCCCAATCGGAGTAAAATAGTTTCATTGCATAAAAATAGAAAAAATGCCTGTTCAATGTTATTGTTTCCTTTGCAAAGTTTCTTAAAGACCAAAGTGAAATGGTGCAAATAGTAAATCGTAGCATAGGTTACCTCTCAAGTTGTCCCTCTTTACTGCGTGGTACTTCAAGTGGATTCGCTGGACATTGTTCGTCACCCTGGCAAGCTCAATCTTCCACTGTTCATGCAGTCTCGTGGATGCGGAGACAGAAACGAAAAGCGCGATTGAAGACAGAATTGCTCCAAGCACAGAAAGAAATGCACAAACTACCAGCCACGAAGACAAATTCGATTGCGTTTTCTTATCGGCCATATTCTTGCACTTCTTCAATGGTCTGTTTATTTACTAGCTGTTTGAAATCGTCTGACTGTTAGGCCAACTTTCTTTGGCATATTAAAAAGCCATTCGCAGCCTTAATCCGTCATTAATGTTCTGCCCTTCAGTTCTCACCTCAACATTAACACTGACTTGTCCTTGCAGTCTATTCTGTCGATACAAAGTTATAAATCACGATGAAAGCTTGACTGACAGATGTAACGAACCTAGTGGTCGCACCTGACTGACTTAAACTAATGTGATTAGCAGACAAGAGTAAAATATTCCTTAACCGCATTAAAAGTTTCAAATTTGGCCCGAAGTCTTACACAGACTTGGGGAAAGCCAATCATCTATCAGGAGGGAAGTCTCACGAACAATTCTGATATTAAAAAAAACAAGGTAACACGAAAGTTTACAAGTATGTTAACCAAATTATTAACACCGTAATATTAAGTGGGCAATTTTTACAATTTTATTGGAAACACTCTCCTGATAGTTGTGCATAAAACCGCGATGAAAGAATTATTTGGGGAGACGTATCCGCCAAAAGCAGTTACTAACGACTTGCAGAATAATGTCATTAGGAATTCTATTCTCTGAAACTAACGAGGAAAAGACAAGATAGATACCGGATATTATAATACATCTACATCTTCTAATAGCAAAATCGTATCACCATGTTCTTGCATCTCAATTCATTTAAAGTTAAAGTTACCATATTGAAACCCAACTGCCTTAGGTATAGGCTTTGGTAGGTTTAAGTTGATTTTACCCCATTAACACTTTATTAATACTGATAACACCAGTAGCAATAAGGATAATATTATTAAGATAGTGACAATAGTAATCAAAATAGTGGACATACTAGTGGTAATGATGACAGCATTAGTGGTACTGGGTCTAAAGATTTTGAATTCTCATCCAAATGAAATAAAATCTTCCAAAAATGTGAGTTAATTTAAAATTCTTAAAGAGATTTGTATTAAAAAACTAATGCGCCTGTGAAGCCTACAGTTGGTAACTTGAATTATGCAATCTCCTTAATTGCCTCATGTTATTGGTTACCATTTTATTTATGTATCACGATTACCACTATTGTTTCTATTATTGATATTGGTAATGATATTGACGATACAATCCCATGCAGTCCTTGATTGAGTTGTTGAAATGATAATGTCTAACATTCAACTCTCTTGGCTGGCTGAAAGCAAAAGGTTTCCAATCAATTGTTGATTGGGCCATGGAAAGAGAAGCTACCTAGAAACTTGAAGCATTGATGTCTGCACACGACAAAACTTGGCTCGTGGACTTAATGGACGGAAATATTGCCTCAACCGATATCCTAAAAGGTTTTATCATCTCATAAACGTGCCCGAATCTAATCATGATCTGTGAAACCCAAGACGTCATCCAGTCTGTCACGTTTGAAAACACGCAAGACGAAGGCAGCAGACAACCTAGCGATAGCGACCTCGGCTATGCATAAATACCATCAATGACGACATAAATAAAAAAAGATTGCCATTACTAAATTAGCCACTTCGGTCGAATAAACTTCCCTGTAAGTTTATTTTCAAATAAGCGGCCCGGTAAATCACGTTTTAAAGTAAATCTGTTAGGACAGATTGTGTGAAAAGGCAGAGGGCATGGACCACTGCGATGCAGACCAAAGAGTGCCTCACCATGCAACGGTAGAGAAGTTGAAGCTGTTACGGAGTATGACGTATTATCATTACGGATAATTAGTGTTACGTATCATTTCTCATTTAGAATAAGCACCTACTTGCATAGTTTCCATTGACAAGTATAACATTACATCTTTGCAAAGAACGTTGCACAACAGTACCCAATGGTCCCATGGTGAATCAGCGTACTTCTGAAGAGAAGATCAAGTTGCAAGAAATAAACATAGAAACAGCGGAGACAAAAGTAGCAACTGCAAAGCTGTTCTCCAGAGATTGAAGTTGAAGTAAGTGACAGAAAAGTGGTGCCCTGCAAATATTTTGCTTTCAATGCTCTCTTGGGAAGAATCATATGCAATCGTATCAGCGCATCAGAGCCTCAATCACACTGCAGCATTCTCACTTGCTTCTCTAATCACTAATCACTAGTAGATCTAATCTAATCAGTTACTTCGCTCCTTTAAAGAAGTTAGGCCTATGCCCCGAGTTGCATATGACTATCTGTCTCTGTTCAAACACAGGAAGCATCAAAGGGGCAGGATGATAGACAATTTAGATCTGTTAGGTAGCTTACATGAACTTGAATTTCGCCTGCTTCTTCTGGAAAGGTATCCATGTTGGTTAAAAATCGAAAGACTACAAAAACTACTGTCATTATCCACATCTTCCTATACCTGGCTTTAATTTGGTGAATATTACGTTTTACTTAGATCAGCAGCGGCAAGCAACGGGGGACTCTAGTTTATTATTCTGTCATAATACACACAACATGGACGGTGACTATTTGTAAAGCAAACGAGCATGCACTTTTGATAAACAAGGGTAGTGGCAAGAATTTTCCCAACCATGCCTTGTTTCTTTTAGGAGCATCAGTAGAATTGGTTTTAAAGTTCAAGGGGCTGCCCCCTCGCCTTCTGTTGAATACTTCATCTAGCGACATCTGAATATAGCTTCTAATCTATTCCCAATGGTCTGTCATGCGATTAACTCTTTCTCTGTGCACGAAGTTACGAACTGGAGAGCAATTAGAAAGCAACCGGCCAAATGTTGAAGTGTTCCATTAAGTTTTGACAGGCATTGCGGTAACAGTATGCATTTTCGTTGTAATCTGTGCTGAAGTGAGAATTCGCTGTTGGTGGGATTTTGTGTCGAATCTATTGCTTTTTGGCGAAAGGGCCTGACCTGAACTGTCAAGTATACTAATACTCCAAAAATGGGAATTTGAGGTGATGAAAGGAGAGCCAGCTGATGAGGGTAGTCTCGGGCAATAAATCCATTCAGGTCAAAGCAATTCACTCGGATATTGATTTCAAACTTGGCGTAATTATCACTAAAGAATTTTAATGTTTATCCTTCATTGCCATGTTGTCCTCAAATGTATATCATTCGTCATCAAAATTTGAGGCTCCAATGTTCCTAGTGAGTGATTGTTTCGGCGAGTGCTAAATATATGCTGATCAAAAGATTTAAATTCACAACAGATATGCAAAAATAATTCGAGATACCCATAATTCTGTCAAGCTATGGCTTTTCACGTCAAGACTCCAGTGCAATGAGGTCAAGACATAAAACCTTTTCACAAATACAAGAGACAACAGAGAAGACAATTAGCAAAAATAATTTCGACAGTTTTTGTCCGGAAACTGTTCTACATAAAAGGGATATCTGGGAGGGGCATTCCCTTTGCCAACTTAAAGCAAATGCTTTTGTTGCTTATAGAAGTAAACAAAAGCATGGCTGGCATTTTCAAGAAAAAGAGACATGCTAACAGAGATAAAACTTCTTTGGTGAAGATAAGTTCTGAGAAATACACAACGTTACTCATGATAATACACAATTGTATGCGATTCTCTGTTTACCACGTAAGGGCATATCAAATAGCACCCTTTTTGGGCCTAAATTATATCACCCAAGAAATTAGTCATCTGGGCTATCAGAAACCAAAGCTACTTCAAAAAATCTGCATTGAAATCGATAACACAAGAATACTTAAGCCATCATTTAAAAAGTTATATAAATTGAATAATTAGGTAAAATTTACATGCCATGATAGCAGTGCGAACGAGGCTCTGCCAATTTTCCAGCGTGGTAGTTACAGGTCGTTGGAAGTAATGACTGTGACAATGCGCACTCTGCA
The DNA here is from genome assembly GCA_003864495.1 of Nemopilema nomurai. NCBI lineage: Eukaryota > Metazoa > Cnidaria > Scyphozoa > Rhizostomeae > Rhizostomatidae > Nemopilema > Nemopilema nomurai. Next base: position 155,493 of record ML133465.1, on the reverse strand, counting down.
CTTCATTGAATAAAAAAAGGAAGAAACATTTCTAATTACTTAAAAAAAAATTTCTGTGAGTGTTGAACTTTGTGCAGTTGTAGTGCCTGTGATTTTTCACATATGTAAATTACAGAAATGAGTCGTAGAAAGGGATATTCGGAACATAGAAATAATTTGGGACTTGGAGGCGAATCTCAGGTCAATAAAGAAGCCACACGATTGTCTCGTTCCATTCTGATCAAAACTTGGATCTTAAGACTTGATGAAATTGCCATTTTCTTCATAAAGAAAAGCTTAGGATTACTAACTATTGCTTATAGTGCCAAGTTTCACTCATAGGAGCACAGATGTGGGGATTACCGTCTTACTGTTGGGGGGGGGGGGGGGGGGGTGGGGTGAGGGGGAGGGGGGGGGTCAATTGAGAAAAACATGCTGGTTTTGAACTGTCTAAAGGTGCGAATCTTCACGGAGTCACGGGTACCAACCGATAAAAAAGTCATAAAGATCGATAATTATGCGACGTTATTCTCATTCGTAAGAGTACATAAACATTAAGGTTTATGAGTAATAAAAGGGTATAAAGAAGGAACTCAACTTTCCGGAAAATTCAATTTGCTTATTAGTGCAAGACCTCGAAGCTGAAAGAAGAATTTATTATCAGTTTGCGGTTTTGTACTATTTATAGACAAAGATTACCACTTAGCCAAAACGGATGAAAATTCTTGTTTTCAATGTACTAAATTGCAGAAAATCGACAAAGATGAGAGGGCGCTTAAAGCTTTTAATGCAATATGTCAAAATAGATTAGAGGACACTACACTAGACAATGTAATGGTATGCACTGATATTACGTGAGAGCCTTGGCATGGTTCTTCGAATCAGGTACCGCGTGATGACAAAATCCTTGACTTAGCCTTCAGGACTTAAGATCAAGAATGTTCTGATATTTCTAGTGGGTTGTGAATGGAGAGGATTTCCCACCGCAATGATGCCTTACCGACCCTACTGAAGCACATTAACCAGAGAACTACACGACCAGAATTGATGATATAAAAAGAGTCTATAGGTAGAGAAATAGGAAAATAGCGTCAGCATGGGGGATGGGGGCTCCAAGAGTTACAAGTAAGGTGGCAACGCAAACTACAAGGGCAGAAAAACTAATATTGGATCTGCCGGAAATCAAGCAGAAGTCGTGAAAGGCATGGTTGAAGTATGGGCAGTAATTTCGGTACAGGAAGTATTTTATAAAGAGAGCGAGTTATGAATATAATATGGAACTTTGCAACGCCATTGAAGACATAAAGAATGAGAGAAATATGACAAGATTCAGCGAGAGGGTGGGTTGACCCGGGCAAAATGCAAATCAAACGAATCAAAAGATGAACAGAATTAAAGATCTCCATTGGTTACTGATTCAATGTGTTTCAGATAATCCAAAAAGGAAATCATTGGATTATCATGATGCATGATTTATATGAAAATTGACTTGTAAAGGAGTATGAAACACCGGAAGAGCCCCTAATAAAACCATAATCACCTAAAATAGATTTGTGTCCAACTGCCACCTTCACTCTTCGGTGCCATGCGGCTGGGGAATATCTGACGTCATTTGCAAACATGCAGTTAGTCTGGCGATTTCAACAGAATGTCTTTCTAAGTTCTTTGGTGAAATTTGACTGACAGCCGAAGATACCTCCTCTCTCAAATGCTCACTAAAATGAAGAGAAAGCTTGATAGGACATGTGCAAGAAAGCTGCGCTTAATCTCAAAGAGGTCAAACTTAAATCTAAATAGATAGAATTGTTGCTCTTAACTAAACATATTTCTCAATGGGTTTTCAATTAAGAAGACGAAAATGACTCCCAGTTGCTATCTAATGACTGTCCCATGTTATCAGCTAGCAAAATTGACTAAAGATTAACAAAAGTGTCAAAAGATTCACAACATGGACAAACATATTTCCCATAGGTCAAGATGAAAGGGAAAGCGTATGGAAGGCCAAGCCTCACACGTGTGTTATGCTTAATGCGATGCCGTGAAATCTGCTTGATCCAGCACATTATGAATTAAATCAAACTAAAGGGATTTAAAGATTCACGATTTCACGTAAGGTGTATCTATGTTGAGTGGATCTCATTACAATTAGGGAAGAAAAAAACATAGATTTTCAATAAGGGAGAATAGGGAGAATATTAAAACTGCAACAGTGGCGGATTTTCTGTCTGAAAAATAATCTATAGTGAGTTTACACAGAGAAAAATAAAGCCTACCTAAGTACAAATTCTTCATAGATACAGATACAAATATTCTCAAACAGCAATGATCTAATCAAAACCCGAAAAAGATCCTCTGTCAAACAGCAATGATCTAAATTGACATTCACAACCCTCCAAATTATTTCCTTCTAGTGTCTCTAGTTTGATTGGCAAATGTAAATAAAAGCAAAGCTTATATTCGCTTTTTTATGGTCGTAAAAATGCGCTTGAGCACATTTTTCGAGAAAACATTATGGCCCTTTAAATATATTTGAGCTAGGACCAATTGGTATACTGGAACTCCTGAGAACGTAACTCAATTTCTTTGTTGAGACCTGAGCTGGCTCTTTCATAATAGGACTTAAATATGACGTAAAAGTACCTACCATTCATTCTTCACACCCTCAGAAACTGAGCATTGCTCCATCAGCAACATTTCTTTTACGCGCTCATACAAGCACGACACAATGTTGATACCAAACTATAAAGAAACACCATAATGATTTGATATGAAAATAAAAAGGAAATCCGTGATCAAACTGAACTTTGTTTCAGGCGAATGCTATGAACGGCAAGGACTTTAACAATGCACTTTACAACGAACCATAGCTTTGCATAGTACCGATTCTTCTGACTTAAGGTATGCATAAGTGGGAATGGAATAGAAGCTAACACATTTAATGACTGACTATTATTTTTGGCAGAATTGACCAATTTTCCAACGGTTGCAGATACTAAAGAATGTCAGATGAACAAGTACACTAACTATTAAAATTATAATCCTGATTCTTCAGGTGACATTTTAATTTGATTTGATTTATTTATTATTCAAATTCCACTACAATAATAATTGTTAGCAAAATACCGATGATAATAATATAGATAAATAAAAAAACAATACAATGCAACTAGGTGTAGTAGAAGTCTTAAAGAGGAGCTCTCAAAGTAGGTAAACTAACGAGATGAGAGCCCTCTTTTAGTCTATAAGAACCGTAAACACAAAGGCGATGCCAAATTGCTAGCTTAAACACAAATTTTAATGCTATACTATTTGTCTGAATCACACTGAAAATATAAGTTTAGAAAGTAATGCTCTAAAATCTTATAATAAAGACTCAAACAATCTTGTTTCATTAAGCATCGTTTTTGAAAACATGCTGTTCCAAGTAGCTTGAAAGAACGATGGTTAATTGACTCAAAACAGACAGCAGAATAAAGGTACTTACAGAGAACAGGAAGAGCTGAGGTAGGCTATTCCCAAGAAGGGCTGTCACGACCTTTGATAAAAACGACTCTTTTGTGCTGGAAAGTTTTCTAGTGACGACATTTATAAGCGGAATCAGGGTCTGGAAGAAAAGCAAATTGAAGTGCTTTAGTGCATGACTGAATCAGGATAGCGAACCGTAAGCCGATAGCAGATCGATCATCTTGAAAAATTTACTTTTCTTGCATAAATTCAGTCACTGCCACCAAACAAAGAAAAGAGTGGCTCCGCTAGGCTTCAGTGATGTTGGCTCACGTGTCTGAAAAAGCCGCTTTCAACTTGTTGTTCTCCAAACGTTGTTTAACATTCGAGATTCCAAATAGCAGGCTGTCTGGGAATAACTGTGATAATCAAGGGAATGATTGCATCTTACGGCCATCCTTGTGTCTGGCCGAAGAAATGGCAGATATACTATAGAATGGCATGAAGGATCTTACTGTACTGCAAAGCAAAAAAAGCTTTAATGTGAATAGAAATATAAAACATTGTGTCTAACCTTCTCTTGTGAATCCTTTTTCGTCAAAAGTTGCAAATTACTTATAACTGAAAGAATCGCACCTTCCTCTTGCTCCTAAATAAAAACATGATAAAATCATTAGAATGCATCTGTAATATTTACATTTAGAAACCACTTTAATATTCAATTAAGTCTCTAAAATTATCAAGCATCAGCGAAAAAAAAATTTTGAAAAAAAACTGAAGGCGTTGAGTTGTTGATCCAAGAGAGCGGTCACTTTCAAGCAAGCTCAATTGATCCTTCACTGACCAAAATCAGCTGTTGTTAAAATTGGAAGCTACATAATAACGTCAACTGGCCAGAGGCAACTGGGATAGTTTCGACTTCTTGGTTCTCCAAAAGCCGCGCTAAGGCCAGCCCTATATTAGAGCTATCCATCAACTCGGGTCACACTGTCCTATATATGAGAGAGACAAGGGCGTTGCCAAAGGTATAAATGCCGCAAAATGCCGCAAAGAGACATTCCAGCCTTTTGCGCTCCATTCACACCGTTAGACAATCCAACATTTTGCAGACAAAGAAACCACTTGTTGTTTTAACGATTGACCAACTGTGATTGGTCATCAAGGGTAGAATTAGAATTAGAACATGTTGACTAGGATTATAATTTCTGATAGCCGTTCTGAGGCGTCTTCACTGATGGTGAGTAGATTTGAGTATTGGGTAACAGTAGATCGTTTTAAAAATAAAGTGTAATTAAGATGCGAGGCACTAGAATTTCCCAGCGAACAGCATCAAGAGCGTCGAGCGTAATTGTTGGTAACCAAATGCTTTCAATATAGTCGAAACTGACTTGGTAGAACGAAAACAGCCAAAATTACTTGTATAGGCATCCTCTGGATAAGGTTGATCAAAAACAAGAGTTCATAAAGACAACATGGCTAAGATATAAAGATACGGATTAACAAGAAATAGAAAATTGGCACTGAATAGAGGCCGCGCTTAAAGAGAGGTCGTTCTTGGATGGTAGGCACATTTGAATATGACCTGAAAAGTAAATGGTATAGAGCCAGCAATACCAAAGATAGTGCGTTGGCTACCTTGCTGAAGTAGTTGAGTGATCGAAAAAACAATCTTTTCCCCTTTGAGATGCACATCACTTGGAGAAAAAGGTCATTAACGGACCCCCTAAAACGACAAAAGAAGATAAATTGTTGACTTTCAACGCAATTTCAGAAAGATGCGGCTGCTTGTCGGGAAAGACATGAAAAAATTTGCAAAATGCTACTAGTTTAAAGGACGTACAGAACCTAGAAATACCCACATACCGAAGGGCCTTATCGAAACCAAATTGGGCAGAGTTAAACTGATTTGTACAGTGTTATGTTCCTTTTGATTCGATAAGAAAATAAAATTACTGTCTGCAAATATCATTCAGCCGAATTATGCAAATACTCCAGAAAGAAAGGACCATCTTTCTGATTAAATTTCATAGATAACAAAACAGCGATAAGTTTGAACTAGTTTGATAACCAGGAAGCCAAAAAAGAGAGGAAATTAAAAAGTCTAAAATAAAGTAGAATATTTAAAGAGATAACTAAGAATAAACATATCAACGGCACCAATTATCATTTCACTTTCCGCCGAAACCGTAGTAATCCCTCCCCCAAAATCAACTCAACTAGGCATTAAACAAGCGTTTCTCTCTACAAATAATTAAGAAGCGGCAAAAATTAATACTGAAAGTACAATTTTTGAAGGCTTCTGAAACGATTGTTTGTCACATCTACAGGTTGCAACTCTGAAAGCTATCTTGCTGTCTCCAAAGGGTTCATCGGACACTTGGCTGGCAAACCGGCCTACCGATATTGGCTCTAATGTCATAATCAACCGCAACTGATGAATACTCAACAAAATATAATAAACCGCCACCAACAGCACCCCCAAAAGACTCCCCAGCATATGAAATTAACGACGACCTTGACCCCTTTCCACACTACATGAGCACTTACAACCAGAAACAAAAAAGAAGATAATATAAATTTAAACAACATCGGAAAATGAAAGTAAATATACTTAGGCCACGGAAGTCAATATTGAGAAGCCAGACGTACTTTTGCCAATCAGTGAGAGATAATCTCAGTGTGTTGAAGAGGGCATCCGCTTTCAAAGTTCTTTTTGGGATCAGTTCGTTGCTGGAATAAAGGAAAGGAAATTTAAAGGAAATTAGCCTATAAGATAACAAGTTCAAATCTGCTCTTTCTGGTCAAATGTCACATATTTAAAATAACGTTTTATAAGGTCTCCCTACACTTTTAAAATCTTTCCTTCTAATTCCAAGGAAACAATATAGTTGCCTACATATAACAGAGCATGAACAACCAAAACTAAATATATTGACTGCCAACGCATTAGTTGGGGTGAGGGAACGTGCTTCATGAGTCGATATATCCCAGCATTTTCTTCAGATTAGTGTCTTTGGTTTTTGTGGAAGCAGAAACATTACAGCCAGAAAACCCACATCAACGCAAAAAACAAAACGCAGGAAAACCAAATTTGGGTTTCTAAGCCGCACACAAATAAGAAGTTCAACAGCGTTGTTCTAGCTGCTGTTTGGTATCTTAAAATTTCTCGACACACCGTCTGGGATTAATGGATGACAAAATCAGGAAGCCTAGCCGTCCCGAAGAAGGATTTTTTATTCATGTAAAATCACATATTGTTCCATGTTTACAAATAACAAACGAAGGAAGAAAGTATCGTCAGCTGCCCTGAATTGAATATTTTGGAACAAAATCTCAATTTCCCTTCAAATTTTGGCATCGTCTGAAAATGTGCTGAGGTATAATTCGACAAATGTTCTCGCATAATGTGCATAATGTGTTCGATTTTTATTATTATTATTATTATTATTATTTTATTATTATTATTATTATTTTTATCATTATTTTTATTATTATTATTATTATTCTCGCATACTGTCCAATGGAGCCATGGTATTTGGGGCAATCCAATATTAATCTCTTTTGAAGGATCTGATGCAAAAGGTCAAATTGAACAAAGTGTAATATCAGCACAGTCTGGCCTTTGCTACAATATATTCTTCTTCATAATGTCATAAAGGGTTAGATTGTTTCTAATAATAGGGAATGCCACCGTCACATAATCAAGGTATTGGTCACAAAAACCAGCATCACCTTGGCTGTAGAATCGCATTACATGTCACTTTCTATTACACATGTGCACAGATCGAAATTCTCAGAAAGCAAAAAATACTTCTCGATATCCGGTACATCCAATAGCCTACGCTCGATATCTTCGATCTCCAACACAATATCATAGGCCTAAAATGAAAACACAAGTTGTACTGTCGTCCTTCTCCGAAAATTTAGAAAGCGATGAATAGAGGTAATAATCATAACAATTAATAATAATTAATAATAATTAATAATAATAATGAAATCAAGGCATGTATCTCCACAGAGTGGTTCTTCACCTGGCCACCAAAACCTACATCACAGATGCTTGAATTAAAAGTTTTTGCAGTGTAAGAATCAAAATATTCACAATGTATAAGCTATAAGTTTAATAAAGTAATAAAATTCAATGAATGTTAAGCTAAAAGTCTTCCCTTCGCTGCAATGCATAAGTTTTTGCGCGTTTGTGTTGTAAATTCCGTTGCAGGGTTTCTAATTTCAGAGGGCAGTGAACAGAGGTATTTTTGTAATGGATGGTGGGTATTTGTTTCATGCTCGAATTCATGCTCCAACGTCCAAACACTGCAGCGGAAATTCAATTTTCCACCGGGCGCTTCCAAACAAAACAAAAAGAGTCGACAAGCGAAAACGGCTATATTCAGTTCCAACACACCCAGTTGCACATCATTAAAAGTAATTATCATCCACTTTTATTACGTGTCAGTCCCTAGACAAGATTAAGTAAAGCACGTGAATGCGACTTTAAACAACTTTCCAATTGGTCGATTCCCTTTGAGTACTTACGTTGGCTAAAACTGGCAGGTCTAGCTAGTCATCTAAATACAATTCATGATAGATCAACGATAACAAAGCGAACATATTTTCCCATATGCAGTTTTGCTTCAGATAAACTGCGAAGATGATTCTAGTTCTTTCTCTGCTTCTTCAAAAGGTATTCCAGGCAAATCAAAATACGTTATCTACTTACTTTTTCGATGCTTCCGTAAATGTTGAACCTTCGCTTCATTCCCTCTGAAGTTCTTGACTTCGTCTTAAAAAACAGGAAAGCGTATAAGTCGCGCAGTCTTGATTAGAAGGAATTCAGTGAATAGAAAAGGGGCTAAACGCTAACTATTTAAAGAGAGGAAGAGAGATTTCCTATACCAAAAGGCCTTAGCACCGGCCAGAGCCATACCTAAGGACACATGGACTACACAAATAAAGAAATACTGAGACATGTTATATAGATCTCGTGTATATTTGCGAAGTAATGGCTCTAAAAGCTGACCAAGAACGGCTGTTGTCTGGGTTTTATTTCCACATGGTGAAGCAAACTTGCAGTCATGTGTCCATTCTCCGCTTGAGGTCTTGTTGAAATTTGATAATTAAATAAACAGACTTTTTTTGACCACTTGTTCCCAATAATACAACTACAAAATGCTGCATCTATGGGGCAGCTACAAAGCATGACATACGGGATCTTCTTCATCATTCTCTTTGAGCTGAACGTCAACAACTTGTCGCGGGTGATGCACTGTTGAGACTGTGAGCTTGCCTAGGGATCCCTCGAAGGTGGCTAGGGTAAGAGTGTACGACTTTGAATACACCAGAATGATGGCAATGCTTGTGAAAGCTACTGGGGTATCGAGAACTGAAGCAGAAAACTGACCATGACTGGGACAGGAAAGGTGAGTGCCAGTGCCACTGCTGGTACAGACGTAAGGAAGAGGTACGCCGGGTCAATGTAAGATACACTGATATCCACTTGGGCGATTATGTGACATGAATGGTATACAGTTTGGTGCAGCTTTGATGGGAACGTTGACAGAGACATGTTATGACTATGATTTCAATGGACATGTCGTCTCAATGGACAATGAATACGATTATCCTGTTGACGTCAAAGTATTTTGCAAGTCTGGGTCGCGGAAAAAATTAGATTTTCTCCACATTAATTTTCTGTTAAAACTTCTTAAGCGTCACAAATAGCTCCGACGCGAATTTAATGATCCGTTTAAAAGGACTTTGGATACTTCCACTGGCAAATGTTGTTGTTGTTGTTGTGAGCTGTGCTTAAAAAGTTCAAGTGCAAGCACAAGAATGCCTTTGTTTCGCATCAAATGCAGAAGGGTACCGTATAGCTTACTTAAACTGACACTGTACCACTTGCAAGTGGGACACAATCCTATGGAACTCTTTTTGTGACAGAACAAAAAGCGACAGAACACAGTGTTAACTGGGTCATGGAAAGGAAGGCTTAAAGGAACTGACAATGATGTTAATGACAATAATCTCCAAGTCAATGCCGAAATCACTTTTTACTTCACATGTTCATTACTGTTAACAAGTTGCTTGGCTTCCGACCATTACACACAGGCACTTTATAACAGGTTTTCCTCTAAATTCACCACGTGTTTCTCGCGGGTCATGGCCAATATCTTGATTGAGACCCTGCATGTCTCGCAAAAAGGATGACAAATCTGTCGCCAAGAAACTATGATTCAAGCAATTGTAGATGAATTGTTGAATAAGCGCATCTACAGAATTCATTAAATTTGGGTTGAAGCAAAGATCTTTCACAATTACAAATTTAGTTACTTGCGGCACCTTTTCCACAGCGAGAGAAAAATTAAAGCTTGGTTTTTTTTAAATAGAAAGCTGATCGTTTCTATATTCAGAAGCGTGATTAGATTGTGAACTGAATTACAGTTAGGGTCATAGTTAATTCTCAACGTGATAAGAAGCAACAAAGTTTAAGCAAAAATCGAAAAATTCACAATACCAGGACGATATTTTCTTTCCTCTTTTTTCTGCTCAACAATGTCGAGTAATTTATTGAAGTTATCCTTTTCTGTGTCCTTTTTCAGCTTTTCTTCGTCGCTATCCTTTGCTTCCATTTCAGCAGCTTTTTTGCTCATGTAGTTCTAGAAAAAACATTCCAAGCAAAATGCAACAGGAAACGTCCTTTCTTCCGATCAATGAACGAAATAATCAAAATTATTCTTTTTTCACAATCAAGCAGAAATGAATCAAAATGTAATTATAATGTTAAATATCAGATTAAAAATAGATTTTCCCACAGTTCAAATTTTCATCCCAGAAGCATCTTTAAATCCAATTTCAGTACCTCATCACAAGCAATACTCGCGGCTTGAACAAGGTACTCCGTCAGAAATCGAGTAAAAATTCTGTAAATGATGACAAGACATAAGAATCCCAGACAACACACTTACACTTGTATGCTCCCATGACCAGGTGTCTATAACCTCCCTTACTTCGCGCAACCCCTCCCTTTGCCCTTGTAATATGCATCAGTATAACTGTCAAATTCTTCTTAGCGTTCAAACACTTCAAAAACTTGATTGACAAAATAAACTCACAACATAGTAGTACTCCTTATTATCTATGTCTTCTGAGATCAAGATCATCAGCTGAAGCTTCACAAGCCATTTCTTCTCTCTGGAGGTCATCAATTCCGAGGGAGGAAGCTGAACAAAGTCATCATTCTGGTTCTCGTAGCTGCTCGAATTTTGCTGATACCTATTCTGGTAACGTCCCTGGTACCGCGTATTGCCATCTGGCTCCATCCTTCGCTGCCTCAGATCCCTGTGGTACCTTCCTCTTTGCATGGGATTCCCACTCTCGAAGTATTCTGGATTATAGATGTAAAGTAAGGTAAGAAATTTAAGACGGTAATAATGCAAGCTTGGAAAGTAAACAAAAGCTGAAATTGACGAAAACAATTGCAGAATTACACAGATTTTGTAAGATTGAATGATGGATCTTCTCATAGACTGATGATTAATTGATTGACTCGTTGGTTGGCTGAAGAATGGCAGTAGGATACTTTTAACCAAAAACAAGATGCTTTTAGAAAACATCTCCAGGCATACTATCAACTCCAGAATATTTTTTTTCCAAAATAAGACCATACAGTAGGCAGAACAAAATTTAAAGAAATTCAATATTTTCCAGCGCAATATCGCTTCTACACATAAATATCAATAGAAAAATGTGAAATTCTCTACGTCAAGCCATTTTCAAGGCAATTAACCACAAACTTTACAGTTTTTCTCTGGCTCTCTTGCTCCCTTTCACAAAGCCTTGTACTTTAATCAATTTGATACTGGGTAGATTATCGTCATGTCGCCGACACACTTTAAGATAGCGTTCTACGACAGTGCATTTTTCATTGGCATACAAAATATTCCGCCGGCTACTCCATCTAACCTTAACCATGCAATGTTATTCACCGTCCTATTAACAGTCTACACAAATTGTTCGAGACTAGTTTCCATATCAGCGCAAATCTACTTTCCAAAGATTGAATATTCGTCCAAAGTCGTACAGATGGTGCTGAGGGGAAACGTCGAATAACGACTTCTTTCAAATGACAAATTCAGTTTCTTTTAGGCCTTGTTGAGATGTTGAAAGAAAAATTGAGCTGAGTACAATATGTTAATGCATTTCAATACATCAAGCATCTATAGCTCCATTATTCATGATTCGTGATTGAAGATATGTTTAAAGGCACGCTACAAAAACTCCTCTGTCTTTGCTAGTATATTTCTACATAACATTGTAACGAACAGTAGAACTTCGAAAGCTAGCCAATTGGCGTTTGAACCTTTCTTGCTCGTTATTTCATTAATGGGATCCATCCTAGCCTTTTCAAATGAAGGTTAAAATCTCCGTCAATCAGATTCATTCTATGCAAAGGTTTAAGTAGTTTTGTTTGATCCAGGGGGTTTTCAGCATTCAACTTTAGGCTTTTCTTTAAGCCTCAAGACATAGTGCTCCTTATCATATACAGACCACACAGATAGCAATAGCTTTGCCTTGCTTTTGAAATGGTCTCATTTTCATCGATAATCCTCCAGCAAGACAATATCCCGCATATGTTCTTCGATTTACCTTTTCTTCATGAGAGAAAGAATAGCTAAAACCATATCTTGCAGTTCATCAAGATAACCTTAACAAAAAAGAGGATCAAGGATTGATGTCCAGGAAACTTTCCTCTATCACATCGAAAGGTGATTTTAGCGAATTTCCTTACCTCATTAAAGTTATTTTAAGATTTCGTTTTAAGCTCTCACCTTAGTTACGTATTCCCACAAATTTGATAATGATCAAATAGTCCCTAGCCTGTGTGCAGACACTTAAAAGATCTTGCTAGAACAGTAGAAAGGCAGAACGCTGGAGGAAAGGCAGCACGCTGGAGGAAATTTAAATGAAGGTTTAAGTCTTTTGACCTCGTACGGACCATCTTTTGTGTTGAAAATCAGAAGGTGAAAACTATATATTTGAAGCCTAGCAAAGATTTTTCAAAAATACTACACTACCAGAGCAAGATATTTCTACATAACATTATAACGAACAGTAGAACTTCGAAAACTAAGCAATTGGCGTTTGAACCTTTCTTGCTCGTTATTTCATTAATGGAATCCATTCTAGCCTTTTCAAATGTAGAGTCTGTGAAGTAACCTCAAAAGGCTTTTTCTGATTTGAAATCATTATGCAATGCCTTTGCTAGTTCTTTATTGCTTTTAACGTTTGTCTAACTATAATGTTTAGTCTACATTTTGGGCAACTGGCGAATTTCCTGACTGGTTGACACTGTGATTTTTCTATCAACACGCTTTGTCACGGCGCGAATAAATGCGAACGAATACTCTATAGGCTCTATTTCTGGAACAAGCTTTTTGAGGAATAAGGTACTTAAGAGTGAGCAAAATGACTATTATACCCGTCTTTGAACATAGCCTTCTATGGGGGAAGAGAACTGATCTATAAATCCCAATGCTTCCAGGCATGTTATCTTTCTACCTGTGACATTGACCTTGCAAATCAGTAGGCAGTAGTTTGTTAGTCCTAGTATTTGCACAGCTACAACGTCCCAGTCTACTTGCTGATAACAAAGATAATCAAGAAACTGCTCAGGTTCCTGAATGTGACGTCATAGACGTAGGATGTTTGAGGACGATCCACACGAGCAGTACAAAAACATTGTCGTTACGAACAGACATCCATTGCTTAACGAGCTGCATGTTGAAGCCTTCGGGTTTGGCAGACTCCTAGGGAAAACACTGCAGCAAATGCAGCTCCTAAGGATATTGCAGCATTTCTGTCTCATTCCCACCACTCTTGGTTCAACGTTTAATTTGATCACTATGAAACTTTTCCACTTGCCTTTACAGGATTGGACCATTGTTGACAGATAGTGAAAAACATTTAAAATGTGTTAATGCTCTAGTTTGCTTCACGTTTATGTTTCCATTACTAATTCCAACACTCTAATACGCAGAAAAAATCACACATTACGTCCACTTATTTCTCTTCCATACTTAACTCTCTTCTTCCTGAGGCACGCCCGCCCATTCTTTACTGACCCAGTTAGTGTTTCTATCAGTTTTTGCTTATGCTAGTTCACCCTTCAAAAACAGCTTTCTGCATTCGGAGTGGCAAAACGCACAACTGGCTGTTCAAAACATTTGCCAGTCCATTCTCTAGGCAAAGGACAGTGTTGTTTTTCAAATTCCATCTGCTTAACTAAATTCTCTAGCATTCTTTACGGCTCGAATCACCTAGAAAATGACCCAAGCTACCTTCCTTGAGGCAAAACAGCACCTATCTTTCCATGTCTCTTTCCTTTGACTTGCAATGGGTTTGCAAGCATCAAGTATAGTTCTAAGAATGGTTTATTCGTGCATTCTAAGGGATCGCAAAATTAGTTTAACAAGTTTATTTTTGTAGTGCAAACTGGTGTCTACTTCGAGCACTAAAACACCTGATACCCGGTACCAATTTATATCTATCGAATAGAAGGTGAGGTTTTAGATGGGTAGCACTGAATAGATTCATCATAAATATTGCAACCTGCTTTTGAATCCCGCTTGGACAAATTTGATGCCTGAAAACTATCTTCATCTCTGGACTATTAGATAAAATTGCAATATTCTAATAAGGATTTAGACAAAGTTTTAAAGTAAGCATTAATGGTCCAATGCAACTCACAAATATTTTGGAGGAGCCGAGCTGTAAAACCGTCTCGAGAAACGAGAAAAGCTAACAGAAGTGAGCAACTCTCGTGCAATGTCTTGAAAAGTCACGAGGGAGGGATGCTTACTTGGTGTATGGTGCTGCAGTCTTGGCATTCCATGCATTGGGGGCATACCCCTTGGCATTCCCATGTATGGCGAATTTGCCAGCATTTGCTGCATTTGATTGGCCAGCATCATATGAGGCATTGGAAGCTGCAAAGAAGGATGCAATCATGGTTTGAAAACAATTGCATACCTAACGGTAAACCATCACATACAAAAAACGTCACCAAATCCATTTCAAATAAGACCACATTATTTAAGCAAGAAGAACTAAAGTTCGCCAATTCTGTTGACTTAGCAGCAAAATATGAGTTTTTTAAAGGACAACCTTTTCCTTTGTAATTTCGAACATCTACAATTAAGGCATTGACAAGACGCACGAGGATATAAAGTGTAAAATGAATAAACAGAAAGAGAAAACGGTTAGCCACAAAGTTAATGGATGCCCTAAATTGACTCAGAGAGAGTACAAACGTGGGGATGATTGTGTAGCGAAGGCCCCGCATTGGGATTTCTGCCACCTACATGTCTTGGTATGCAGAAATAAATGGCATGAACACAAACCAAATTGAATAGAAGAAATAAAGAAATTCAGGCAAGGAGACCTGACATCATGGTGGACACTTAAAAAGAAAGGAGGGGCTACATCTTTGACTTTGTAATTTCCCAGGCTTTGACCGGTCAGTAAGGAACATGAAAGGCATGTTTTCCCGGGGTCAAACTTGGGTCACAATAAAATATGAATAATCGATCCAATTTCTAAAATCTTTTGAGCTTTAACTTACAAAATAAATGTCTAATGATAACCGCTCTGGATTGGCCATGTTTATACAACAGAAAAATCGCATTGCTTAACTGAGAAACATCCTGTACTGCCAATGATATAAACTAGCAAAATTAGAAATCTAATGAAACGAAATCGAGGGCTTTAATTGTTAATAAAGATGGCTTACTATTCCAGGTGGGGTCATCCACGGTATTCCAGAAGGTGGGGTTCCCATTGGGAAAGGAAACCCCGGTGGGGGACCTGGTGTTTTTGGCACTCGCCTGAAAATTGAAAGACATGACGGTTGAGATTCAACGTTAACATACAATATCAGCATCAATAACTATCATACATATGTAATACATATATGTAATAACTATTATTAATATAACATATATTATACAGAATATATTTGCCAGTAACAGGAAACGTAGAGGTAAGCTCAGAGAAAATATCAAAAATCTCTCTATAAATCACTGAGCGAAAATATTTCAGGTTAAAATCAATTAGTTGATTGTTAATTAAATTAAACAATTCAAATTGCCTTAAGTTAAAAAAAATGGGCTAACAAATTAAGGAAAAATGTAAATTGCCATAATGAACGAGGGACCATAAACTCTCTCAATAACAACACTGAATTGTAATATAAATTGGGAAAATGAAAATAGAAAAATGTAAATGCTTACCTTTCGATGATAGTAGGAGTTGACGAGGCTTAAACGAAAAAGGCTTCATTTTTAAACCATAATTCAATATAAATTCCTTCTTCTGAATTAGCGAGGCTCTGCTCATCACTCTCGTTGAAAGAAGACATTGGTGTAAAACTTTGGAAAGGGGGTAGGTTATTATAAAGCTAAAAGACCATGGTAAATGGATTTTGGAAAAATTGTGAATCAGGAAAGATGGGAAGGGTTTTCGGCAATCCCGAAAGTTCTGAATGAGAATATAAAAATGATTCCTTATAGTTGAATGCTTGCCTAGACGAGAAAACGTTCTACATACGAGAAAAACAAAGTAACTTACCTTGAAACTTGTTTTCCTTGTTTGCTAGACCCTTCTCTAGCTCTTCGGCTTTGATTGCTTCTACAGAATAGGCAGGGGGGGCTTCTTCTCGCTTACCAGGTATGTTCTTGCGACTGGCAGAGCTAAACAATTGTTTTAGCAATTCAGGCTGCAATGCAAAAAGCAACCATGATTGTACACAATGCACAACGGTTATTAACCAAAGACTTAAAAAGACAGGTCAGGCGATAAACAGATGTTTTTTAAACCTGCCATCTACTTTGGTGTTATATCGAAGACTTTTGTAGCAAATGTTCTGACAGTGTTACGTGAGAGACGTTTATAGCTCACATTTTCTAGCCTTCCAAAACAAATTCCGTTTTCAAACAACAGATATATACCTACAGAGAACTGACACCCAGGGCAAAGGAATAAATCAAAAAGATGGCTCTCGATCTTGCTACCTCATTCAAAACTTCTAAAGACCGGGCTTTTTGTAAGGGAGACATAAAGGCGGTTGTTTACTGCAGTGAATTCAGAAAATGCCTTGCTTTAGAGCTGAAGTAATAATACAGGGTTTAGTTAGGAAAAAATTAAATAATCAAGATTGGATGATCATTCAGTATTGGGGCACAAATAAGCCAAAATGTCCCGCCTTCTCCCTATGCAATGTCCTTTCACTGTAGAAGATAGGGACTGACCTGCTTTGAGTTTCGTGCAGGCGATGACTCATCATTAGAACGATCTGGAGATGTCCATATACCTCTTCGATCAGGTGACAGCTGATAAAAAACAAAGCAATCAGGTTAGAAAAAAAAAAGGGTAAAAATATCAATATTCGTTCAAAATTCAATGACAAACATTTACATTCTTAAACTTGACTAAAGTGAGAGATAGAGTGATTCAGCATTAAATTAGCTGATAGATAAATTTTTCATGAATCAATGCCATAAGAGTTTTTGATGAAACAATTCAGATTTTATGAACATATACCTTAAAAAATTACAAAATGAAAAGTCAATCTGGGTTATTTTACCACTTCATTGCTGCAAAGCTCTAGGTCAGGGGGAAGAAAGTAAATCTGTTTCCAAAACAATTATTTAGAGGGATAAAAAGACGAAAATAATAAGAGATTTTAATAAGAAGACAATAATAATAAGAAGAGAATGGAACTTACTATCTCCTGAATTAGACTTGGGGTATCAAGAGATGCTCTCTCAGGTGTACCTTGTGGTGGAATTACCCAGCCAGAATTGTCATCATTATCTAATGGCACATTTGCATTCTGCTTCTTGTCATCCACATCATCATCCAAACCAAGTTGTGAGATACTCTTTTCAATAATTTCCTTAAATCAAGCCAAATTCATAAGATATGTAGATCATCTATTAGCGGAGTAGAAAGATATCTTGAATTATTCCAAAGGCCTGAAATTTATCAGGTATGGAAATTGAACTATAAACTATTCATGTAGGTAAGAATCAGTAAACTTTCTATATATTGATA
This sequence comes from Nemopilema nomurai, assembly GCA_003864495.1. Classification (NCBI taxonomy): domain Eukaryota; kingdom Metazoa; phylum Cnidaria; class Scyphozoa; order Rhizostomeae; family Rhizostomatidae; genus Nemopilema; species Nemopilema nomurai. The sequence goes on along the minus strand of ML133465.1, from coordinate 137,961 downwards.
CAGGTAGGATTTTTTCAAAGAAAGAGCAGTATGCACATCAAACACTTGCAAATATCATATAGAGGTTGATGACTCAAAAACTAACTTATGATATCAAAAACACAAAAGTGGATACATGAACTTTTTAGAGGGAGCACAGATAAGGTCAATCAAAGTTAATGGGATACCTCTTCTTCTAGCTCCTCTTCCAAATTGACTATTTCTGTTGATTTCTTGTATTCTTGGGTCAATATTTCCTTAATTGACATGCCCCCTACACGTCTTTTTGAAGCATCGCTTCCTTCAGTGGTGCCCTTTATTGGACTAGCAACTGTAATACAACATCGAAAGCTATATATATATATATAACTTAAAAAACTATACATAATTTTGCATCAATTTGATAAAATTGCACATGACAATAAAACTCTCACAGTTACAACTCAGGTAGGTGAAAGTAGAATACAAGCTATCAATGCCCACTAATGATAATTTTCAACCAGTACACACACATTTACAAAATTAACAAATACACTTCTGACCAAAAGCAATAGAATTTGCTTAAGGATTGATGTTTGCAAATAGATTAAATTAATATACCTACCAGTGTAAGAAAGAATTTCCATCAACACATACAACACTACCATTTGACTTTACCTTGCTTTGAAATATCAAAATCTTATATATGTTATGGTTAATCATCTAATTATTTTGCCAAATTTTATGGCAAAAAAGCATACCTATTATACCAGCACCAAATGTTTCATCATTCTTTTCATCTACATCCTTGGAACCTGTTTCCAGCTTGTCTTTTTCTAACTCTCCAGTTTCAAATTTCTACAAATAGAGATGTCCAAAAGGTCAAAGTTGAAGTTGAAGAAGTGATTTGAGACTATCAATTCTCTTTAGAAAATGCAGCGCAAAACATACGACCATGCTTATATGAAAATTTTTAAGAAGCAATGGTTTCACGAGACCTGAATGTATAATTTAAAAATACTTAAAAGCTATTTAAAAAGCAGTTTATTTATAAAATATGTTGCGTAAAAACACAACACATTATTGAAACATTTTTCCACATCTGGTTTGAAACTTTAAGAAGCTTTGCTGTATATTTGAAATTTCCATAATTTTTCAACCTAATTTCAGGTTTGACTTATTCAAGACAGTTTTTAAATTATCATTTCTGCTTTAATGCAAAAAGGCTTGAGAAACTAATTATGAATGCTAAATTTAGAACCCAAAAAAATGTGGACGTATTTTTGACAGCTCAATTGATTGATAATAAATATTACTGTCAAGTTATGAAACTGTGAGCACAATCCGACATTTTGCAGTTTTGAACATTGGGATTCTAGCAGCTAATTATTTCCATAGACCTTACTAAGGCAGATATCTATTTTCTACAAAAAATGTCAAATGTCAAAGATTACTTAAGAGTGTAGTCTAATTAATAAACTCTGCATTAAAGCTATCATTTACAAATATAAAGGTTTCTTGAAAATTGAAACCGAAGTTCTACTTAAATTTTTTCTTGTAACCAACAATTTAATATGCATTTTTCAGGTGACCTTCAGAGTTGACAAGGTGTTACCTAACAGAAAGTGCCTAACTTTGTTCAGTAAAAGCAGAATTATTCTTTCACTGAAACATCAGCATTAAAAGCATTTGATAATCTGAGCAGGCTGTTCATAAAAAATTATACAATCAATTAATCTTGAGAAAAAAACATGCAGCATCAAAATGAATTCATATTTTCAACACTGAGTTCAATAAAAAAATAACATCATTTGTAGCTTATTTTCTACATTTACAAACAAAAATTGTTGCTAGCAGCCTTCAACTTTTATATTTTTTTGCAAACATCATTGGTATATCAGCCACAGGTACTGCTAATAGTCATACATTTTCAATCAAAAATTACTTGTCAACAATGAGGGGTTCAGCCTCAAATAGCATTTCTCGTTCTTGTCCACTCACAATGATAAACCTTTTTTCAAACATTGTTATGCAACTAAAAAATTCACCCAACATTTAAAGAACAATTGTTTCATCAGGAAACCAGGAATATACATATTATTTCTTTAGCACACTTTAGCATTATAAACACATTCTTATGTAACCCATTACTTGAAGGGGAAACTAAGTTATGTTTTAATTATTTTAATAAAGAAGTACAAACAGCCAAGGATTCTTAAGAGAAGATGTATTATTTAAACTTATTTCTGTCATATTTTCTATGGTTGCCCTGGGAAAGCAAAGGCAAAAAATAGCTGTTTAAAGATTGTATAAGTTTATACAACTTGTTTTCTTTAAACAAGACTTGATTACAAGTCTCTTTTCATTGAAAAGAAATGTCATTCCCATATGTTTGCAAAAATTTCATTGTAAACATTAAATTGTCAATCTATTAAAGCTCAGCTGGAAAACAGACACAAACATTCTTAATGGCAAGTATATCGATGTAGTAAACAAGCACATTCCGTATCAGAATGCTTCCAAGTTTGTACACAGCATCATACATAATTTTCCAAAGGAACAGACCATTGATAAACAGGTCTAAGAAGTTGAATAATCTTGTTACCCAACGCCTGTCAATTTGAAAAACAACCACCCAAACTACCTTTTTGGTTTGTATCCTCTTCATACATTGAATTTTTGTTGCTATTTATTGTAAATTACTCTGAGTGCATAAACATAGTATCATACATAGAGTTAAACCAATTTAGCAATAAATGCAATTTAGCAATGGGTTCTAAAGGCATCAAATAAAAAGTAGACCTTTTATTTAGGATCCTCAAAGCTTTGATTTGACTTAGAAATATTTACTTTTTCAATAAGTGGACTTTGATACACCACGATTGCTCCTCCGGGAGTGTTGATTTCCATATGAAAGACTTTTATATGTTTTTTAAGAATCCATATATAGACTGTTCAGAATTGATGGCCTTAACATTTCAATAAAAGGAAAACTTGCAAAGAAAACATACAAAAATATAATTTGCATATACAAAGAATGGTGTGTATCGTAAAAAAGAAAGCTCAACAGAGACCCATTTACAGGAGAAAACAAAGAAACAGCGGCCCCGAGAAGAGTTCATATTTAGCTTTGTCTGTGACCAGTAAGAAAGAACGCTAAAGTTAAAATCAAACTTTAATTTGTTTAATAATGACGTGCGAGTGCGTTTTCGTATTAGAAAGTCTATCAATGAAATAGACATAGAGGTCTCAATTAAAAAAAGCTAGTAACACTTGATTTACTGCGTGCAAAAAGCTGATTTAAATAAAAGAAATTCCAGAAGTGAAGTTCGTGGCTGAAAATCGCCCTCCTCAACAGAGAAGAATTATGATAGTGTAAAATTCATGCGCTAGGGTAGACATAAAAAGCTTACATACCGGAAGAGTGGTGTCAAAGCCAAAAAACGAGTCAGTCATTTCAGTTGTTAAGCTGCAACAGAAATATTTTTGGTACTCTCGATTTAGGCCACGTCAAGAAGCTTCCCTCGCTTTTCGTATTTCGATTTCTACTACTCCGTGTAAAGTTCAACCTCGTTTTACTGCACTGATGTCTGTCCCAAGAGAAGCATGTTCCCAAGGAAACACTATCGGGGAGCAGTGGTGTATTCTGCCTTGAGAACAGGGGGGGGGGGGGGGGACTGGCCGGTCGGGCTACTGGGCTGGAGTCCGAAGGGCCCCCTCAGCAAGAGCCACAAAGGGCCCCTTTTCTTGTAGAGAATTATTTCAAAATTATATGATTTAAGATAGTTGTAGCTAGTGCAGTGGTGCAACGCACAATGGTTGGGGTTAGAGCAACTCCTAGGGGCCCTCCAAGTGGTAGTGTCCCCTTAAAAGTTATGCAGCAAACTATTACTACTGCTACACATTTGCACTGATTAGTGAAAATCAGTACCAGTAGTTTGGGGGTAGTAGAAGTAGTACTAGTTAATGAGTACCACTGCCCTGGGGCCCTTAGAAGTTGCTCTAAACGCATCCACTGTGTGTTACGCCACTGCAATAGCTACTACTATCTCAAGTTAAATTACTTTGAAAAAAATTTCTACAAGAAAAGAGGCCCTTTGTGACCCTTGCTGTGGAATAGGTAAATTCAACTTAATGAAAACTCTTCTGTTGCAAGATGTCTGAAAAAGGGCCTACACATTTCACTAAACAATAAAAAAGCTCCTCAGCGATAAAAAGTACAATTTTCACAGGTGTGAAACACAAATGTCTGTATATTTATTGCAGCAGGATTTAGAATCTTCAGTAATTGTTAAAAAATGTATTTCTTATAACTCCTGAGAGATCTGAAATGCATTGGGGCAGGGGCGGATTCAAGAGGCAACGATGGTTATTAGATTGTATATATCTTTGAATAAATCTAGTTTCTCAAAAAGGTTTAAATTTTGCTAAAATATTTTCTCCATTTAGTATCATTTATAAGAAATTGGGGAAAAAATGAGTTTGGCTGGTTTCTTATAGAGGAGAAAATATTCTCTGCGCTGGCAGGCTGCAGTTTCTTATATGTAGGTTTCTTATATGCGGGGACTTACTGTAACACATATTTCGATGTTCATAGAGCAAGAGATATCTATCCAATATTTTATATACTCATGAATATAGTTTAACCTACCAAATTTCAGGGAGCTAGAAATTATAAACATATAGTGCAATTACCCAAAAAAATTGCAAGGATGTCTTAAAGTCGTGGCATAAAATGCTGTCTGAAAATTAACTTCTAAACTGTTTGAAATATGTTTGATAGTATTTTAAGCCAATTGAATATGTTTGGCTGCAAAATTTTTCCTTGGGAGTACCCCAGGTATTTATCGGCTTCGGGTTCCTCTCTTTGAAATCCCCCGGGTCCCTATTTAGGTGCCAGTCCACCCTTGCTTGAGAAGGAAATGATAGTTGATACTCTTAAAAGATAGAGGAGGGATGGTAGGGAGTTCACCTAAAGAGATCACGCAGCGGTTTAGAAAAGTAGGGGCTGATCAGCAAATTGGCTTGGGGACAGGGGCCCGTCCCCGAAAATTTTTGTAGCCACGCCCTTTAGCAAGTAGGGAGAAGCCCCTTTAAAAGAAAAACTGGCTTCTTTGCATCCAAGTTTATGTGAAGTTCGGCTTAGAACAGATTTCAACAAGAAACTATGAAAGTATGCACATATCATTACAGCTTATATAATGAGCAACGAAGCCTTTTCAGAGCAAATTTTAAAGCAAGTGCATCACTTACAATCCCGGGCAAAATTGTTGAGACAAAATTGTTGAGACAAAATGCAATTTCTGCAATTTTCTACTTTATGTCGCGCCTATAACTTCGAATTCCCCCTTTCCCCCCAAATCAATGTTTGATTTGTTGTTCTATCATTTGTCCTTCAAAATCATGCATTCAACATTGAATTGGGGGAAAGTGGGATTTATTTTTTAAAGGAAAGTGAAACTATAAGCTTTCCTTGAAAAGTCTCAACCATTTTTGTCCGGGATTGTATTTTTGGAACATCATGATCACAGATAAAGGCAGTCTTGTGACATTTCGATATTTCATGTTGCTTTAAAGATTCCATAGTTAGAGATTCCAAGCATATGCCTAGTTAGAGAATCCAGATGTGGTAAAGAATCTTCTTTATTCTTCTGTCGTCCTTTATTTCTGCCTCGGACAGATTGCCTTCAGAACAATCATGATGAATCCATGGAAAGTTCCTAAGAGCACTTTTATACCGCAAAGCACTTTACTACTAAAAATGTTCAGTTTGATGTTTTATACCGCAAAGCACTTGTTCAAAGGCACTTAACTAAAAATGCTCAATTTGATGTTCTGTAAAGTATTTGACAGCCCAATCAAACTACCCAGTTTCCTACAAATTCAATCTTGGGAAATGTCATTGGTTGGAAGATTTCTATTGGTTTGCATTTTCAAGCAGTCTTGCTAGTGCCATCTGCCTTCACGGCATTTCGGCAGGCATCTTGAGTTGATACTCAGAAAACCGATATGTCGATGGTAGACAATGATTATCAATCTTTGCATTCTGAATACTTTTGGCATGTATAATCAAGTCAGGGAACTTTTTGCGGTGCACACAGAGCTTGAATCATCATTAAGACTTCAAGAATGAATTTTCTGGCATTGCTCTGTGTAGTCAGACAACCTTGACAACTTTGAAAGATGAAAACAGAATTGTATCGTTATTCCGATGATATTCAATTCATTTGGTAGACGGTGACTGATGTGTTGTTTGTTTTGCTTTCTTTGTCACTCATTCATATCTTCTATTTCCTCATCTACCTATATAACTATATAGATGAATCATAAAAGAGAGGGAAAAGGTGGCATCTAAGGAAAGTTGCCAAAATACCATATGATGCCTTTTTATCGGGACGCTGCAACGACAACAGGGACTGAACTTGTAAAGCTGGCCATAGCTGCTCTATGCTATAACTATTTTTTTTTATCAACACTTCAAGTATTGTTCATCCAAAACAGACTATTGCACCTTTTTCTCATTAAATTTTTATTTAAGTAAATAATTACATAGTTGAGTCAATGTTACCGTTCTTACTTATATAGGCAAGGGGCCTTTTTAATTCCAAGAAATTTTGGTCTAGATATTTTTTTGAGAAAAATAAATGCTACGCCTCTCTAACATAACTGTTTATAGCCAGGAATATATCCGTTCAAGTCCGGTCATAACTTACTTGTATTGTATGAACAATGTCGACAGAATCGATCACCAGCGCGAATTGACATATGGAAGTGAACACAATTTATAGCAAACTTTAGCTTAAGTGACCTTTTTATTTAGAACAAATGTAACAAACGTGCGACACGAATATACTTAAATACATAATGCAAAAATGCGGCAAAAGTTTACGTGCTCCAAACAGATAACAGTTCTCGCTTCCAAATAATCGTCAAATAAGAGTTTTTGCTTACAACTGTAAGATTAAGAACAATGTAGATTCACTGCACAAGCTAGACAGCTGGTAAGGACACCCAGCAAAACAACAGTCTTTCTTTTAGGAATGCTGTCACATAAATTTTGATGTAAGGGATGACATAATAGTTATAACTTGGTCTGAATTTTGCCACTCTCCCTTTCCCAACTTAGCTCAGGGTGTGATTTTTTCTTTTGAAGAAAGATCTATATCATAAATATATGCAAAGATCTGGCTTAATTGAGCTCACATATCAAAGTAAAATTAAAGCAATGTTCTTTGTAATAGCCAACCAGAAGCCAAATCTAAAGAAAGAATTCGAATTTTTCAATATGCAAGCATTTTACAGACTTTTCTAGGGCCTACTGGCTAGAAGAAAGTCTTCATTTTCATTAGTGTCCCCAAAACAACGCAATACTTGATGGTAGCATCCATGCACTTTCAAGGATAATATCCCAGTAATTTACGTTGAGGGAACAACAGATAGGAAGACTGCTATCTACCTTAGGATAAATGTAAGAGAGGAGTGGTGCTTTGATATGTTCCAGGCTTGCAATTTTGCAGCGTGCAATTTCCTAATCATTTTTCTTTTCCAAACCAATACTGTGTTGTACTAGCAGCACTTTCAGTGCATCTGAAGTTTTTGTTTACATTTTCATAGTAGCCAAAGTTGTCCTCACCAACAACAGATCCCGACACGGCAGCAGTAAAGCAGGTATCAGAAGCTGAATTGACATGAAAAAAAGTACCAGACACCTGCCAAAGCTGGACTGAATGGTTGGTTGCCCTGTAGCCTCTGATATCAATGTATTCAACACTCTTGCATCCAGACCGAAAAGTTAGAAGATCCACATCTGAAAGTCGAGCTCTCATGCAGTCCCTTCCGTCGTAGCCGTATGCCGGGAAGCTGCAGGTACACCTCCAGTGCGTCGAATCGGATGCTATTCTCTGCATAAAGTGCTTCGAAAGTCTACAAATAAGACAGAACTTGCTCTACAAAGAAGCGCAGGTAGAGAGAAGCCACGTATCAGTGAGTTATTGCAAAGCTTTAGCAAAAGCAGTAGCAAAGCTTAAGGCCATTTGCTAGAGTTTTCAATATCAAAACTTTTTTCACTTACAATTTCAGCCAACTTGAATTTGCTATGATAATTATGTTGACGCAAATGCAGTCGTATCATGGCAAAAACAGTAACCTTGATAATTGCGCAACATCAAAACGGCACGCTGCCACTTCAACCAAGAATAAGTACGGTTACGAAAAGGTTCTAAAGTCCCAATTGCTTTCTGCAAACTGAATTAAAGCATGCATCCTGCAAGTTTTTTTCAGCTCAGCTATAAGACTTTTTTAGGTATTTCCTAACTTATACACTAAAACTTGTTTAACATTCTCTTAACGTAAAATTGGAAAATTACGTAAGCATGTGTAGTGATGGTGGAGTAGCTACAAACTTGCTATATTTCTCATAAACCCCCACGTCTCAATTTATTTCGCTTTTGCAACATAATTTTCTTTGAAACTTTGAATGCTTGAGTTTTCTACTTTTCAGGCTTTACGGATCCAAACCTGAATTCTCTTACTTTTTCAAACGGCTGAATGCAACTTTTGTATAAAGTACTTTTTCATAAAAATGTTCAGCCCCTAGTTTCTGCTTGTATTCTATTTTCTATCCGGCATAGTAAGCTTAAAGAGTTACGAAACGATTTACCTTTATAAACATTTGTAGCATTTTGCATATACAAATAAGAGCCTGCCCAATTTGAGATTCTTCCAGACATCAGATCATCTTATGACCATTTCTAGGGGAGGATTACCATTGTCCCTTCTTATTGCGCCTGTTAGCAGTCTAACCCTCTTTACGATCTTTGCCCCCTCTTAGAAAGTACCTTTCACATTGGAGTCTTTAAGATTAGTAGCACTTCTCAGTGAAATATTTTTCATGAAACGAATGGTCCAAAATTTTCGTTTAGTCCTCAATACATATTCTGTGGATGGTGGAAACGGGACTTGTACAATATTGTACTTTACTCAGCCTAATCTTAAAGCGTGCTGTAAGATCTCTCCTGAATCGTATTCGCCCGGCTGTAGAGAAATCAATAAGTGAAATATCGATTCATGATTTACAAAGCACGTTCAATCATTAAGTGGATTGTATAAGAGTTTTAAATGCCTTACTGCTGTGCCACCTTTCGGAGACGTGCTAAGACTTTTGCACAAGGTGGAGACGTCGGAACCCTAGAGGAATGGGGGCTGTACCCAAGATTTTGCAGTTAAGAAAAAAGTTACCTTTGCCCACAAAATGCCCCCTTTGACCCATTTCTTGCAAATTAGCTTTAATTATGCTTTCAAGGGCAAAATATATCAAAGACAAAAATCAAAAACAATAAGATACTTTATAAGATGCATGCCAAATAAAGTCAGTGATTCTTAGCTTACTTACTTGTGTGTCCCCGTTGACATGCTAAGGGCTGAGCCTAAGCATTAACGTAAAAGCAGCCTTTGTATCCCATATTTCTAAGCAAAACCATATACATACGCTATCCTATTTTGTTAATAGATACACTACTTAGCAGAAACAACAGTCCCATACCAACTTTGTTTGGAGCTATCAAACAAAGACCTCAAATCATTAGCAAGAGATTAACTACCAATAAGATAACAGATATGCAATAAAGCCTAAAACATCTATATTCTCTTGCGACAAATTTAAAGTGCTTCAGAAGTGCCTGACTCAAAGCAGCAAAATTTTCATTATTCTGATCAAAATTATTTGTGTGGTTTTCAATAGACAGTGAACGTTGCTTGTGAATTGAATCCGTTGCTTTGGACCCAAAATGCGTTTCACTTGAGTAATATTTTAGACAGCTTGTCCAAACCAAGCCTCGTTAGGATGTCTTTCTTTATATTAGCAACGTTGTACAGTTTTTACCTTATTAATAAAAACTCAAGTCTTTCCTATGTAGATCCTTTTTGTGATTCAGCTGAGTGGTTCTAGATGGCACACCCAGTGTGATGCTCCATAATAATGGCCAGAGAAACAAGGTTCCAATATGGAAACAAGTGCTTCCATATTTCTTCATACCAATGCCCAACAGCAACAGCTAATATCCACTTCCTTGTCAGGACTGGAAATCATTTAAAGAAAGTTCAGCGCATGCGCTGTTAGAAACATTTCAAATATACCGTCAAAATGTACAATTCTCTAGAAACAGCTCACCTGTGACTGCCCCAGTTTGGTTGGTACTCGTTTATTGGTGCATTGTCTGGGAACTGTTTTGTATTGAAGAGGCTATTGTTTCCCAGAGAAAAAGAGAGAATAAGAGTCCATACAAAATTTGCTTCAGAACTAAAGTCACAATAGACATTTTGTACTAAGCCAACTTCATCTTCGATTCCATAGATTCCATTTTTCCGTGCACCAGCCTGGTACCAGCCCTCGCAAGAATGCAGTTTTGCTGGAAAAGATAATATTTTTATCAATCATTTGGAATCAATCAAGCAATCAATAATCATTTGGAATCAAATTATCATTCAATTAATCAATTGAAATCAAGCGTTCACTTATTCTACCACCGAGCTGAGCAGTATATCAAAAAGGCAAAATTTTCCAAGGACTAGCGAACATTGCAGATTGACAGAAGAAAACAGATTATCATGTGCTGGTAAATGAGACAGGAATTGGTTTTCTCACGTGACGGTGACAATACCTCACACTAACATTCTTACATGATCTTACTTTAAGAAATGTTTGGTCGCCAAGTTAAACTCATGGCTGCCTAACTTTAACGCTACATAACATTGTTCAAAGGACACGTAATCTGATTTTGAAACATGCTTCACTCTCCCAGGTCAACTTCTTCAGGTGTCACCGACGTGTTCGCGATCATTGCTTTACAAGATTTCGCATGGATCGGGGACTTCGCCGACGAAATGGCATACCGCGTGACATTTCAAATCAATCCAACATTGCATTGCGGTCAGTCATTCGCCTGTGCAGAAAGATGTCAGCTCCTCGACTGTTACTATTATGTGGCATGGCAACATTCAGTAGGAATATGATCGGTGATGGGGACACGTCGACTGTTTATGACTTTATGGATACCAGGCTTAAAAAAAAGGGGGGGGGGGAAGCTAGAGGTAATGAAGAGGAACATACAAAGACGAATATGAGCAAACCACGTGGCCAGCAGTTAATTTCAAGCGAATGCAATAGAGGTCTCGCTAACTAAAATTTGGAAAATATTGAATGTAGATTAATGGTCTTCGTACTTACAATCTATGAAAAAGAAGCAAAAATGTTGAGTGATGTGAAAGCTTACCTTTATACACTTCTAACTCACAGACCACAAGATGTATATTCCTGTTGAGAAACACGCTGACGTATCTTCCCAAAAGATGCTTCACGCATGTAATCTCCTTTGGCTGACCACTTTCTACAACCTGATCTTCTGCGCACAGCGGATTCGATCGCCCACCATTTGTTTTGTTGTTCCCAACACTTACGCTGAATGGGTTGATCTTTGTTTGTCCAAAGTTGGTACTACTTTGGATATAGATGCCCCCTACTAGGATACTGCCACCAAGGTCCACCTGCCACCATGGCATAGGTGAATCGTTTGCCCATGCGCATACCTCCCATTGCCCGCTTCTGTTCCCATCGTTTCCAAAACTTGGGACCAAATCTATGTTATCAAAACGGTGTAGCAATGATAGTGAAGTGGGCCTGCCAAGTGCTACGTTGCCTGCGGAGGACACTTATATGTCAAATGGCGAGTCAGTACCAGTTTATTAGGAAGCTGCAATCTAGAGGGCTACCGGCTCAGATTAATGTTGGAACAAGGCTTTTGAAGTATGGACCAAAATACTATGAGACAAAGTACTATAGTACAACATAGTATGGGACAAAGTACTATGAGCAAAATACTATGGAACCAAGTACTTTTGGATAAAGCACTATGGGACAAAGTACTATTGGATAAGATACTATAGGAAAAAGTACCATGGGACAAAGTACTATGGAACAAAGTTCAATCTAAGACTGTATTCTCCTACCTTCGTAAACTTCCAGTTCACAAACTTGAAGATGTTCATTTCTGGTAAGTAGCACGCTGACGTATCTTCCGATAGCTGGCATTGCGCAAAATATCACTTTGATTTGGCCACTTTGTACGCTTTGGCTTCCTTGGCAGATCGAATTCAAAGCTCCACCATCACTGCTGTCATCTCCAACACGCACGTCAAATGGGTTGATTTTTGTCTGTCCCCAAACTGAGCCACTTCTTAGAAGAACCTTTCCCACGTGCAAACGTCTACCTAGATCAACTTGCCACCACCGCATTGGGGATTTCAATGTTATAGCACACACGGACCAGTGTCCGCTTCTGTTACCATCGTTTCCAAACGCTGGGACCAAATATATCCCGCTGTAAGTGTGAATGCTTGACTGGGTCGAATCCTTTCCAAAAGCTATGTTTTCTACAGAAAGAGTCAAGTGTGATAGTAAGACATCTGCATTAGCTTGAGGTGTTTAGCACTTGATATCCGTAAGAAGAAAGGTAAAGTAAAGATGACGTGATTTTCTTCTTTTCCGAAGTTACTTGCTTGTAGCAACAAAATTGTTTTTTTGATTCTGTATATATATCATCAATGCCAAAAGCTATAAAAACAACGGGGGCCAGGTGCCATGAATTTATTTTTATCGAAACAAATGCTACTGGACACCGTAGTGCAATCCTTTTTTATTCACTCAAATATCATTAATGGACATCTCTGCACATAGCTGACATGACGTGCCAAGAATCAATTTGGATTGACTTATATCGATTGCACAGGCAAATGAACTCTCTTCAGGAAGTTGTCCGCTTTCCTCTTTACTTCGACGATGTTAACGATTTAAAAAAATATATAGCTTTTAAACTGATAAAGCTCTTCAAAATTATTAATATTATATTATATTATATTATATTATATTATATTATATTATATTATATTATATTATATTATATTATATTATATTATATTATATTATATTATATTATATTATATTATATTATATTATATTATATTATATTTTTTATATTATATGGAATAGTACCTTTATACGATGTTAACTTTATATTTACATATATTTATATTTATGTACCTTTATATTATATGGAGTAGTACCTTTCGACGATGTTAACGCTTTTCAAAAATATATAGCTTTTTAAACTTATATAGCTTTTCAAAATTATGAAAACGGCTATCAAAACTTTTGGTATATGCAATGAAACTTTTTGAAAAAGGTAGATGAATCTACCAAAATAAATAAAAGTTATCGGAGCTTCTCTTAGCTTAAGATATAAAAAACTTACCGGTACAAACGAACATTCCATCAAAGTTTTTGCACTCTGTTTGAAATGGGCAGCTTTGAAGTGCTGCAGCGCATTCATCGACATCTATCGAATAGTATTCAGTAATACATTAAAAACTCGCTTATGATAATCAGACTATCCAATAAGCCGAGAAAAAATATCATTGCAATAAATTCATTATTTTATCTTAATGACCTTTGAGAAGAGAAGGACCTGTGCTGTATCATAATGAATTTTTTTAGCCACGAAGACGGAAATTACCGATGCAAGAAGTCCCCTCTCCAGTGTAACCTTCCATGCAAGTACACGTGAAGGAGCCAATAGTATTAGTACAACGCGCATCAAGATGACAATTGTTTGTGTTGTCATGGCATTCATTAATATCTGAAAATAAAACATCATAGCTTATTTACTAGGAGACATAGCATAATGCGAATTGATATGAAACTAATCTACACAATATAAGGGTACTATTCAATATAATTTTTCAAGTTTTCAATTTTTCAAGTTAAAAATCTCATCTATAAACTGTTACCATTAATTGCCGCAAAGAAATTGTAGAAAGCGACATCATATATTTATTTATATTACTTTTTTGTCAAGGTATGCAGGATTTCTGCCAAGAAAGTTTCATATAGCTACAATAAATCTTCTTTAAGTATAAAGTGTTTGTAAGTATACTGCTATCTACTTTCAAAACAGCTGCAATGGAAGGAACCAATCGTGTTTGCGCACTGTGCATTGGTATGGCAGTTATTGTTGCCAACTACACATTCATTCACGTCTGAGATGTCAAAATGTACATAATAGAATTAGCTTGCTTGTCTGGTGACTTTTAATCTAATTGTTTCAAAGAGAGTGCGGAAAAATAACCGACCCGAGCGGGACTCGAACTCACGACCCTTGACTTTGTACGTCAAGTGCTCTACCAACTCACTTGCTATCGGGTCATGCTTTCAAGCCAGCACTCGAGGCAAAGCCATTTATCCACACTGTCCCGTTTTCTGTTTGATTTGTAGAGGTTAAACATATTTGGAAGTGATATTGTAAAACGCATTGTCTATAGTCATACATTTTTTAGGGCTTGTTATCAAAAGGCTCACCTTGACAACTGCTGTAGCCATCTCCGGTGTATCCAGGGTAACAGTTGCAGCTATAGGAGCCTGTAGTCTTTTTACAAGCTGCATTTGCAGCACAGCCGTGTGTGCCAGACAGGCATTCGTCTACAACTGAACGTAAAATGTTACAACCGGTCTTTCCCCATCTAATAGGCACAGTTTGTTAGGTGATTCTCTGCATATGCATAGCCTTACATTCGAGTTTTGACCATTGGCGTAACCAGTGCTTTTAACTTTATAAACACGGTCACCGAGATTCTTCGCAAATGCAATAAAATCAGTAACTTAGAAAGAGGGGAAAGGCAGATCAAGCAGAAGTTTAAAATCGTTACACCCGAAACAGAACTTTTGCCTTGCACACAATTTACTTTAAAAGGGCGTGGTCACGATTACTTTTCAGACCACACCCAACATTTCAAGGGCTGCGCACGTCCCTGATTTCTAAAATTCCTCATTATTTTCTTTTGGTAACATTTTTATACCTAAATATTGCGTAATTTTCAATATTTCCAATTTACCATAACAGAAGAATCCATCTCCACTGTAACCTGCGGAGCAGGTGCAGCTAAAAGAGCCCACTGTGTTGGAGCATTCTGCTTTAGAATGACAACTATGAGTACCTTGAATACACTCATTCACATCTGAAATTAAAAACAAATCCATCATTGGACATCATGATCCAAGATAATGTTAAAATAAAGCCACATGATACATCAAGCAAATGAAAAAAGTTATTCTTCAACACATTTTTCAATAGCTAGAAATAGCTTTTCGTCCGAAACTCCTCATAGGATACAAAACGTCAGAAAGTAACCAAAAGCTGACACAATAAATAGCCAGTTGCGGATCAAAAACACTAGAGGATGCTAATAAGAGCGTAAAGAGCCCAAGGGAAAAGATGAACTCCTTCTGTTTACAAAGAATGGGATTTTCCATTGAAATGTAGACAAACTCTAAAACACCAAGGTGAAAAGACGACCTAGCTTGCCCAATAATACGAAAATTGCCGTCACTGTATATTTTGGCACAATCTGGGTTCTCCAAAGGTGTTGCCCTATATCCGAATCACATTTAATTTGCGCCTCGCGTCTTTTACAATTTCGAAGTGGCTGTTCCCTTTCTGCAGAGTTTTTGACCCTTATTCTCGTGTGAACATACTGTGGGAACATGTAAAAGGACATGGGAACATGCTTTTGTCACCCTCTAGTGTTTTCGATCCGCAACTGGCAATTTATTTCGTCAGCTTTTGGTCATTTTCCGACGTTTGCATACTCCTTAGTGTCGGATAGCCCCCAAAACCCTACTACGCGGGCCTTACCCCTTCTGTGGAAATTGAGTTGCCCCTTGAAACTACCCCAAATCAAATTAGGCAGATTAGCCTCGGAAAGACAAGAGCCTCGAATAGAGAGCGAAAATGACACACACGAACTTTGTCAACGAAAAAATGACTTGCCATACTTCGCGTGCGTCACTCACACTCCTGTTGTGACAGTCGCTGTCGGACGCAAAAGTACTTAAAGTATTCAAAGTTGGTCCCGCTATCTCTAGCTTTTGTGAAGTTTTGGATCGCAAAGCACTTGTTCACAAAACACATTTTTCTTGCAGCAGGACTTTATAATAGAACGGAGCAAATATCGTAAGTCTGCGAAACCTATATCTTCGGTGCTATTTCGAAGCTTTAATTTTATTCAGTTTACTTGCATATTTACCGTTGCATGAAGTGATACCATTTCCATTGTATCCTGCTATGCATTTGCAAGTAAATGAACCAGCAGAATTGCTGCAAGTTGCTTTTTCATGACATTTAGAAGGGACCAACTGACATTCGTTTATATTTAAAACAAGGTTAAATCAAAATGCTAAATGTATAAAAAATTCTTCAACATGTGCTCATCATAACTATTTTATTAGGCTCAAGAGAAAATAATTACTTGATCGATGTCTCTATGAAAAGGAACAGTTCTGAATTCATGCATTATGTTCATAAATTAATAGGGTCAGTATTTTTAACTTCCAAAAGAAAATTTACATAAAATAGGTTTTAATTTCTTAAGAAAATTTTGCTGTATCATTAGTCAAGTAAGGAAAAATGAAATATTCATGTAATGCAGGTTAAATGTTGCATTAATAACTAGAATAGGTAAAGGGGTAAATTTCACAGTGGTTTAGGCCTGTCCTCTCCCAATTTTTCTTTTTGATTTGTAGAGGCTTAAAAGTTTTGGAAAAAATCATCCAACAGTATTAATTGTATTTTAAAGGTTCTAAAAGAATAGCAAAGGTAAAAAGAGCATTATTCGTATTTATTGATTCATTATCTTTCTTATTACTTAACTTTACCTGTGCAGCTGGTGATGCCATCTCCACTGAAACCTGTTTTGCAACTGCATTTAAATGAGCCAAATGTCTCAGTGCAGTTTGCGTTCGCATGGCAATTGTGGGTATTCAACGTGCATTCATGTACATCTAGAATGATAAGAGTGGAAAGTCTGCCATTCAATAAACTGATGACGTAGGTCTTTAACAATGCATGGCTTAATTCAATGCAATTGACACAACATTTTTATTTGATGAGAATGCTTCGAAAATATAACATATATCCATTGCTGAAATTGTGGAAACAGAATTTAATTGAAATGAATTAGAAGAACAGTTGCAGTGTTTTGAAAAAGTTATGCGAATGCCAAGCAGCATAGTAGTTAAGACAAAGCCGACTTTCCATAAGTGGGTAAAAAAAATTAAAATAATGATAGGGAAATGAATTAAAGACTATATTAAGGAATGATTTCACCATCAGTAATTATCGACTTGAACTAGTCATCGGTTTTTCCTATCAATTCTTTTCATAATATTATTCTTTTCATGATCAATAAATTGTCTCAGTATCAAATTTTGTTCTGCTATAGGATACTGGTTGAATAATGCATGAAAGCTGCAATATCAAAACATTTTAGCAACCACTTGAAGGAAGTTTAAGTTTGACATACCTTGTTC
This sequence comes from Nemopilema nomurai, assembly GCA_003864495.1. Lineage (NCBI taxonomy): Eukaryota > Metazoa > Cnidaria > Scyphozoa > Rhizostomeae > Rhizostomatidae > Nemopilema > Nemopilema nomurai. The sequence goes on along the minus strand of ML133465.1, from coordinate 120,590 downwards.
ACAGTTGATTCCTTTATACCCCTTAAAACACTGACATTCAAATTTTCCAATCTTGTTTTCGCATGTACCATTGTTGAAACACGGGAAACTGGCACATTCATCAATATCTAGAAGGATAAGCGTACTTCGATTGCCAATGTCACATCACTCTGTACTGATTGTATATTAATTAATTTTAAAATATGTTTAACCTCCGGGGTGCTTTTTGAAATGAAAAAGCCAATGATGATAGATTGAGCGACGACATCGATTGTCAATACTATCTGATTGAGCTTTAAAAGCCATTAAAACATGACAAAATGGTAAGTTTATTCTCATATATTGCAGTCATACCGACGTCACAATTCTTTCCTGTATATCCCTGGACACACTTGCATTCATAGTCATTGGTCTTATCAAAACACTGCGATCCGTGCTTGCAGGGACTGCTCGCGCATGAGTCCAAATCTATGGATGCACAAAGAAGAATTTCTAAATTGTTTGCAAGTGCATAGTATCAATAAAATTCAATGAGACAAAAACAACAGTTTACATTTTTGAAGCAAACTCTCTGGTATGAAATTCACAGGAGCTATAACATGATGCTAACAATAGGACAGCATTTTTAAGGAAATTTATATTTGTATTGATAGATTAGCAAAATGCCAGATGCTTTTGTTTCTTAATCAAAGATGTGTGATTGCCTGATATTTATCTTTAGCTTCATTCGCATTACTGAGAAAAAGTGAATGTGCTTCGAACATCAAATATTGCAATTCTTTAGAACGGATAGAGTCTGAAAATTTTTTGTTGGAGTTTATGACTTTAAATAGCTACTTATTTTAAAGCCAATGATGTAAGGTTAGTTGGGTAGGAATGAAGAATATAAGGTAGTTTTTTGCTAATCATTTGTATTTGCTGCGAAAGTTACGCATGCATCTTAGATTAAGTTACATGTAAGTGGTTGTTGCAAACTTTCTTTAGCCTTTTTTACAGCAACCACACCTCAATTTCTCCTAAATTCAATAACTGTCTTTTAGCTGCGCGTTCTGTGGTCAGTGGGATTCGGGAGTGAGTTCTCTTCCATAAGCAAAAGCTCGAAAGATTATAGCAAAATTGAAATCTTTTAAAGTTTCACTTCAATTCGTCTCTGAAAGTTCCGACTTAGCAAAATATTGCTTGAGATTTCGCAAGTGGTGAGACGCAAGAAATATCATTGCAAACGTAACGCAAAAGATTAGCCCTGAAACTCTATGCCAGGATCACACCTATTGGTTTGCTGCAGTGTTGACCAGTATCAAAGGAATCGCAAGGCGAGCATTCGTAGAACGGTGGACTGCATTTTTCAACGCATAAAACTCCAGGCTCACAAGGTTTCAACGCATTGCATGTTGGTCCAACCTTCAAGAAAGAAAAAAGCACTAAAATAGTTAAATGGAAGTGGTTTGGTACGTGATGCCATATAATTTCTTGTGATGCCAGGATTCTTGGTAGTATCAGTTTTTGTTATTTTCTGCTTTGGAAACTTTATGCTACGGATTAATTTCGTGCTCTTTGTTATGAAAAGGGTGAGCTTAAGAGTCTTTTTTCACTGGACTAGTTTTTTGAACAAATAAAGAGAAAGCGAATTGCTTCATTATGGCTTTTTGCAAATCATGTAAATTGCGGAGAAAGCTGACATACTTTCCAAAAATTCACAATGATGGATCCAAGGGATGCAAATTATACATTTTTAGAGCTATATCTCCAAGTAAAATTTGTGTGCAATTAAATTCAAGCTAGAGCCAAAGATATCGCAAGTTGAAGCAGACATCTTCTTTCAATTACAAATTTCCTCTCTATTTAACATGAAAATGCATATTATTTATTTCAGCTGCTTTGCTGCAATTTGGCTTATTATCTTACGTTAGTTATTCATCAAGCAGGTATCTGAATGAATTTGCGCATTGAACATTAAGGATACGAATTGCGAGATTCAGCCTTCAATTAAATTCTATAATCGGATTGTATTCCAAGAACCGGTTGGTCAGTAGAATAGAGTCTTCAAGAATGAGCTAGCCAATCATCTAGTTTCCGACAGGTGCTCAAATCAAGCTTCAGCCAATCACTTGCATTTTAACTGGGGATGGACGCCATCAAAGCACTAGTCGGGAAAAAACAACCAATGGAATACTAGAATACTAAAAATTAGGTTAATAAATTTGATTCATTTTTCGGCATCCACGGTCGTATCTCAATTTATTTTGTGGGCAAGATGGATGGGTATAAGCATTTTTGAGCCTCAAAAGGTCCACTTCAAATTAATAGTTTGACATTGTGAATAGATTTAAACTGCTGACAATTGATTGATGAGAGGGAAAGGCAAACCGAGTAACAATTTTTGAGGTCCAATTGTTGAGAATATCAGTGGTTATTACATCATGCTTTGCTGCTAAGAGCAGTAACTTAGTTGTACACGTACGAATTATATGTTTGAGGATTTCGAGAACCAGCTTACGGCGTAAATTGCACTGTTTTACACACCATTGTAAGCAAATTAACAATAATTTATGGTAACTTTAATTGGTATGAGACCTTCAATGTTGATTAACGGCCAGAAGACATTTTTTCACTACTCCATTGCACTCAACTGTCGTAAAAACTAATGATTTGATGGTATTTGGTATGTGCAAAATGTAAATTATCGTTTGATTAATTTTACTTCCTATCCCTCTCAAAACCCCAATCGCACCCCATACCAACCGCCATTTACTCGACTCGTCGAGGATTTTGAACTTTCTAATTAACCTTGCAAGCAACTTAAGCAGTTGCCCTCTTTTGTCCAATTCTATTTACAAATGGAAGTGTTCTCTTTATAACTTAAATTCTGGCAAATAAAACCCCCGGCAACTATTCCCACTAGCCCCTTGATAATCAACAGTGCTTGCATTAACACTTACAAGTCTGTTGCTGTAGTTTGTCGTTTTGAATACCCAACCATTCGCATCCAGCAATTCTGTGCTGTTATCCTTCTGAACAAACTTGTGGTTGATCTCACAAGTCTTTTTAATCCATTGATAGTTGTACGATGCACATCGATGAAACTCGGCGCATTTCAGGGTGCACCCGGCGTCATCAATGTCATTGAAGACGGCCAATGTGCTTCCTTGCAAGCGTTTGTTTACAAAGAAGACATCGAAGGTGGCATCAATCATGCATGGGATGCGAAGGATTCTCCCATTCACAGCAACCAATAGATTCAGTGCAAATACTAAGCTGCAAGGAGAAATTACCACTGTATAGTATCCGACGGACTTGCCCTTACGGTATGTGAAGGTAGCCAAATTTGCAAATTCAAGTGTTAAGAAATAGTACCTAATTCAAAGACTTTAGACAGAGCCTGATTGCTTAAACTTTTCGTCACCCGAATTTTACTATCACCATAAACAAGAAAGGTTTAAATTTACTTTTGATTAGATGATTATATGTGTGATGGCCCTATCAGTTTTAAATAAAATTAAGAAGATTCTCAAGTACCTTTCTTGTTATTCTATTGCCTTAGTGACAGTAAAGCTGCTCCAAATTATTACCACTTTGTTCAATTAAAATTTTTAAGTTTAATCTTAATCCCTTCATCATCCCATCTCTTAAAGTAGTAGGACTAGTGTTGATTTGAAGAACGTTTGATTATACCATTCTTACCCAAGCAGATTTTTCATTTTAACGTTGTTCTGCTATGAATGCCTAAAATAAAAAAGTATATGTCATTGCACGATTTCTACTAGATATAGATAAAATCTTTGGAAATTTAATTTTGTATTTCCACTAAGTAAATTCTTCTGAATCTGAGGCACCGCTCATTAAATATTCAAATGATAAAGCCTTTCCGTTTCCATAGAACCCAGGGGAAAGGCAGCACGCTGGAGGAAATTTAAATGAAGGTTTATGCCTTTTGACCTCGTACGGACCATCTTTTGTGTTGAAAATCAGTTGTCTGGCACAGAAGGTTAAAATCATATATTTGAAGCCTAGCAAAGATTTTTCAACAATACTACCCTACCAGAGCGAGATACCTCTTTTTCATAGAGATTTCATAGAGATTTACGAATGATAAATACGATACTATGTGGTACTAAGATGGTTTTTTGGGTGTTAGTGTCAGCTACCGATCCCTCACATTCACTGGAGGCATTCGAAGAGTTATCCGATTCTGTATTACTGTACGACTCTTCGGCAGACATTTCTGCAGTTGCTTTTTCAGGCTTCTCCAGATCGTGTCAAACGTATTACGTCTCTTCCTGCTTTCTCGTCCAAGACTCCGGTTTTACTTTTAATCTCTAAATTTGAGTTTTTGATTGTAAATTTTGACAACTTGCAGAAATATTTTAGTAATTTAACCAATATTTTCTTGATCAGTGCCCTCAAATTATACAAATTGGCCAATGAAAAATTTCGTTTCATATGACCTGAGACAAGTGTCTACTGACACGCGAAGTAATGTCAAGCCATCAAACAGTTAAGCATCAGAATCAGAGTGGAATAAATTGATGGCGGGTATTAGCAGAGTTAAGATCTCTGAGTTAAGTGCCTAATGACTCGTGAGGTAATGTTGCCAGGTAGTATTTAGTATTCAGTATTAGCTTCTACCTAGCTTCCGAACGTAGTTTTTAGGACACTGAGAAGCTTAAGCTTTTCGAGCAGTGATCTGGTCCTTCCTCTCAATGTGACCACACCTTGTGCTTCCTTGTGCCTGGAATTACAGAGAGCTGGCGACTCTCCTCACTTTGAGTAGAAGTTTGGCCATGCCAGAGACTCGACCTGCAAGCCCGTTTGGTCATACGAGGTCTTTACTCAGCACCCTTATCAACTACGTCATCAATCTGTTAAGTGTGAGAACCAGAATGGAAAAATTGGATGGCCGAGTTTCATATACTTAAAACTTGTAGAGTTCTGCCCCTCATGGCTTCAAGCACCTTACGGACAGCAAAATCAATCCCCATTACAAGTCATACGTAAGTCATTATCATTTACAAATGGGTTCTGATTTTGCTTCAGTGCCATCTTTACCAGATTTGCAGCATCCAGCATCGGATAGTTGTGATTCATGGGAGCATGGTGCTCCAAATCTCAGCATCATTTTAGGGATTTCATGCATATTAAAAGCTAACATGTTTATGGATCGTTATAATTTAGTCTAGACATTGCTGACACCTGATTCATGGGTATTCCTTTAACATTATTGCGCTTTCTTACAAATATGTTTTTCAATCCATTATCCTTATTAAAATATGCATTACATAAATAAATGGAAGGAAAATACATGAAAGAAGATTCTACCTTTCTAGTTACAAGGTGGTTATGCTGGAAATCGATGCATCAATCAATGACTGTGTTCTTGATATGACTTCGATACTTTCACTGGTAACGAAACCAACTCGAAGCTTAAATATCTGCCAAAAGTACCAAATCTCACCTGCTTTGATAAATTGATATTCATGGTGGATTGACCTCAAATAGATACAGAAATTACTTTCTCCAGGACACCAAACAAAATTTATAGCATTCCCACGTAGATTCAAATAGCAAGAATAATTGAGATTCAATTTTTGCTCATGATACCACCAGTTCCACGGAATAAGAACCCGCAAAACCTAAGACAAATGTGATGGTATTCATGTGAAATGCACCGCTCATTATTTAGTTAGACTTCATGAACACAGTCCAAGTAGCTAGAATTCAGTACATTAGAAAATATAGAGCAACTACTGAACAAATTCTTGCTCAGTAAAATGCCGGTTATTCCAACTACAATTCCCAAAGCACTTTCCCAAAAAGGTAATGTATAAGAGTTGTTGATTACAAAAATGCTTTGCTAAGGCGTTTTGCAGAAGTTCATCAATTTTGCATGACTCAGACCTCGGACATTCTAGATTGCGCAAAGCATTTACTGGCAAACAAATCTTCTTTTTTTCGAGTCTGTTAACGCATTGATGGAAAATTTTGTTTTACATAACTTTAATCTTTATTCAGACTTGTCAAAAAAGGGTGTAAATTGAATCTGGTTGGTCAGAACAATTGCCAATCAATGAATCTTCTTAGCAGCATTCCGAGTGGTTTTCTATGCGCATCTGGCTTGTTATTTCGTCATCTCTTGGTCATTCTCTACCGTTTGTGTAATATTAAGATTGCTTGAAGCTTGCGAACATTATGGTTGCAATTTATTTGGAATTTCGAATTGCTACAGTGAAAATATCCTTCTGCATTGAGTAAAGCCTGATTTTGTTTAATGCAATATATAATACTTTTTTAGTGACTCCTTCGTCTACTTTCCATTCTCAAACCATGTAATTCTGATACATATTTTATCGCGCCCCAACCCAAACTTTTTCATCCTCATTACAACACCATTTCATCATCCTCTCTCATCTCTCGTCAACAAATTTATTCTGATATTAATCAGTATAATATAATGGTAAAGTCAGTTAGAGCAAGTTAGAAAGAGAGCTACAGAATACAACGAGCAACGCGTCATCTCTCTCTCTCGGTCTGGCTCTGTTTTCTCCGCACATTAAATAAGACAACTTTGGCTTGGATCGTCCATAGAGGTTGAGCAACGCAGTTGGTAAAAACCCATCCAGCTCGTTTCTACACTTTGCGTTACGGCTAAAGGCCAATCTCTATTGGACGAAAATTTTGCGCTTTTGCGATGACAAAAAGCGAGTACAGTGGCTTTGCGTGTCTGATAGAAAGCAGAATTTCAAGATGTCGGACATGGGCGCTTGCTTTTGTGTTCCAAATACAGGGGTAAGCTTTCACCTCGTCCCCAAGGAATTCTTTTATGTCAACATTATGTTGCTGGGTAGAAACCGCTTGTAAGTTTTGAGATTGATCTTCACTTCGTGAGGGGACTTTAGCAAGAGGTTCAAATGATGTCGATCCCGAATCCTTGTTCATGTGAATTTTACCGCTAGTAACACGAAATTTTATTTTTACTTCATCCAAGACGAAGCTACTTTGAGAGTCGGCCATTTTGCAAAATGTTCACATGACGACAAATTCACCGGCGACAGAGAAAAAAGTTCAAATATTTTGAACTTTCAAGGCGAACAAGCGCACAGCACAGGTAGCGAAAAAGTTCAAGTGCGCATGCTCATAACCTTCGCCGGCGAAAAACGAAAGATTAGCCCTCTCAATGGAGACTAGCCTTAACAAGCCACTTGCAATGTTTGCAACGAAAACAAGGTGCAGAGTCGCAGACACAAACTACAAACTTTCATTCGCAAGAGCTGAATTGTTTTTAAAGAAAACAGAGAATGATGACAATTCATAGAAAACATCTTATTGCCATTACCTAACTATGCTTAAATCTAAAATGCAAAAGATATGTAGGCTTTGGTTACAATAGCCTTTTTTAATAGCCGTCCCTACCAAATATTGCAGTTTTATGTCAATTTCGCTAGTTATCATTAAACTTGCACCCTCAGCTTCGAGGTATTAGTTTAAAAACTTGTGACCACGCGTTCTAGTTGAAAGCATCCTACTGACTGAAAAGATATTAGATATCTTTCACGAAGGAAAATGAGCTAAAAGACAAAACTAACAATCTAGATAAATTAATTACCATCGCAGAAATGCCAAAATTATCGCTTATGAGTTTTTTGTAATTTTGCAAGCAATTTTTTATGATCAATGTCAAATTAAAAATCTTTGGCTTTCTTATGGGTGCAGTAGCTTAAAATATTCTCGATTATTTCTTGGGTAGAAACTAGCGTTGGTAAGATATATTGAAAAGGGGATTCTGCTTTCTTGCATTGAATTCTGATCCAAAAATGTCAATAAACTTCGGAGCTCTACGCACAATTAAGAAATGATCTAAATCGAAGGATGAATAACGAGGGGAAAAATTGTCTGCTTTGTTCGCTATTTTTGCGAAGCGTACTTTGCACTGTTGACAAAATGCATCCAACCTTTTTGTAGGAAACTGCTTGATGCTAGGAAAATATTTTAAATTTGTGAGGAAAGGTTTGTAACGCTATGTTTATTGTTCAATCGATTGGCATATCTCTATCAACAAACCTTCTATTTCACATGCTACGTCCTTGTTGAGCTAAATATACTCTTTCTTATTGTGTATATGCTACATTATTAGTGTATGTATTTGAGTAAATGCTATTATACAGTGTTTAACCGTGTAAGCGAGCTTTGGTGACCTATTTCTTTTTACAGAATAGGGAAAACACGGGAGAGATACTTGCGTTGGCACTCTTTAAAGTCTGACATTTTTGCTTCGCTTTTATGCTTAGATCACAATTGGAATTTATTTGAAAAAGGAGCGGGCTAACCTCGTGTCCAAGTTATTGTTTGCGACGAGAGCATTGTGACAGACAAGCACCCTTCCAGTGCAACTGGTGTAGAGAAGTGTCTTGAAACGTATCAGAGCTCATTAGCACAAGAAATAGAAAGACCGGATAGAATGATGGATGCTAAGGAAGACCATGTGTCTGTTGGTTGTGGCTTTCAAAGACAATATGATAAGACTGAGAATACATTGGTCAGCAAGGGCTGCCGGACACAGTGTTTCAGTGTTCCATCACGCATTTCACATGCTGAAATTAAATCTGGCAACATCGATACCAGAGAAAAGGATGGCAGGTGTGCAAGTTGTTCAGATATTCCTCAAACTGGTGCAAGTTCTCAGAAGAAAAAGCGTGATACTGATACATGGCTAGAGAGCGGAGATAGCAGAGGAGAAGTGAAACCGGAATATGATATTCACGAGGCCAGTAGTAATAGTCTGATTCCAAGTTGTATATCAGTTAATAAAACACTGGATATTACAACTGATACAAGTATGGATAAACCAATTAAAAAACAAACAGGCTTAGATGGTATATATGCTCAAAGCAGAAACAAGGAAAAGTCATCAGTTGAACCAAACATTGAGGTCTTCCATAGAGGGTCGAGCAATTGGCAGCTAAGGTCGAATAGCCAAGAAATTCGTTTACAAGCAAAGAATGTACACGTACTGCTGGGGCTACAGATTTTGCCAACAAAAGCACACTGTTGCAGCATGATAAACGGAGAAGTCATGACCAAGCAGATTTGCAAGCTGGGTTCTCTGTTTGAGGCATCTCGAGTTTAACCTGCCGAATCTTGCAAGGTGCCATTACCTCCGTTTTACAGCCATCCAGCTTTATCTGCGTCTTTCCCTAATTTACCACCGAAACAATTGCCTTTACCTGGTGACAGGTTTTGGTGCAAAGACATGCTTCCTGTTGCTACAAGAATGGACCACAATCCTACCAGAGTCTCGCACCTGGGTGAGCTACCTTCGAAGATGGCAAAGACTGCATACCCTTCACCTTCTTTGTTCGAGAAAGAAAAGCAAAATGGCTACATTGTAGCAATTAATTTTCGTGTCACATAATTATAGAATTTAGTAGAATTTCCTACCTTGAGTAAAACAGGTCGCTGCAAATGAAGAGCATAATAAAAAGATTCATCTAATCCTGAAGTATCAAAGATGTATTTGATTGTATTGAATATAGTCCAATTTCAGATATATTTTCCTTAGCAATGGCAATGATACCTATGAAATAAATTGCAATAAAGAAAAAAAGAGATGATTTCATTCGTGATAAAACTGTTTCTATAGGTCGAATATCAAAGAATAAAGGCTTCTTTCCCAAGAGCGATTTAAAACAACTTGATGCAAAAATTATTTACCTTACTTTCTGATCGACAAATGTCACACCAGAGGAATCTAGATATACGGAGAATTTGTGCCATTGTAAATAAAGATAAACAAGGTCACAATCTTTCTTGATGTCCGTTAAATGTGCCTAAAAGCCACTTAAAATACACTTAATCTCGCTTACTGAAATGTGACAAAATGCAAAGCATACTGTCAAAGAAGCCGGTGGTAAGGTTGTGGAACTCGTTTGTATGGTGATAGTGTAAAGAAGTAGAGGGAAGGACCTTTCATGTCGCAGGCAAAACAGCTACAGACCAGTTTAACGTACCATAAAAAACATATACCCTGGTATGTGCCTAACCGTGGAGGCGCGGAGGGCACAGCTTGGATCAAATCCATCAATTTAGCGCAATAAGTTCTTGGGACAGCAAGAATACTGCTATTAGAGTACAACTAAAGCAGCAAAATCAATATTCTGACCAGAGGTCATCGCGCTTGTTCAACATGTCATTCGTGGAAATGTAGGTTTATGACTATGACCTTTTTGGACTTTGATCTTTGAAATACAGCCCTGAAGTTGGCCTAGCTATGATCGTAGTACAGATTTTAAACATAAACTTTAAGGCTAAAAATGCACACCCTAGAAAAATATTTTGCGAGAAATAACTACTTTTTGGAAGATAATTCGAAGGCATTTATCATTTCCAATGCTATAAAGGGTGTCAGATTTTGCCGTTCTGTAAGCAATCAGAGAGCAGAAACAAGAGACAGGCTTGATTGTGACTTGCAAAATTCTATGTATCAGCCTCCCTGTTTTACAAGTGCAAGAAAATTCCACATGTGTTATATGCTACATAAATACAATCAAGTCAATGATTATCAACAGCTTAGACTTTTCATCATTTTTTCCTAAAAGTCTGTGTCATGCAAATTATGCAAGCAGCAGAATACAGCTAATCAACAAAAGAGCACAATGTAATTGCAAAAGTTTTGTGGGACATATATATGATCCGATGCACCACTAAAAAAAATTATATTTATACCAATATTTATACCAATAGGTTGTTTTAATCTGGTTGATTTAAGGCTTTCCTTTGGAAGAGATAAGGAGTCAAAGAGATCTGAGCTCATTCTTTAAATTTCTTTCCAGAAGCTTGTCCATTCTGTAAGCTCATAAACATTTTAGGACAGCATTGAAAGGTGTTTAAAAGGCGGGTATTTTAAGAGACAATTTTAACAATCAAATGAAGACATGTGAATTTTAATGTGTGTTGCTTTCTAGAACGAAATGGCAGCCTAGCTAAAGAGTGTCTACAATTGGCGTGGCAGTAATTTCAATTGGATTTTTTCTTTCCCATTCTTGTCATTCGCTATATGTGACATCTGCCATTTGTAATGAATGGCAATTATTCTTATCAGCGGTAGCCACTACACAAAGCTACGTATAAAGAATACGAACGAAATCAAAAGCCAAATTTCTGAATAAAATGGCCAAAAAAACTTCTTGGATACCAATGCCCCTTAGCAACCAAACAAACCCATCCCACCCATACCATCCAATATCCCCCTAATGGACGCCACTAAATATAGCTCTCCTTTTCCGTTCCAAACCAATACTGTGTTGTACTAGTAGCACTTTCCGTGCATCTGAAGTTTTTGTTTACACTGCCGTAATAGCCAAAGTTGTCCTCGCTAGTAACAGCACCTGAATTAGCACCAGTGAAGCAAGGGTTATGAAATGAATCGGTATGGAGAATCATACCGGACTTCTGCCAAAACTTGACTGCAGTATTGGTTGAACTGTATCCTCTGATGTCGATGACTTCAACAATCTTGCACGGACTATCATAGGTAATTGTAAAAGGATTCACTACTTCAAGTTTGGCCTTGAAATAGTCCCGGCTGTCAAGGCCATACGTTTCGAAGCTGCAAGTAGCTCTAAAGTGTGTAGAGTATGATTCTATCTCCTTCATGGAAGAAAGGGAAAGTCTGCAAAAGAAAAAGCAAGAAACATCAACATGTGAACTGGTCAGATGAAAAATTTTCATAACGACTCTTAAAGCTTAATGCTTTTGAAGGGTTGTTTTGTAACTTTGGGTTGACTGGGTGGAGTCAGCATACCTTAACCCCACTGCTTCCCTCTCCTAATGAATAGCATCTTTGCTGTAACAAAGCTAGTCCGTACACTCTTGAAACAAGTCACAAAGAATTTACACCAGCATTCAAAGTGTTACGCTCCTTCTCAAAGTCTCCTCTGTCTTAAAGGATGGGTCAACCCATGCTTAAATTTGGTTCGGGTACATTTATATGGTACCATATTTTCCAGACTGATTTCCGTGCAGAATGACCGAATGACTTCACTTCTATTCAGGAAGAGTTTTACCTAACACTTCACATACACAACTTCACACTAGAATTTCTTAAAATCAGGAAGGTGGTTTTTGATGCAACAGCAGCTTTTCAAGTAGGTGGAATAGCAACATGGGTATTAGTTGGCCTCTAGATTTCTTGCTTGTTCATTTGGCTCCATTTTGCTGACGACAATCGTAGTTTAGAGGACACTTAAACTTACATTAATCATTTGCTTAATCACTCTTCTTAGAATTACCTAGTTGATACACAACTAGTTGCAATATCAATGTAAGTAAAAAATGATTTCGCCCAGTGCGGTACGAAAGTTGAAATTCCCCTATTCCAAATGTCACTTTATAAAATCTTGATACATGTGGCCTCTTTTTCTTATCAAACGAAGCATGAATGTTTCCTTGACACCCCCTACATGGAATCTTTGATTTTATCCAACAACTTTTTTCTAGGCACTGCCATCTTAAGGTTTTACATTCCATTTGTTAGTTAATAATTCACTTGCCAAGAATATATTCAAAAATTTTGGCTCTCTAAGCAGTTCCAAGCCCTCTCATTACCCTAATATTGATACATCCAAAGGCAACAGGGACACGATTCTGGAATTTAAAATGTTGTCTATGTCCTTGGCTACATCAAAACTATTGCAACTCTGTGAGCCGAACCTTAGCTTCAGAGCTGGTGGTGAAGTTCCAAAGTTAGTTCCTCCGAACTGCGGCTATATCCACCAGGTCTCCTTATTATCGCTTTTCTGTATCTCTCGAATCGAATACTGTTTCAAAGCTTACCAACAGAACATTCGTTTTTATCTTCAATTAAAAGCAAATATGAGATTATTTTATATATAAACAATAAGAAATATGTAACATAGTCTTCGGCTAAAACTTTGCAGCTATATTTATAGGACATAAGATAAAATTAAGTACAAATTGTAACATCGGGTTGGGTAATATGATTTGAATGCTCCGTGGAAGTGATATTGTAAAACGCATTGTCTATAGTCATACATTGTTTCAGGGCTTGTTATCGCTTTTCTGTATCTCTCGAATCGAATACTGTTTCAAAGCTTACCAACAGCACACTGCTTATGCAATAGATAATAGTACTTGCAACGAAAAAAAGCATTTCATTAATAGTGTGTTATTTATTTGGAAGGTATGTGCCACTTTCTCTTCAAGGGCCTTGGTCAAGAATAATGTAACATATTAAAGTAACGAGAGATCAAAAGATTTTTCGAACCGCCCAGTGGAGACTATCTGTATAGCTGTAACTCTCATATAGATGTTTAAGAAAAAAATACATCGGTGAATATTTGTGCGAATAGAATTTCATATATGTAAATGTGTATACCTACCTGTAAATATTCCAGTTAGGCTGGTACCTATTCTTTGGTGCATCGGTAGAAAAGGAATGTCCTTTGAACTCATCGTTGTTTGCCAAAGAGAAAGAAAGCAGGAGGGTCCATGCAATTTTATTATCGGAAGTGAAGTCACAATAAACGTTTTCCACAAAGCCGCTCTTGTCCCATATCCCATAAACACCATTATTTCGGGCGCCCACCCAATACCAGTCGAAACAAGATCGTAGCTTTGCTGAAAAAGAGCAGTTTTCATTAAACTAGAGGATGATTATCGACAAAAGCGCTCTCTTAAGAAAATATGATGTAAATTAGATGTCAATTAGAATCACTGTTGCTATCTACCATAATGAGCAGTAATGTTGGATGATGTAAAAGCTAACCTCTGTATACTTCCACTTCACAGATTTGAAGGTGTTCATCTTTATTGTGAAACACGCTGACGTATCTTCCCAAAAGACGCCTCACGCATGTAATCTCCTTTGGCTGACCATTTACTACAGCCTGGTCCTTTGCGCACAGCGGATTCAATCGCCCACCATTTGTGTTGCTGTTCCCAACACTTACGCTGAATGGGTTGATAAGTAAAGGCTGCCAGCTGTAGCCACTTAAAACGACGACCTTCTCCACTAGAATCTTGCTATGGAGGTTTACTTTCCACCAAGGTTCCATCTCCTTTGCTGTTATTGCACAGAAATGTTTCAAGGTACTTCTTGATCCATCGTTGCCAAAATTTGCTGGATGGCCTTCTTTCTCTGATGATTGGGTAGACGTTCTTTTGTATGCCATGTTACCTTCAAAGTTAACATAAAGCAAACCTAAGTTCCCAAAGGTAGACCGATCAATAAAAGAAGATAAATACGACGCAATAAGCCTGCACTTTGTGTTACCGCTTTAGGACTATACAAATAAATAACATAGGCTCAGTGGCTAGAGGTGCTTACTGCAGACCCTATGATCCGTGAGTCCCTGGCATGACCGAACTTTCACCCCAAGTGAAGATAGTCGCCAGCTCTCTTTAATTCCAGGCATAAGGAAGCACAAGGTGTGGTCACAATGAGAGGAAGGACGAGATAACTGCTCGATAAGCTTAAGCTTCTCAGTGTCCTAAAACTACGTTTGGAAGCTAGGTAGAAGCAAATACAAATCAATGTGCATAAAACACCCCCAACCTGCAGCTTATCAACAAGTTAAAGAATAGTGTTGTTGTGCAAAAGTAGTAAACATACTGGCATACTGAAGCGATTCTAAGCGAGTCTAAGATTACGAACCCTTTGGTGACAGAAACTGACATATTGTCCGATCAAGGGTTGAGTACAGTTGAAGCCTTTAGCTTCGCCTAGGCTCATCGCACCATTTGTTACGCATTTCGGATTCGATTTTCCACCATTAGACGGTTCATCTCCAACAGATATATTTAAAGGCGGCATGTGTTCCCGTGCAGTGTCGCGACTTCGAACTATGACCATCTGTACCACTGCTTTTCTACCAAGATCCACTTGCCACCAAGGATCGATAACTTCTATTGTCATAGAGCAAGTGGTAGATGTTCCATTTCTGTTACCATCAGCTGCCAAATTCGCACTCAGTGAATTGCCATTGACACTTAACGTCGACTCTTGGACAGCACTTTTACCGCCAGCTATATTTTCTAAATTTAGAAAAATAAAAATTATTTGATATGAAAGGAAAATAATCAGAAAAGGAGTTCCTTTGAACATAGATTTTCGTTATAGGTAGTTAGCTCACTCTCAAAGGCGGTGGCTTCTTAAATGAAGTGGGTTTTGAAAGTATTCTTTGAATGGCATAATTAGAACCTATCATACTAAGATGCTCTTTGATATTCACATCCGTTTCATTTTATCTAGTTTTCGAAAATTATCAGAAATCGGAATGAACTGAATGGAACATTTCTTGAAAGGACGTGAGCCGACTTGTTTCATCAATGACGCATTATACGTCTGCTTATTTCAAAAGCAAGACTTCGTTGATGAAATTCACTTATCATTTGAAGCAATAGTTTCGACTACTTTACCTAAAAATTTAATAACAAAGAGTTTCAGACACAGAGAATTCGAAATAGCACAGAACAACGGGATTTTAATATCAGCGCGGTTAGAGACTCCACAGATCAAATTGACCAAAATCTCACTAGTGACTGGCCAGTTGCTGAAAGTGTGATTCAGGGCAACATCTCTTGACAGAAGTTGACAGTAGTTGGCGTATGTAGAACATTCATTTTTATCTTCAATTAAAAGCAAATATGAGATTATTTTATATATAAACAATAAGAAATATGTAACATAGTCTTCGGCTAAAACTTTGCAGCTATATTGATAGGACATAAGATAAAATTAAGTACAAATTGTAACATCGGGTTGGGTAATATGATTTGAATGCTCCGTGGAAGTGATATTGTAAAACGCATTGTCTATAGTCATACATTGTTTCAGGGCTTGTTATCAAAAGGCTCATCTTGACAAATGCTGTAGCCATCTCCGGTGTATCCAGGATAACAGTTGCAGCTAAAAGAGCCCACTGTGTTGGAGCATTCTGCTTAAGAATGACAACTATTAGTACCTTGAGTACACTCATTCACATCTGAAATTAAAAACTCTAAAACACCAAGGTGAAAAGACGACCTAGATTGCCCAATAATACGAAAATTGTCGTCACTGTATACTTTGGCACCATCTGGGTTCCCCAAAGGTGTTACCCTATATCCGAATCACATTTAATTCGAGTCTCGCGTCTTTTACGATTTCGAAGTGGCTGTTCCCTTTCTTCGGAGGTTTTGGTCCTCATACTCGTGTGAACATACTGAGGGAACATGAAAAAGGTGATGAGAACATGCTTTTTATTACCCTCTAGTGTTTTCGATCAGGCAATTTATTTCGTCAGCCTTTGGTCCTATTCCGACGTTTGCATACTCCTCAGCTACGCGGGCCTTACCCCTTCAATGGAAATAGAGTTGCCACTTAAAACTACTCCAAAACAAATTAGGCAGATTAGCCTCGGTAAGACAAGAGCCTCGAATCGAGAGCGAAAATAACGTTATGCATAGCACACTGGAAACGTCTGCAAAAGCCTATATCTTCGGTGCTATTTCGAAGCTTTTATTTTATTCAGTTAACTCGCATATTTACCGTTGCATCAGGTGATACCATTTCCATTGTATCCTGCTGTGCATTTGCAAGTAAATAAACCAGCAGAATTGGTGAATAATGGAAGGTATAATAAAATACATCAATGGATGGTCTAAGAAGAACTTCATATGAACTGAATTTAGTTAATTTGCTAATTTGTTATCATATGTCATTTTCTGTTATTCTGTCTGTGTTTGAGAGTGAGTCTCGAAAAGTACGAGATATAAGAAGGCTTTGAATGCTTAAAAACACTTTTTTCCTGCATAAGATGGAATTTTTGCTGTATAGGGATTCTACATAGATAACCATGTTCTTCATTAACGGTACCATTCGGCTCACAAATCTCAGACAAAATGTCCTTTACCTCCTTCTTAACATACAGGCAGTTGCATATCTTTGTCTCTTTTAGCATTTTGTCATGTTATCCTGCTTGGTCACATTCCATTAAGTTCCAAAATAACTCTCGTACTTCCTCTTACTTAAAAATCATGCTCAAAAATCATTCCCAAAATCTTGGAAGAAAGAAATCTCTGTTTGAGTGTAGTGTTGCCTCTCAATCTTGCAAGGAAGCTTTCTGTCAAAGCCAATCCTATTAAATGCAATCAAATATCGCTTACTTGCAGGGTCAGTTTGTAAGTTTAATAAATGTATCAGTAAGCATCTACCTGTGCAAGTGAATCCATCCCCGCTAAAGCCTTTTTTGCAACTGCAACTGAATGACCCAATTGTGTTGGTACAGACTGCAGTTCTGGCGCTAGAATAAGACCATAAATTAAACGTCAAAATCTAGATTTTCAATGCTTTATAAGTAACTTTAAAAGACTAAATTTTTATTGAAGCATTTGAAACTGGCAAAATACCTTTGCATGAAATTATACCATCCCCACTGTATCCTGCTATGCATTTGCAAGTAAATGAACCAGCAGAATTGGTGCAAGTTGCTTTGGCGTGACATTTAGAAGGGACCAACTGACATTCGTTTATATCTAAAACAAGGTTAAATCAAAATTCTAAATGTATAAAAATCTTTCAACATGTGCTCATTAAAACAGTTTTATTAGGCTCAAGAGAAAAGAATTACTTGATCGATGTCTCTATGGAAAGGAACAGTTCTGAATACATGTTTATAAATTAATAGGGTCATATTTTTAACTTCCAAAAGCAAATTTACATAAAATAGCTTTTAGTTTCTTTAGACAATTCTGCTGTATCATTAGTCAAGTAAGGAAAAATGAAATATTCATGTAATGCAGGGTATATGCAGACTATAATTGCTTACTTTGTTGCATTAATAACTAGAATCGGAAAAGGGGTAAATTTCACAGTGGTTTAGGCCTTTTCTTAGTCCCATGTTCTGTTTGATCTGTAGAGGCTGAAAATGTTTGGAAAAAATCTTCCACCAGTATTAACTGTATATTAAAGGTTCTTAAAGTAGCAAAGGTAAAGAGAGCATTATTCGTATTTATTGATTCATTATCTTTCTTATTACTCAACTTTACCTGTGCAGCTGATGATCCCTTCTCCACTGAAACCTGTTTTGCAACTGCATTTGAACGAGCCAAATGTCTCAGTGCAGTCTGCATTTGCATAGCAATTGTGGGTATTCAACGTGCGTTCGTGTACATCTAGAATGATAACAGTGGAATGTCTGCCACTCATTAAGCTGATGACGTAGGTCTTTAGCAGTTCATGGCTTAATTCAATGCAATTGACACAACATTTTTATGCGATGAGAATGCTACGAAAATATAACATGTATCCATTGCTGAAATTGTGGAAACAGAATTAAAGTGAAATGAATCAGAAAAACAGTTGCAGTGTTTTGAAAAGTTATGCGAATGCCAAGCAGCAGAGTAGTTAAAACAAAGCCGACTTCTCATGATAAGTGGCATTTTGTAAAAAAAATTAAAATAATGATAGGGAAATGAATTAAAGACTGTATTAAGGAATGATTTCACCATCAGTAATTATCGACTTGAACTAGTCATCGGTTTTTGCTATCAATTCTTTTCATAATACTAATCTTTTCTTTTCATGAACAATGAATTGTCTCAGTATCAAAGTTTTTTCTGCTATAGAATACTGGTTGAATAATGGATGAAAGCTGCAATATCAAAACATTTTAGCAACCATTCTAAGGAAGTTATATTTGACATACTTGTTATACCCCATAAAACACTGGCATTCAAATTTTCCAATCTTGTTTCCGCATGTACCTTTGTTCAAACACTGAAAACTGGCACACTCATCAATATCTATAAGGATAAGCGTACTTCGATTGCAAATGTCACATCACTCTGTACTGATTGTATACTAATTAATTTTAAAAATGTTTAACCTCCGGGGTGCTTTTTGAAATGAAAAAGCCAATGATGATAGATTGAGCGACGACATCGATTGTTAATACTATCTGATTGAGCTTTAAAAGCCATTAAAACATGACAAAATGGTAAGTTTATTCTCATATGTCGCAGTCATATCGACGTCACAATTCTTCCCTGTATATCCTTGGACACATTTGCATTCATAGTCATTGGTCTTATCCAAACACTGCGATCCTTGCTTGCAGGGACTGCTCGTGCATGAGTCCAAATTTTGATGCACAAAGAAGAATTCTAAATTGTTTGTAATGCATAGTACAATTAAATCCAATGAGACAAAAGATAACAGTTCACATTATTTGAACAGCACAGTTTAAGTAAGGCTATTTAGTGCCATAACGTACAACAATGAAATAAGGTTAACAATAGGACAGTATTCTTGAGAGAATGCATTGATGTTTTTTAGCTAGATGCCAAATGCTTTTGTTTCTTGATCACTGACTTGTGATTAATTCTATACTTAAATAGAGGCAAACGATTAGCACTGAAACTCTGTGCCAGGATCACACCTATTGGTTTACTGCAGTGTTGACCAGTATCAAAGGAATCGCAAGGCGAGCATTAGTAGAACGGTGGACTGCATTTTTCAACACATAAAACTCCAGGCTCACAAGGTTTCAACGCATTGCATGTTGGTCCAACCTTCAAGAAAGGAAAAAGCACTAAATAGATGGAAGTGGTATGGTACGTGATGCCATATAATGCCTTGTAATGCCAGGACTCTTAGTGACAGCTTCTGTCATTCTATACCTCGCAAACTTCTTGCGACGGATCTTGTGTCGCCCCCTTGCTTATGTAAAGGGCGAACTATCAAGTCGCTTTTTCCTGCACTAGTTTTGAACACTGTAAAAAGAGTATCACTAAGTTTTATGGCTTAATTATGAATTTCTACAGAAGTTATGGAGTACTTGCTCCAATAGGTAGACAAACAATTGCAAAATATAGCCATTACTTTCTTTTAAATCTTCTACATTTATTTATTGGACAGGGAATCGCTTAATTCTCTTGAGCATCTCTTTATTTTGATTCAATTATCTCACAAAAATATCCTTTCGGTAACTGAAACACGTTGGCTCGTTGACTCGAACCATTTCTCTTATTTCTTAAATTTCCACTTTATTTGCATCAACACTTACAAGTCTGTTGCTATAGTTTGTTGTTTCTGAATACGCATCCAGCAATTCTGTGCTGTTATCCTTCTGAGCAAACTTGTGGTTGATCTCACAACTCTTTTTAATCCATTGATAGTTGTACGATGCACATCGATGAAACTCGGCGCATTTCAGCGTGCACCCGGCGTCATCAATGCCATTGGAGACGGCCAATGTGCTTCCTTGCAAGCGTTTGTTTACAAAGAAGACATCGAAGGTGGCATCGGTCATGCATGGGAGGCGAAGGATTCTCCCATTCACAGCAACCAATAGATTCAGTGCAAATACTAAGCTGCAAGGAGAAATTAACACTGTATAGTATCGGACGGACTTGCCTTACGGTATGTGATGGTAGGCAAATTTGCAATTCCAACTATTAAAAACTAGTACCTATTTCAAAGTCTTTTGAGAGAGCCGGATTGCTTAAACCTTTTGTCACCCGAATTATACTATTACCATAAAAAGAAAGGTTTAAATTTACTTTTGATTATATATTTATATGTGTGATGGCCCTACCAGTTTTAAATAAAATTAAGAAGATTCTCAAGTATCTTTCTTGTTATTCTATTGCCTTAGTGTCAGTAAAGCTGATGCAAATATTTACCACTTTGTTCAATTAAAAGTTTTAAGTTTAACCTTAATCCCTTCATCATCCCATCTCTTAAAGTGGTGGGACTAATGTTGATTTGAAGAACGTTTGATAAAACCATTCTTATTGAAGCAGATTTTCCATTTTAACGTTGTTCTGCTATGAATGCCTAAAATAAAAAAGTATATGTCATTGCACAATTTCTACTTAATGTAGGTAAAATATTTGGAATTTTTACTTTTGTATTTCCACTAAGTAAATTTTTCTGAATCTGAGGCACCACTCATTAAATATTCAAATGATAAGCATTTCCGTTTCCATAGACCCTAGGGGAAAGGCAGTATGCTGGAGAAAATTTAAATGAAGGTTGTGTTGAAAATCAGAAGGTGAAAACTATATATTTGAAGCCTAGCAAAGATTTTTCAAAAATACTACACTACCAGAGCAAGATATTTCTACATAACATTATAACGAACAATAGAACTTCGAAAACTAACCAATTGGCGTTTGAATCTTTCTTTCTCGTTATTTAATTAATGGAATCAATTCTAGCCTTTTCAAATGTAGAGTCTGTGAAGTAACCTCAAAAGGCTTTTTCTGATTTGAAATCATTATACAATGCCTTTGGTTAGTTCTTTATTGCCTCTAACTTTTGTTTGACTATAATAATTAGTCTACATTTTGGGCAACTGGAGATTTTCCTGACTGGTTTGACACTGTGATTTTTGTATCAACACGCTTTGTCACGGCGCGAAAAAATGCGAACGAATACTCGTCTTTGAACATAGCCTTCTATGGGGGAAGAGAACTGATCTATAAATCCCAATGCTTCCAGGCATGTTATTTTTCTACCTGTGACATTGACCTTGCAAATCAGTAGGCAGTAGTTTGCTAGTCCTAGTATTTGCACAGGTAAAACGTCCCAGTCTACTTGCTGATAACAAAGATAATCAAGAAACTGCTCAGGTTCCTGAATGTGACGTCATAGACGTAGGATGCTTGAGGACGATCCACACGAGCAGTACAAAAACATTGTCGTTACGAACAGACATCCATTGCTTAACGAGCTGCATGTTGAAGCCTTCGGGTTTGGCAGACTCCTAGGGAAAACACTGCAGCAAATGCAGCTCCTAAGGATATTGCAGTATTTCTGTCTCATTCCCACCACTCTTGGTTCAACGTTTAATTTGATCACTATGCAACTTTTCCACTTGCCTTTACAGGATTGGACCATTGTTGACAGATAGTGAAAAACATTTAAAATGTGTTAATGCTCTAGTTTGCTTCACGTTTATGTTTCCATTACTAATCCCAACACTCTAATACGCAGAAAAAATCACACATTACGTCCACTTATTTCTCTTCCATACTTAACTCTCTTCTTCCTGAGGCACGCCCGCCCAGTCTTTACTGACCCAGTTAGTGTTTCTATCAGTTTTTGCTTATGCTAGTTCACCTTTCAAAAGGAGCTTTCTGCATTCGGAGTGGCAAAACGCACAACTGGCTGTTCAAAACATTTGCCAGTCCATTCTCTGGGCAAAGGACAGTGTTGTTTTTCAAGTTTCACCTGCTTAACTATATTCTCTAGCATTCTTTACGGCTCGAATCACCTAGAAAATGATCCAAGCTTCCTTCCTTTAAGGTTACGGTAAACGTTTTCTAGACGAAAACATCTATTTTTCAATTACTTTACATTCTGATTGCCAAATTAATAAGGTACATAATGATACCATGTTTGAAGCTAGAAGACGTTTTGAAAATGGACAAAATCCCGTATAAACGAAGATTTCCATAATTTCCTTATCGAAGTTTCTAGCTGCGGTCTTCAAATCGTTCGCCCTTTCAAGCCGATTATATTTGTTCTGCTTCCTGTGGTTTGTGTAAGAGTATGGCATATCTATGGGTTGTTGTGCTTATTTAAAGACGCTATGTGTATCTTGCAAGTGCAATCAGTAAAACCCCGTTTTCTCCGGACTCAAAATTCGTATAAATACAGGTACGAAAAAGCTATTTTCTACCCAAGGAACCAATCGAATAGCTCCAAAATTTTCACACAGCCAGGCCAGACGTTGGGCAAACAAACAATGTCTCAAAATTTTTTTATTTGCTCTGGTCCGTCTTTTATACCCAAATACAGCTGCGAGAGGGTGGAAAAATTGTTTGACAATTTTTGACAGGGTATAGTTTCAAGATGAGGAGGAATTAAAAAATTCTGAGACAATCTTTGGTAGCTTAGGATCTACACTTCCTGCTGGTTTAAGCCAGGTTTTGTTACCTCAAACGCAAAGGTACAAAAAAGCTTTTGAAGGTGGTACACATTTTGAGCAATAGATTCGTATGGAAATCATCATTTAACTTTATTTGCCTATAACTTTGACCTGGCTAGATACGCCATAATCTTGTTCATCGAATGATTAATAATTTGCCCAGATTCCATTAACAGTTTGGCCTTTATAAAGGAAAAATCAATTTTCGTGTTGAAAACGTTTACCGTAACCTTAAGTGACGTATTTTTTAAATAAATGAAACAAACGTGCGACAAGAATATACTTAAATACATAATGCAAAAATGCGGCAAAAGTTTACGTGCTCGAAACAGATAACAGTTCTCGCTTCCAAATAATCGTCAAATAAGAGTTTTTGCTTACAACTGTAAGATTAAAAAAATGTAGATTCACTGCACAAGTTAGACAGCTGGTGAGGACACCCAGCAAAACAACAGTCTTTCTTTTAGGAATCCTGTCACATAAATTTTGATGTAAGGGATGACATAATAGTTATAACTTGGTCTGAATTTTGCCACTCTCCCTTTCCCAACTTAGCTCAGGGTGTGATTTTTTCTTTTGAAGAAAGATCTATATCATAAATATATGCAAAGATCTGGCTTAATTGAGCTCACATATCAAAGTAAAATTAAAGCAATGTTCTTTGTAATAGTCAACCAGAAGCCAAATCTAAAGAAAGAATTCGAATTTTTCAATATGCAAGCATTTTACAGACTTTTCTAGGGCCTACTGGCTAGAAGAAAGTCTTCATTTTCATTAGTGTCCCCAAAACAACGCAATACTTGATGGTAGCATCCATGCACTTTCAAGGATAATATCCCAGTAATTTACGTTGAGGAAACAACAGATAGGAAGACTGCTATCTACCTTAGGATAAATGTAAGAGAGGAGTGGTGCTTTAATATGTTCCAGGCTTGCAATTTTGCAGCGTGCAATTTCCTAATCATTTTTCTTTTCCAAACCAATACTGTGTTGTACTAGCAGCACTTTCAGTGCATCTGAAGTTTTTGTTTACATTTTCATAGAAGCCAAAGTTGTCCTCACCAACAACAGATCCCGACACGGCAGCAGTAAAGCAGGTATCAGAAGCTGAATTGACATGAAAAAAAGTACCAGACACCTGCCAAAGCTGGACTGAATGGTTGGTTGCCCTGTAGCCTCTGATATCAATGTATTCAACACTCTTGCATCCAGATTGAAAAGTTAGAAGATCCATATCTGAAAGTCGAGCTCTCATGCAGTCCCTTCCGTCGAAGCCGTATGCCGGGAAGCTGCAGGTACACCTCCAGTACGTCGAATCGGATGCTATTCTCTGCATAAAGTGCTTCGAAAGTCTAAAAATAAGACAAAATTTGCTATAAAAAGAAGCGCAGGTAGAGAGAAGCCACCTATCAGTGAGTTATTGCAAAGTTTAAGGCCATTTGCTACAGTTTTCAATATCAAAACTTTTTTCACTTACAATTTCAGCCAACTTGAATTTGCTATGATAATTATGTAGACGCAAATGCAGTCGTATCTTGGCAAAAACAGTAACCTTGATAATTGCGCAACATCAAAACGGCACGCTGCCATTTCAACCAAGAATAAGTACGGTTACGAAAAGGTTCTAAAGTCCCAATTGCTTTCTGCAAACTGAATTAAAGCATGCATCCTGCAAGTTTTTTTCAGCTCAGCTATAAGACTTTTTTAGGTATTTCCTAACTTATACACTAAAACTTGTTTAACATTCTCTTAACGTAAAATTGGAAAATTACGTAAGCATGTGTAGTGATGGTGGAGTAGCTACAAACTTGCTATATTTCTCATAAACCCCCACGTCTCAATTTATTTCGCTTTTGCAACATAATTTTCTTTGAAACTTTGAATGCTTGAGTTTTCTACTTTTCAGGCTTTACGGATCCAAACCTGAATTCTCTTACTTTTTCAAACGGCTGAGTGCAACTTTTGTATAAAGTACTTTTTCATAAAAATGTGCAGCCCCTAGTTTCTGCTTGTATTCTATTTTCTATCCGGCATAGTAAGCTTAAAGAGTT
Organism: Nemopilema nomurai; assembly: GCA_003864495.1. NCBI lineage: Eukaryota > Metazoa > Cnidaria > Scyphozoa > Rhizostomeae > Rhizostomatidae > Nemopilema > Nemopilema nomurai. Next base: position 95,632 of record ML133465.1, on the reverse strand, counting down.
ACGAAACGATTTACCTTTATAAACATTTGTAGCATTTTGCATATACAAATAAGAGCCTGCCCAATTTGAGATTCTTCCAGACATCAGATCATCTTATGACCATTTCTAGGGGAGGATTACCATTGCCCCTTCTTATTGAGCCTGTTAGCAGTCTAACCCTCTTTACGATCTTTGCCCCCTCTTAGAAAGTACCTTTCACATTGGAGTCTTTAAGATTAGTAGCACTTCTCAGTGAAATATTTTACATGAAACGAATGGTCCAAAATTTTCGTTTAGTCCTCAATACATATTCTTTGTATAGTAGAAACGGGACTTGTACAATATTGTACTTTACTCAGCCTAATCTTAAAGCGTGCTGTAAGATCGCTCCTGAATCGTATTCGCCCGGCTGTAGAGAAATCAATAAGTGAAATATCGATTCATGATTTACAAAGCACGTTCAATCATTAAGTGGATTGTATAAGAGTTTTAAATGCCTTACTGCTGTGCCACCTTTCGGAGACGTGCTAAGACTTTTGCACAAGGTGGAGACGTCGGAACCCTAGAGGAATGGGGGCTGTACCCAAGATTTTGCAGTTAAGAAAAAAGTTACCTTTGCCCACAAAATGCCCCCTTTGACCCATTTCTTGCAAATTAGCTTTAATTATGCTTTCAAGTGCAAAATATATCAAAGGCAAAAATCAAAAACAATAAGATACTTTATAAGATGCATGCCAAATAAAGTCAGTGATTCTTAGCTTACTTACTTGTGTGTCCCCGTTGACATGCTAAGGGCTGAGCCTAAGCATTAACGTAAAAGCAGCCTTTGTATCCCATATTTCTAAGCAAAACCATATACATACGCTATCCTATTTTGTTAATAGATATTCTACTTAACAGTCCCATACCAACTTTGTTTGGAGCTATCAAACAAAGACCTAAAATCATTAGCAAGAGATTAACTACCAATAAGATAACAGATATGCAATAAAGCTTAAAACATCTTTATTGTCTTGTGACAAGTTTAAAGTGCTTCAGAAGTGCCTGACTCAAAGCAGCAAAATTTTCATTATTTTGATCAAAATTATTTGTGTGGTTTTCAAAAACAGAACGTTGCTTGTGAATTGAATCCGTTGCTTTGGACCCAAAATGCGTATCACTTGGGTAATATTTTAGACAGGTTGTCCAAACCAAGCCTCGTTAGGATGTCTTTCTTTATATTAGCAACGTTGTGCAGTTTTTACCTTATTGATAAAAACTCAAGTCTTTCCTATGTAGATCCTTTTTGTGATTCAGCTGAGTGGTTCTAGATGGCACACCCAGTGTGATGCTCCATAATAATGGCCAGAGAAACAAGGTTCCAATATGGAAACAAGTGCTTCCATATTTCTTCATACCAATGCCCAACAGCAACAGCTAATATCCACTTCCTTGTCAGGACTGGAAATCATTTAAAGAAAGTTCAGCGCATGCGCTGTTAGAAACATTTCAAATATACCGTCAAAATGTACAATTCTCTAGAAACATCTTACCTGTGACTGCCCCAGTTTGGTTGGTACTCGTTTATTGGTGCATTGTCTGGGAACTGTTTTGTATTGAAGAGGCTATTGTTTCCCAGAGAAAAAGAGAGAATAAGAGTCCATACAAAATTTGCTTCAGAACTAAAGTCACAATAGACATTTTGTACTAAGCCAACTTCATCTTCGATTCCATAGATTCCATTTTTCCGTGCACCAGCCTGGTACCAGCCCTCACAAGAATGCAGTTTTGCTGGAAAAGATAATATTTTTGTCAATCATTTGGAATCAATCAAGCAATCAATAATCATTTGGAATCAAATTATCATTCAATTAATAAATTGAAATCAAGCGTTCACTTATTCTACCACCGAGCTGAGCAGTATATCAAAAAGGCAAAAATTTCCAAGGACTAGCGAACATTGCAGATTGACAGAAGAAAACAGATTATCATGAGCTGGTAAACGAGACAGGGATTGGTTTTCTAGCCTAACGGTGACAATACCTCACACTAACATTCTTACATGATCTTACTTCAAGAAAAGTTTGGTCGCCAAGTTAAACCATGGCTGTCTAACTTTAACGCTACATAACATTGTTCAAAGGACACGAAATCTGATTTTGAAACATGCTTCCCTCTCCCAGGTCAACTTCTTCAGGTGTCACCGACGTGTTCGCGATCATTGCTTTACAAGATTTCGCATGGATCGGGGACTTCGCCGACGAAATGGCATACCACGTGACATTTCAAATCAATCCAACATTGCATTGCGGTCAGTCATTCGCCTGTGCAGAAAGATGCCAGCTCCCCGACTGTTACTATTATGTGGCATGGCAACATTCAGTAGAAATATGATCGGCGATGGCGACTGTTTATGACTTCATGGAAACCAGGCTTAAAAAGGGGGGGGGGGGAAGCTAGAGGTAATGAAGGGGAACATACAAAGACGAATATGAGCAAACCACGTGACCAGCAGTTAATTTCAAGCGAAGGCAATAGAGGTCTCGCTAACTAAAATTTGGAAAAATATTGAATGTAGATTAATGGTCTTTGTACTTACAATCTATGAAAAAAAGAAGCAAAAATGTTGAGTGATGTGAAAGCTTACCTTTATACACTTCTAACTCACAGACCACAAGATGTATATTCCTGTTGAGAAACACGCTGACGTATCTTCCCAAAAGATGCTTCACGCATGTAATCTCCTTTGGCTGACCAATTACTACAACCTGATCTTCTGCGCACAGCGGATTCGATCGCCCACCATTTGTGTTGTGGTTCCCAACACTTACGCTGAATGGATTGATCTATTCTTTTCCAAAGTCGGTACCACTTTGGATATATATGCTCCCTACCAGGATACTGCCACCAAGGTCCACCTGCCACCATGGCATAGGTGAATCTTTTGCCCATGCGCATACCTCCCATTGCCCGCTTCTGCTCCCATCGTTTCCAAAACTTGGAACCAAATCTATGTTATTATAGCTGTGTAGCAATGATAGTGAAGTGGGCCTGCCAAGTGCTACGTTGCCTGCGGAGGACAATTACGTTGTCAAATGGCGAGTCAGTACCAGTTTATTAGGAAGCTGCAATCTAGAGGGCTACCGGCTCAGATTAATGTTGGAACAAGGCTTTTGAAGTATGGACCAAAGTACTATGAGACAAAGTACTATAGTACAATATAGTATGGGACAAAGTACTATGAGCAAAATACTATGGAACCAAGTACTTTTGGATAAAGCACTATGGGACAAAGTACTATTGGATAAGATACAATAGGAAAAAGTACCATGGGACAAAGTACTATGGAACAAAGTACTATAGGACAAAATAGTATGGTATAAAGTACTATGGGACAAAGTTCAATCTAAGACTGTATTATCCTACCTTCGTAAACTTCCAGTTCACAAACTTGAAGATATTGATTTCTGGTAAGTAGCACGCTGACGTATCTTCCGATAGCTGGCATTGCGCAAAATATCACTTTGATTTGGCCACTTTGTACGCTTTGGCTTCCTTGGCAGATCGAATTCAAAGCTCCACCATCACTGCTGTCATCTCCAACACGCACGTCAAATGGGTTGATTTTTGTCTGTTCCCAAACTGAGCCACTTCTTAGAAGAACCTTTCCCACGTGCAAACGTCTACCTAGATCAACTTGCCACCACGGCATTGGGGATTTCGATGTTATAGCACACACGGACCAGTGTCCGCTTCTGTTACCATCGTTTCCAAACGCTTGGACCAAATTGATACCGTTATAATTGTGAATGCTTGACTGGGACGGTCCTTTCCAAAGCTATGTTTTCTACAGAAAGAGTCAAGTGTGAGAGTTAGTCTTTGTGAATACACCTAAGAATCATCTGCATTAGCTTGAGGTGTTTAGCACTTGATATCTGTAAGAGTAATGGTAAAGTAAAGATGACGTGATTTTATTTTTCTGAAGTTACTTGCTTGTAGCAAAATTGTTTATTTGATTCTGTATATATATCAATAATGCCAAAAGCTATAAAAACAACAAGAACCAAGTGCCATAAATTTATTTTTTCGAAACAAATGCTACTGGACTCCGTAGTGCAATCCTTTTTTACACTCGAATATCATTAATGGACATCTTTGCACGTAGCTGATATGACGTGCCAAGAATCAATTTGAATTGACTTATTTCAATTGCACAGGCATATGAACTTTCTGCAGGAAGTTGACCGCTTTCCTCTTAACTTCGAGGATGTTAACGATTTTCAAAAATATATAGCTTTTTAAACTGATAAAGCTCTTCAAAATTATTAATATTATATATATATTATATATATTATATTATATATTATATATTATATATATTATATTATATTATATATTTATATATATTATATATATTATATTATATATATATATATATTATATTATATTATATTATATTAATATATATTATATATTATATATTATATTATATTATATTATATTATATATTATATATTATATATTATATATTATATTATATTATATTTTTTATATTATATGGAATAGTACCTTTATACGATGTTAACTTTATATTTACATATATTTATATTTATGTACCTTTATATTATATGGAGTAGTACCTTTCGACGATGTTAACGCTTTTCAAAAATATATAGCTTTTTAAACTGATATAGCTTTTCAAAATTATGAAAACGGCTATCAAAACTTTTGGTATATGCAATGAAACTTTTTGAAAAAGGTAGATGAATCTACCAAAATAAATAAAAGTTATCGGAGCTTCTCTTAGCTTAAGATATAAAAAACTTACCGGTACAAACGAACATTCCATCAAAGTTTTTGCACTCTGTTTGAAATGGGCAGCTATGAAGTGCTGCAGCGCATTCATCGACATCTATCGAATAGTATTCAGTAATACATTAAAAATTCACTTATGATAATCAGAGTATCGAATAAGCCGAGAAAAAATATAATTGCAATAAATTCATTATTTTATCTTTATGACCTTTGAGAAGGACCTGTGCTGTATCATAATGAATTTTTTTAAACACGAAGACGGAAATTACCGATGCAAGAAGTCCCCTCTCCAGTGTAACCTTCCATGCAAGTACACGTGAAGGAGCCAATAGTATTAGTACAATGCGCATCAAGATGACAATTGTTTGTGTTGTCATGGCACTCATTAATATCTGAAAATGAAACATCATAGCTTATTTACTAGGAGACATAGCATAACGCGACTGGATATGATAATGCAAAGGACACCACCTCCGCTAAAGCCTGGTCTACAGTTGCAATGGAAGGAACCAATAGCATTTGTGCACTGTGCATTGGTATGGCAGTTAAAGCTGCGAAGTACACATTCATTCACGTCTGAGATGTAAAAATGCACATAATAGAATTGGTTTGCTTGTCTGGTGACTTTTAATCTACTAATTGCACAGCAAGGCTCAATGTCACGATAAAAGTTAATGCATGCATCCTGAGATTCTGCTTATTTCGTGCACTAATGGCACGCTTCAACAACGGATGGAGTGGCCATTTTCAATTTTGACTAGATAGGTATACATCATAGTTAGAATTTACTTCTTATTGGGATTGGAAAAATAATGATGTTTTGAACGTGTCTTGAAGGATGCAATATTTTGATGAAAGTTCGTCTACCTGTACAAGTGCTGACAGCATCACCGCTATAGCCTGCTTTACACTGACAACTGAAAGAGCCTTCCAGATTTGTACAAGCTGCTTGTGCGTGGCAGTTGTGGGCATTGTTCAGACACTCATCCACATCTGAAGTTGAAATTTTAAAATTATCTTAATAATGGCAATAAAAAGCGGAACTAGTTTTTGCATACATAAAGTAATTTTTCGCCCGACACTCCTCAGAGTATGCAAACGTCGATTATAACCAATCACGCGCTCTACTTATCACCATCTAGTGTTTTCGATCCGCACCGGGCTATTTATTCGGTCTGCTTTTTGTTATCTTCCGACGTTTGCATACTCTGTGGAGTGTCGAACGAAAAAGTAATTTAAGTATGCAAAAACTAGTTTCGATATCCATTGCCATTGTGAAGTTTTGTACCGCAAATCACTTGTCTTAATATCACAATTATCTTAATGTTTGTTTACATGACAGTATATGATCTTATTGACAGATGAACCTTGACTGTATCTATATATATATTTGCTTGTGGCATTTCCATCAAAGCTTTTGCACTCTGTTTGAAATGGGCAGCTCTGAAGTGATGCAGCGCTTTCATCGACATCTATCGAATAGTATTTAGTAATACATTAAAAACTCGCTTGTGATAGTCAGAGTATCAAATAAGCTGAGAAAAAATATCATTGCAATAAATTTATTATTTTATCTTAATGACCTTTAACAAAGACCTGTGCTGTATCATAATGAATATTTTTTAACCATTAAAACGGAAATTACCGATGCAAGAAGTCCCCTCTCCAGTGTAACCTTCCATGCAAGTACATGTGAAGGAGCCAATAGTATTAGCACAATGCGCACCAAGATGACAATTGTTTGTGTTGTCATGGCACTCATTAATATCTGAAAATGAAACATCATAGCTTATTTACTAGGAGACATAGCATAACGCGACTGGATATGATAATGCAAAGGACACCACCTCCGCTAAAGCCTGGTCTACAGTTGCAATGGAAGGAACCAATAGCATTTGTGCACTGTGCATTGGTATGGCAGTTAAAGCTGCGAAGTACACATTCATTCACGTCTGAGATGTAAAAATGCACATAATAGAATTGGTTTGCTTGTCTGGTGACTTTTAATCTACTAATTGCACAGCAAGGCTCAATGTCACAATAAAAGATAATGCATGCATACTGAGATTCTGCTTATTTCGTGCACTAATGGCACGCTTCAACAACGGATGGAGTGGCCATTTTCAATTTTGACTAGATAGGTATACATCATAGTTAGAATTTACTTCTTATTGGGATTGGAAAAATAATGATGTTTTGAACGTGTCTTGAAGGATGCAATATTTTGATGAAAGTTCGTCTACCTGTACAAGTGCTGACAGCATCACCGCTATAGCCTGCTTTACACTGACAACTGAAAGAGCCTTCCAGATTTGTACAAGCTGCTTGTGCGTGGCAGTTGTGGGCATTGTTCAGACACTCATCCACATCTGAAGTTGAAAATTCCCAAATTATCTTAATAATGGCAATAAAAAGCGGAACTAGTTTTTGCATACATAAAGTAATTTTTCGCCCGACATTTCATCTTTGATAATACTCAACAGCAAAGTAATGACATTCAATGTCAGTAATGCTGACATAAAGGATGATGGTGGAAGCTCTGAACAGCCTAAATGCATAACTTGCAGTCTCGCAAAGCTCTAAGCAATCTGAGCTAGGAATATTTGAGTGTTTACCAGGGCAATTAAAACCATCTCCACTGAAGCCCTCTTTACAGTTGCACCTGAATGTGCCGATTGTATTTGTGCAAGCTGCATTGAGATGGCATCTGTGTGTGCCATCTTCGCATTCGTCTATTTCTATAATGACAGAAAAGGCAAATACATTTTGATAGTTTGAAAAAGGTGACGTCATTAGCTAGTTTAACCAATAAAAACCCATTATAACTCTAATGAAATCATTTCCAACTAGCCATAAAACTTGAAAAGTCGAAAATAGGCTTTCTGTTTATTGAAAGCCATCAGAAATCAGCGAAAACTGATGCAATAGGGATACCTATGACCGAACAAAAGATTATCGAACCAGATACATATGAATAACTTGAGAAAACACTTGACACAAACCTATACATATTGAACCGATTTAAAACAATGTACAAAAATGTATCTTAAAGAATCAACGTGCTTTCAAGAGTGCGTACGAATCAACTGCTGAAACAACATTCAATGTAGAGATTTTGCCTGTTTTCATACACTGCAGCATCATAAGCATTGGAAATCTACATGCACACAAATCAAAGCTTGAAAAACTTCAAAATAGAGCAACAAGAATAATCAACGGGCATAATGGCAAAATTAGTCTCCAATCTATTAATCATTTAAGTTTTGAAGTGTTTAAACAGTCTTGTACCAAGGATATGAGCGAATCATTTGAAAAGGTTAGACCACCAAAAATATCACTAGAGGAAACAAATCAAGTCTCATGCTGCCTTGCATGAGAACAGAAGCGGCCTAAAAACATAAAGTTGTCGAGGTGTACAATTACACGACAGATTACCACTTAAACTGGAAGTCAGAACTCTATTGTGAGATTTGAGTACGGATATAATGACTTTTATTTAAATTTTTGAAAAACTTTTTATTGTTGATAATAGTTTTATTACTTTTCGCTAGACAGGTCCATGATTTATAGAAGCTGTTCTCAGCTGAATATGCAAGCCTTTATAAATATCGATACATTACTATTATCATTATTAAAATTAAAGGCAAAAAGCAACATCGTTCGATCCAAAATTTGGCATCAACACAAATAATGGTGCAATTTAAACGTTGGAGGCAAATAGTTTTGATGATTAGTGATGGAGTGAAATTATTGAGTGACGATAACAACGAATAACAAAAGGTCTAATCAAAGTTTATTTGGAGGCAGAACAGCGATATTAAAGCAAAACGCATTTTAACTGGATATGATCATACCTAAACTAAATTATATTCTTATCACAACTTCCAGCAGAAACTCCGTTTACTTTTATTGACCGTTCAAAGTGCAGAATACTCAATTTCAATTCTATTCTAAACTTTAATTCTAATTAACTTTCATTTTTATTAATTTTAAAACATTACAAAAAAATTTAATGCTTGCAAAAGCAACTTCTCTGCATGTACTCTAATGGTGTCTTTCAAGTATTCTGCATGAAATTGTCGATCTAAATTGACTTCTGCTGACAAAAACTAAACTCGCTTCTACAAAGATTCTTGAAAGATGGACATAGTTTTTTAGATATTTGTATTACTGGCAAAGTGAGAAGAGAAGGTGAAGAAACAATACTAACAATGACTGACATTACCATTCTCACAGTGGATGCCATTGAAGCCTTGGCACGTGCATTGAAAGCTGCCAATCTGATTCACGCAGAGGCCACCGTTAAAGCAAGGAAGACTGGAGCATTCATCAACATCTTCAACAAAATAACATTGCATTAAATAAAGGCATCACATATAAATAATATGTCTGTATGGAGCGAAGAGCATGTAAAGAGCTTTCTACTTATAATAATCCTTTCACTTGTATCGTTTTATCAATTTGCTTAAGAATTTCCACAATGTAACTTGACGACGTTTACTTCAGTCAAAGAAAATCTTCACAGACAGTAAGAAAAAATACAATGTTAACATATTAGATCTAAAGAAATGGAAAGAAATAAAAATTGTAATTAGAAGCATGTAAAAGACCGGTAGGCTTAAAAAGCATTCGTGTGAGCACAAGCTTCCTTTCTGAGCGCTCTGCTTTTGAAAATGTGGCCTTATTCAAACGCGACCCGCTACAAAGGCATACTCATTGAGATCCTTGATATGACTGTTGACAATGATATTCGTATTTATCTCCGCCCGCACTTTTGAATCGCTAGTGCCATGCTTTCACCCTAGGTGTTCAGGTCAATGTTATTCTGGCTCTTTTTCGATGTCGATTTGGACGAGTTCTTCCACTCGTTTTTCTAAATTATATCCACCATATTTTGTTTTGTTTTCGTTATCGATCCTGTCTTGTACAATGGTTTCTAGCAGAATGTTTTGAAACATTCAGTTTTCCACCTTTTTCAATGATATTTTAGCCCAAAAATATTTCCATTCCAAGAAAATATTAGTCATTTAATGATCATTTAACTTCAAACCAAATTATGTTGCAAAGCACTCAAGTAACCGTTGCTTGAAGCAAACTTTTACCTAAAATCTTTTTTTAGAGACATATGGTAATTTTTTGCACGATGTGTGTGTATTAACAACAGTAATGGAGACTATGGTTATCACATACGGTTAATGAAACAATTGCTATAGTCATAATCATCAATATCTAGAAGGATAAGCGTACTTCGATTGCAAATGTCACGTCAATCTACATTGATTGTATATTAATAAATTTTTAAATATATTTTACCTCCGGGGTGCTTCTTGAAATGAAAAAGCCAATTAAGATAGATTTAGCGACGATATCGATTGCCAATCCTATCTGATTGAGCTTTAAAAGCCATTAAAACATGAAAAATGGTAAGTTTATTCTAATATGATTCAGTCATACCGACGTCACAATTCTTTCCTGCATATCCTTGAAGACATTTGCATTCATAGTCATTGGTCTTATCCAAACACTGCGATCCTTGCTTGCAGGGACTGCTCGTGCATGAGTCCAAATCTATGGATGCACAAAGAAGAATTTCTAAATTGTTTTAAGTCCATAGTATCAATAAAAATTCAATGAGACAAAAAAAGTTCACATTCTTGAAGCAAACTCTCTGGTATTGAATTAACAGGAGCTATAACATGATGCTAACAATAGGACAGCATTTTTAAGGAAATTTATATTTTGTATTGCTTGATTAGCAAAGTGCCAGATGTTTTTGTTTCTTGATCAAAGATATGTGATTGCCTGATATTTATCTTTAGCTTTATTCGCATTACTGAGAAAAAGTGAAAATGTGCTTCGAACATCAAACTCTGCGATTGTTTAGAACGGATAAAATCTGAAAATTTTTCGTTGGAGTTTGTGACTTTAAATAGCTACTTATCTTTAAGCTTATGATGTAAGGTTGTTTGGGTAGGAATGAAGAATATAAGGTAGTTTTTTGCTAATCATTTGTATTTGCTGCGAAAGTTACGCATGCATCTTAGATTAAGTTACATGTAAGTGGTTGTTGCAAACTTTCTTTAGCCTTTTTTACAGCAACCACATCTCAATTTCTCCAAAATTCAATAACTGTCTTTTAGCTGCGCTTTTTGTGGTCAGTGGGATTTGGGAGTGAGTTCTCTTCCATGCAAACATAACGCAAAAGATTAGCCCTGAAACTCTATGCCAGGATCACACCTATTGGTTTGCTGCAGTGTTGACCAGTATCAAAGGAATCGCAAGGCGAGCATTCGTAGAATGGTGGACTGCATTTTTCAACGCATAAAACTCCAGGCTCACAAGGTTTCAACGCATTGCATGTTGGTCCAACCTTCAAGAAAGAAAAAAGCAATAAAATAGTTAAATGGAAGTGGTTTGGTACGTGATGCCATATAATTTCTTGTGATGCCAGGATTCTTGGTAGTATCAGTTTTTGTTATTTTCTGCTTTGGAAACTTTATGCTACGGATTAATTTCGTGCTCTTTGTTATGAAAAGGGTGAGCTTAAGAGTCTTTTTTAACTGGACTAGTTTTTTGAACAAATAAAGAGAAAGCGAATTGCTTCATTATGGCTTTTTGCAAATCATGTAAATTGCGGAGAAAACTGACATACTTTCCAAAAATTCACAATGATGGATCCAAGGGATGCAAATTATACATTTTCAGAGCTATATTTCCAAGTAAAATTTGTGTGCAATTAAATTCAAGCTAGAGCCAAAGATATCGCAAGTTGAAGCAGACATCTTCTTTCAATTACAAATTTCCTCTCTATTTAACATGAAAATTCTTAATATTTATTTCAGCTGCTTTGCTGCAATTTGGCTTCTTATCTTACGTTAGTTATTCATCAAGCAGGTATCTGAATGAATTTGCGCATTGAACATTAGGAAAACGAATTGCGAGATTCAGCCTTCAATTAAATTCTATAATCGGATTGTATTCCAAGAACCGGTTGGTCAGTAGAATAGAGTCTTCAAGAATGAGCTAGCCAATCATCTAGTTTCCGACAGGTGCTCAAATCAAGCTTCAGCCAATCACTTGTATTTTAACTGGGGATGGACGCCATCAAAGCACTAGTCGGGAGAAAACAACCAATGGAATACTAGAATACTAAAAATTAGGTTAATAAATTTGATTCATTTTTCGGCATCCACGGTCGTATCTCAATTTCTTTTGTGGGCAAGATGGATGGGTATAAGCATTTTTGAGCCTCAAAAGGTCCACTTCAAATTAATAGTTTGACATTGTGAATAGATTTAAACTGCTGACAATTGATTGATGAGAGGGAAAGGCAAACCGAGTAACAATTTTTGAGGTCCAATTGTTGAGAATATCAGTGGTTATTACATCATGCTTTGCTGCTAAGAGCAGTAACTTAGTTGTACACGTACGAATTATATGTTTGAGGATTTCGAGAACCAGCTTACGGCGTAAATTGCACTGTTTTACACACCATTGTAAGCAAATTAACAATAATTTATGGTAACTTTAATTGGTATGAGACCTTCAATGTTGATTAACGGCCAGAAGACATTTTTTCACAACTTCATTGCACTCAACTGTCGTAAAAACTAATAATTTGATGGTATTTGGCATGTGTAAAATGTAAATTATCGTTTGATTAATTTTACTTCCTATCCCTCTCAAAACCCCAATCGCACCCCACACCAACCGCCACTTACTTGACTCGTTCGAGGATTTGGAACTTTCTAATGAACCTTGCAAGCAACTTAAGCAGTTGCCCTTTATAGTCCAATTCTATTAACAAATGGAAGTGTTCTGTTTATAACTTAAATTCTGGCAAATAAAACCCCCGGCAACTATTCCCACTAGCCCCTTGATAATCAACAGTGCTTGCATTAACACTTACAAGTCTGTTGCTGTAGTTTGTCGTTTTGAATACCCAACCATTCGCATCCAGCAATTCTGTGCTGTTATCCTTCTGAACAAACTTGTGGTTGATCTCACAAGTCTTTTTAATCCATTGATAGTTGTACGATGCACATCGATGAAACTCGGCGCATTTCAGCGTGCACCCGGCGTCATCAATGTCATTGAAGACGGCCAATGTGCTTCCTTGCAATCGTTTGTTTACAAAGAAGACATCGAAGGTGGCATCAATCATGCATGGGAGGCGAAGGATTCTCCCATTCACAGCAACCAATAGATTCAGTGCAAATACTAAGCTGCAAGGAGAAATTACCACTGTATAGTATCCGACGGACTTGCCCTTACGGTATGTGAAGGTAGCCAAATTTGCAAATTCAAGTATTAAGAACTAGTACCTAATTCAAAGACTTTAGACAGAGCCTGATTGCTTAAACTTTTCGTCACCCGAATTTTACTATCACCATAAACAAGAAAGGTTTAAATTTACTTTTGATTAGATGATTATATGTGTGATGGCCCTATCAGTTTTAAATAAAATTAAGAAGATTCGCAAGTACCTTTCTTGTTATTCTATTGCCTTAGTGACAGTAAAGCTGCTGCAAATTATTACCACTTTGTTCAATTAAAATTTTTAAGTTTAATCTTAATCCCTTCATCATCCCATCTCTTAAAGTAGCAGGATTAGTGTTGATTTGAAGAACGTTTAATAATACCATTCTTACCCAAGCAGATTTTTCATTTTAACGTTGTTCTGCTATGAATGCCTAAAATAAAAAAGTATATGTCATTGCACGATTTCTACTAGATATAGATAAAATCTTTGGAAATTTAATTTTGTATTTCCACTAAGTAAATTCTTCTGAATCTGAGGCACCGCTCATTAAATATTCAAATGATAAAGCCTTTCCGTTTCCATAGAACCCAGGGGAAAGGCAGCACGCTGGAGGAAATTTAAATGAAGGTTTATGCCTTTTGACCTCGTACGGACCATCTTTTGTGTTGAAAATCAGTTGTCTGGCACAGAAGGTTAAAATCATATATTTGAAGCCTAGCAAAGATTTTTCAACAATACTACCCTACCAGAGCGAGATACCTCTTTTTCATAGAGATTTCATAGAGATTTACGAATGATAAATACGATACTATGTGGTACTAAGATGGTTTTTTGGGTGTTAGTGTCAGCTACCGATCCCTCACATTCACTGGAGGCATTCGAAGAGTTATCCGATTCTGTATTACTGTACGACTCTTCGGCAGACATTTCTGCAGTTGCTTTTTCAGGCTTCTCCAGATCGTGTCAAACGTATTACGTCTCTTCCTGCTTTCTCGTCCAAGACTCCGGTTACTTTTAATCTCTAAATTTGAGTTTTTGATTGTAAATTTTGACAACTTGCAGAAATATTTTAGTAATTTAACCAATATTTTCTTGATCAGTGCCCTCAAATTATACAAATTGGCCAATGAAAAATTTCGTTTCATATGACCTGAGACAAGTGTCTACTGACACGCGAAGTAATGTCAAGCCATCAAACAGTTAAGCATCAGAATCAGAGTGGAATAAATTGATGGCGGGTATTAGCAGAGTTAAGATCTCTGAGTTAAGTGCCTAATGACTCGTGAGGTAATGTTGCCAGGTAGTATTTAGTATTCAGTATTTGCTTCTACCTAGCTTCCGAACGTAGTTTTTAGGACACTGAGAAGCTTAAGCTTTTCGAGCAGTGATCTGGTCCTTCCTCTCAATGTGACCACACCTTGTGCTTCCTTTTGCATGGAACTACCGAAGGCTGGCGACTCTCCTCACTTTGAGTAGAAGTTTGGCTATGCCAGGAACTCGACCTACAGCCCGTTTGTCATACGAGGTCTGTACTCAGCACCCTTATCAACTATGCCATCAATTAGTTAAGTGTGAGAACCAGAATGGAAAAATTGGATGGCCGAGTTTCATATACTTAAAACTTGTAGAGTTCTGCCCCTCATGGCTTCAAGCACCTTACGGACAGCAAAATCAATCCCCATTACAAGTCATACGTAAGTCATTATCATTTACAAATGGGTTCTGATTTTGCTTCAGTGCCATCTTTACCAGATTTGCAGCATCCAGCATCGGATAGTTGTGATTCATGGATGCATGGTGCTCCAAATCTCAGCATCATTTTAAGGATTTCATGCATATTAAAAGCTAACATGTTTATTGATCGTAATATTTTAGTCTAGACATTGCTGACACCTGATTCATGGGTATTCCTTGACTAACACTATTAGGCTTTCTTACAAATATGTTTTTCAATCCACAATCCTTATTAAAATTGCATTACAAATGAATGAACGAAAATACAAAAAAGAAGATTTTACCTTTCTAGTTACAAGGTGGTTATGCTGCAAATCGATGCATCAATCAATGACTGTGTTCTTGATATGACTTCGATACTTTCACTGGTAACGAAACCAACTCGAAGCTTAAATATCTGCCAAAAGTACCAAATCTCACCTGCTTTGATAAATTGATATTCATGGTGGATTGACCTCAAATAGATACAGAAATTACTTTCTCCAGGACACCAAACAATATTTATAGCATTCCAACGTAGATTCAAATAGCAAGAATAATTGAGATTCAATTTTTGCTCATGATACCACCAGTTCCACGGAATAAGAACCCGCAAAACCTAAGACAAATGTGATGGTATTCATGTGAAATGCACCGCTCATTATTTAGTTAGACTTCATGAACACAGTCCAAGTAGCTAGAATTCAGTACATTAGAAAATAAAGAGCAACTACTGAACAAATTCTTGCTCAGTAAAATGCCGGTTATTCCAACTACAATTCCCAAAGCACTTTCCCAAAAAGGTAATGTATAAGAGTTGTTGATTACAAAAATGCTTTGCTAAGGTGTTTTGCAGAAGTTCATCAATTTTGCATGACTCAGATTTCAGACAATCTAGATTGCGCAAAACATTTACTGGCAAACAAATCTTCTTGTTTTCGAGTCTGTTAACGCATTGATGGAAAATTTTGTTTTACATAACTTTCATCTTTATTCAGACTTGTCAAAAAAGGGTGTAAATTGAATCTGTTTGGTCAGAACAACTGCCAATCAATGAATCTTCTTAGCAGCATTCCGAGTGGTTTTCTATGCGCATCTGGCTTGTTATTTCGTCATCTCTTGGTCATTCTCTACCGTTTGTGTAATATTAAGATTGCTTAAAGCTTGCGAACATTATGGTTGCAATTTTTTGGAATTTCGAATTGCTACAGAGAAAATATCCTTCTGCATCGAGTAAAGCCTGATTTTGTTTAATGCAATATATAATACTTTTTTAGTGACTCCTTCGTCTACTTTCCATTCTCAAACCATGTAATTCTGATACATATTTTATCGCGCCCCAACCCAAACTTTTTCATCCTCATTACATCACCATTTCATCATCCTCTCTCATCTCTCATCAACAAAATTATTCTGATATTAATCAGTATAATATAATGGTAAAGTCAGTTAGAGCAAGTTGCAAAGAGAGCTACAGAATACAACGAGCAACGTGTCATCTCTCTCTCTCGGCCTGGCTCTGTTTTCTCCGCACATTAAATAAGACAACTTTGGCTTGGATCGTCCATAGAGGTTGAGCAACGCAGTTGGTAAAAACCCATCCAGCTCGTTTCTACACTTTGCGTTACGGCTAAAGGCCAATCTCTATTGGGCGAAAATTTTGCGCTTTTGCGATGACGAAAAGCGAGTACAGTGGCTTTGCGTGTCTGATA
Organism: Nemopilema nomurai; assembly: GCA_003864495.1. Lineage (NCBI taxonomy): Eukaryota > Metazoa > Cnidaria > Scyphozoa > Rhizostomeae > Rhizostomatidae > Nemopilema > Nemopilema nomurai. Next base: position 79,171 of record ML133465.1, on the reverse strand, counting down.
GAAAGCAGAATTTCAAGATGTCGGACATGGGCGCTTGCTTTTGTGTTCCAAATACAGGGGTAAGCTTTCACCTCGTCCCCAAGGAATTCTTTTATGTCAACATTTTGTTGCTGGGTAGAAACCGTTTCTAAGTTTTGAGATTGATCTTCACTTCGTGAGGGGACTTTAGCACGAGGTTCAAATGATGTCGATCCCGAATCCTTGTTCATGTGAATTTTACCGCTAGTAACAAGAAATTATATATTTACTTCATCCAAGACGAAGCTACTTTGAGAGTCGGCCATTTTCCAAAATGTTCACATGACGACAAATTCACCGGCGACAGAGAAAGAAGTTCAAATAGTTAGAACTTTCAAGGCGAACAAGCGCACAGCACAGGTAGCGAAAAAGTTCAAGTGCGCATGCTCATAACCTTCGCCGGCGAAAAAACGAAAGATTAGCCCTCTCAATGGAGACTAGCCTTAACAAGCCACTTGCAATGTTTGCAACGAAAACAAGGTGCAGAGTCGCAGACACAAACTACAAACTTTCATTCGCAAGAGCTGAATTGTTTTTAAAGAAAACAGAGAATGATGACAATTCATAGAAAACATCTTATTGCCATTACCTAACTATGCTTAAATCTAAAATGCAGAAGATATGTAGGCTTTGGTTACAATGGCGGTTTTTAAAAGCCGTCCTTACCAAATATTGTAGTTTTATGTCAATTTCGCTAGTTATCATTAAACTTGCACCCTCAGCTTCGAGGTATTAGTTTAAAAACTTGTGACCACGCGTTCTAGTTGAAAGCATCCTACTGACTGAACAGATATTAGATATCTTTCACAAAGGATAATGAGCTCAAAGACAAAACTAACAATCTAGATAAATTAATAACCATCGCAGAACTGCCAAGAATTATTGCTTATGAGTTTTTGTAATTTTGCAAGCAATTTTTTATAATCAATGTCAAATTAAAAATCTTTGGCTTTCTTATTGGTGCAGTAGCTTAAGATATTCTCGATTATTTCTTGGGTAGAAACTAGCGTTGGTAAGATATATTGAAAAGGGGATTCTGCTTTCTTGCATTGAATTCTGATCCAAAAATGTCAATAAACTTCGGAGCTCTACGCACAATTAAGAAATGATCTAAATCGAAGGATGAATAACGAGGGGAAAAATTGTCTGCTTTGTTCGCTATTTTTGCGAAGCGTACTTTGCACTGTTGACAAAATGCATCCAACCTTGTTGTAGGAAACTGCTTGATGCTAGGAAAACATTTTCAACTTGTGAGGAAAGGTTTGTAACGCTATGTTCATTGTTCAATCGATTGGCATATCTCTATCAACAAAACCTTCGATTTCACATGCTACGTCCTTGTTGAGCTAAATATACTCTTTCTTATTGTGTATATGCTACATTATTAGTGCATGTATTTGAGTAAATGCTATTATACAGTGTTTAACCGTGTAAGCGAGCTTTGGTGACCTATTTCTTTTTACAGAATAGGGAAAACACGGGAGAGATACTTGCGTTGGCACTCTTTAAAGTCTGACATTTTTGCTTCGCTTTTATGCTTAGATCACAATTGGAATTTATTTGAAAAAGGAGCGGGCTAACCTCGTGTCCAAGTTATTGTTTGCGACGAGAGGATTGTGACAGACAAGCACCCTTCCAGTGCAACTGGTGTAGAGAAGTGTCTTGAAACGTATCAGAGCTCATTAGCACAAGAAATAGAAAGACCGGATAGAATGATGGATGCTAAGGAAGACCATGTGTCTGTTGGTTGTGGCTTTCAAAGACAATATGATAAGACTGAGAATACATTGGTCAGCAAGGGCTGCCGGACACAGTGTTTCAGTGTTCCATCACGCATTTCACATGCTGAAATTAAATCTGGCAACACCGATACCAGAGAAAAGGATGGCAGGTGTGCAAGTTGTTCAGATATTCCTCAAACTGGTGCAAGTTCTCAGAAGAAAAAGCGTGATACTGATACATGGCTAGAGAGCGGAGATAGCAGAGGAGAAGTAAAACCGGGATATGATATTCACGAGGCCAGTAGTAATAGTCTGATTCCAAGTTGTATATCAGTTAATAAAACACTGGATATTACAACTGATACAAGTATGGATAAACCAATTAAAAAACAAACAGGCTTAGATGGTATATATGCTCAAAGCAGAAACAAGGAAAAGTCATCAGTTGAACCAAACATTGAGGTCTTCCATAGAGGGTCGAGCAATTGGCAGCTAAGGTCGAATAGCCAAGAAATTCGTTTACAAGCAAAGAATGTCACACGTACTGCTGGGGCTACAGATTTTGCCAACAAAAGCACACTGTTGCAGCATGATAAACGGAGAAGTCATGACCAAGCAGATTTGCAAGCTGGGTTCTCTGGTTTGAGGCATCTCGAGTTTAACCTGCCGAATCTTGCAAGGTGGTCATTACCTCCGTTTTACAGCCATCCAGCTTTATTTGCGTCTTTCCCTAATTTACCACCGAAACAATTGCCTTTACCTGGTGACAGGTTTTGGTGCAAAGACATGCTTCCTGTTGCTACAAGAATGGACCACAATCCTACCAGAGTCTCGCACCTGGGTAAGCTACCTTCGAAGATGGCAAAGACTGCATACCCTTCACCTTCTTTGTTCGAGAAAGAGAAAGCAAAATGGCTACATTGTAGCAATTTAATTTATCGTGTCACATAATTGTAGAATATTTAGTAGAATTTCCTACCTTGAGTAAAACAGGTCGCATGCAAATGAAGAGCATAATAAAAAAGATTCATCTAATCCTGAAGTATCAAAGATGTATTTGATTGTATTGAATATAGTCCCAATTTCAGATATATTTTCCTTAGCAATAGCAATAATACCTATGAAATAAATTGCTATACAGAAAAAAAGAGATGATTTCATTCGTGATAAAACTGTTTCTATAGGTCGAAATATCAAAGAATAAAGACTTCTTTCCCAAGAGCGATTTAAAACAACTTGATGCAAAAATTATTTACCTTACTTTCTGATCGACAAATGTCACACCAGAGGAATCTAGATATACGGAGAATTGGTGCCATTGTAAATAAAGATAAACAAGGTCACAATCTTTCTTGATGTCCGTTAAATGTGCCTAAAAGCCACTTAAAATACACTTTAATCTCGCGTACTGCAATGTGACAAAATGCAAAGCATACTGTCAAAGAAGCCGGTGGTAAGGTTGTGGAACTCGTTTGTATGGTGATAGTGTAAAGAAGTAGAGAGAATGACCTTTCATGTCGCAGGCAAAACAGCTACAGACCAGTTTAACGTACCATAAAAAACATATACCCTGGTATGTGCCTAACCGTGGAGGCGCGGAGGGCACAGCTTGGATCAAATCCATCAATTTAGCCGCAATAAGTTCTTGGGACAGCAAGAATACTGCTATTAGAGTACAACTAAAGCAGCAAAATCTCAATATTCTGACCAGAGGTCATCGCGCTTGTTCAACATGTCATTCGTGGAAATGTAGGTTTTATGACGATGACCTTTTTGGACTTTGACCTTTGAAATACAGCCCTGAAGTTGGCCTAGCTATGCATCGTAGTACAGATTTTCAACATAAACTTTAAGGCTAAAAATGCACACCCTAGAAAAATATTTTTGCGAGAAATAACTACTTTTTGGAAGATAATTCGAAGGCATTTATCATTTCCAATGCTATAAAGGGTGTCAGATTTTGCCGTTCTTTAAGCAATCAGAGAGCAGAAACAAGAGACAGGCTTGATTGTGACTTGCAAAATTCTATGTATCAGCCTCCCTGTTTTACAAGTGCAAGAAAATTCTACATGTGTTATATGCTACATAAATACAATCAAGTCAATGATTATCAACAGCTTAGACTTTTCATCATTTTTTCCTAAAAGTCTGTGTCATGCAAATTATGCAAGCAGCAGAATACAGCTAATCAACAAAAGAGCACAATGTAATTGCAAAAGTTTTGTGGGACATATATATGATCCGATGCACCACTAAAAAAAATTATATTTATACCAATATTTATACCAATAGGTTGTTTTAATCTGGTTGATTTAAGGCTTTCCTTTGGAAGAGATAAGGAGTCAAAGAGATCTGAGCTCATTCTTTAAATTTCTTTCCAGAAGCTTGTCCATTCTGTAAGCTCATAAACATTTTAGGACAGCATTGAAAGGTGTTTAAAAGGCGGGTATTTTAAGAGACAATTTTAACAATCAAATGAAGACATGTGAATTTTAATGTGTGTTGCTTTCTAGAACGAAATGGCAGCCTAGCTAAAGAGTGTCTACAATTGGCGGGGCAGTAATTTCAATTGGATTTTTTCTTTCCCATTCTTGTCATTCGCTATTTGTGACATCTGCCATTTGTAATGAATGGCAATTATCCTTATCAGCGGTAGCCACTACACAAAGCTACGTACAAAGAATACGAACGAAATCAAAAGCCAAATTTCTGAATGAAATGGCCAAAAAAACTTCTTGGATACCAATGCCCCTTAGCAACCAAACAAACCAATCCCACCCATACCATCCATCTCCCCCTAATGGACGCCACTAAATATGGCTCTCCTTTTCCGTTCCAAACCAATACTGTGTTGTACTAGTAGCACTTTCCGTGCATCTGAAGTTTTTGTTTACACTGCCGTAATAGCCAAAGTTGTCCTCGCTAGTAACAGCACCTGAATTAGCACCAGTGAAGCAGGGGTTATGAAATGAATCGGTATGGAGAATCATACCGGACTTCTGCCAAAACTTGACTGCAGTATTGGTTGAACTGTATCCTCTGATGTCGATAACTTAAACAATCTTGCACATACTATCATAGGTAATTGGAAAAGGATTCACTACTTCAAGTTTGGCCTTGAAAAAGTCCCAACCGTCAAGGCCATACGTTTCGAAGCTGCATCATACTCTCCAGTTTGTAGAGTATGATTCTATCCAGTGGCGGCTCGTGGTAGAATTTGTAGGTGGGGCTGATGACGTCATATGAACTCAAAGAAGAAAGATGACGTCACAGTTAGAATAGCAAAGAATGACTCAGTCTTGAATTTTCTAACAAGAACTGTAATAAACACTTTTTAATTAAATGCTAAGTAAAGTAGAGAATTTGATCCGGAGAAACACTCTTCTAAATCTTCTCTCATTTCTCACAGTTCTGCTTTTTAAGTTCCACCTTGTGCTCGAGCCCCTCGCCACTCTGTCTTGTTATGTCAACCAAGGCGTCGGTTCGTTTCGTTGACATCGAGAAAAACTTTGGGAAGGCGGAAAGATTGGCAAATAATATTTTATTTGAGTTATGGATGATGCTGCTTGCTGCATTATCAAATTGAGTTGGTGGGCGTATCAGTGTATGAACACAGCGTTTGGGCATTGCTCCCGAACATTGACTTGAACACCGCCTGTTCTCCTACTCACGACTGCAGCCCCGTCATAAGTCTGGGCAATCAACTTTTCCTTGTCCAGCAATTCGTTCTGTATTGTATGACTTGTTCCTTTAAAAACTTTTGCGTGCTTAAAGTGGTCTGCAACCTGGCTATCTAAACACGCAACAAAATTAATAAGACCAAGAAAAACACCCGGCTTGTCAGAATCCTTCTTCTCGTCGTGAACACGTATGGGGAGTTCGTGAGTTCCACAGAACTTTAAACAATTTATAACTTCCTTCAGGACATTTTTCAAGCGATTTTTTCAACATCTTGGTTGTGGCGTATCACAGAAAGACGATGTCCTTCGCTTAGGGATGAAACAATGTATACAGTACCAGATGTTTAGAGTTGTAAGCTGTTAGTCATATGCTTTGAGGACGACTCGTGTTTTGAAATACGCTCGACTAAATGTTTCAAATCAGAAATATTGTTCTTTGTCCAAGGAACTTCTTCTCCAAAAGGAAGGCACGGGAAGCAGAAAATTCTTTTTTTCTGAATACTCAAAGTCAACCAAGGCTTTTTCTCGAACCAGGTCCTTGCATTAAAGGCACGATACTTAAACGTACCAGTAGACTTTGTATATTGCGTGATGGGGATATCCCTTGGATGATACGGGCCTAGCCTTTTTATTTGACTTATCAGTCGACAAAACGGATTCTGTAGAAGATAGTCTACTTCATTCATCTCATGATATTTGAAAATCTTCAAATTTTAAACTTACGAACTAAAGTCGTCGAATTGATGACACTCTTTGTAGGTCTCCACTGTACTTTGAAGTTCAGGCAAGTTATCATGTTACGCACTCAGTCAAAGTTGAATTGAATTGCACGGGGCTAGTTTCATCTAGCCCCAAATCCAAGCAAATTCAAGAGCAGTGAACCAATCAGCGAACGACCACAGTTCAATCGACAAGATATACAGCACGTTTCATTGGTCGGTTTTCCTTTCATTTGGGACTAGCCCCAAAAGCTCGGGAACTAGTGTCTGGAACGCAAGTTCTTTGTTCCCTGTTCAAAGAAACCGCGGGTCGCAGGACGGCACTCACAATAAGAATATTGACGCAGGACGGCTTATTTTTGAGGACCTTTGGTGGGGCTGAGCCCCACTAGCCCCAATGAACGCCACTGATTCTATCACCTTCATGGAAGCATGGGAAAGTCTGCGAAAAAAGAACAAGAAACATCAACATGTGAACTGGTCAGATGCAAATTTTCATAACGACTCTTAAAGCTTAATGCTTTTGAAGGGTTGTTTTGTAACTTTGGGTTGACTGGGTGGAGTCAGCATACCTTAACCCCACTGCTTCCCTCTCCTAATGAATAGCATCTTTGCTGTCACAAAGCTAGTCCGTACACTCTTGAAACAAGTCACAAAGAATTTACACCAGCATTCAAAGTGTTACGCTCCTTCTCAAAGTCTCCTCTGTCTTAAAGGATGGGTCAACCCATGCTTAAATTTGGTTCGGGTACATTTATATGGTACCATATTTTCCAGACTGATTTCCGTGCAGAATGACCGAATGACTTCACTTCTATTCAGGAAGAGTTTTACCTAACACTTCACATACACAACTTCACACTAGAATTTCTTAAAATCAGGAAGGTGGTTTTTGATGCAACAGCAGCTTTTCAAGTAGGTGGAATAGCAACATGGGTATTAGTTGGCCTCTAGATTTCTTGCTTGTTCATTTGGCTCCATTTTGCTGACGACAATCGTAGTTTAGAGGACACTTAAACTTACATTAATCATTTGCTTAATCACTCTTCTTAGAATTACCTAGTTGATACACAACTAGTTGCAATATCAATGTAAGTAAAAAATGATTTCGCCCAGTGCGGTACGAAAGTTGAAATTCCCCTATTCCAAATGTCACTTTATAAAATCTTGATACATGTGGCCTCTTTTTCTTATCAAACGAAGCATGAATGTTTCCTTGACACCCCCTACATGGAATCTTTGATTTTATCCAACAACTTTTTTCTAGGCACTGCCATCTTAAGGTTTTACATTCCATTTGTTAGTTAATAATTCACTTGCCAAGAATATATTCAAAATTTTTGGCTCTCTAAGCAGTTCCAAGCCCTCTCATTACCCTAATATTGATACATCCAAAGGCAACAGGGACACGATTCTGGAATTTAAAATGTTGTCTATGTCCTTGGCTACATCAAAACTATTGCAACTCTGTGAGCCGAACCTTAGCTTCAGAGCTGGTGGTGAAGTTCCAAAGTTAGTCCCTCCGAACTGCGGCTATATCCACCAGGTCTCCTTATTATCGCTTTTCTGTATCTCTCGAATCGAATACTGTTTCAAAGCTTACCAACAGCACACTGCTTATGCAATAGATAATAGTACTTGCAACGAAAAAAAGCATTTCATTAATAGTGTGTTATTTATTTGGAAGGTATATGCCACTTTCTCTTCAAGAGCCTTGGTCAAGAATAATGTAACATATTAAAGTAACGAGAGATCAAAAGATTTTTCGAACCGCCCAGTGGAGCGCATCTGTATAGCTGTAACTCTCATATAGATGTTTAAGAAAAAAATACATCGGTGAATATTTGTGCGAATACAATTTCATATATGGAGATGTGTATACCTACCTGTAAATATTCCAGTTAGGCTGGTACCTATTCTTTGGTGCATCGGTAGAAAAGGAATGTCCTTTGAACTCATCGTTGTTTGCCAAAGAGAAAGAAAGCAGGAGGGTCCATGCAATTTTATTATCGGAAGTGAAGTCACAATAAACGTTTTCCACAAAGCCGCTCTTGTCCCATATCCCATAAACTCCATTATTTCGGGCGCCCACCCAATACCAGTAGAAACAAGATCGTAGCTTTGCTGAAAAGAGCAGTTTTTATTAAACTAGAGGATGATTATCGACAAAAGCGCTCTCTTAAGAAAATATGATGTAAATTAGATGTCAATTAGAATCACTGTTGCTATCTACCATAATGAGCAGTAATGTTCAATGATGTAAAAGCTAACCTGTATATCCTTGGAGACACTTGCATTCATAGTCATTGGTCTTATCCAGACACTGCGATCCTTGCTTGCAGGGACTGCTCGCGCATGAGTCCAAATCTATGGATGCACAAAGAAGAATTTCTAAATTGTTTGTAAGTGCATAGTATCAATTAAATCCAATGAGACAAAAGATAACAGTTCACATTATTTGAACAGCACACGTTTAAGTAAGGCTATTTAGTAGCCATAACGTACAACAATGAGAAATAAGGCTAACAATAGGACAGTATTCTTGAGAGAATGCATTGATGTTTTTTAGCTAGATGCCAAATGCTTTTGTTTCTTGATCACTGACTTGTGATTAATTCTATACTTAAAAAGAGGCAAACGATTAGCACTGAAACTCTGTGCCAGGATCACACCTATTGGTTTACTGCAGTGTTGACCAGTATCAAAGGAATCGCAAGGCGAGCATTAGTAGAACGGTGGACTGCATTTTTCAACACATAAAACTCGTGGCTCACAAGGTTTCAACGCATTGCATGTTGGTCCAACCTTCAAGAAAGGAAAAAGCACTACAAAAGTTAGATGGAAGTGGTATGGTACGTGATGCCATATAATGCCTTGTAATGCCAGGACTCTTAGTAGTGACAGCTTCTGTCATTCTATACCTCGCAAACTTCTTGCGACGGATCTTGTGTCGCCCCCTTGCTTATGTAAAGGGCGAACTATCAAGTCGCTTTTTCCTGCACTAGTTTCTGAATACTGTAAAAAAGAGTATCACTAAGTTTTATGGCTTAATTATGAATTTCTACAGAAGTTATGGAGTACTTGCTCCAATAGGTAGACAAACAATTGCAAAATATAGCCATTACTTTCTTTTAAATCTTCAACATTTAGTTATTGGACAGGGAATCGCTTAATTCTCTTGAGCATCTCTTTATTTTGATTCTATTATCTCACAAAAATATCCTTTCGGTAACTGAAACACGTTGGCTCGTTGACTCGAACCATTTCTCTTATTTCTTAAATTTCCACTTTATTTGCATCAACACTTACAAGTCTGTTGCTATAGTTTGTTGTTCTGAATACCCAACCATTCGCTTCCAGCAATTCTGTGCTGTTATCCTTATGAGCAAACTTGTGGTTGATCTCACAACTCTTTTTAATCCATTGATAGTTGTACGATGCACATCGATGAAACTCGGCGCATTTCAGCGTGCACCCGGCGTCATCAATGCCATTGGAGACGGCCAATGTGCTTCCTTGCAAGCGTTTGTTTACAAAGAAGACATCGAAGGGGGCATCGGTCATGCATGGGAGGCGAAGGATTCTCCCATTCACAGCAACCAATAGATTCAGTGCAAATACTAAGCTGCAAGGAGAAATTAACACTGTATAGTATCGGACGGACTTGCCTTACGGTATGTGAAGGTAGGCAAATTTGCAATTCCAACTATTAAAAACTAGTACCTATTTCAAAGTCTTTTGAGAGAGCCGGATTGCTTAAACTTTTCGTCACCCGAATTATACTATTACCATAAAAAGAAAGGTTTAAATTTACTTTTGATTATATATTTATATGTGTGATGGCCCTACCAGTTTTAAATAAAATTAAGAAGATTTTCAAGTATCTTTCTTGTTATTCTATTGCCTTAGTGTCAGTAAAGCTGATGCAAATATTTACCACTTTGTTCAATTAAAAGTTTTAAGTTTAACCTTAATCCCTTCATCATCCCATCTCTTAAAGTGGTGGGACTAATGTTGATTTGAAGAACGTTTGATAATACCATTCTTATTGAAGCAGATTTCTCATTTTAACGTTGTTCTGCTATGAATGCCTACAAGAAAAAGTATATGTCATTGCACAATTTCTACTTAATGTAGGTAAAATCTTTGGAATTTTTACTTTTGTATTTCCACTAAGTAAATTTTTCTGAATCTGAGGCACCACTCATTAAATATTCAAATGATAAGCATTTCCGTTTCCATAGACCCTAGGGGAAAGGCAGTATGCTGGAGGAAATATAAATGAAGGTTGTGTTGAAAATCAGAAGGTGAAAACTTTATATTTGAAGCCTAGCAAAGATTATTCAAAAATACTACACTACCAGAGCAAGATATTTCTACATAACATTATAACGAACAATAGAACTTCGAAAACTAACCAATTGGCGTTTGAATCTTTCTTGCTCGTTATTTCATTAATGGAATCCATTCTAGCCTTTTCAAATGTAGAGTCTGTGAAGTAACCTCAAAAGGCTTTTTCTGATTTGAAATCATTATACAATGCCTTTGGTTAGTTCTTTATTGCCTCTAACTTTTGTTTGACTATAATAATTAGTCTACATTTTGGGCAACTGGAGATTTTCCTGACTGGTTTGACACTGTGATTTTTGTATCAACACGCTTTGTCACGGCGCGAAAAAATGCGAACGAATACTCTATAGGCTCTATTTCTGGAACAAGCTTTTTGAGGAACAAGGTACTTAAGAGTGAGCAAAATGACTATTATACCCGTCTTTGAACATAGCCTTCTATGGGGGAAGAGAACTGATCTATAAATCCCAATGCTTCCAGGCATGTTATTTTTCTACCTGTGACATTGACCTTGCAAATCAGTAGGCAGTAGTTTGCTAGTCCTAGTATTTGCACAGCTACAACGTCCCAGTCTACTTGCTGATAACAAAGATAATCAAGAAACTGCTCAGGTTCTTGAATGCGACGTCATAGACGTAGGATGCTTGAGGACGATCTACACGAGCAGTACAAAAACATTGTCGTTACGAACAGACATCCATTGCTTAACGAGCTGCATGTTGAAGCCTTCGGGTTTGGCAGACTCCTAGGGAAAACACTGCAGCAAATGCAGCTTCTAAGGATATTGCAGTATTTCTGTCTCATTCCCACCACTCTTGGTTCAACGTTTAATTTGATCACTATGCAACTTTTCCACTTGCCTTTACAGGATTGGACCATTGTTGACAGATAGTGAAAAACATTTAAAATGTGTTAATGCTCTAGTTTGCTTCACGTTTATGTTTCCATTACTAATCCCAACACTCTAATACGCAGAAAAAATCACACATTACGTCCACTTATTTCTCTTCCATACTTAACTCTCTTCTTCCTGAGGCACGCCCGGCCATTCTTTACTGACCCAGTTAGTGTTTCTATCAGTTTTTGCTTATGCTAGTTCACCTTTCAAAAAGAGCTTTCTGCATTCGGAGTGGCAAAACGCACAACTGGCTGTTCAAAACATTTGCCAGTCCATTCTCTGGGCAAAGGACAGTGTTGTTTTTCAAGTTTCACCTGCTTAACTATATTCTCTAGCATTCTTTACGGCTCGAATCACCTAGAAAATGATCCATGCTTCCTTCCTTTAAGGTTACGGTAAACATTTTCTAGACGAAAACATCTATTTTTCAATTACTTTACATTCTGATTGCCAAATTAATAAGGTACATAATGAAACCATGTTTGAAGCTAGAAGACGTTTTGAAAATGGACAAAATCCCGTATAAACGAAGGTTTCCATAATTTCCTTATCGAAGTTTCTAGCTGCGGTCTTCAAATCGTTCGCCCTTTCAAGCCGATTATATTTGTTCTGCTTCCTGTGGTTTGTGTAAGAGTATGGCATATCTATGGGTTGTTGTGCTTATTTAAAGACGCTAAAGGTCTCAAAACCTAAGCTACTTGACCCAGATTACATTGTTGGTAACATGATCCCGATGTGTATCTTGCAAGTGCAATCAGTAAAACCCCGTTTTCTCCGGACTCAAAATTCGTATAAATACAGGTACGAAAAAGCTATTTTCTACCCAAGGAACCAATCGAATAGCTCCAAAATTTTCACACAGCCAGGCCAGACGTTGGGCAAACAAACAATGTCTCAAAATTTTTTTATTTGCTCTGGTCCGTCTTTTATACCCAAATACAGCTGCGAGAGGGTGGAAAAATTGTTTGACAATTTTTGACAGGGTATAGTTTCAAGATGAGGAGGAATTTAAAAATTCTGAGACAATCTTTGGTAGCTTAGGATCTACACTTCCTGCTGGTTTAAGCCAGGTTTTGTTACCTCAAACGCAAAGGTACAACAAAGCTTTTGAAGGTGGTACACATTTTGAGCAATAAATTCGTATGGAAATCATCATTTAACTTTATTTGCCTATAACTTTGACCTGGCTAGATACGCCATAATCTTGTTCATCGAATGATTAATAATTTACCCAGATTCCATTAACAGTTTGGCCTTTAAAAAGGAAAAATCAATTTTCGTGTTGAAAACGTTTACCGTAACCTTAAGTGACGTATTTTTTAAAATAAAAGAAACAAACGTGCGACAAGAATATACTTAAATACATAATGCAAAAATGCAGCAAAAGTTTACGTGCTCCAAACAGATAACAGTTCTCGCTTCCAAATAATCGTCAAATAAGAGTTTTTGCTTACAACTGTAAGATAAAAAACAATGTAGATTCAATGCACAAGCTATACAGCTGGTAAGGGCACCCAGCAAAACAACAGTCTTTCTTTCAGGAATGCTGTTACATGAATTTTGATGTACGGGCGGCACATAATAGTTATAACTATTACCGTAACATTGAGTGACCTTTTTTTAAATAAATGAAACAAACGTGCGACAAGAATATACTTAAATACATAATGCAAAAATGCGGCAAAAGTTTACGTGCTCGAAACAGATAACAGTTCTCGCTTCCAAATAATCGTCAAATAAGAGTTTTTGCTTACAACTGTAAGATAAAAAACAATGTAGATTCACTGCACAAGCTATACAGCTGGTAAGGGCACCCAGCAAAACAACAGTCTTTCTTTCAGGAATGCTGTTACATGAATTTTGATGTACGGGCTGCACATAATAGTTATAGCTATTACCGTAACATTGAGTGACCTTTTTTTAAATAAATGAAACAAACGTGCGACAAGAATATACTTAAATACATAATGCAAAAATGCGGCAAAAGTTTACGTGCTCGAAACAGATAACAGTTCTCGCTTCCAAATAATCGTCAAATAAGAATTTTTACTTACAACTGTAGGATTAAAAACAATCTAGATTCACTGCACAAGCTAGACAGCTGGTGAGGACACCCAGCAAAACAACAGTCTTTTCTACAGGAATGCTGTTACATGAATTTTGATGTAAGGGATGCACATAATAGTTATAACTTGGTCTGAATTTTGCCACTCTCTTTTTCCCAACTAAGCTCAGGGTGTGATTTTCCCTTTTTGAAGAAAGATCTACATCATAAATATATGCAAAGATCTGGCTTAATTGAGATCACATATCAAAGTAAAATTAAAGCAATGTTCTTTGTAATAGCCAACCAGAAGCCAAATCTAACGAAAGGAGTCGAATTCTTCAATATTCAAGCATTTTACAGACTTTTCTAGGGCCTACTGGCTAGAAGGAGGTCTTCATTTTCATTAGTGTCCCCAAAACAACGCAATACTTGATGGTAGCATCCATGCACTTTCAAGGATAATATCCCACATACTCAGTAATTTCCGTTGAGTAAACAACAGATAGGAAGACTGCTATCTTCCTTTAGGATAAATGTAAGAGAGGAGTGGTGCTTTGATATGTTCCAGGCTTGCAATTTTGCAGCGTGCAATTTCCTAATAATTTTTCTTTTCCAAACCAATACTGTGTTGTACTAGCAGCACTTTCAGTGCATCTGAAGTTTTTGTTTACATTGTTATAGAAGCCAAAGTTGTCCTCACCAACAACAGATTCCGACACGGCAGCAGTAAAGCAGTGATCAGAATGTGAATTGACATGAAGAAAAGAACCAGACATCTGCCAAAGCTGGACTAGCTGGTTGGTTGCCCTGTAGCCTCTGATATCAATGTATTCAACACTTTTGCATTGAGATTGAAAAGTTAGAAGATCCACATCTGAAAGTCGAGCTTTCATGCAGTCCCTTCCGTCGAAGCCGTATGCCGGGAAACTGCAGGTACACCTCCAGTGCGTCGAATCGGATGCTATTCTCTGCATAAAGTGCTTCGAAAGTCTACAAATAAGACAAAATTTGCTATACAAAGAAGCGCAGATAGAGATAAGCCACCTATCAGTGAGTTATTGCAAATCTTTAGCAAAAGCAGTAGCAAAGCTTAGGGCCAGGTTTGCTAGAGTTTTCAATATCAAAACGTTTTTACTTACACTTTCAGCTAACTTAAATTTGCTATGATAATTATGTTGACGCAAATGCAGTCGTATAATGGCAAAAACAGTAACCTTGATAATTGCGCAACATTAAAACGGCACGCTGCCACTTCCACCAAGAATAAGAACGGTTACGAAAAGATTCTAAAGTCCCAATTGTTTTCTGCAAACTGAAAAAGAGCATGCATCTTGCAAGTTTTTTTCAGCCCAGCTCTCAGACGTTCTTAGCTATTTCCTAACTTAAGCACTAAAACTTGTTTACCACTTTCTTAACGTAAAATTGGAAAGTTTCACATAACGTAAGCATGTGTAGTGATGGAGTAGCTACAAACTTGCTATATTTCTCATCAACTCCCACGTCACAATTTATTTCGCTCTTGCAACATAATTTTTTTTGAAACTTTGAATGCTTGAGTTTTCTACTTTCCTATGTTTAAAGGATCCAAACCTGAATTTTTTAAACTTTTTAAAGGGCTGAGTGCAATTTTTTTATAAAGTACTTTTTTATTAAAAAATGTGGAGTCCCTGGTTTCTGTTTGTATTCTATCTTCTATCAGGCATAGTAAGCTTAAAGAGTTACGAGACGATTTACCATTACAAAAATTTGTAGCATTTTGGCATATGCAAATAAGAGCCTGCCCAATTTTAAGCTTCTTCCAGACATCAGATCATTATACGACTATTTGAAGCTGTGTCTAGGGAAGGATTGCCTGTTAGCATTCTAACCCTCTTTACGATCTTTGCCCCCTCTTAGAAAGTACGTTTTACATTGGAGTCCTTAAGATTAGTAGCACTTCTCAGTGAAATATTTTACATGAAACGAATGGTCCAAAATTTTCGTTTAGTCCTCATTAGGTATTCTGTGGATGGTGGAAACGGGACTTGTATAATATTGTACTTTACTCAGCCTAATCTTAGAGCGTGCTGTAAGATCTCTTCTGAATCGTATTCGTCCGGCTGTAGAGAAATCAATAAGTGAAATATCGATTCATGATTAACAAAGCACGTTAAATCGTTAATTGGATTGTACAATAGTTTTAAATGCCTTACTGCTGTTGCACAAGGTGAAGACGTCGGAATCCTGGAGGAATGGGGGCAAATGCCGCACCCAAGATTTTGCAGTTAAGAAAAAGTTCCCTTTTTGTTCACAAAATGCCCCCTTTGTCAAATTTTTTGCAAATAAGCTTTGATTATGCGTTCAAGGGCAAAATATATCAAAGCCAAAAATGAATAACAATAAGATTCTTTATAAGATGCATGCCAAATAAAGTCAGCAATTCTTAGCTTACTTACTTGTGTGTCCCCGTTGACATGCTAAGGGCTGAGCCTAAGCATTAACGTAAAAGCAGCCTTTGTATCCCATATTTCTAAGCAAAACCATATACATACGCTATCCTATTTTGTTAATAGATATTCTACTTAGCAGAAACAACAGTCCCATACCAACTTTGTTTGGAGCTATCAAACAAAGACCTCAAATCATTAGCAAGAGATTAACTACCAATAAGATAACAGATATGCAATAAAGCCTAAAACATCTATATTCTCTTGCGACAAGTTTAAAGTGCTTCAGAAGTGCCTGACTCAAAGCAGCAAAATTTTCATTATTCTGATCAAAATTATTTGTGTGGTTTTCAATAGACAGTGAACGTTGCTTGTGAATTGAATCCGTTGCTTTGGACCCAAAATGCGTTTCACTTGAGTAATATTTTAGACAGCTTGTCCAAACCAAGCCTCGTTAGGATGTCTTTCTTTATATTAGCAACGTTGTACAGTTTTTACCTTATTAATAAAAACTCAAGTCTTTCCTATGTAGATCCTTTTTGTGATTCAGCTGAGTGGTTCTAGATGGCACACCCAGTGTGATGCTCCATAATAATGGCCAGAGAAACAAGGTTCCAATATGGAAACAAGTGCTTCCATATTTCTTCATACCAATGCCCAACAGCAACAGCTAATATCCACTTCCTTGTCAGGACTGGAAATCATTTAAAGAAAGTTCAGCGCATAAGCTGTTAGAAACATTTCAAATACACCGTCAAAAAGATACAATTCTCTAGAAACATCTTACCTGTGACTGCCCCAGTTTGGTTGGTACTCGTTTATCGGTGCATTGTCTGGGAACTGTTTTGTATTGAAGAGGCTATTGTTTCCCAGAGAAAAAGAGAGAATAAGAGTCCATACAAAATTTGCTTCAGAACTAAAGTCACAATAGACATTTTGTACTAAGCCAACTTCATCTTCGATTCCATAGATTCCATTTTTCCGTGCACCAGCCTGGTACCAGCCCTCACAAGAATGCAGTTTTGCTGGAAAAGATAATATTTTTATCAATCATTTGGAATCAATCAAGCAATCAATAATCATTTGGAATCAAATTATCATTCAATTAATCAATTGAAATCAAGCGTTCACTTATTCTACCACCGAGCTGAGCAGTATATCAAAAGGGCAAAAATTTCCAAGGACTAGTGAACATTGCAGATTGACAGAAGAAAACAGATTATCATGTGCTGGTAAATGAGACAGGAATTGGTTTTCTAGCCTAACGGTGACAATACCTCACACTAACATTCTTACATGATCTTACTTTAAGAAAAGTTTGGTCGCAAAGTTAAACCCATGGCTGTCTAACTTTAACGCTACATAACATTGTTCAAAGGACGAGGGGTTGGGGACACGTAATCTGATTTGGAAACATGCTTCCCTCTTCTAGGTCAACTTTTTCAGGTGTCACCGACGTGTTCGCGATCATTGCGGTACAAAGTTTTCTCATGGAAACATGATATTTGGTGATCGGGGACTTCGCCGACGAGGTAGCATACCACGTGACATTTCAAATCAATCCAACATTGCATTGCGGTCAGCCATTCGCCTGTACAGAGAGATGTCAGCTCCCCGACTGTTACTATTGGCATGGCAACATTCAGTAGAAATATGATCGGCGATGGCGACTGATTATGACTTTATGGAAACCAGGCTTAAAAAGGGGGGGGGGCTGGGGGTTGAAAGCTAGAGGTAATGAAGGGGAACATACAAAGACGAATATGAGCAAATCATGTGGCCAGCAGTTAATTTCAAGCGAATGCAATAGAAGTCTCGCTAATCAAAATTTGGAAAAATATTGAATGTAGATCAATGGTCTTCGTACTTACGATCTATGAAAAAGAAGCAAAAATGTTGAGTAATGTGAAAGCTTACCTTTATACACTTCTAATTCACAGACTACAAGGTGTATATTCCTGTTGAGAAACACGCTGACGTATCTTCCCAAAAGATGCTTCACGCATGTAATCTCCTTTGGCTGACCAATTACTACATCCTGATCTTCTGCGCACAGCGGATTCGATCGCCCACCATTTGTGTTGTTGTTCCCAACACTTACGCTGAATGGGTTGATCTTTTCTTTTCCAAAGTCGGTACCACTTTGTATATATATGCTCCCTACTAGGATACTGCCACCAAGGTCCACCTGCCACCATGGCATAGGTGAATCTTTTGCCCATGCGCATACCTGCCATTGCCCGCTTCTGCTCCCATCGTTTCCAAAACTTGAAACCAAATCTATGTTATCATAGCGGTGTAGCAATGATAGTGAAGTGGGCCTGCCAAGTGCTACGTTGCCTGCGGAGGACATTTATGTTGTCAAATAGCGAGTCAGTACCAGTTTGTTAGGAAGCTGCAATCTAGAGGGCTACCGGCTCAGATTAATGTTGGAACAAGGCTTTTGAAGTATGGACCAAAGTACTATGAGACAAAGTACTATAGTACAATATAGTATGTGACAAAGTACTACGAACAAAGTACTATGGAACCAAGTACTTTGGGATAAAGCACTATGGGACAAAGTGATATTGGATAAGATACTATAGGAAAAAGTACCATGGCACAAAGTACTATGGAACAAAGTACTATAGGACAAAATAGTATGGTATAAAGTACTATGGGACAAAGTTCAATCTAAGACTGTATTATCCTACCTTCGTAAACTTCCAGTTCACAAACTTGAAGATATTGTTTTCTGGTAAGTAGCACGCTGACGTATCTTCCGATAGCTGGCATTGCGCAAAATATCACTTTGATTTGGCCACTTTGTACGCTTTGGCTTCCTTGGCAGATCGAATTCAAAGCTCCACCATCACTGCTGTCATCTCCAACACGCACGTCAAATGGGTTGATTTTTGTCTGTCCCCAAACTGAGCCACTTCTTAGAAGAACCTTTCCCACGTGCATACGTCTACTTAGATCAACTTGCCACCATGGCATTGGAAAATAAAATGTTATAGCACACACGGACCAGTGTCCACTTCTCTTACCATCGTTTCCAAACGCTGGGACCAAATTGATCCCGTGCGAATTGTGAATGCTTGACTGGGACGAATCCTTTCCAAAAGCTATGTTTTCTACAGAAAGAGTCAAGTGTGAGAGTTAGTCTTCTGTGAATAAACCTTAGAATCATCTGCATTAGCTTGAGGTGGTTAGCACTTGATATCCGTAAGAGTAAAGGTAAAGTAAAGATGACGTGATTTTCTTCTTTTCCGAAATTACTTGCTTGTAGCAACAAAATTGTTTACTTGATTCTGTATATATATATCAATAATACCAAAAGCTATAAAAACAAGAAGAGCCAGATGCCATGAATTTATTTTTTCGAAACAAATGCTACTGGACTCCGTAGTGCAATCCTTTTCTTTACACTCGAATATCATTAATTGGCATCTCTGCACGTAGCTGATATGACGTGTCAAGAATCAATTTGGATTGACTTATATCAATTGCACAGGCATATGAACTCTCTTCAGGAAGTTGTTCGCTTTTCCCTTAACTTCGAGGATGTTAACGCTTCTAAAATATATAGCTTTTCAAACTGATATAGCTTTTCAAAATTATGAAAACGGCTATAAAAACTTTTGGTATATACAATGAAACATTTTGAAAAAGGAAGATGAGTCTACCTAAATGAATAAAAGTTATCGGAGCTTCGCTTAGCTCAAGATATATAAACTTACCGGTACAAACGAACATTCCATCAAAGTTTTTGCACTCTGTTTTAAATGGGCAGCTTTGAAGTGCTGTAGCGCATTCATCGGCATCTATCGAATAGTATTCAGTAATACATTAAAAATTCGCTTATGATAATCAGAGTATCAAATAAGCCGAGAAAAAATATAATTGCAATAAATTCATTATTTTATCTTTATGACCTTTGAGAAGGACCTGTGCTGTATCATAATGAATTTTTTTAAACACGAAGACGGAAATTACCGATGCAAGAAGTCCCCTCTCCAGTGTAACCTTCCATGCAAGTACACGTGAAGGAGCCAATAGTATTAGCACAATGCGCATCAAGATGACAATTGTTTGTGTTGTCATGGCACTCATTAATATCTGAAAATGAAACATCATAGCTTATTTACTAGGAGACATAGCATAACGCGACTGGATATGATAATGCAAAGGATACCACCTCCGCTAAAGCCTGGTCTACAGTTGCAATGGAAGGAACCAATAGCATTTGTGCACTGTGCATTGGTATGGCAGTTAAAGCTGCGAAGTACACATTCATTCACGTCTGAGATGTAAAAATGCACATAATAGAATTGGTTTGCTTGTCTGGTGACTTTTAATCTACTAATTGCACAGCAAGGCTCAATGTCACAATAAAAGATAATGCATGCATACTGAGATTCTGCTTATTTCGTGCACTAATGGCACGCTTCAACAACGGATGGAGTGGCCATTTTCAATTTTGACTAGATAGGTATACATCATAGTTAGAATTTACTTCTTCTTGGGATTGGAAAAATAATGATGTTTTGAACGTGTCTTGAAGGATGCAATATTTTGATGAAAGTTCGTCTACCTGTACAAGTGCTGACAGCATCACCGCTATAGCCTGCTTTACACTGACAACTGAAAGAGCCTTCCAGATTTGTACAAGCTGCTTGTGCGTGGCAGTTGTGGGCATTGTTCAGACACTCATCCACATCTGAAGTTGAAAATTCCCAAATTATCCTTAATAATGGCAATAAAAAGCGGAACTAGTTTTTGCATACATAAAGTAATTTTTCGCCCGACATTTCATCTTTGATAATACTCAACAGCAAAGTAATGACATTCAATGTCAGTAATGCTGACATAAAGGATGATGGTGGAAGCTCTGAACAGCCTAAATGCATAACTTGCAGTCTCGCAAAGCTCTAAGCAATCTGAGCTAGGAATATTTGAGTGTTTACCAGGGCAATTAAAACCATCTCCACTGAAGCCCTCTTTACAGTTGCACCTGAATGTGCCGATTGTATTTGTGCAAGCTGCATTGAGATGGCATCTGTGTGTGCCATCTTCGCATTCGTCTATTTCTATAATGACAGAAAAGGCAAATACATTTTGATAGTTTGAAAAAGGTGACGTCATTAGCTAGTTTAACCAATAAAAACTCATTATAACTCTAATGAAATCATTTCCAACTAGCCATAAAACTTGAAAAGTCGAAAATAGGCTTTCTGTTTATTGAAAGCCATCAGAAATCAGCGAAAACTGATGCAATAGGGATACCTATGACCGAACAAAAGATTATCGAACCAGATACATATGAATAACTTGAGAAAACACTTGACACAAACCTATACATATTGAACCGATTTAAAACAATGTACAAAAATGTATCTTAAAGAATCAACGTGCTTTCAAGAGTGCGTACGAATCAACTGCTGAAACAACATTCAATGTAGAGATTTTGCCTGTTTTCATACACTGCAGCATCATATACATTGGAAATCTACATGCACACAAATCAAAGCTTGAAAAACTTCAAAATCGAGCAACAAGAATAATCAACGGGCATAATGGCAAAATTAGTCTCCAATCTATTAATTATTTAAGTTTTGAAGTGTTTAAACAGTCTTGTACCAAGGATATGAGCGAATCATTTGAAAAGGTTAGACCACCAAAAATATCACTAGAGGAAACAAATCAAGTCTCATGCTGCCTTGCATGAGAACAGAAGCGGCCTAAAAACATAAAGTTGTCGAGGTGTACAATTACACGACAGATTACCACTTAAACTGGAAGTCAGAACTCTATTGTGAGATTTGAGTACGGATATAATGACTTTTATTTAAATTTTTGAAAAACTTTTTATTGTTGATAATAGTTTTATTACTTTTCGCTAGACAGGTCCATGATTTATAGAAGCTGTTCTCAGCTGAATATGCAAGCCTTTATAAATATCGATACATTACTATTATCATTATTAAAATTAAAGGCAAAAAGCAACATCGTTCGATCCAAAATTTGGCATCAACACAAATAATGGTGCAATTTAAACGTTGGAGGCAAATAGTTTTGATGATTAGTGATGGAGTGAAATTATTGAGTGACGATAACAACGAATAACAAAAGGTCTAATCAAAGTTTATTTGGAGGCAGAACAGCGATATTAAAGCAAAACGCATTTTAACTGGATATGATCATACCTAAACTAAATTATATTCTTATCACAACTTCCAGCAGAAACTCCGTTTACTTTTATTGACCGTTCAAAGTGCAGAATACTCAATTTCAATTCTATTCTAAACTTTAATTCTAATTAACTTTCATTTTTATTAATTTTAAAACATTACAAAAAAATTTAATGCTTGCAAAAGCAACTTCTCTGCATGTACTCTAATGGTGTCTTTCAAGTATTCTGCATGAAATTGTCGATCTAAATTGACTTCTGCTGACAAAAACTAAACTCGCTTCTACAAAGATTCTTGAAAGATGGACATAGTTTTTTAGATATTTGTATTACTGGCAAAGTGAGAAGAGAAGGTGAAGAAAAATACTAACAATGACTGACATTACCATTCTCACAGTGGATGCCATTGAAGCCTTGGCACGTGCATTGAAAGCTGCCAATCTGATTCACGCAGAGGCCACCGTTAAAGCAAGGAAGACTGGAGCATTCATCAACATCTTCAACAAAATAACATTGCATTAAATAAAGGCATCACATATAAATAATATGTCTGTATGGAGCGAAGAGCATGTAAAGAGCTTTCTACTTATAATAATCCTTTCACTTGTATCGTTTTATCAATTTGCTTAAGAATTTCCACAATGTAACTTGACGACGTTTACTTCAGTCAAAGAAAATCTTCACAGACAGTAAGAAAAAATACAATGTTAACATATTAGATCTAAAGAAATGGAAAGAAATAAAAATTGTAATTAGAAGCATGTAAAAGACCGGTAGGCTTAAAAAGCATTCGTGTGAGCACAAGCTTCCTTTCTGAGCGCTCTGCTTTTGAAAATGTGGCCTTATTCAAACGCGACCCGCTACAAAGGCATACTCATTGAGATCCTTGATATGACTGTTGACAATGATATTCGTATTTATCTCCGCCCGCACTTTTGAATCGCTAGTGCCATGCTTTCACCCTAGGTGTTCAGGTCAATGTTATTCTGGCTCTTTTTCGATGTCGATTTGGACGAGTTCTTCCACTCGTTTTTCTAAATTATATCCACCATATTTTGTTTTGTTTTCGTTATCGATCCTGTCTTGTACAATGGTTTCTAGCAGAATGTTTTGAAACATTCAGTTTTCCACCTTTTTCAATGATATTTTAGCCCAAAAATATTTCCATTCCAAGAAAATATTAGTCATTTAATGATCATTTAACTTCAAACCAAATTATGTTGCAAAGCACTCAAGTAACCGTTGCTTGAAGCAAACTTTTACCTAAAATCTTGTTTTTAGAGACATATGGTAATTTTTTGCACGATGTGTGTGTATTAACAACAGTAATGGAGACTATGGTTATCACATACGGTTAATGAAACAATTGCTATAGTCATACTCATCAATATCTATAAGGATAAGCGTACTTCGATTGCAAATGTCACGTCAATCTACATTGATTGTATATTAATAAATTTTTAAATATATTTTACCTCCGGGGTGCTTCTTGAAATGAAAAAGCCAATTAAGATAGATTTAGCGACGATATCGATTGCCAATCCTATCTGATTGAGCTTTAAAAGCCATTAAAACATGAAAAATGGTAAGTTTATTCTAATATGATTCAGTCATACCGACGTCACAATTCTTTCCTGCATATCCTTGAAGACATTTGCATTCATAGTCATTGGTCTTATCCAAACACTGCGATCCTTGCTTGCAGGGACTGCTCGTGCATGAGTCCAAATCTATGGATGCACAAAGAAGAATTTCTAAATTGTTTTAAGTCCATAGTATCAATAAAAATTCAATGAGACAAAAAAAGTTCACATTCTTGAAGCAAACTCTCTGGTATTGAATTAACAGGAGCTATAACATGATGCTAACAATAGGACAGCATTTTTAAGGAAATTTATATTTTGTATTGCTTGATTAGCAAAGTGCCAGATGTTTTTGTTTCTTGATCAAAGATATGTGATTGCCTGATATTTATCTTTAGCTTTATTCGCATTACTGAGAAAAAGTGAAAATGTGCTTCGAACATCAAACTCTGCGATTGTTTAGAACGGATAAAATCTGAAAATTTTTCGTTGGAGTTTGTGACTTTAAATAGCTACTTATTTTAAAGCCAATGATGTAAGGTTAGTTGGGTAGGAATGAAGAATATAAGGTAGTTTTTTGCTAATCATTTGTATTTGCTGCGAAAGTTACGCATGCATCTTAGATTAAGTTACATGTAAGTGGTTGTTGCAAACTTTCTTTAGCCTTTTTTACAGCAACCACATCTCAATTTCTCCAAAATTCAATAACTGTCTTTTAGCTGCGCTTTTGTGGTCAGTGGGATTTGGGAGTGAGTTCTCTTCATGCAAACATAACGCAAAAGATTAGCCCTGAAACTCTATGCCAGGATCACACCTATTGGTTTGCTGCAGTGTTGACCAGTATCAAAGGAATCGCAAGGCGAGCATTCGTAGAACGGTGGACTGCATTTTTCAACGCATAAAACTCCAGGCTCACAAGGTTTCAACGCATTGCATGTTGGTCCAACCTTCAAGAAAGAAAAAAGCACTAAAATAGTTAAATGGAAGTGGTTTGGTACGTGATGCCATATAATTTCTTGTGATGCCAGGATTCTTGGTAGTATCAGTTTTTGTTATTTTCTGCTTTGGAAACTTTATGCTACGGATTAATTTCGTGCTCTTTGTTATGAAAAGGGTGAGCTTAAGAGTCTTTTTTCACTGGACTAGTTTTTTGAACAAATAAAGAGAAAGCGAATTGCTTCATTATGGCTTTTTGCAAATCATGTAAATTGCGGAGAAAACTGACATACTTTCCAAAAATTCACAATGATGGATCCAAGGGATGCAAATTATACATTTTCAGAGCTATATTTCCAAGTAAAATTTGTGTGCAATTAAATTCAAGCTAGAGCCAAAGATATCGCAAGTTGAAGCAGACATCTTCTTTCAATTACAAATTTCCTCTCTATTTAACATGAAAATTCTTAATATTTATTTCAGCTGCTTTGCTGCAATTTGGCTTTATCTTACGTTAGTTATTCATCAAGCAGGTATCTGAATGAATTTGCGCATTGAACATTAGGAAAACGAATTGCGAGATTCAGCCTTCAATTAAATTCTATAATCGGATTGTATTCCAAGAACCGGTTGGTCAGTAGAATAGAGTCTTCAAGAATGAGCTAGCCAATCATCTAGTTTCCGACAGGTGCTCAAATCAAGCTTCAGCCAATCACTTGTATTTTAACTGGGGATGGACGCCATCAAAGCACTAGTCGGGAGAAAACAACCAATGGAATACTAGAATACTAAAAATTAGGTTAATAAATTTGATTCATTTTTCGGCATCCACGGTCGTATCTCAATTTCTTTTGTGGGCAAGATGGATGGGTATAAGCATTTTTGAGCCTCAAAAGGTCCACTTCAAATTAATAGTTTGACATTGTGAATAGATTTAAACTGCTGACAATTGATTGATGAGAGGGAAAGGCAAACCGAGTAACAATTTTTGAGGTCCAATTGTTGAGAATATCAGTGGTTATTACATCATGCTTTGCTGCTAAGAGCAGTAACTTAGTTGTACACGTACAAATTATATGTTTGAGGATTTCGAGAACCAGCTTACGGCGTAAATTGCACTGTTTTACATACCATTGTAAGAAAATTAACAATAATTTATGGTAACTTTAATGTTGATTAACGGCCAGAAGACATTTTTTCACAACTCCATTGCACTCAACTGTCGTAAAAACTAATAATTTGATGGTATTTGGCATGTGTAAAATGTAAATTATCGTTTGATTAATTTTACTTCCTATCCCTCTCAAAACCCCAATCGCACCCCACACCAACCGCCACTTACTTGACTCGTTCGAGGATTTGGAACTTTCTAATGAACCTTGCAAGCAACTTAAGCAGTTGCCCTTTATAGTCCAATTCTATTAACAAATGGAAGTGTTCTGTTTATAACTTAAATTCTGGCAAATAAAACCCCCGGCAATTATTCCCACTAGCCCCTTGATAATCAACAGTGCTTGCATTAACACTTACAAGTCTGTTGCTGTAGTTTGTCGTTTTGAATACCCAACCATTCGCATCCAGCAATTCTGTGCTGTTATCCTTCTGAGCAAACTTGTGGTTGATCTCACAAGTCTTGTTAATCCATTGATAGTTGTACGATGCACATCGATGAAACTCGGCACATTTCAGCGTGCACCCGGCGTCATCAATGCCATTGAAGACGGCCAATCTGCTTCCTTGCAAGCGTTTGTTTACAAAGAAGACATCGAAGGTGGCATCGGTCATGCATGGGAGGCGAAGGATTCTCCCATTCACAGCAACCAAGAGATTCAGTGCAAACGCTAAGCTGCAATGAGAATTGTTCATATAAGCAATAGGCAGATGAGTATTGATGGAGCACACGGGGTTCTGCTCCAAGGGTTTCTTTAAAGTACGGCTGCAAACAATGATTTCGAGCTAAGTGATGCACCAATAAGAGTGTTTCCGAGTCTCTGTTAGTGTTTATGAGACAGTGTGAGTGAAATGACCTAGAAATTTTGTTCTATCTGAAAATTTAATACGAAATGTAAATATTATGTCAGATTACTAAAGTTTTTGTATCTTTGATTCGATATATACCACACATCATAAATCATTAGATTTTTAGTAAGGCGAAGGAGAGAATAGATTGATATTTTATAGTCGTCTAAGCCACTAGATGGCTTACGTAGGAAAGAGGCTTTCCAAAAAGGCCCTAAAGGAAAAACTGTTATTTATGTTAGAAATCGTTTTTTAAAAGAAATTGTTTAGATTCGTTGAAGCAGCTTAAAGTCATTAGCTATAACGTCTGCAAAATCATGCTAATAAAGTAAATTGCACAGAACGCTTTTTGAACATGCTTTTCACGAAAAAGAATGAAAACTTAGCTTCTTTCTTATTCAAATTAGCCACATTCTCTAGTTCGCTTTGGGGCTCGAGATCAAAAGCTTAGAATTTATACTTGTGCCGGAGATTGTGGCTTGGTATCTGGTATTTTAACTTGTCATTCTATTCCACCAAATCAAGTGATAGTGGCTACGATTGGCATGCTAGCGCCGATGAGTCGGAAGAACTGGTCCCCATTTATGGATAACTGGAGTAACCGATACTACAAATATCAGACTTGGACCAAAAGTCTGTTTCTTCAAATGCCAGCTTTAATTTATATCTGGAATGGTAGTTACGAGTGCCGGTCAAAAAGCATGGAAACTTTGAGGCTACTAATGCCTAAAATCAAATCAATTATTTTTAATCCTTCACGTAAAATTTCCCAATTGCAGTGTTTTGTTTCGATCTCAAATAGTTTAACAATCTCAATATAATCTCAGAAGTTTTACCAATTGCTCATCTTTCATTGAAGTTATTCGACGCTGAATTTACTACGCTTGCGCAAAAGGTGTGAACAAAGCTTTGTTTTGTGAGGAGATAAAAGGTATCAGTTGGTACACACTGTTAGTTGATATGTTGCAATGGTATTAACAGTGTTGAAAGTACGTAGATTTATTTACTGTGTAGATGTTCTGACTTCGATCTAAAATGGCATAGAGTGTAGCATACAGTCATACTTTTGCCAGATACGGGGAGAGAGCTGACTCCAATTCATCCCGCTCGAAGAAGCTGTCTGTTAGAAATATCATATGTGCTACTTACCGCAACATTGTCCCAATGGCACTTCTTTCTAAATCATAGACTAAGAAAGATATATAACATTGAAATGCGATTATGAAACGCTACCTTTTTTCGGATAACATCAAGGTACAAGGTGTATTAATTCTTAACCTATATCGTTGTAACATTCTTCAGATAGAGGTTCATGGCTTCTAGCTTCGAAAGTAAAATAGTCATACTATAAGAGTGATAATATAATAGCAATGCTGTAATAGTAATAATATAATAGCAATGCTATAATAGTGATAGTATAAATGTCAGTACGTTAGGTAATGATTAACAAAGCACTAGTTTTTGGATCTCATACAAGTGAGGAAAGTGAATATAAATCAAGTTAAATCGACGCAACCAACAAGCCCCTGCAAATAAAAAGGCTTACCAAACAAGCCCTGCAGATCGATTCTCGGAGTTTTAGCTGCAAACGACAAAGTCTTATTGAGAGGGTCGAACTGATCACAATTAAAAGAGTTGGAAGAATTGGAGTTACCTTGCTACTGTAGTCGTCTTGCTTCAGCGTTCACGTTGCGATGTTTGTGCTTCTAATTGAAATTTTCTACTATCTATTGACACTGTTGACAGGGTAAGGAGTCAATACTGCCACAAGATGTCGCAAATACTCGATTAGGGTATCTTATACAAATTAGAAGAATTGTAACTATTGGTAATTGAAGGTTCAACAAAATAGCTTAAATGGCTCGATCTGCTGAATAAGTATACCTCAAATAACTGTTGAATGAGTGTAGTATGAATTTTTCATTAGTGAATAACGAAAAACTGTGATAGAAGGATGAATAGTTTTCTATGTGTCAAGAAATTATTAAAACCGTTGTTCATTGTGGGCACTGCTAGTTTCAAAAAACCTTCATTGCAACCTAGTAGTGAGCCTCACGGCTATCAGATCGACATTTTATGTAGGGAAAATTTTTAATACCTGTAATCTTAGGAAATGTTCTCGATTGCCAAAACTCATGCTCTTTAACAAGAGGCAGACAGAGGTTGAATTCCAGGTCTCTGTATTTCCAGGCACGATAAATCACGAGGTGTGGCGACATCGAGAGGGAGGACCAAGAAACTATTCGTTAAGCCGAAAGCTTCTCAGTGTCCCAAAATCTACCTTTAGAAGCTAGCTAGAAATAGATACGAAATAATGATTACAAATCAGGGTAATGATTGAGCTAAATAAACTTATTCAATGATAATTGTTTCAGAGAACATAGAAAATTCGCCAAATGAATTCAAGGAGAATGCCCCAAATGCAGACAGCAACTGATTTGGAGGTAGGCAAAGCCTAAAGGACGAAAAAGAAACGCAAAGAGGTACAATATTCCAAAGACAAGAAAGAGGAGTGCATCATCAGCAAGAGCCTCAGATTGCTAGAGCCGGATGAATAAAACTATTAACTCTATAATAACAAATGCAAGAATTAGCTAATTCCATAAAGCTAATTAATGTTCTTAAATGAATTTAACTTTTCATTCGACATGGTCCAATTGCACTAGCTTTTCACAAATATTTTGCTCTGGATGAATTCAAAGTAAGAGGCTCTGTGTTTCCTTGATTTTAGAACATTTACCATTGGAAATTTTTAATTGGACCCCGTACACTGTCCAACGCAACCAACTATCATCGGACACACGGAACTTTTGCTGAATCAGTTTGGAATTCTATTGGCCAAGGCCGGTTTATAGTAGGAAATGCAACAAAAATAAAATAATCATCCTGTCTGTTTGCCCATCAAAGTTTCTTTGCTACATTTGGCTAGTGTGTTGCCTTGGTGAAAGGCACCTCGCAGAACCGACAACGCAACGCTCCAGCGAAATCTACACTTTGATACATTTGCATCTAAACTTTGCAATATTATTCAGATAGTTAGCAAAAGAGCTGAAACTTTATCGAAAAAGGCATGCATCAGAATTTTAAAAAAGGAGCTTGAATACTTTTGGCTAATTTATGTAAGCTGCAAAGAGTATTTGCTGTTGACTTCAAAATTTGTCAAAAAGTTGAATAATTCTTGTTCCAATTTGTATTTCTAATATGGACTAAGTTTATTTCAAAGCAGTTTAGACTGTTAATCATTTGGAATAAAACTGTAATTTTCACCCTTTTACTTTCAGCGAGAAAGTTCCGTCTGGTGGCAAGAAAGTCTACGCTTTTATGAATGAAAGGTAAATAGCTGGAAAATTATTCACTAGCACGCTTAGAGTCTTTCTTGGGCAAATTTTGTTGGAATGCAGTTTTGCAGAGATGTAACTCCAATAAAAGCCTTCATAGGAGAAGTAGCAATGTGCTGTTCAATTTAGGCCAAGTTAGAGTTCATTGTCTTTGGGGGTGACGTAGCTGTTTAGAGTTGGATATGTGCTTTGAAACAAAAATAGTTTGGTTTAGTCTGCTTAGGTCATTATTCTTAAATATATTCTTATGGTTAATTTCCTTATGGTCCAGGTTACCCACATGAATTCGAGTTGTCAAGCTGCTGCCAAACGCAAAGTATTCATTAGCTAATATGACCTGCTTTCTATTGCTTGCACTATTCATTCACATGCAAATACCATTGACTTGGGTTCACCGTATCAACAAGTTGAATGATGTCACTGGTGAAAGATCTCCACAGACTAGAGAACATGCAGAATGGAGACTGGGGTGTTTATTGTTAAGAAAACATTTGCAGGCTGATCCAGCCTTGCAGAACTTGAAAACGACCCTACTCAGCTTCATTTTCAAAGAAACTCTAATTGTGATCTCGGCACAAAAGCGAGGCTAGAAATGTCATAGTTTGAAGAGTGACGATGCGCAGAGTCGAAAACATTTTCATAGCATCAAGCAATTTCCCTACAACAAGGTTTCGTAAACAGTGCAAAGTAAGCTCTTCAAACAATAACAAACATAGCAGAATGTCTCCTTGCTATTTATCCTTCGATTAAGATCATTTCTCAATCGAACGTTGTGTTCCCAAGCTTATTGACAATTTTAGATCAGAGTTCAATGCAAGAAAGCAGAATCCCCTTTCAATATATCCTACCAACACTAGTTTCCAGCCAAGAAAAAATTGGTTTAATAGAAATTAAATTAATCTACTGCACCCACTAGTAAGCCAAAGCGTTCTAATTTGACATTGATCATAAAAAATTGCTTGCAAAATTACAAAAACTCATAAGCGATTATTGTTGGCATTTCTGCCATGGTTATTAATTTATCTAGATTTTTAGTTTTGTCTTTTAGCTCATTTTCCTTTGTGAAAGATATCTAATCTTCTTTCAGTCAGTAGGATGCTTTCAACTAGAACGCGTGGTCAAAACTTTTTAAATTAATACTTTGAAGCTTTGGGGCAGTTTTAATGACAAATTTCGAAATTGACATAAACTGCAATATTTGGTAGGGACGGCTATTAAAAACGGCCATTTTAACCAAAGCCTACATATCTTCTGCATCTTAGATTAACCATAGTTAGGTAATGGCAATAAGATGTTTTCTATGAATTGTCATCATTCTATGTTTTCTTTAAAAAAGAATTCAGCTCTTGTGCATGAAAGCTTCTAGTTTGTGTCTGCGGTTCTGCGCCTTGTTTTCATGACAAACATTGCTGGTGGCTTGTTAGTCAAAGTACTATGTCTTGCATTGAACGGAATCAGGCTTTACTTAATTCAGAAGGATATTTTTTACAACGTTGCACAAAAAACTGGAACCATAATGTTTGCATGCTTCAAACAAATTCAAAAGTACGCGAATGGTAGAGAATGACCATCAGATGACAAAATAAAAAGCCAGATGCGCATTGAAAGCCATTCGAAAGGCTGAGAGGAAGTGCGATTGATTGGCTAATGGTCTGACCAATCAGAATCCGTCTACAATTTGTTTTTGAAGAGTCTGAATAAAGATGAAAGCTATGAAAAACAAAATTTTCCATCAATGCGTTGAAAGACTCAAAAACAAGAATTTGTTTGCCAGTAAATGTTTTGTGCAATCTAGATTGTCTGAAGTCTGAGTCATGGAAAATTGATGAACTTCGGCAAAACGCCCTAGCAAAGCATTTTTGTCATCAACAACTCTTATATATAACCTTTTTGGGAAAATGCTTTGAGAATTGTAGTTGGAATAGCCGGCATTTTACTGAGCAAGAATTTGTTCAGTAGATGTCTCTTTATTTTCTAAAGTACTGAATTCTAGCTACTTGGACTGCGTTCATGACGCCAACCGTCTCTTACAAAAAACTGAATTCTCATTTATTATTTGAAACTGGTATCGAATGCCTAATGGCAACAGGTAACGTATTACACTAAGCATCACAGGGTGCCAACTAAATAATAAGCGGTGCGTTTTAAATGAATACCATCACAGTTGGCACTTAAGCTTTGAAGATTCTTAATCCGTTGAACTGGTGGTATCATGAGCAAAAATTGAATCTCAATTTATTCTTGCCATTTGAACTTCCGTGGGGATGCTATAAAATTGGTTTGGTGTCCTGGAGAAAGTAATTTCAATATTTGTAATGAATTCACCATGAATATCAATTCATTAAAGCAGGTGAGATTTGGTACTTTTGGCAAATATTTAAGCTTCGAGTTGGTTTCGTTACCAGTGAAAGTATCGAAGTCATATCAAGAACACAGTCATTGATTGATGCATCAATTTCCAGCATAACCACCTTGTAACTAGAAAGGTAAAATCTTCTTTTTTGTATTTTCCTTCCATTTATTAATGTAATGCATATTTTAATAAGGATGATGGATTGAAAAACATATTTGTAAGAAAGCGTTATAGTGTTAGTCAAGGAATACCCATGAATCAAGTGTCAGCAATGTCTAGACTAAATTATAACGATCCATAAACATGTTAGCTTTTAATATGCATGAAATCCTGAAAATGATGCTGAGATTTGGAGCACCATGCACCCATGAATCACAACTATCCGATGCTGGATGCTGCAAATCTGGTAAAGATGGCACTGAGGCAAAATCAGAACCCATTTGTAAATGATAATGACTTACGTATGACTTGTAATGGGGATTGATTTTGCTGTCCGTAAGGTGCTTGAAGCCATGAGGGGCAGAACTGTACACGTTTTAAGTATAAGAAACTCGGCCATCCAATTTTTCCATTCTGGTTCTCACACTTAACAGATTGATGACGTAGTTGATAAGGGTGCTGAGTAAAGACCTCGTATGACCAAACGGGGTTGTAGGTCGAGTCCCTGGCATGGCCGAACTTCTACTCAAAGTTAGGAGAGTCGCCAGCTCTCTGTAATTCCAGGCACAAGGAAGCACAAGGTGTGGTCACATTGAGAGGAAGGACCAGATCACTGCTCGAAAAGCTTAAGCTTCTCAGTGTCCTAAAAACTACGTTCGGAAGCTAGGTAGAAGCAAATACTGAATACTAGATACTACCTGGCAACATTACCTCACGAGTCATTAGACACGTAACTCAGAGATCTTAACTCCGCTAATACCCGCCATCAATTTATTCCACCCTGATTTTGATGCTTAACTGTTTGATGGGGATAACTCTTCGAATGCCTCCAGTGAATGTGAGGGATCGGTAGCTGACACTAACACCCAAAAAAACCATCTTAGTACCACATAGTATCGTATTTATCATTCGTAAATCTCTATGAAATCTCTATGAAAAAGAGGTATCTCGCTCTGGTAGTGTAGTATTTTTGAAAAAATCTTGGCTAGGCTTCAAATATATGGTTTTCACTTCTGTGCCAGACAACTGATTTTCAACACAAAAGATGGTCCGTACGAGGTCAAAAGGCATAAACCTTCATTTAAATTTCCTCCAGCGTGCTGTCTTTCCCCTAGGGTCTATGGAAACGGAAAGGCTTTATCATTTGAATATTTAATGAGCGGTGCCTCAGATTCAGAAGAATTTACTTAGTGGAAATACAAAAAAATTCCAAAGATTTTATCTATATCTAGTAGAAATCGTGCAATG
The DNA here is from genome assembly GCA_003864495.1 of Nemopilema nomurai. NCBI lineage: Eukaryota > Metazoa > Cnidaria > Scyphozoa > Rhizostomeae > Rhizostomatidae > Nemopilema > Nemopilema nomurai. Next base: position 45,501 of record ML133465.1, on the reverse strand, counting down.
ACATATACTTTTTTATTTTAGGCATTCATAGCAGAACAACGTTAAAATGAAAAATCTGCTAGGGTAAGAATGGTATTATCAAACGTTCTTCAAATCAACACTAGTCCTACTACTTTAAGAGATGGGATGATGAAGGGATTAAGGTTAAACTTAAAATTTTTAATTGAACAAAGTGGTAAATATTTGCATCAGCTTTACTGACACTAAGGCAATACAATAATAAGAAAGGTACTCGAGAATCTTCTTAATTTCATTTAAAACTGATAGGGCCATCACACATATAAACATCTAATCAAAAGTAAATTTAAACCTTTCTTTTTATGGTAATAGTATAGTTCGGGTGACGAAAAGTTTAAGCAATCAGGCTCTGTCTAAAGTCTTTGAATTAGGTACTAGTTCTTAATACTTGAATTTGCAAATTTGGCTACCTTCACATACCGTAAGGGCAAGTCCGTCCGATACTATACAGTGGTAATTTCTCCTTGCAGCTTAGTATTTGCACTGAATCTATTGGTTGCTGTGAATGGGAGAATCCTTCGCATCCCATGCATGATTGATGCCACCTTCGATGTCTTCTTTGTAAACAAACGCTTGCAAGGAAGCACATTGGCCGTCTTCAATGACATTGATGACGCCGGGTGCACGCTGAAATGCGCCGAGTTTTATCGATGTGCATCGTACAACTATCAATGGATTAACAAGACTTGTGAGATCAACCATAAGTTTGCTCAGAAGGATAACAGCACAGAATTGCTGGATGCGAAAGGTTGGGTATTCAAAACAACAAACTACAGCAACAGACTTGTAAGTGTTGATGCAAATAAAGTGGAAATTTAAGAAGTAAGAGAAATTGTTCGAGTCATCGAGCCAACGTGTTTCAGTTACCGAAAGGATATTTTTGTGAGATAATAGAATCAAAATAAAGAGATGCTCAAGAAAATTAAGCGATTCCCTGTCCAATAAATAAATGTTGAAGATTTAAAAGAAAGTAATGGCTATATTTTGCAATTGTTTGTCTATCTATTGGAGCAAGTACTCCATAACTTCTGTAGAAATTCATAATTAAGCCATAAAACTTAGTGATACTCTTGTTTACAGTGTTCAAAAACTAGTGCAGGAAAAAGCGACTTGATAGTTCGCCCTTTACATAAGCAAGGGGGCGACACAAGATCCGTCGCAAGAAGTTTGCGAGGTATAGAATGACAGAAGCTGTCACTGCTAAGAGTCCTGGCATTACAAGGCATTATATGGCATCACGTACCATACCACTTCCATCTATTGTAGTGCTTTTTCCTTTCTTGAAGGTTGGACCAACATGCAATGCGTTGAAACCTTGTGAGCCTGGAGTTTTATGCGTTGAAAAATGCAGTCCACCGTTCTACGAATGCTCGCCTTGCGATTCCTTTGATACTGGTCAACACTGCAGTAAACCAATAGGTGTGATCCTGGCACAGAGTTTCAGTGCTAATCGTTTGCCTCTATTTAAGTATAGAGTTAATCACAAGTCAGTGATCAAGAAACAAAAGCATTTGGCATTTATCTAAAAAACATCAATGCATTCTCTCAAGCATACTGTCCTATTGTTAACCTTATTTCGCATTGTTGTACGTTATGGCAACTAAATAGCCTTACTTAAACTTGTGCTGTTCAAATAATGTGAACTGTTATCTTTTGTCTCATTGGATTTAATTGTTACTATGCATTTACAAACAATTTCGATATTCTTCTTTGTGCATCAAAAGATTTGGACTCATGCACGAGCAGTCCCTGCAAGCAAGGATCGCAGTGTTTGGATAAGACCAATGACTATGAATGCAAGTGTCTCCAAGGATATACAGGAAAGAATTGCGACATTGGTATGAATGCAACGTATGAGAATAAACTTACCATTTTCATGTTTTAATGGCTTTTAAAGCTCAATCAGATAGTATTGACAATCGATGTCGTCGCTCAATCTATCATCATTGGCTTTTTCATTTCAAAAAGCACCCCGGAGGTTAAACATATTTTAAAATTAATTAATATACAATCAGTACAGAGTGATGTGACATTGGCAATCGAAGTACGCTTATCCTTCTAGATATTGATGAATGTGCCAGTTTTCCGTGTTTCAACAATGGTACATGCGGAAACAAGATTGGAAAATTTGAATGCCAGTGTTTTAAGGGGTATAAAGGAATCAACTGTGAACAAGGTATGTCAAACTTAAACTTCCTTAAAGTGGTTGCTAAAATGTTTTGATATTGCAGCTTTCATGCATTATTCAACCAGTATTCTATAGCAGAACAAATTTTGATACTGAGACAATTTATTGATCGTGAAAAGAAAAGATTAGTATTATGAAAAGAATTGATAGCAATTACCGATGACTAGTTCAAGTCGATAATTACTGATGGTGAAATCAGTCCTTAATATAGTCTTTAATTCATTTCCCTATCATTATTTTAATTTTTTTTACAAAATGCCACTTATCATGGGAAGTCGGCTCTGTTTTAACTACTATGCTGCTTGGCATTCGCATAACTTTTCAATACACTGCAACTGTTCTTCTAATTCATTTCAATTTAATTCTGTTTCCACAATTTCAGGAATGGATACAGGTTATACTTTCGTAGCATTCTCATCGCATAAAAATATTGTGCCAATTGCATTGAATCAAGCCATGAATTACTAAAGACCTACGTCATCAGTTTATTGAATGGCAGACTTTCCACTCTTATCATTCTAGATGTACATGAATGCACGTTGAATACTCACAATTGCCATGCGAACGCAGACTGCACTGAGACATTTGGCTCATTTAAATGCAGTTGCAAAACAGGTTTCAGTGGAGATGGCGTCATTAGCTGCACAGGTAAAGTTGAGTAATAAAAAAGGAAATGAAACAATACCTACGAATAATGCTCTCTTTACCTTTGCTACTTTAAGAACCTTTAATATACAGTTAATACTGGTGGAAGATTTTATCTAAAACTTTTAAGCCTCTACAAATCAAACAGAAAAATGGAAGAGGACAGGCCTAAATCACTGTGAAATTTACCCCTTTTCCTATTCTAGTTATTAATGCAACATTTAACATGCATTACATGAATATTTCATTTTTCCTTACTTGACTAATGATACAGCAGAATTGTCTAAAGAAACTGAAACCTATTTTATGTAAATTTACTTTTGGAAGTTAAAAATACTGACTGTATTAATTTATGAACACAATGCATGAATTCAGAACTGTTCCTTTCCATAGAGACATCGATCAAGTAATTATTATCTCTTTAGCCTAATAAAACGGTTATGATGAGCACATGTTGAAAGAATTTTTATACATTTAGCATTTTGATTTAACCTTGTTTTAGATATAAACGAATGTCAGTTGGTCCCTTCTAAATGTCACGCCAAAGCAACTTGCACCAATTCTGCTGGTTCATTTACTTGCAAATGCATAGCAGGATACAGTGGGGATGGTATAATTTCATGCGAAGGTATTTTGCCAGTTTCAAATGCTTCAATAAAATTTTAATTTAGATTATTTCAGTCTTTATAGTTACTTATAAAGCATTTAAAATTTAGATTTTGACGTTTAATTTATGATCTTATTTTAGATATAAATGAATGTCAAGTTGGTACCCATTCTTGCGCCGAAACTGCAGTCTGTACCAACACAATTGGGTCATTCAGTTGCAGTTGCAAAACAGGCTTTAGCGGGGATGGATTCACTTGCACAGGTAGATGCTTACTGATACATTTATTAAACTTACAAACTGACCCTGCAAGTAAGCGATATTTGATTGCATTTAATAGGATTGGCTTTGACAGAAAGCTTCCTTGCAAGATTGAGAGGCAACACTACACTCAAACAGAGATTACATTCTCCCAAGATTTTGGGAATGATTTTTGAGCATGATTTTTAAGTAAGAGGAAGTACGAGAGTTATTTTGGAACTTAATGGAATGTGACCAAGCAGGATAACATGACAAAATGCTAAAAGAGGCAAAGATATGCAACTGCCTGTATGTTAAGAAGGAGGTAGAGGACATTTTGTCTGGGATTTGTGACCCGAATGGAACCGTTAATGAAGAACATGGTTATGTATGTAGAGTCCCTATACAGCAAAAATTCATCTTATGCAGGAAAAAAGTGTTTTTAAGCATTTAAAGCCTTCTTATATCTCGTACTTCTGTCTAGACATAAAAGGGCCTAGTCACTTGTGCGTTTTCGAGTCTCACTCTCATACTGTGAGCTAGTCCTTAGCACAGCTTTTTTGTTTACTTTCAGATATAAACGAATGTCAGTTGGTCCCTTCTAAATGTCATGAAAAAGCAACTTGCAGCAATTCTGCTGGTTCATTTACTTGCAAATGCACAGCAGGATACAATGGAAATGGTATCACTTCATGCAACGGTAAATATGCAAGTAAACTGAATAAAATTAAAGCTTCGAAATAGCACCGAAGATATAGGTCTTGCAGACTTAAGATAGTTGCTCCGTTCTATTATAAAGTCTTGCTGCAAGAAAAATGTGTTTTGTGAACAAGTGCTTTGCGGTCCTAAACTTCACAAAAGCTAGAGATAGCGGGACCAATTTTGGAATACTTAAACTACTTTTGCGTCCGACAGCGACTGTCACAACAGGAGTGTGAGTGACGCACGCGAAGAATGGCAAGTCATTTTTTCGTTGACAAAGTTCGTGTGTGTCATTCTCGCTCTCTATTCGAGGCTCTTGTCTTTCCGAGGCTAATCTGCCTAATTTGATTTGGGGTAGTTTCAAGGGGCAACTCAATTTCCACAGAAGGGGTAAGGCCCGCGTAGTAGGGTTTTGGGGGCTATCCGACACTAAGGAGTATGCAAACGTCGGAAAATGACCAAAAGCTGACGAAATAAGTTGCCAGTTGCGGATCGAAAACACTAGAGGGTGACAAAAGCATGTTCCCATGTCCTTTTTCATGTTCCCACAGTATGTTCACACGAGAATAAGGGTCAAAAACTCTGCAGAAAGAGAACAGCCACTTCGAAATTGTAAAAGACGCGAGACTCGAATTAAATGTGATTCGGATATAGGGTAACACCTTTGGGGAACCCAGATTGTGCCAAAAAATACAGTGACGACAATTTTCATATTATTGGGCATAGTAGGTCGTCTTTTCACCTTGGTGTTTTAGAGTTTGTCTACATTTCAATGGAAAATCTCATTCTTTGTAAACAGAAGGAGTTCATCTTTTCCCTTGGGCTCTTTACGCTCTTATTAGCATCCTCTAGTGTTTTTGATCCGCAACTGGCTATTTATTGTGTCATCTTTTGGTTACTTTCTGACGTTTGTATCCTATGAGGAGTTTCGGACGAAAAGCTATTTCTAGCTATTGAAAAATGTGTTGAAGAATAACTTTTTTCATTTGCTTGATGTATCATGTGGCTTAATTTTAACATTATCTTGGATCATGATGTCCAATGATGGATTTGTTTTTAATTTCAGATGTGAATGAGTGTACTCAAGGTACTCATAGTTGTCATTCTAAAGCAGAATGCTCCAACACAGTGGGCTCTTTTAGCTGCACCTGCTCCGCAGGTTACAGTGGAGATGGATTCTCCTGTTATGGTAAATTTGAAATATTGAAAATTACTTAATAGTTAGGTATAAAAATGTTACCAAAAGAAAATAATGAGGAATTTTAGAAATCAGGGACGTGCGCAGCCCTTGAAATGTTGGGTGTGGTCTGAAAAGTAATCGTGACCACGCCCTTTTAAAGTAAATTGTGTGCAAGGCAAAAGTTCTGTTTCGGGTGTAACGATTTTAAACTTCTACTTGATCTGCCTTTCCCCTCTTTCTAAGTTACTGATTTTATTGCATTTGCGAAGAATCTCGGGGACCGTGTTTATAAAGTTAAAAGCACTGGTTACGCCAATGGTAAAAACTCGAATGTAAGGCTATGCATATGCAGAGAATCACCTAACAAACTGTGCCTATTAGATGGGGAAAGACCGGTTGTAACATTTTTCGTTCAGTTGTAGACGAATGCCTATCTGGCACACACGGCTGTGCTATAAATGCAACTTGTAAAAAGACTACAGGCTCCTATAGCTGCAACTGTTATCCTGGATACACCGGAGATGGCTACAGCAGTTGTCAAGGTAAGCTTTTTGATAACAAGCCCTGAAACAATGTATGACTATAGACAATGCGTTTTACAATATCACTTCCACGGAGCAGTCAAATCATATTACCCAACCCGATGTTACAATTTGTACTTAATTTATTCTTATGTCCTATTAATCTAGCTGCAAAGTTTTAGCCGAAGACTATGTTACATATTTCTTATTGTTTATTTTTAAAATAATCTCATATTTGCTTTTAATTGAAGATAAAAACGAATGTTCTACTGGCGCCAACGACTGTCCCGCGGTATGTCTGAATAAACCTGGGGCTCTTCAGTGCACTGGTATGTTAAATGTCTTCCTTCGCAATTTATTCTGCTCTTCCTATGCTAAAATTTATGAAATGCATTGGTCTAATTTGCAGACAGATTCAAAACTTCCGAATGACAAAGAACAACGAATAAAATAATATTTGTTTTCAGGCTAGTTCTAGAATTATCAAGAGATGTTGCTGTAGTGAGAGTTAAGAATGAATAAGAGACGTGGATTTACGTAGAAGCACATTTGTGGCTTTATCCAGCGCTAACACGCACGAGGGCACACAATTACAAACAACGTAAAATACTATAGAATTGTCTCGCTTGTCCTTTGTTATCACATCAGTTGCCCTGAATCACACTTTCAGCAACTGGCCAGTCCCATGTCAGATATTGGTCCATTTGATCTGTGGAGTCTTTAACTCTTATATTAAGATTCCGTTGTTCTGTGCTATTTTCAACTCTCTGTGTCTAAAACTCTTTGTTATTGAATTTTTTAGGTAAAGTAGTCGAAACTGTTGCTTCAAATGATGGGTGAATTTCATCAACGAAGTCTTGCTTTTGAAATAAGCAGACGTATAATGCGTCATTGATGAAACAAGTCGGCTCACGTCCTTTCAAGAAATGTTCCATTCAGTTCATTCCGATTTCTGATAATTTTCAAAAACTATATAAAATGAAACGGATGTGAATATCAAAGAGCATCTTAGTATGATAGGTTCTAATTATGCCATTCAAAGAATACTTTCAAAATCCACTTCATTTAAGAAGCCACCGCCTTTGAAAGTGAGCTAACTACCTATAGCGAAAATCTATGTTCAAAGGAACTCCTTTTCTGATTAACTTACTTTAATATCGAATAATTTTTATTTTTTTCTCAATTTAGAAAACATAGCTGGCGGTAAAAGTGCTTTCCAGGAGTCGACGTTAAGTGTCGATGACAATTCACTGAGTGCGAATTTGGCAACTGATGGTAACAGAGATGGAACATCTACCACTTGCGCCATGACAACTAAAGTTATCGATCCTTGGTGGCAAGTGGATCTTGGTAGAAAAGCAGTGGTAGAGATGGTCATAGTTCGAAGTCGCGACACTGCACGGGAACACATGCCGCCTTTCAATATAACTGTTGGAGATGAACCGTCTAATGGTGGAAAATCGAATCCGAAATGCGTAACAAATGGCGCGATGAGCCTAGGCGAAGCTAAAGGCTTCAACTGTACTCAACCCTTGATCGGAAAATTTGTCAGCTTCTATCATCAAGGGCTTCGTAATCTTAGACTCTGCGAATTGGAAGTTTACGAAGGTAAAAAGAATCGCTTCAGTATGCCAGTATGTGGACTACATTTGCACAACAACACTATTCTTTAACTTGTTGATAAGCTGCAGGTTGGGGATGTTTTATGCAGATTAATTTGTATTTGCTTCTACCTAGCTTCCAAACGTAGTTTTAAGGACACTAAGAAGCTTAAGCTTATCGAGCAGTGATCTCGTCCTTCCTCTCATTGTGACAACACCTTGTGATTCCTTATGCCTGGAATTACAGAGAGCTGGCGACTCTCTTCACTTTGGGTGAAAGTTCGCTCATGCCAGGGACTCGAACCACGGATCATAGGGTCTGGAGTAAGCACCTCTAGCCACTGAGCCTATGTTATTTATTTGTATAGTCCTAATGCGGTAACACAAAGTGCAGGCTCACTGCGTCGTATTTATCTTCTTTTATTGATCGGTTTACCTTTGGGAACTTAGGTTTGCTTTATGTTAACTTTGAAGGTAACATGGCATACAAAAGAACGTCTACCCAATCATCAGAGAAAAAAGGCCATCCAGCAAATTTTGGCAACGATGGATCAAGAAGTACCTTGAAACATTTCTGTGCAATAACAACAAAGGAGATGGAACCTTGGTGGAAAGTAAACCTCGGTAGCAAGATTCTAGTGGAGAAGGTCGTCGTTTTAAGTGGCTACAGCTGGCAGCCTTTACTTATCAACCCATTCAGCGTAAGTGTTGGGAACAGCAACACAAATGGTGGGCGATTGAATCCGCTGTGCGCAAAGGACCAGGCTGTAGTAAATGGTCAGCCAAAGGAGATTACATGCGTGAGGCGTCTTTTGGGAAGAGTCGTCAGCGTGTTTCACAATAAAGATGAACACCTTCAAATCTGTGAAGTGGAAGTATACAGAGGTTAGCTTTTACATCATTCAACATTACTGCTTATTATGGTAGATAGCAACAATGATTCTAATTGACATCTAATTTACATCATATTTTCTTAAGAGAGCGCTTTTGTCGATAATCATCCTCTAGTTTAATGAAAACTGCTCTTTTTCAGCAAAGCTACGATCTTGTTTCGACTGGTATTGGGTGGGCGCCCGAAATAATGGAGTTTATGGGATATGGGACAAGAGCGGCTTTGTGGAAAACGTTTATTGTGACTTCACTTCCGATAATAAAATTGCATGGACCCTCCTGCTTTCTTTCTCTTTGGCAAACAACGATGAGTTCAAAGGACATTCCTTTTCTACCGATGCACCAAAGAATAGGTACCAGCCTAACTGGAATATTTACAGGTAGGTATACACATTTACATATAAGAAATTCTATTCGCACAAATATTCACCGATGTATTTTTTTCTTAAACATCTACATGAGAGTTACAGCTATACAGATGCGCTCCACTGGGCGGTTCGAAAAATCTTTTGATCTCTCGTTACTTTAATATGTTACATTATTCTTCACCAAGGCTCTTGAAGAGAAAGTGGCATATACCTTCCAAATAAATAACACACTATTAATGAAATGCTTTTTTTCGTTGCAAGTACTATTATCTATTGCATAAGCAGTGTGCTGTTGGTAAGCTTTGAAACAGTATTCGATTTGAGAGATACAGAAAAGCGATAATAAGGAGACCTGGTGGATATAGCCGCAGTTCGGAGGGACTGACTTTGGAACTGCACCACCAGTTCTGAAGCTAAGGTTCGGCTCACAGAGTTGCAATAGTTTTGATGTAGCCAAGAACATTTTAAATTCCAGAATCGTGTCCCTGTTGCCTAGGGATGTATCAATATTAGGGTAATGAGAGGGCTTGGAACTGCTTAGAGAGCCAAAAATGTTGAATATGGCCTGGGCAAGTGAATTATTAACTAACAAATGGAATGTAAAACCTTAAGATGGCAGTGCCTAGAACAAAGTTGTTGGATAAAATCAAAGATTCCATGTAGGGGGTGTCAAGGAAACATTCATGCTTCGTTTGATAAGTAAAAGACGCCACATGTATCAAGATTTTATAAAGTGACATTTGGAATAGGGGATTTTCAACTTTCGTACCGCACTGGGCGAAATCATTTTTTATTTGCATTGATATTGCAACTCGTTATGTATCAACTAGGTACTTCCAAGTAGAGTGATTAAACAAATGATTAATGTAAGTTTAAGTGTGCTCTAAACTACGATTGTCGTCAGCAAAATGGAGCCAAATGAAGAAGCAAGAAATCTAGCGGCCAACTAATACCCATGTTGCTATTCCAGCTACTCGAAAAGCTGTTGTTGCATCAAAAACCACTTTCCTGATAATAAGAAATTCTAGTGTGAAGTTGTGTATGTGAAGTATTAAGTAAAACTCTTCCTGAATAGAAGTGAAGTCATTCGGTCATCCTGCCTATAAATCAGTCCGGAAAATATGGTACCATATAAATGTACCCGAAACAAATTTAAGCATGGGTTGACCCATCCTTTAAGACAGAGAAGACTTCGAGAAGGAGCGTAACACTTTGAATGCTGGAGTAAATTCTTTGTGACCTCTTTTCAAGAGTGTACGGACTAGCTTTGTGACAGCAAAGATGCCTTTCATTAGGAGAGGGAAACAGTAGGATTAAGATATGCTGACTCCACCTAGTCAACCCAAAATTACAAAACAACCCTTCAAAAGCATTAAGCTTTAAGAGTCGTTATGAAATTTTTTCATCTGACCAGTTCACATGTTGATGTTTCTTGCTTTTTCTTTTGCAGACTTTCCCTTGCTTCCATGAAGGAGATAGAATCATACTCTACACACTTTAGAGCTACTTGCAGCTTCGAAACGTATGGCCTTGACAGCCGGGACTATTTCAAGGCCAAACTTGAAGTAGTGAATCCTTTTACAATTACCTATGATAGTCAGTGCAAGATTGTTGAAGTCATCGACATCAGAGGATACAGTTCAACCAATACTGCAGTCAAGTTTTGGCAGAAGTCCGGTATGATTCTCCATACCGATTCATTTCATAACCCTTGCTTCACTGGTGCTAATTCAGGTGCTGTTACTAGCGAGGACAACTTTGGCTATTACGGCAGTGTAAACAAAAACTTCAGATGCACGGAAAGTGCTACTAGTACAACACAGTATTGGTTTGGAACGGAAAAGAAGAGCTATATTTAGTGGCGTCCATTAGGAGGAGATGGATGGTATGGGTGGGATGCGTTTGTTTGGTTGCTAAGGGGCATTGGTATCCAAGAAGTTTTTTTGGCCATTTCATTCAGAAATTTGGCTTTTGATTTCGTTCGTATTCTTTGTACGTAGCTTTGTGTAGTGGCTACCGCTGATAAGGATAATTGCCATTCATTACAAATGGCAGATGTCACAAATAGCGAATGACAAGAATGGGAAAGAAAAAATCCAATTGAAATTACTGCCACGCCAATTGTAGACACTCTTTAGCTAGGCTGCCATTTCATCTTAGAAAGCAACACACATTAAAATTCACATGTCTTCATTTGATTGTTAAAATTGTCTCTAAAAATACCCGCCTTTTAAACACCTTTCAATGCTGTCTTAAAATGTTTATGAGCTTACAGAATGGACAAGCTTCTGGAAAGAAATTTAAAGAATGAGCTCAGATCTCTTTGACTCCTTATCTCTTCCAAAGGAAAGCCTTAAATCAACCAGATTAAAACAACCTATTGTTATAAATATTTGTATAAATATATATTTGTTTTAGTGGTGCATCGGATCATATATATGTCCCACAAAACTTTTGCAATTACATTGTGCTCTTTTGTTGATTAGCTGTGTTTTGCTGCTTGCATAATTTGCGTGACACAGACTTTTAGAAAAAATGATGAAAAGTCTAAGCTGTTGATAATCATTGACTTGATTGTATTTATGTAGCATATAACACATGTAGAATTTACTTGCACTTGTAAAACAGGGAGGCTGATACATGCTTATAGAATTTTGCAAGTCACAATCAAGCCTGTCTCTTGTTTCTGCTCTCTGATTGCTAACAGAACGGCAAAATCTGACACCCTTTATAGCATTGGAAATGATAAATGCCTTCGAATTATCTTCCAAAAAGTAATTATTTCTCGCTAAAATATTTTTCTAGGGTGTGCATTTTTAGCCTTAAAGTTTATGTTTAAAATCTGTACTACGATCAGAGCTAGGCCAACTTCAGGGCTGTATTTCAAAGATCAAAGTCCAAAAAGGTCATAGTCATGAAACCTACATTTCCACGAATGACATGTTGAACAAGCTTGACGACCTCTGGTCAGAATATTGTTATTTTGCTGCTTTAGTTGTACTCTAATAGCAGTATTCTTGCTGTCCCAAGAACTTATTGTGGCTAAATTGATGGATTTGATCCAAGCTGTGCCCTCCGCGCCTCCACGGTTAGGCACATACCAGGGTATATGTTTTTTATGGTACGTTAAACTGGTCTGTAGCTGTTTTGCCTGCGACATGAAAGGTCATTCTCTCTACTTCTTTACACTATCACCATACAAACGAGTTCCACAACCTTACCACCGGCTTCTTCAACAGTATGCTTTGCATTTTGTCACATTTCAGTAAGCGAGATTAAGGTGTATTTTAAGTGGCTTTTAGGCACATTTAACGGACATCAAGAAAGATTGTGACCTTGTTTATCTTTATTTACAATGGCACAAATTCTCCGTATATCTAGATTCCTCTGGTGTGACATTTGTCGATCAGAAAGTAAGGTAAATAATTTTTGCATCAAGTTGTTTTAAATCGCTCTTGGGAAAGAAGCCTTTATTCTTTGATAATTCGACCTATAGAAACAGTTTTATCACGAATGAAATCATCTCTTTTTTTCTTTATTGCAATTTATTTCATAGGTATCATTGCCATTGCTAAGGAAAATATATCTGAAATTTGGACTATATTCAATACAATCAAATACATCTTTGATACTTCAGGATTAGATGAATCTTGTTTATTATGCTCTTCATTTGCAGGCGACCTGTTTTACTCAAGGTAGGAAATTCTACTGAAGATTCTATAATTATGTGACACGAAAAATTCAATTGCTACAATGTAGCTATTTTGCTTTTTCTTTCTCGAACAAAGAAGGTGAAGGGTATGCAGTCTTTGCCATCTTCGATGGTAGCTCACCCAGGTGCGAGACTCTGGTAGGATTGTGCTCCATTCTTGTAGCAACAGGAAGCATGTCTTTGCACCAAAACCTGTCACCAGGTAAAGGCAATTGTTTCGGTGGTAAGTTAGGGAAAGACGCAGATAAAGCTGGATGGCTGTAAAACGGAGGTAATGGCCACCTTGCAAGATTCGGCAGGTTAAACTCGAGATGCCTCAAACCAGAGAACCCAGCTTGCAAATCTGCTTGGTCATGACTTCTCCGTTTATCATGCTGCAACAGTGTGCTTTCGTTGGCAAAATCTGTAGCCCCAGCAGTACGTGTGGCATTCTTTGCTTGTAAACGAATTTCTTGGCTATTCGACCTTAGCTGCCATTTGCTCGATCCTCTATGGAAGACCTCAATGTTTGGTTCAACTGATGACTTTTCCTTGTTTCTGCTTTGAGTATATAGACCATCTAAGCCTGGTTGTTTTCTAATTGGTTTATCCGTACTTGTATCAGTTGTAATATCCAGTGTTTTATTAACTGATAATTGTAACATTCCAACGCTTCTTGGAATCATACTATTACTACTGGCCTTGTGAATATCATACCCCGGTTTTACTTCTCCTCTGCTATCTCCGCTCTCTAGCCATGTATCAGTATCACGCTCTTTCTTCTGAGAACTTGCACCACTTTGAGGAATATCTGAACAACTTGCACACCTGCCATCCTTTTCTCTGGTATCGGTGTTGCCAGATTTAATTTCAGCATGTGAAATGCGTGATGGAACACTGAAACACTGTGTCCGGCAGCCCTTGCTGACCAATGTATTCTCAGTCTTATCATATTTTCCTTGAAAGCCACAACCAACAGACACATGGTCTTCCTTAGCATCCATCATTCTATCCGGTCTTTCTATTTCTTGTGCTAATGAGCTCTGATACGTTTCAAGACACTTCTCTACACCAGTTGCACTAAAAGGGTGCCTGTCTCTCACAATGCTTTCGTCACAAACAATAACTGGGACACGTTGCTCCTCTCCAATAAAAGTATCAATTTCTATTTTACTCTCCCTTGAATTACAATACTGCCCAGGCCCTATATTCGACTGGCAGGTAGGATTTTCTTTAAAGCTCTGTGCACCGGAAACATTTGTTGAATTTTTGGCAGTTTTTTTATGAACTGTCCAAATATCTGGCTGTTCATTATATCTCCTCACAATAACAGGTTCACTGTGGTGCCTCCGTTTTGCAGAAACTTTTGCTGCATGCCTCGCAGAATACGTTGGAATCCGAGCACTAGATGCAGGCCGATACTCTGCCTTGTTCAACCATTCAAATGAATCATTGGAAGCATCGTTTTTGCTAGTCCTATTTTCATTGCAGTTAAAAAACTCGTTAATGCTTCTTTTGCGGTTCTTTTTCCAGCTGTACCCTTGCTGCTCGTTTCTACATTTTTTTGATGTAAAAGATTCTTGCTTTTCATCCGCGCAAACGAAGACTTCGTCACTTATTTTGTCTCCATTCTCCATTTTCCGAATATCGTAGGATGGACTTTTTGGGTCCGGCGACATTCCGACCGCTATACTTTCATAGCAACGCTGAGATGGATTGGTTCTTTCAGGCTCTTTAAAAGTTTTGGTGAAATTACTACTGAACTCGCTTTCGTTGCTTCGGTTCCCACAAGCTTCTCTTGACTGAGCAGTTTGCGTTGCTTTTCCCTTCTTATTTTCTGCCGAGTCCTTTATCAAAATAACATTATGGCTAGAGTAAACAACCAAAGGATCTTGGCTTGGTGTTTTATTTTCTCCGTGCCTTGGAAGGTACCGAAATCCATTTTGGAGCTCGCTATATCTGCTCTTGGGATGATCAGTGGTCGCGTTGGAGGAGCTTTTCACCCCCCTATGCTCAAACGGCGAGGTAGCGTAGTCTAAGGCATTTCCTATAGTGTTTGGAATATCGGCTCTTGTGTCATATGCCTGAAGATTGGTTAGACTGGCATGTCTAGTTTCTCTAGCATTCCCAGCAGTAGCATTCTGTCGTGCACTCTCATATGTCACACTGTCAGAGAGGCGATGATAGAGAGACGTAGAAGTGAGATGTGGTGGGAATATATGGCTCTCTTCCAAGTAGCTAAAAGTACAAAAATTAATTTATGTAGAATTTTATTGAGTCAAATGGTCCTAACAGTCCAGTCTTTTCTAAAGCTTTTCCCAGACCTTGAAAGTCAGTAAATCGATAATGCTGGAAGACTGACGATGGTTGAAAGTCAGTTTTGGACTGTGATACAAAATGCAAATAATTGCCGTCAAATTGCCTCGACTTAAATCGCTCAACATTAGCAACTACTGCAAAAAAGAACTTGCGATTGAACCTTATCATTAGCATTCAGCTTTCAATCTGCTCTTGGGTATACATAGTGCGAAAAGATCTTTGCAAAGCCACCCTCCCTTTGAAGTAGTAATTTAAACCAAAAAGGCGTTTAAACATAACAATGGCGTTTTTTCTTTTTCATCTCAAAATAAAAGTTTGCGGAATTATGGCAGGGTCAGGGAAACATTACGGTCGCATGACCACTGACTGGAGGAAGATCCTCGAAAAACAATAAATGCTTCTATGACACACTTAAGCCACGTCCAATTTTCATTGCTTTCTGCGGAAGGTTTGCTTTCTAAAATGTTTTAATCTGGAGGAAGTTTAACAACTTTTTTGGACTCTAACTTGATGTAGAATTGGGCAATGGGGCAATTCACTCTTGCAAATAGCGTACGAGATTACCACGAACACAATAGGATTTCCAGTGAATATTGATAAAACAATAGGATTTTCACAGATGGTGTACGAGAAATTTTTTTGAAGTGATTTGCCCCTCGGAATTGGGTTAAGACTTCTCTTACCATTGCATGCACATTCCGGTTTGCGTTGCTCTAGTGACCAACTTGGTTTGTTTCATCAAAGAATTTTCAAAGGATTGACGAGCTTGGTCGGTAGTGCTTTGCCTTATTTGGAACAATTCGTCGACAAGGGACCTAAAAGTGTCAAAACACATCTAAAAGGCCGTCGACGATGCTTTCCTTCAAGCGTAATATGCGAATAAAATATGTATTTGCGGTAAAACTGTATACGAGGCTCGTTTAAACATAATGGTTGGTGCTCTAATTGGTGCAAAATCTACCTGTCAATCACTATGTTAGTTGTGAAGCCAGTCAGCTCAGAATGAACTTCAGTGACTATAGATAATAAGATTCTATTAGTCGAAACTACTAACTTCTCGGGATTTTTTCTCTGATTTGCAATTGAATTCGCTTATAGTGAACTTAAAATACCTTCGCAGCAATGGTTTTACAACAAAATGATTTAATTCCTCATACTTTTTAGCTACGGCATCCAGACATGGAAGCAGTGATAGGCCTTCTGGAAGTTGCAATTTGCAGAAAATCCTAACTTCATGGAAACTTCACCACTTTTATAAATTCACCCTTTTAAGCCTAATATCCACTAAGTGGAAAATTGCGTGCCGCGAAAAGTTGGATGACTTTCTACTTTTCGCTAGTCGGCATTTTCCGCCGCAACAATTTCAATTAGTCACTTAGATCGCAGGAAATTTCCCACCTCGATGTTTTCCGCCTAGTTGAGATTGGGCTTTAATGTATTTACAGTCGATATTTTGTTGCTTTGATGTATTTGAAATCAACAACTTGCCTCATGTTTGATTCCAGGCTTTCAATTTTTTTCCTCAATTCCTCATTTTCTTTGTCTCTTAGACGAGCCCTTGAAGGTGAAGAACAAAATGTTTAATTCTATATTGGTGCACTAGAAAATTTGTTTGATGGCTCGAGCTGAAACTTGACTATTGGAAGTTTTCTTACAATAAAGATATTACAATAAGAATATGACATGATATGATATAGATAACATATTAATGGCGTATAGTGTACTTGGTTATCAATACATTACATGCGTTATATATTGACCAAATTCGATAACAAAAGCACTAACAATTAGAGTCAATGACCAGCTGCAGCTTCTTGGCTGAAATGGCAAAAAGGGTAAAAAACAATTATTGTCTTTACATACCTATTTTCTAGACTGTCAATGTATTCCTTCTTCCGACGGCGACTTTCTTGTGCGGAAATCTAGACAATCAGAAGAAACTTGTTAAAAATATACATATATACAAATATTGTGATAAAGAAAATATTTGCATGTCAATTATAACTACAAAGGCAAAGTTTGTGACTTGTTTGTGTTAGGAAGCATAAATCAACCTTTTAGAAGGCTTGCAAGCTAGTACTGCGGTGTTTCAAGTTTAATGCTCAAACATTTACCTTGTTTTTTATTCTTCGTCGAGCTTTTTTAAGTTCTTTTTCTTCAACCTTAGAATGAAAAAGGGGAAAGAAATCAAGTAATGACAAGCAAAGAACTATTAAGGCAGAAACAGACAAATAAGTTTGTAGTTGGCTGGGAAATTTATTGTTGTATTGTTCAGGCAAATATATGTATTTTTGTTGTGCTATTGTTGTTTCAATAAAACCACCTAGCTTAGAAAATTGTTGGTGCTAGTTAGCTTCTGCGATTATGAATGGCACTCAGATTTTTAATCATCAAGCAAAAATTAGACTGTAAGTGTTATCATTAGTACATAGAATCATTTTTTATTTCTATTTAAGCTAATACTCTTGATTTTAAGACTGCAATGCAAGTTTTCAAACAGGATAAAGAAGGGAGCATTATTGATGCTTTTGTTATGATACCTTGGAAATCTGCTTGCCATAACTATTTTGAAACATAGTTTGATCAAGCAGTGATATGTCAACATCATCTTCACTTGACAAAAACACCATGCTGTTTTCTGACTTTGCTGGCTCTGGTGAAACCATCATTGGATGTAAACCATCGTTGATTCTAAACCAGCATTTGAATCATTCGCTATTCGAAACCCTGAAAGGTATTTTCAACATTCAAACACACTCAAGCACAGGCGATCATAACGGAATTTGAAATGTTCCCTTTTGCAAAAGTTGCATAGTGCAGAACATATCTAAAAATTCTTGAAATTTTGGTAATTAATGATGTAAAATAATTTTGCAAAGTGACAGGGAAATCAAATTAACATAAAAAAGAAACGAATTTGGAAAAGAAATAATGGCTAAATAACATCGAGAGGTTAAGAGCATGGTTTCAATATCCGGTGAATGATCCAAATTGATGCTGAACAGTTTTTAGAGTGGAATAAGTAAATTTTATGATTTAGTGGATATATTGCAATGCGATGTTGGCAAATTGACATGGTTTCATATGAAATTTTAATAACTGTATATTTTTGGCAGTTCTTTGAGTCTTAGAATTTGTTCATCAATGCCATTGATGTATATTTTGCAGATTAATATTTTGCTAGCAGATGATAATAAAGTTAGCTCTTACACCAGAAGATCCCAGTTTTCAAGCAATCACAGATTGTAAACGATCTACATGTGTTATTGGATAACTCAATTCATCCCAAAGCTCGTTAAATTAAGTAATGAACAATTTAAAGAATATATTTATTCGTGGTTCCCAAAAGCACATGGCATTACTAATGCTGCAGTTTCACTTTACCATAAATGGTATTCATAAAATGACTTAAAACCCGCATAACAACCAGGAGAAATGCGGTTCTAAAAGCTGATGCACGGCTGCAAAAGTATTGAATTTTCCGTCGCTCTAAAATGATTATTTTTGCTTCAGAATTAGTCACTAATTAGGATTAATTCTGCTTACCAAAATCAGATGTATTTGCATCTGCAAAAGTCTGGATTAAAAATTTAAAAATCAATTAGCCTAGGCACCTAAAAATGTAATGGAGAATAATATCTATACTACAGAAATCTCGATTCGAATAAGTGTGGTACAAAACTTCACAATGGCAAGAAAAAGCGGAACCAGTTTTGCATACTTAAAGTACTTTTTCGTCCCACACTCCTCAGAGTATGCAAACATCGGAAGATAACCAAAAACTGACCGAATGAATAGCCAGATGCGGATCGAAAACACTAGAGGGTGATAAGAAGAGAGCGTGATTGGTTATAATCGACCAATCAGCGTCACTTCACACCTAACTTTAAAAGAGTCCAAGGGAAAAGACGAACTCCTTCTGTCTGCAAAGAATCGGATTTTGCATTGAAATATCACGATTCGTTAAGGAAGTCCCCTTGTTCAATATATGCCATTGATGAAAAGCGATTTGAAAAGTTCACGGCACATCAATACTGGAACGTAATTGCGCATTGCATCACAGGGAATGGCCTTGCAGGTTCTATCTGGGGTTTTCTTTTTCTTTAACCATTCTATAGTTGATTCAAAGCAGGGAAATAGTTTAGAATTATTCAAAATATGCATGTAGTTGGAACTACATTAAACGGATTACCATGAAAACGTAAGCTGTTGAATAAGAGCTGTTCAATTGCAGAAATCCGTTGTATTTTTAGCGTTTTTTCCTAAAGAGATACCGACTGCTTATTCTACCGGGCTTGAATGCAATTCTATGCGATTCGAGGGTAGCAGCATGGGTGTTTTATTCAATTTAATTGAAATGACCTTGTATTGCAAGATTTTGAACGTCATATTGACCATGTGTAGAAATCGCCCCATGATGTTGCATAGGCATTTGAGATAAATTAGTGCCCGATTGAAAGGGCATGTTTGAAGCCAAAATCCTACATAAGGATATCTTAGGTCAAAGAATGCCTTGATTTGCTAATTTCTTTGCACCACGTCGAGGAACTGATACAAGGCAACATATGCAAAATGATACAATAATTACATTGTAGGTGTTCCCAGTATGGCTTTGCATAGGACTTGCCCAGACTAGGCCACGTCACCATTTCGACGTATTTCTTCATGCCAGATAAAGCAGCTCTTCGCAATACTTCGAAGTGCTCAGTACAAATCATTCCGGACAGTCGGATATTTATTGCAATTTCTAGGCCCTATGATAGACGATAATTCAAGCATTAGCAAGCTATTATGTATGCAGCCGATTTTTCAATGCAGTTTCCTGCAGGATATCCTGACGTATTCTGTCTACGTTTTAATACGAGCTAGTTCTTATAGCTAACATACCGTGCATGGATCATTAGCCTTAAAGCAATGAAACTGGTGCCGACATTAGCAAGAACTATAAAAGAATTTGATCTTTGAAAGTATGTTTTAAAGCTTTTGTTGCTCTTATAAAATTTTGACTAAGATGTCAAATCCCAAAATTTTTGTTCAAATCCACCAATCTGGAAAGGCCTGTTTGTGGAATTATGTTCGAAGAAAAGTGGCTAGAAAGTTGACTCTCACTAGGCCATGACTGAAAATTCGGTTTAAAACAGGTATTCTATTGATATCGCCATGAAAATTAAATTTGAAAGTTGGGTAACATGTCTCAAAAGACCCCCTTAAGTCCAAACAATTGAAAAATCATTATAGAAACCATATTTTGAAAACACAACTTGAAATGGAAAGAAGGGTACATTTGATGAATTCATTTTAAAAATTATGCGTTTTTAAAGTGGAACAAATTCAAGATTCATCTGTTTCGGATAATACACCGACCTTCAGTCATAAAGATGATAATGGAGTTTACTGCAGCCAAAAAGAGACAATATTGACGCAGGTAACTCAAGCTGCCACGATTGAAATTTTAATAAGATGACACGGACTGGATGCAAATAGGATTGGATCATGTTGTTTTCAATGAGGCAATTTAGCCAGGCAAAGATACACAACTCCAAAGCTATTTTCGAGAATTGCACCAGTTTTTTAATTCATAAATATATTTATCATTGTAGGCGAACTCCTGGTACAGCTTTTTGTAAAAAGTGCCAAATCTGCTTCGTATGACCTGGCTAAGAACAGCCATGTGACAGAATCAGCTTCTGCGTAGCTCGCTTGTCTATAAAAAACCTTGTAGGTCAACGGGAACATGCACAAATGCACAAATAATTCTTTCGGGATGTGACAAAGTCTCTAGACAGAATTGAAATTACTGTATGAAGCCCCGGCAAAACGACTGGACATTTGCACTGGACATGCACTGAACATTGCTCACTTGTTCAGTGTGTGGACATTCAGAAAATTTTGGTGGTGGCAAAACGACTGAACATTGTCCAGTGAACTTTTACACTGTGGAAGAATGCGCGCGGGAAAACTAGCTACAAAACCTGCCAGGCTCGTAAAAATCGCCGTACTCGTGCTCTCTGCCATCGCTTTCCTCATCGGAATTAAAGTTAATATCTTCAGAAGGCTCGTCGTTACCAATGGAATGCCTTTTCCTGCTCTTCGTCGAATTGAAGTTTAATGTTGATTCCATTTCTTTCCACGGTGTTTAAAGCTTGTTGAAAATTTGAATAATGGAAATAAATTCGCACCAAATCCAATCCATTACATTCATTGCGCGTGCGCGAACTGGACAATGTTCAGTAGAGTGGCAAAACGACTGAACATTTCTCTACAACATCTATGAACAAAAGAATTTTAATCCTGTCCACTGAACATTTTTGATTACCTTCAAAATCGACTGAACAACACTCAACATCACTGAACAAGACTGGACAAGGTGGCAAAACGACGCAACATTTACGCTGGACATTTGTCCAGTGCATGTTCAGTGAAAATGTCCAGTCGTTTTGCCGGGGCTTGAGTCTTTTGATATTAAGCCTTTTGAAAGAGGAAGAAGCACCGTCCAATGTTAATTTAACGGCCCCATAAGCTTTCTGAATCTCGATCATATTTATCCACTGATTTAAAATTGAATCATAGAGAGTGCAGGAAAATAACCGACCCGAGAGAGACTCGAACTCACGACCCCTGAATTTGTACGCCAAGTGCTCTGCCGCTGAAAATGTGATATATATCAATACCTATGATGTTTAAATTATGTTTTGCAGAAAGTGGGAAAACAAACTGACAGGTGACCAATTCAGAAGCGAAGTGACCATTTAACTGGTGCCTCGATTCATCGTTAAACGGAACTCGGCACAATGTTCGAATTATGAGAAAAATCGATTGTTTTCAAATTTCACTACGCCGCTGATAAATTCAAAAAATGACTAGATATAAACCGCCTGCTTTGTCCGTGGTAAGCTATCAAGGCAGATATTTCGAAAAAAAAACAATGGCATGACGGTAAGCGGGTCAGATTGTTACCCCTGACAACGAGAACACGTTGTTTTGAGAGACAGGCATCATAGATAAAAGTTAATTATCTTACCAGTTCTTTTCTCTCTAATTGAATACAGATTGGCCTTAATCGAATATATTTGGCGAAGAGCAATATGAGGCTTCTTTTATTGCCAGCAATTAGGACACTTTTAAAAAAAATTGAAAATTCAATATGGTTGATTTGCTTCGACAATTACAAAATCACTGAAGTGTAGTGAATCTCGGGACGTCTTGAAATGGCAATGTCCAATATTGTCCGCATTTTCGGGCCAGCGACAAAGGTCTCTCGTCATAACGTTTGTTTACCTCTTGTGGGCATGCTCCCCCGTTCCCCTTAATTGGCTTATTCTTAACGACGAAGGGCATGTTGGAGGTGTAGCATCAACATGCATTGATCCTGCGCAGAGTAAACAACTGAGTATTAATCAGAACATTTATGGGACTGTTATGTAACTGCTAATTTGGTATTTCCAATCAGAAACGAAATACAGTGATGCTTAAAGCCCGGGGCGCTTAAACTTTAGTTTAACATTGTATTCACTTATTCATGGATACACTAATTCTTCAGCCAAGAAAATTTCTTCTCGAAAAGGAAGCACTTTAGCAGACAACATGTCTTCGGCAAACCAGACCAGTAAGGCCCCCAGACCAGTACAAAAGAATTTGATTCTCCGATAACAAAATAACTTATTTCTGAGAATTAAACTCAGTCAGAGCTTTAGAAGACCGAAGGGTATTCATGGCATGAATTACAGTTTATTCTTGCAAAATGTTAGGAGAACTAACACAGCAAAGAAAATAAAAGTTTACCAAGATTGCAAACATCCATATCGTCAAATGGATAGATGTTTTCTCAAACAATGGCTTGGACGGCACTTACATAGACTTGAGATTCTAATTTATCATGAATGTAGTATTAGCCACTATCAATGACAATGAAATAGCTGCTTCTGCTGTTTCATTGCCATTTTCTAATCAAAGGTAGACCTAAAAAGTGGTTCCTTAAAAATTTAAATATTTGTCTCTTAAAAATGATTTCAAATGGAAATTTAACACCTTGCATATTCAAAATATATTATTTTACATTTAAACTTTTAACTGTTTGCTAAAATACTGATTTCTATTTGCTAATTGTTCACTCAGAGGGTCTAACACATGTCAATATTAACTTATGCGATGACAAAACCAAGTTATTGTGTGAACTTGCCATTTTGCCTACTCGTTCTACAGAGAAACTTTTCTGGTTTTGAAGACAATTTTAACTTTTTTTTTTGGGAGAAGAAATCGCAATCTAATGAATTAAAAACTGCTTTTTTCAATTGAATCCAATGATTTGCTTCATGTTAGTTATTAAAATTTGGCGGTTAATATTACTATTAATAATATTAATAGTAATAGCCTTAATATTAATACAATTGTATAAAGTCATATTTATAATAGTCTTGACATGATTTGTTTATCGTATTAATGGCTAATACTATCTTTTATACTAATGAACACATGTAATAACACATTCTAGTCTAATTACCTGTAAAGGGGGAATTTCTGTAGACGGGATGATATAACAAAGAAGTAATGTAATAATTTGGTACTTCAAAAAAGCAGGATGTGTTTAGCAACGCTACAAATATATCGTTGATGTTTAGCAGTTTCCTACATTGTTTCTAACTATTTAGTCTTTGAAAAGCATGCTGAAAAAATAGCAGAATTTGCTAGGCATACGTTTTTCTAGTAATATGGCTAACGTAAATATAATACAAGCTAGTTATACTGTTTCATTAACCACCCCGTGACTTGACGAATATCATTGCATTATTGTCAGAGGCTCTCGCCTTCATAAGAAATTGAGGAATTCAAGAGCAGAAACATAATGAGAATTGTTTGAGTTTTGAAAGCTTGATGTTTAAGATCGAAGGTAACCCAAAAAAGTACAAAATCTCATGAAACATTTCTTAGGGCTTAATTCTGCTATTCCGCCTTGGTGCTGAACTTGCAAAAGATGCATCCAGCTTTAATGATCAAGTTGTTTAGTACTGAATCTAATCCTAAGCAAAAACATGTGCAGGGAAAGTAAACGATAGATATTAATAGATTGAAAGCTGTGAAATATGGTTCTTAAGGAATATGATTAGAATATCGAGGATGCAACGAAGAAACTCTCAGAAGAGCCGCTGTAAACAGAAGACTTATGAAGAATATTAGCAAGACAGATATGATTCTTGGGGTAGGTGCTTCGGAAAGAGGAGCTAAAGACTTGGCAATAACTGGATGGATAGAGGGGAAGAGAAGCTGGAGAAGACAGAGAACACTGTGGATGAATAGTCTAGCTGGATGGATCCAAGAAGATGGGAAAACAATCAAGAAGATAGAGCTAATACATGCTACTAACAACAAAGAATGGCAAAGCATGATCACTAAATTCTCATGGCATAAAAGATAGATGGATAATAGATTGAAACAATGTCCTGAATGAAAAACAATCATGTACGGGTCCACCTCTTGGAAAACGCTTACTGAGTAGAGAGTTGCTTTGTAGGACGCATTAAGTTTTACCTCCAACTATAGAAAGTAGACCAAAATGTTTTTATTCATTCTGCGCTACCCTCTAGCTACTTACACCAAGAAAGCGTCAAATTATGGAATCAAATTGAAAATTTTTTCTTTCATTTTGAAATTAAAACTCGAAGACATCGGAGAAATGGTGACATAAAAAGCCACCTAACTATATGTACCATGCAAATGATAAAAGTCTGAAAGCCTATACAGTAGTAAAAGAATTGAAATTTGATCAGCTAAAGAAAAGAAAGCATTTAATCCTACAAATTGCTTGCACATTTTTCTATGGAACTACCAAGAAAGATCTGAGATTGAACAAAATATGTTGTTGTGGCTTTTTCCAATGTTAGTTATCATCTATCAGTTGGTGTAGAAATGCAATGGATTTAAAGTCAGAAACACTCTTCGTATATCGACTGTCAAAAAGTCGAGAATGTTAAATGCTCTTCAAAGGCTCTTTGTCGGCCTAAATATTTAGTGAGGAATGCATTAAGCTTAACGCCCACGATTCGACACGAGTGGCAGCATAAAAGGTGACCTAAATTTAAATATGAAATTGATAAGATCTAATGTGGGGTTAAACTTTAATTCTCTTAAAAAGAGGTCAAAACAAGTGTAAATAAATACAAAAAATCATTTGCACCGAAAATCTGCTTTAGAAGCGAACATTTAGTGGTATTGCAACGCCTAAGCTTTTCAAAAAATGTTCGCTTTGATTGATTTACCATGATATATATACTTTGAACTCAAATCTGAACCTATTGAAAGTGTGGATGTGCTTTAATCATATTAACCTTACATGTCAACGTTGCGAATATACCTGAGGTTTTCCAATCATACCGGGATGATTCAATGAAATCTTAAGCGTCAAAACATGAGCTAAAAGTCACAAGAGATCTTAGTAACTCTATCTAAAGACTACATTGATACCCTTCAGAACACCATAGTCTTTTGAATATCTATCTAATCTTTTTTGTTTGTTTCGATAGGTCTTAGCTTGAGCTTCTTGTAAAGCAATAATTTCAAGTCATCACAACCAAGTTATCTATTTTTCTTAAGAAGCAGATATACAGAGGTAATCTTATAGAGGCGACTATGTATTGTTTATCACTTCTAAATCATTCCGATACATTAAAAAAGGTTTTATCATTGAGTGCTTCTAGTAAGTCTTTGGTCGTTGAAGGATATAAAAGTGCCAATAAAAGCAGTACTTTTAGAAATGAGAACATTGATGGGTGACTGTTTTGGTAATGAAATTGGAAAAATCTTTGCATTGAATGAAAATGACGAACTGTCTATTCAGTTTGACCAATTTTAGACCTTTTGGAAGTAACACTTCCATTGTCTCGTTTAATCACTTTCTTCCAAAAAGGCGGCTAAGTGCTTTTATAAGTATATTCAAGCTTACTTATGCATGATTTTATAGGCAGATTCATTATTCCTTGCCACTAAGATACGTTCATAACACTCTTTTCAAGAGCAAACAAAGCTGGCAAAAATTACTTTGGAAGCTTTAGTCAGTCTTTCAAGAATTTTCGGGCGCTTTCCAGCCAAAATTCCATCTGTGTAAGATGCCAAACGAAGGCTTTTATGTAAACAAACAACTAGCAGAAAATGAACCATCTTTGAGGCACTAATTGCAGAGTGACAAACATTTATTTAAGATGGCTTCTCGCAGAAACCTTCTGCAGCTAAAGGGACATGAAGAAAAATAGAGGTAATGCTTGAGTTGTGTTTCTATTAAATGTATAGAAGATTGAATTGTGCACGATTTTAATGAATACGCCCCGAAGAAACATTTTAGAGTATTATATCAGTTTTTGAATATCTGAGCTTGGCATTGAGACTGCTGAGATTCATGTTGAAGTTTGTTTAAAATCGGTGAAAGAATAAACAGTATATTTTAAGAGAAAATCTTATTGCCTATGCACAAACCAAATTTAGGTCGCTTATAGGCTGCTATTAAAATATTATTTTTAAAGATTATTTGTAAAAATTCATGTCGCTTTTTACCTAAAGCACCCTACATTATAATCTATTAGATATTTTGCGTAGTTAAAAAGTATCAATCAAATAAGCTAGAAACTACATCTAGAGATCTTAGAGTCACTAAATTTAAGATCTCTGTTTGCATTGATTGTGACATAGGTCTCATAAGAATAAAACATCAGCATTATAAGAATGATATAACATGCACAGCCATAAATTCCTATGAGTCAGACTAGTCTCTTTCTGTGCTCCCATTTCTGAGCCAGTAGCATCCTAGCTAAAGCTCTAAGCTACAAGCTTGGAAGTTAGAAGTGTATAACTTTTACAAAAGCTCTGTCTCATATGTGGATGAAAGCATAATTAACAACTTCTACACAAAATCAAAAAATTGTTTAGTTTCTTTGGAAGCTCTAATCAAACTAGCGCAAAAGCAGAGATATAACGATGAAAAGTGAAGCTCTTCAATCCAAACGAACTGACATTAACGAAAAGATTCCCTCAACAGGACGTTTATCGGGTTTTAAAAAAGTGAAGAGGTGAATAAAGCTTTAGCGAATGTATAGCAGGAAGTAACGAGAAAGGAAGCACAGATAATCCCAATGGCAACAGCAATCCCCAAGACTTTTTAAGATCTGTAACCTTTATTGTACAGGCGCAAAAACATTTGCCATTGAGCGATGTTTGAAATCTTTTTCAGTGATTATTTATTAAACGATAGAGTGTATCGGATATATATTTTGAGCTTCCTTTCATTTATACAGTTAATACCTCGGCAGTTTTTTCATTGGTTTCTCCTGTCAGGAATCAACATTTCTAGAGCCTTATTGGGATTGAAGAACCTCAAAGAATACAATTTTCTTTGCAAGCATACTGTAAAGATTGAAGCCTTCCTCTCTATTTCAAGATCAAAATGAAGTAGAGATTTTCAAAAAATATCTCTGACGATTTATACTCTAGAAGTGCTGAAGCAAAAGGTTTTGCAAATGTTACAATATGCTCGTATAATCATCAAATTTGCACTTGTGCATCATGTAACTGTTTAGAACACCATCTTGTAGAAAACATAAGCTAGATGGTTAGGAAAATATAAATATTCACCTTTGAAAACAGATCTTTGGTCCCTTACAAAGACAGCCAAACACCACTCTCTCAAGGGATCAAATCTTTAACTAACTCAAGCACTTTCTTCCACGCGCAACCTTTTAATCTAAGTGCTAAAAAATACATCAGATGGTACCACAGGATAACCAATGAAAATATCAGAAGCAAAGTTGATTGTAAACAGACCATCATACAAATTATCATCCAAAGGAAACTTGGGCTTTTCGGCCACATATGTCGAATGAATGATAACAGACTAGTGAAAAACGTTGTTTTTGGCCTAGTTGAAGGCAATAACAGAAGAGGACGCCCCAGAAGAGAGTGGGTCGATGATGTTGGCGAGTGGTGCCAAGACAACCTACACAACCTATTCCATATCGCCCAAGACCGTGCCAAATGGAGAACATTAGTGAAGCTAGCTGCAGACACCAACGGGCAATGAGCCCAAGGATATTAATGAATGAATGAATCTTGCAAGAACAGATTCCAGGAGTTTCATTGCACCGTTTTCCTAAAAAAAACCTGCACTTCGCAAACAATGGACGAATTTTTGTTCGACCATATCGCCTTGACTTCGACCCATCAGCCTATACAGCCGGCCCTTTTTTATGCTCGAGCCATTTTACAAGTGCATTATATACAGCCGGTGCGGCTATGAATCTTCCAGGTTTTGATACTGAGAATACAAAACGATTTTTAAATCTTGATGCAGTACCGACCATTTATGACCATGTATCGTCTGAAGCACCGAATTTGGGAGAACCAAGTTGCAGAGAAAAACGAATGCCAAGTGCAATAATATTTATTTTATTTTATTCTTCATTTTATTATCAGGTTACATTAGTTCATTTATCTAATTTGCTTGTTGTTCTAGTTTCCTTTAGTAAACTAAGGCGGGATTTAAGATCAGCCAACAATTTTTTGGTATAAAGCCCCTTTCCTATAAATATTTTAGGAAGTCTTTGTTTCTAGGCATCACTGACGAAACTAAATTGTTGCTACTGGGGGAAGGGGGGCATTGTCCGATTACCAGAGACGTCGACAGCTGGCTCGGATCCAGGGGTGATATACAAAACTGGGCCCCCTAAACAAATTTTCTGTGGCCACGTCTTTTAAGGAGTTTTTCCAAAAAGTTTTTTAAGGATTTTTACAAGAATGTGCAAAAACACTCTATATGAATCAAGGAAATGTTGGTATAGTTTCTCTGTGATAGACTTACTGGCGTTGATTTCATTTAAGTAGCTGAAACAGTAGCTTTTTCATTGTGAATAGATCTTATTACATTATTACGGGCCCCATCGGAGCATGGGCCCCGAGCCCTTTACCCCACCCCTAAGCCCCTCCTTGTCAGAATAGAAATTTAGAATAGAAATTAAGAATAGACATTATATATCCTACCATATTACTAGGGGACACAGGCCTTGCAAACTGCTTTGTTTTAGTGATTGTATCCTGTATTTCTGTGCCCGTTCAATTGAAATATTAACTCGATCATAACTATCAACAGATTGTAAAAGAAGCGTGCTCCAAAGATTTCCCCACAGAAAAATCTACGAAATGCAATGAAGCTGAGCTGGTTGAGACGGAAAATGATCAGGAAATGGAACTTCCTGAAGCAGATTTTGACGCGCTTCCCGCAGCAAGAGACGTATACTGTGAAGTGAATTTAAACTTTTCTGGATGCAAGAGAAGCAAGAAAAAAGGATCCTGTTGTTCAGAAAATACAAAAGAATCGCCACACGTGTTAAAAAGCTGCTCAACAAAAACAAAGAATTGAAGAATGTACGTACACATTTTTAGACGACAGGAGTTTCTTTTAATTTCAGAACATGTAAGGAAAGAAGCTCGACAAGCAAGCACTTAGGAAAACTGTTGTTTTCAAAAAGTCGATATAACAATAAAAAAACTTTCTATGTAGATTAATTGAATCTATTCAGAAATTTTTTAACAATATTTTAATTTCTGAACAGAAGTACAACAAATTGCTGAAAGCAAAAGACCTAGAAAATGACGAAGTTGACTTTGGAACAAAAAAAGACGAAACAGAAAGCATGCTTGAACCCGAAGAGCAAAACTATGAAGAATCTGATTTTGGCATCTTTGATGAATCTACCAGTGAAAGCGAAGATGAGGGCATGGATGATGATGATTATGATGATTATGATGTGGATGAAAAAAGTGGTGATTATGATGAAAGAAAAAACATCCAATCAAACCACATAAAGTATATTATTTTTCCAAAAATATTTTGTACCTTTTTTAACTTACTCCGTTCCTGTTGAAGCATTAGCAAAAGAAAAAAATAAGAAAAATGTCCAGTTGCAGCACATAACAATTTTTCCCAGAATGACAAACTGAATCAATCCTATTCTAGCCTGCGCGCAGCCTCAGACACTTCTATCCCGAAGAGTAGAGTCTGCGAATTAAAGTCAAAAGGCTTGTTCCCGCCTCGTTTGCAATCGAAACGTCAAGCAGCCCTTTTGTTATTTTATTGTTTAAGGACCAATCAAATCTATCTCCCAATTTTTTGGGAGATGATTCCATTGTTTCTTTGCAGGCATACTGTAAAGATTGAAGCCTTCCTCTCTATTTCAAGATCAAAATGAAGTAGAGATTTTCAAAAAATATCTCTGACGATTTATACTCTAGAAGTGCTGAAGCAAAAAGGTTTTGCAAATGTTACAATATGCTCGTATAATCATCAAATTTGCACTTGTGCATCATGTAACTGTTTAGAACACCATCTTGTAGAAAACATAAGCTAGATGGTTAGGAAAATATAAATATTCACCTTTGAAAACAGATCTTTGGTCCCTTACAAAGACAGCCAAACACCACTCTCTCAAGGGATCAAATCTTTAACTAACTCAAGCACTTTCTTCCACGCGCAACCTTTTAATCTAAGTGCTAAAAAACATATCAGGAATCACCATGGGACAAAAATGTGTGAGCGTTACTTTTAGCAGCTGAGAATAAGGTGCACTAATTATATCTTCAATTAAAAGCCTCTCGACAGTAGGACAGTTGAGTGAAAGTGTGAGATTATTGATTTCATGATGCAAAGTTGCTGAGTTATTGCAAGTATTTCAGTAGGCAGTTCACACCAGTGGAGTCTGATTGGAAAAGTCTTTACGTAAAGCAAGATAGAAAAACAAGGTTGTTTACATCGTAGAAAGCTCTTGCTCGACGCTACAAGTTGAGAGAGGGTATTAATAGATCTTCTCCACTATGCTTAAAATGATGAAAACAACAAGTTTAGTCAATGTTTGACGAAATGCTATGACAAATATGCGATATTTATTAGCACTTAATGATTGAAAGAAGCAACTTCTCAAGAAAAATTCTTCTTCTCAGGGAGTTATTTCTTGGCAATCTATTTGTTAAGGAATCTTAATGTTGATCTGGGTAGTTTAAGAATGCTTGGAAGCCAGGCAAATGAACCAACTTCTACAATAAATGGTCTGGAACTGAAAACTAAGGCTCTAGCTGACTACAGACACATTATTTCCCATACTCTGAAAGCTTATCAAAAAGTTAATGCAGAAAAGGAAAAAGGGAAATAATTTCAAAGACTATTATTTAAGAATGATTAATTTTGCCTCATGAGTACTCATTTCATTTCACCTTTGACCTATCAACTTACTTGGCTTGGTTAAACTTTCTAGATTCATGCATCTGGGGATTTATGCAATGTTCCAGTCCGTTTTTTCTGATAATTACGTTCTCAAAGTTTGTTTTTTTCTTGTAATCCTTCGTCTCAAATTGATTACAGATAGAACATCAGCTGATACTTGAATTTTTCTTTTAAGAACCAAGCATCAGGCCTTTTTATGATGACCAAACATCCTCGAATAAGGCTCCATCACACAAGCCCTTCAAATGCTGGTTTTGGCAACATAAATAATTGGAAGCTTTAGTTCATCGAAATCTTAGGTTCATCTTTTGCAAAACGACTACATGCTCAAGCTACAAAGCTAGAAGAGAGTATAAATAGGCAAGACCATACAACAAGGACACAACGAAAGGGTGCCATCAGCTTGGTTGCTGTTAACAGAACCATGTTGGATCATTTACAGAATCCGATCTTATCGAAGTTGATCCTAAAACAACCAATAGGACTAATTCGTTTTGACATGAAACGGAGAAACGATTAACTGCAAAAATTGTCCAACTTTACGATGCATAGAATTGCGAGTGTTGCAAATTATCTTGAACGGTTTGATAGACCAGTGAATAATATCATAAGAAACATTCTGCCTAAGGCACTAAAATGGCTTTCTGGTACCTCCATATTTTCTTTTAGATTAAACAGCCCAGATAGGCTGGAAATGCCCCCAAAAGGACGGTGATCAGGGTTATCTTGTCCCTTGTCCTTTGGAATTTGGCATTTGACCCTTGTAAAGGGGAGGAAACCATAGTTGGCAGAGGAAGCTTCGCTATTGTTTTTGCCCTTTGGATCATATTTTTGTCACTTTTAAAGCAATTTTAGGTGATACAAGATACAACTTGAGACATTTTAATTTGTATGGATAGGAAATGGAGCAGAATATTAGGACTTAAACTGGGTAAACAAAGAACATCAGCAGCTATTAATGCACCATTTACTACTTATCTCAGAGATGCAATAACCAAGGCTCAAAACGAACATAGCTTAAAAACTCTCTAGAAACATGCGTGATATATTTGCAAGTTGCTCTTCGTAAATCAAAGGTCAAAAGACATAGTGCAAAGGCTCCAAACTCAAAACCATTAGGAAGATACTATTACGAATTTTTAGAGTGCTAGTTTAACTAATCAACACCCTGGAGAATACAACGATTCTACAGGCAACTCAATAACCTTTCAAAGTCTTTGGATTTGCAACAAGCTTTTCATAAGGGCAATGGCAAATGTAAATATCTTTTTACCATTTTTGAAAACAGCCCAAGCATGAACACAAATTAAGCCTAACTAGAACATTAGAAAGCAGCTAGAATTCTAGGTGCATGGAATCGTAAGAGCAAACCCCAAGACTTATGTTCAAGTATTAAAAAACGTAATGTCGGATTTACCTATAACATCACGATCCCCATTCAAGAGCACTATATTTCTTCGTTTCCTCTCTCTCTTTGTGGATTTCTAAACACAAAACACCCACTGTCGATGTCATTTATAGGCGCACTGGAATCGCGTCACAATAAACTCGGCAACACCAGCCCCCCGGATATGGCCTATTCAATTAACCTCAATGGGTTCACTGTTGGTTACATAACATCACCACACCACATCGTGTATGCAAATGCGCGAAGAAGTATTTTCCTAACAGTTTGATAGACGGTACGATGATAAGTTTTAACACAGAAAACATTGTTTGGCTGCTGCAGCAGGGATTCCGAAACTAGACCTAACTAAACAAGGCCTATCTGATGCCAACAGAAAATACCTAGTCAGCGATTGCCAAATTTCACGTGGGCTGCCAGTATGGCTTAGCATTATCTCATGGCATTGGCTATTCTATTTTAAACCGCAGCGGGGGGGAGTATAACCTTCCAGGCCAAGATTGTGAAGAATTTGTCGTTGGCCAATGCATGCCGTCTTGTGAACGTGACTGTGCTATTTTTATGGCAAGCATTAAATCAGGATTAAGCCCTCTAGATAAGATCAACAAAAGAAGCAACTTGGATAAAGAAAACAATCAGTATCGGCTATAAACAATTAGGAAAAATACATTGTAATAATTCTGATGCAATTTTCACCTTCATTCACCTTCATAGTTCACAACCCCTTGCCGTTTGCTGCTAAAGACGAGTTGTGCAATTTTTTAGACATAACTACCCTTTCACTTTTAGACATTTTGCTTAACTGTGAGCTGGCAAGGCAAACTACTTTTTTATTTTAGTATGTAAAGTTTAATCTTCCATGCATTTGTCTTGACTATAGAAAAAGAACTCAGATAGTATACTTAGTTTTTAAGATCATGTCAGTTACTTTTGAGAATATATTGCTGCTAAATGTTTCTATTAAGATGCAATGATTTAGTTTATTATAGTGTTAAATTTGTGTTAAAAATATTGAGTATAAATTTTCAGTTTGGAAGAGCTAGAGATCATCTTAAAGAAAATCAGTGTAGTAGGTGCCTTGATAAAAATAAGGCTACAAGAAGCTTCAGTTCATCTGAGTTGCTGAATTCTTGTTTTTGGTGAATTGCTTATCTGAGTGGACTTGGGAGAAATTCAGACACTCGATTAAACCCCTAAGAACAGTCGAAAAGTTGCCTGGACCAGCCACGGAGCTACAAGTGGGGGCACAGGGCAATGTGCCCCCAAAATGAAACTTTTGACAACCTCTTGCCTCGGCAATGTGCCCCTCCCTTTTTCCTTTGCTCCAT
Source organism: Nemopilema nomurai (assembly GCA_003864495.1). Taxonomy (NCBI): domain Eukaryota; kingdom Metazoa; phylum Cnidaria; class Scyphozoa; order Rhizostomeae; family Rhizostomatidae; genus Nemopilema; species Nemopilema nomurai. The sequence goes on along the minus strand of ML133465.1, from coordinate 11,545 downwards.
TATCAAAAACTTTTATATATGACAAGTCAACAATCAGTTTTGCGCAACATACGGAGGGAAAATTTCTCCCACGGTCGTTTTGCATTATTTTTGCGCTAATTATACGTTATATTTTTTTCGAAAAAAACCTAGCTCAAGATATTTTTTTTGGAGGAATTTTCTACTGAGTGGCTAAGGAAACCTCGCAGTTTGTTTTTTTGACATTGTGTTATTGATTACAGTAATTGTTTTTGACTCATATAATAATAGCTTCGTAACCTTTGTAGGCTCGATTTAGTCCAAATATATATGTTTGTTATATATCTTTTCTCTAGTTTTAAAGCCTGCCCCCTCAGCTATAATTCTTGCTCGAATTTGCCCCCCCCCCCTTTTAGCCGACACCTACAGCTAAGTGGTTGGCCTCGACAAGTTTAGTTCATTAAGGTCCATTCAAGCTCGTATTTTGCAGCTTTACCTTTGATTGAGCATTGTTATTCAACAGACTCTTATTAAGAGGTGACTGGCCAGTGACCCGATGGGTGTGCCATTGAAAACATGACTGCAGAGTCAACTTGGATATATACTAGCGAGGAGAGCAAAATCTTAATGGATCCTAATGGATTTAAAGCTCTTTTAGCCAACTCTTTTTTCGCCACATTCATTATTAATGGCTCTCACGTTGACTCTTTTAGCGCAAGGGCTACCATCCTTAATGTTTTTCTCAAATGAAAAAATTATTTGTTAAAACTTCCTGTTAGTTAGAAATAAAGTATGTTAAAATTCGAACTTATGAAGTCAATTGTAGATAGAAAGAATGGACAGCTATGCTTTAGTTTCAGGGTGTCTAGAAATGCTTGATCAACAATTGCTTGGTGAAATATCATAATCTGCACATTGCACATTGCTCAATCAAACTTACGTTGGTCGCCCACGAGCTGACAAACATCACAAAATTACAGATTTAAACTGTTTGTGTGCACAAAGGCCAATAGCAAAGCAGTTTATATTGAAAATGATTCTTTTTTTAATGGGAGTGATAATTGCCTTGTAGTGTCTTAAGCAAATAAATAAGCTTGGCGCTGCAAGTATACGTCATCAAATGTGTGAGATCATTTGTGAATACAAAAGCAATTCACACTTGTACTTCAAACGTCACCGCTATTCTGCTAGGCAAACAACACAACTATTAACCTTGTTGTATCAAAGTTTTGGTAATCCCTTTTTTTAGGAGTTTACCTAATTTCTTTTCATAATTTTCGAAATAGGACTTCCATTACCGAGGATTGATTCCACGAAGGGTCATCGCATAATTTTTACTGCAAGGAATATTTTTGTCAATAGAAAATGTTTCTTTCACTGCAACATAAATCGAAGCTTTGCTAGTGTAACGTCGTCTCATAAATAAAGATGAATCGAGAAAAGATTTGCTGTTTTATTAAGCAAAACAGGCAAACGAAACATTTGAAGTTTATTATGATATGACCGCTGTTGAATCAATTCCACATTGAAAGATACGCTTTGTGTTTGAAAGAAACGCTTTGATTATCAAAAGAAACGTTTAAGACTCTAGAGAGATATCGTGGTATTGTAAAACAGAAAAACAAGTCAAAGCGATAAGATGATCTATTTATATTTTTCTGAAGAAATTTTGTTTCTCAAAGGTACAATTTAGACAGTTGGCAAATTGCTAACAATACAGTAAAACATGGTAATTTTGTCATTTTGGTCGCTTGATTGCTAATAGATCGCCTGATTGTTTTCATTTGTACGCCATTTTTAGAATTGAAACTAAATCTCGATTGATTCTTTGAATTAAGGGGTGTTAAGAGGCTAAACAAATCCAAAAACAAATTGAAATGTGTCTTCAAATAGTACGGGCGTGACGTCAGAAAACAACACGTCAACTTAAGGCGGCAAATGTGTGATGTTATATTCATGGAAGTAATATGTTTTGTTTCAAGACTTTCTACAGCACAAATGATCTTGCTCAAATAAAATTAAATTATTATCGATGCAAGCAATCCCCCCACTCACCTATTACTACATGCATATATATAGAGCTGTTTACATGTAAAGTAGTATTTTGGTACCAGGACTAAGAAGCTGACCTCGACTGACATACTGACTGGCAAAAGTTGATGAAAAAGGTGACTTTTTGTTCTTAAACGCATCTGTTGCAGTAAAAACAGAAATACTAACATTAATAAAGCATTTAAAGCAGTAATATCATTTTCATCCTCATTCCTGACTATTTCAAGTCCAAGTTTCACATAAGAGTTATAAAATTGCTGCATATTAATATACTTATATGATTATAGGCTATCTGTTGAAAACAGCTTGTGAATTTACAATTATCTTCACTGTTCCTTCAGGATACAATTTATGGAATTTTATAAATCTGCCAACAGTAAGGCTTATAAAAGCCTCTGCCTCTCTGACATACGATTTTCTTTCATGAGATAAGTTAGATAACGGGTCAAAAGCACTGCTGATAATTTAAAAACACTGAGAAAATTGTTTTATTTGTTTAGGCTGATGCAGTAACTGCCCATCGCATTTGGACAATGTTAAAATATCCTTTCCTACTGATTAGGTATTTAAATGAAATGGCCCCTATATATCAAAAGAGGCTCTTTTGTCCAGGGGGGAGTGCAATCCCTACTTTTCTATGCGGGGTTTATGTCAATATTTGGGGTCTGAGATTTTTAAGAATAAAACATATTTCAGGTCTGAGAATAACAGCTAAGAAAAATTCAATTTTCGATATTCAACAAAATTAGTCCATAATGTGTAAAAGAATTTTTCTCTAAAGCATGTCTTGAAAGTTTCCACTAAAACTTCCAGTAATCTGCCAGTTCTTCTTATGCTGTAGGCTTCCATTAAGTATTCCATTTTACATTCTAGACTGCACATGATCAGAAATCAAAGCAAGCCTAGATTTACTCATGTGTCTATTTATTCTCTCTATCCTGCTGGATATTACTTAAAAATCTCTGTCTCTAATTGGCTTGCATTGTTTCCCATACTTTGCAAAATGCATTTTCTTCTCTCAAGAGCTCTTCTCAATACATTTGCATTGGTATTACGTAAAATGAATAACATATATCCATCTGCTATCTAGCATTCGATGCAAGTAATCCTAATGCACAAGGATATTTGACTTCTCTTTCTACACCATAATACCTTTATGTGTTTACTTGTCGTTATGAGATTAGGCTGGATGGTAACACTGTATATCAAAGAACCTCAGGAAACGCTCTAGACGTATAAAAATGTTAACTCAACTTCGCTCCTTCTTTTTTTGCTCCCTTAAGCCAGTCACATTGACATAGGTAAATGATTTTATTTTTCACAAAAACGATGTAAGAGGTACTAAATTCTTTATGTTTGAATATTTCACGAAAGGTGACGAAAGCTGGAATTGTATTGGTGTCTGGGTTAGGCCTTAGAACAGCTGGTGTCCAGACGCGAAGAAAATCTTTTCAACGAAATCTTCGTAAGAAAATCAGTTAACATTGTAGTAAACATTTAGATGCACGCTGGTATTCCGCTGTTACATAGGTCCCATGCAAAGAAGTATTCTATTCGTTTATTGAAAAATTATAAGGTCTCTTCATTATAGTTGAAGGAAAAAACTGACAAATCAAAAGGTCTTTTCATTAAAGTAGAAGAAAGTAGACCTTATTCTAGTCGCTGGCTTCAAAACAGAGTTTTTAAAATTTTCTTCATGTCTAGGTTCAACACGAAATTTTGAATGAATTTATTTTAACCGTAAACAACACTGGGGCACCGCAAAGTTTTAAATTTCAAAGCGTAGCGATGATAAGATAGGAGAGAGAATCTGATGGAATTGAAGGGACACTGATGTATACCACTCGATAAGGTTTTAACAGCGCATTGAGGGCATGCGTTTTACTCTAAAGAGCAAGAAAGGGGCCGTTGTGATTAAAAAATTATGCTTTTCAGGAGACGAGGATGAGATTATAGGCACCACACGAATTTATTCAGTTTTGAAATTCTTTCGCTCGCAGTATCAACTCTATCTATGGCAAAAGGCCGTGACAGTCATTTCCATTTTTAAGATATAGCTTCCTAGATTTGTGCATTAAACAGGTATCATAGCAAATATAAAATAACTTTGATACATTTTGCATAAAGCTTTCGGCAAAGATGAGCTCTTGTGATGTGTAAACAGCTCATCCCTCCGATGATTGAAATACGCTTGCTGTGTGTTGATAGAGCAATCACAAATATTTCAGTGGTTGCCTTTGCTAACTTAATACAGCATTTGTGAAAAATTCAAAATATTTTAACAATAAACTTGATAAAGTTACGTTTAAAGAGCATCTCATCAGATATGCAATGAAATGATCTTTTTGAATCTTGCATTTTAGCATCATTAAAGTTGCCAGCCTGATTTGCTGTGTAGTAAACATCTTGCAAAGACATAAAGCTATACAAGAATTAAATCCCCTTCACTTCTCACATTTGGATTCATTTCATAATATGAAATTGGTCATTAAAAGCTTAACATGGACCTTGTTTACGCACATCAAAGTTGATCTTGAACCAATTGAAGCATATTACAGATAATAAGTATAGGATTAAAAGCGTGCGAGTGCAGGATCTTATTGCTAATGCTCTTTAACTACTTTCACTACACATATAGCTGCTAAAGTAGAAGATTGAATAAAGTTAAACAAAACATATCCGAAAAAAATTCTTGAAACCAAACGTAAAATTATTTTGATGGCGAATATTCATTCCGACTAGAAGTTGCTATATCTAATTACTATTTAAGATGAATTCATTAGAACTTATTTCTCCATCCAGTTATAGAATAGTGTCTCATGGTCATTACTAAAAACGCTATCTATTGATAGAAACCCAATCATTTCTTAAAATGGCTACTGAATCTCCCATCTAGTATGTGTTGTACCATTCAATTTGGTCATAGTTTGACCTCATCACCCCAAGCTTAATTTTATTTTTACAACTCCAGAAAATGGGTAGTTGCAAAAGTGTTTTTGTATTTATGAATAAACATAGCAAAGTTCCCACTACCACAACCAGCAAAAGACAAATAAAAAGGAATATTATGGTAAATTCTGAAAGCTATAAATGAAGACCAATAAGACAAACAGAAAGGAACAAAGAAATGAAGATAAAAGCAGATCGATTTTTTGACATCCCTATTTTGCAGCTCAAATTCATAGTTCAAGCCCAAGATCTATGCTAGTTGTATATAGCTTACTACTGCTAAAGTTGTTTTTGTTTATTTTACAATATCGTCTATTTATATTCTTTATTAACCACCCTTTTTGGTATCATACTGTGTCATGTGGTGTAATAATTGAACGCAACTTTTTAATGGATATAAATACTTTATTTAAAGAACTTCATGGTCTAGCAGCCAGCAAAATTCTGCCATAAATTAAACAACTTGCACACTCTGAGGCTTCATTCTGCATCATTTTACATGACATTTTCTTGTTTAGGAAAAATTCAAAATGCCATAAGCATTTTGATTCAAGCAAAAGCTTTTCAGAAGCAGTTGTATTATAGCCTTTCTCAAAAGGATACACTGTCTCAACTTTTTGCCAAAACTTCGAAGATATTGAAAAAAAGACAAGAAGTATTTTAGGGGGTTCGTTTAAAGCACCCTCTCCTTTGACCAATCCAAGCCCGACACAGCATCAATAAATTGTTCCTTGCTCAGACATTTCACTTTAAAGGGGTTTAAAGAACCTTTAAGACAGACTGATTAAAACATCTACTCACGCTGCAAACTAGAAGGCTGCTTTGCAATGCAAAATACTCAATTGACTTCAAACGTTTGGTTTCAGATTTGTTGAACTTCGGGATAGGCCGTGAAAAATTTGGTACGGACGTCCATGCTCATTAGTGCAAGCAGAAGCCTCGGTATAATGCCAATAACTCGGAAAAAAGTGAAAGGAATAAGAATGATCCAATTAAAAAGACAAAATGGCTCACAGTGAGCCTCACCTACATGATTTCACCAGGATAGAACTCTATACAGCTTACTTGGAAAAGCCAATTTTAACTCTCTGTTCAATCTTGAGATACATGTAAAAGGTTTGAACGCTTTTGGAAGAAGCTGCAAGACTTATTTTGGAAAGAATTCTTTGACCTGCTTAATGCTGGCAAGCAAGTTCTATCTGGCTTTTACCGGCCTTGAGAACAGATTGATGCAATGTTCAAACAGTTGTCGCACATTGCTATACTAACCGTTTTTACTTTGAAGCCACTTTTTTCGCCCTTTTGCTACTTTGTCCTTTGCTACTTTGTCCTTTGCTACTTTGTCATTTGCTACTTTGACACTGCTACCTTGAATCGGTGCTGTCTTGCTTCTATGAACTCAATTAAATCGATCTATTGTTCTGCCAAGCTGCAATAAGTCCAGTATTGAAACATTAAATTGAAAACCAATGCGAATGCTGCGGCAGCTTCAACTGTTAGACTCGAATGCAGCAAATGAGGTTATTGCAAAGTCCCTCGACAATAAAAGACAGAACAGGCGTTTTAGAACGATTCACAAAAGAAGATTGTCTCCATGGTAACTTTTGTTGCCTTTATTTAATGGAATACAATAAGTTCTGTTTGCTGGAACTATGATGGAACTATAAGAGCCTATATATAGTAGGGCCTCCGACGAAGGGGGGCCGGGGGGCCATGGCCCCCGCACTTTTTTGTAAAACAATAAAGCTTTTCTAAATATCTTTTGTTATGATTGTTATAATCTTTCTTGGCCCCTCCACTTTCCAACCTGCGTCGGAGCCCTTGTAAAGTGTACTGGCTCGTTTAATTCTCTTTTGTAGGACGGCAACTGCTTTTTTGATTTTTATTCGATAATCGACTTCGTCAAAATCTTACCGTATAAAGGAGAAGTCGGATGTCGAAAGCCATCGTCAGATTGCCGAATTTGATTTTTCAAAAATCGAACCTGTTCTATTCCATTCGACAAATCGAAAGGTGAATGAGTGAAATTTTTCTCGTCCACGCTGCAACGCTACCAGTATTGCCATGTTTCGCATTGCTTCAGTCTATTTACAGTGATTTTCAAAGAGACATAGAATCAGCACCGGTCTAGTTCGATAGAAATGAAGAAACAGAATTGTTTATTTCTGAATATGAGAAAGAAGGAGCTTGTGGAATGTTCTTCAGTCTTCCTTTAAAGACTGAAATGAGAGGAAGGTCATCTTCTCCTTTTTCTTCATCCTTTTAATGCAAGGGTGACAGCAATGCCAGCTAGAGCAGCCTCTACTTCCATTTTTAAGACAAAATTGAGACTTATGACTGTTGCAAGTCTTATCATGACTCGACAAAATCTGATCTTGCAAAGACGACTTTCAATTAGACAAATCTGGAGAAAAACATGATTAGACATTATCTATTCGACAAACTTTGACCGTGTAAGTGCGGCTTTACACTAAACTCTGCTGTTATCAAAGTGCTGTAATAGCCTGCCGGAAAGGTTGAAAATGAAAGGGCGCTTCGCCTCTACTGGGAAATAGGATAGGCCTCTACAGAATATCAAAGACCAGTTTATTTCCCAAAAGGGTCTCGGTATGGTGAACATTTTATAATGCTAACAGATTCTCTAATGGAAGACGCAGTTTTGTTGACAAACCCCAAGAAATATTCGCATGTAAAAGATAACTAGGTGTTGCGTAATTTTATGTACATTGCTATCCTCTGTGCCTTTTCTATACCTTCTGGACTGCATAATCAATTAATTGATCGATCAAATTCTTTATAATTTTTCAGAGCAGGGCGATTCTTATCTGTGACTAGGCATCTATCAACGAATCACATGGTGAGAATAGGAAGACCAAGGTAAGCAAATTAGATTAATCTTCGTAAACCAACGTATAGTTTTTGGCAGCAGACGATAAAATTATCTAGTCAAAAGTAGATGGAGATAGCAAGGATCAAATACCAGTATCTTTGTTGTTGTGTTGAGATGTTATTACGACGTTCATTATTATGACAATCGCCCACGCGTCTATAAAACTTGGCAGACAGCCGTTTGTGGCTATTGCTATTTCTTAAGCAACCCAAAAAACCCAAAAAAATGCAACAAAAAATTCGTCTTATTAACTAGATGTGGAAATGCTACTGTTTTTAGACAAAATTGACAATCTTAAATTGTATGGGAAAGGACAAATTTCTGCATCAAAGCAGTAGTTTACATTGTAAATGTCAAGTACAAGTAGCCAAAAGACGAAGAAATCAGAAATTCAGCACAAAAATGTCCTGTTTAGATTATAACTTGAGTGTTCTAACCATGCTATCTGTGTATTTTCCTCTTCCTCTGGTTGAACTGAATTAACTTTGGCATTAATACGTGTCACTAATGGGTGTGGAGACAAAGCGAGCCCCTTTAACTGAAATTTGAGCTGTTAGCCACTAATTCACAGCTTTGAGAGCTCCCTAGCGATAGATTAACCGCGACAATGGAAATTTCGGATCACCCATAAACGTAATCACGAAATGATGATGCATCGCACGTTCGAAGATTTCGAAGAACTAAAGTATGACGTCACATTTGAAAAGACCCTCAAGCCTGATGGAGGAAGTCCATAAATATGACTCATCTCATGCGTTTGGTTAAAAGCCCGCCAGTCGTAGCTCTGTCTTAAGGCGTTAAGACGAAAGTTTCCTGGCACACGGAGGCAGTTCAGGGAATTAATACGACGCTTTTGTCCTAGTGGCTTAAAGAGGAGGTGATAGATAGATATTCATCGAAACCTTTTCCACATTTTATGCAGTTTTCATCTCGTGGAAGAAGTTTATGAGTGGAAGAATGCCAGATGAGCACTTAGAAAGAGGTACGTCTAGGACATGCGTCCTACCTGAAGGCCAACAGCAATGTTCGCTAGTCGATCAGTTTATACGGTTCTTGTATCAGAGACGTCCCGTTTATCTATACATGTATATCTTTATCACTTCATTGTATATTTTGCGGCGTTTTTCGTCCGCCTTAGTAGAGTTTTGAATTTTCGACAAGCTGGAATGAGATTTTACCTAAAGTTAGTATTTCGGAAGGATAAATCTATTGAGCAGTTTCGTAGAAATCAATATTTTCTTCGTTGTTCCAGCAATTTCGATTAGCGGCTTTTTAAAGCTTACCTAGTTTGTTAAATATTTCCTTAATATGATTACGATTTTGGTAATTTTGTTGATATATTTCCAACACCACACACTTCCGAAATCGATCTGTTGCGATTAGCCCTGATAGCTATTTCACATACAAGGGAAATATTCCCCTTTGATTTGAAAATTTCCATGTGACTGTGTACTATTGTACTCGTGAATGATGTGACTTGTTCGAGCTGCATATTTTCTTAGGACGGTGATAGTCTTGGTATAACGCATTTCCCCTTACATCAGTAACACATGAACTAATACGAAATAGAGAAAAATCAGGTTAGTAAACTTGGAGGGTAGTTTGAGATGTTTGGTCTTATAGTTAGATGGTGTGATCGTACAACGAAACTGTCAGTGAGAGTAGAAAAGTCAGGAAGTGTGTAAGTAAGGTCAGATAGTGTTTTACTGGTAAGAAACTGGATAAATGGGGCCTAGAAATATAGAACTTGTTAGGACTAATGTAGAACTAAATGTAGAACTAGAGCGAAGTGACCTAAGTTGAGAAACAAATGGTCAATAACGGACAACAGTATACAGAAGAGGCTGACCCGAAGGAAGATATTCCCGTGGCTCTTTGGGAAAACTTCATAAAGTTGTTGGTATTTTGGCCTTACCACTGTCATACTGTCTTACCTTTGGTTACAAACTCAATTGGTTACGCGTTCTCGGAGATACAGGCAAATTCTGAGATATATATGCTATGCTTACTTTGATGGGATCTTGATATATGACGTTTGAAATCAGGATTGGTGAAAAAGAGATCAATACAGAGATGTATTTGATACAAAGAACAAAGTTTGTTGCATTGAGTGAGTTGCAAAGATGAAGATACAGATCAATGTGATGGGTTCTGAATTGCGAAAGATGAAATTGGAAACAGTAAGGAAAGTTCATCTAGATATCTGAATAGCGGTGCATCGGGCCTTTTAGGTTAAAGACATACAAAGTACATCTGCTAATCAGCAAGGACCATGTTATGTACCAAGTAACATACCATGTACCAAGTACCTGTTAATCTGTTAATCTGCAATTTTCGTTGCTATGCAGATTTATATCATGATTTAATTAAAAGCTGTCAATAAAGCAAATGTTCTGTCAGCATACTAGCATCGTAAGCTGTCCATATATCATTAGAACTCTTTGTAAAGCTTGCAATTACGTTTCTTGGAATGGATTTTTAATTCGATTTTATATCATCTAATTTAATGTAACTTAATTTTGAATTTATTCATTCATTCTGAGAACCATTAATTTGTCACTTAACTTTCTCAGAGACTCTTTCCTGGGCTCAATATCAGCAAGTATCCCCGACTCGCATAGCTCTTTTTGCAAATAGAATTCAACTTAATCGTATTTTTAGCTATTCTATTCAAAATTCGTGAAAAAGAGAATTTGCAGGTAGAATTTTCAGCATTGTTGTAATTACCAAGGTCGTAGAGTATACAGATGATAACAAGTGTTTCTATGGCGACATAATTACTTTTGGTTTTTCAAGCACAAATGAGATTACGTGGACAGTAAGTCGATTTGACAGGACCTTTCTTTGCGATTGTACTCAATGACGAGGGAGCCTGCTATTTGCGATTGAATTCAATGGCCAGGCGTACGAGCCAATCAATATAATTATGCAAGCCAATACTTGATTGTTCTATCAAACGACAGTAGATCTCATTTGTGAGCAGGATAATTGAATTTAAACTATATCCAATATTGTGCAGCTCTAATTTGCTTTCTTTTCGTTTCCATGCGTTTTTCGATAATGTTTCCACATCCACTGTTTAACAAGGTCAATGAATGTTTCACCATAATGTTTCTTTTAATGAACAGTTCTACTTGGGTATTGCCCTGTGGGAGGCCTAGGAAAACCCATCAGCTCGGCTAATAACTCACAGAAAGATAACTTTATATTCTCAATCATACACTGAGTAGATTAACAGCTAAGGTGTCTTTCTTTGAACGCTATATATTCAAGATTGTTAGCTTCCGTATAGTGACCATGCTAACAGAATTACTTACAAAATCCTGTTGGCTTTGCGTAAAATTGATAGATTGACTTGGAAAATAATTTTTATTCTTTCTGTAATCCCCAAGTAAGGCGTCTACTTTAATAGGACATGTTTACATCCCTGAATAACCCATAGCCTTAATGTGTGCTTGTGGAGTTTTAAAGACCCATAGATTTGGATACCAGAAGTCGAATCTCTGAAGAAATTGAATTTATGATTCGTTCGCTTGTAGTGTCCCCAATATATGATTGAAATGCATCAGCAAAGGTATGTTCTCATGACAAACAAGTATTCCCTTAGAGTCGACTTTCCATTCCTTCATTTAATCTCCTCGTTAATTTCCTCAAATGTTCTTGTAATCAAAATTCACAAATAAAAACCAATTTCTA